>CM065651.1:0-1200000 GCA_033220425.1 Lepraria neglecta | reverse complement strand
TTCTCGCGGGTCGACATCGAATTTCCCTACCAAGTCGAGATCAAAATCAACCAAGACGAAGTGAAAGCAAATCTAAGGGGCCTCAAGAACAAGCCAGGAACAACAAGACCTGCTGATATCACGAGTTTGCTTCGAGCTAGAGCAGGTTACAGAAACGAAATGGTGGTTACGTACGCACTTACGAAGAAGGTGGGTGGATCTGCCATTGAATCCTCCTGTTTAGCCTGCGCGCTTTGCAGGATGTGTGTAGCCTTGAGCCGTACTAACGAAGAAGTAGAGGTACCTTATGGTAGTTAACTTAGTCAAATGTCATCCCGTGGAAGACTTGGTATCTAAGCTTAAGTCTGGCAAGACGATCGCTAAGGAACAGGTCATCCGTGAGAGTATGTTATTCAGACTGACAATATTCATTACTTTACTTACCAATTGTAATTTTTCAGTGATCAGCAGGGCAGACGACGCCGATATAGTGGCCACTTCCTCCATAATGTCGTTAAAATGTCCATTGTCGACATTGAGAATCGATATACCCTGCCGTTCTTCCATCTGCAGTCATAATCAGTGCTTCGACGCATCTTCATTTCTCCAGCTCCAAGAGCAAGCTCCAACTTGGACATGTCCGGTCTGCAATAAGGCCGTTGCATATGAATACTTACAGGTCGACCAGTATGTCATATCTTGTAGCTAATTCTTTTTCTAAATCTGACGACCGCCTTAGATATGTAGACGATATTTTGAAGTCGACACCAAAATCGGTTGACCAAGTCACCATTGAACCAGATGGTAAATGGTTCCATACCTCAGGCGGTGCTCCCTCACCACTTAGGACGAACGGCCGCACCAGTAGCGATGGTGAAGACGATCTCGTGGAGATTCGAGACATGCCACGGCTCGCCTCAGTGAAGACCGAGTTCACTCGTGAGCTCGGTCTTATGAGGACACCACCAATCTCATCAAGAGAACAGTCCACTTCGTCGGCAGCACCGCCAAACCAATCCAGTAACAAGCGCTCCGTAGGCCAAGTAGTCGATCTTACCTTGAGTAGCGACGAGGACGACGAGCCACCAAGACCTGCAAAACGGCCACTTATTCACAAATCCTCCAGTAGCATACCCAAGTTCCCGGGGCTCGAAAATGTGCCAGTGAAACAGAACGGAGTCATGGGTGGAGCTCCAAGATCGCAGTCTTCCAATCCTTTCGCACCGCCCAGCTACTCCCCGAAAGATTACGGCCATCCTTCATGAATTCGACGTCTAAACAGTCTAGGATTCACTGGATTCTGGACTTTGTCTTAACATTCTTCAGCATCACTTTGCTTTCAAACGATTGGTACACGACTTTACGGGTATATTACAGCGGGCAGCATCATGGAGGAAGGTGCATCTGCAAGGAGCTTCGGGAGTTTTCATATAGAGCACCAAGTGCTAGGATTACAAGTCCTTGAGGCTCAGGTCGGAGCTCATGGATGGCTTTTTCGCGTACACACCTCATTGCTCTGGCTCATGCATTTAGACAGCCTTCAATAGTACATTTTCGAAATCAAACATCTAGTTTCGTGGACATCACTACCTAAGCATTCGCGTGCCTTTACTTCTCCCGTAAAAAAAACCCCAAACTCCGCCAACCACAGTACTCCCACCGCTTGCCACCAAAACCTGCGCCCCCAATGATGCTTACACGAACACCAAAGCCGCACCATCCCATATGACACGCCCCACGGTCTCCGCCCATTCCCACCGTCCCAATGTCCTTCGAGACACCGCTTCCCCCTTACAATGCCTCCGATCCATATGCGACCTTCCTCAACGCGTCATGCATGGATCTGCTCCTCATCGAGATGGTCCCCATGGCTTACAGACTAGCTAGCGAGCTTGCAATACCGGGTCAAGATGGTGTGAAGGCCGTAGATGAGGACGAGCAGCGGGAGGCTGCGTTTCGGAGGCTGGAGACGCTAGGGTATAGAGTTGGGCAGGGCTTGGTTGAGAGGTGAGGATTGCTCTTACGATCTGCATACAATGGATGAGAAGGAGAGCATTTTGCGGGAAAAGCGAGGAGCAAGGAGCAAGGAGCAAGTAGCAAGGCTGATTCGCGTGGTTGTGGACAGGTTCTCAAGAGATCGGCCACGATTTACGGACACATTGGATGTGATCAAATTCCTATGCAAGGACATGTGGACGCTGGTGTTCAGGAAACAGATTGATAATCTGAAGACAAACCATCGGGTATGACCGTCCGGCTTGGAAGAAGGCTACATGAGAGCTTACGAGGGGTGTTACAGGGCGTCTACGTCCTTACGGACAACAGCTTCAAGCCATTCTCTCGCATGAGCATGGCGTCATCCTCGGAGGCGGTGTCACGAGCACGGCCGGTATGATTTCAGGGAAGCTGAAGGTTTGCGGCTTGCTGACATGATGTTAGTACCTGTGGTTTCCCTGTGGTGTCATTCGAGGCGGGCTGGCGAGCATGGGCATCAATGCTACTGTGCAAGCAGAGACTTCGGAACTTCCAGCGGCCACGTTCCAGATCAAGACCGTCACTACGAAATCGTAATGCCCCGATTCAGCGCATAGATGGGCAAAGATTCATCGGTGTTAGCGGCATGGATGGCGTTTCAACAATTTGAGTTAGAGCTAGACGAGCTTTCACTCCGACATCAAGAGCATGCTTTTCTTTTGCAATAGATCTAGATTCCGTAAGGCTGGTCTTTAAGTTCTTCCGAATCCATGACCGAAATATTCATCTTCGCACCCCTCCTGAGACGCGGCACCCAATACTCGCAGATTATCAAAGCCTACTTGGGAAAACGGACTGATCAGTGAATGATCTTGCTTGTATTATGCTGGCTATAACGCTTTTGATGGACCATCAACTCAAGGGAAGGAGGTCTATTGATAGGGGCATGGTGACAAAAGGGGTCAAGGAATCTGAGACAAACGAGTATATCCCGGGTGAATCACTTTGGTGGTGGGTTGTGAACGAAATCAACGCCCTTCTCAATGTTGCCCTTCAAGCCCTTTGTGCAAGCTTCGAGAAGCTTCTTCTCGTTGTCGTCCAGCTCCGAGAGGATATTGTTGGCTTTTTCCGCTCCGGAGGGCTAGCTTCCTGTCAGCAAAAGGTAGCGGCAATTGAAACGCTGTCTCTACATACCCCAAGCTCGACAGGTACGGAAAAGTAATCCACGCCGGTCTCTTTGGCGATGGCATCACCGCCGGTGACACCTGGAAGATAGACGTATGTTGGCTCGACGATGCCTTTCTCGCCCTTCATGGCCTTGATGATCTTCTCCGCGAATCTTTGCCACGTTGTTAGCACGACAGAGATACCGTTGGACGGGATATAGGGAACCTACCGGAAACCAGCGTAAGCCATTGACAAGGTTGCGGAACCTGCACCTCCTTTGGCTTCAACGACCTCGTCACCGCCGAACTGGACGCCTGTTAACTGTATCAGCGTATTCTAGTGCCCTTGAAGCCGAAATACCCACGCTTAATCAAGGGTGCCAGCTTGTCTGCTGGGATGTTGACTTTGGGCTTGGCGAGACTGAAAAGAGGAACGATGGTCTCCCCAGAGTGGCCGCCAATAACCGGAATGACGGTCTTCGAGGGGTCCTTCTCGCCAGTGATATCCTGCACGAAGGTCTCCGCACGAACAACGTCCAAGGTAGTCACACCGAAGAGGCGCTTTGGGTCGAATTTGCCGGCCTCCTTCATGACCTCGGCGGCGATGGGAACGGTGGAGTTGACCGGATTGGAGATGACCAAGATGAACGCTTTCGGGCAGTTCTCTGCAATCCCTTGCACGAGATCTCGAACGATGCCAGCATTGATCTTGAAGAGGTCGTCACGGGTCATGCCAGGCTTTCCTGTCGATTCATCAGCCTTTGAGCTGTAGGTCTGAGCTTGGCTTACGAACGAGGAATGCCAGCGGGAATGACAACGACGTCTGCCCCAGTCAGAGCTTTCTTCATGCCATCATCGGCAGGGAGGTAGCCGGTGATTTTCTATCCTGCCTTAGCCACGACACCTCAGTTGGCTCAGCAAGAACGTACGGCTATCGAGGAGATGTGGGAAAGGTCTGCCGTGACGCCGGGAGTATTAACGACATCGAAGAGGGAGAGCTCATCGACTAGAGGGCAGGCCTTCAACAGGAGGGAGAGGGGCTGCAGGTATCATCATTAGCAATTATTTGGGTGCTTCAATTTACCTAGTTGAGCTTCTTACCTGGCCAATGCCACCGGCAGCTCCCAAGACAACTGAATTGCTATTAGACTGAAAGGACTGCAGCGTTGCTTTGACTATAGCTTGCCTGCTTTAACCATCTTGACCGAGTCTTAATGTAGCGGTCTACAGCATGAGGGTCAGTGTAGCTCGCAGAGGTCTATATTCTCAGAGTAGCTTACTTGAAACACTTAGCAGGCAGATTTAGGGGTTGGATGTAGAAGTCTATGAGGTTGGAGTAATGGTTTATCGACTGTGAGGTTGAAAGAATTGAGTTTGTTGGTTCAACCGTTGGAGATGGAAAGGCTGCCCCACCAAATCCTGAGCGGCTGGCGGGGCCGTCTGTGCGAACCGATCGAACAAAATCGCCGAAACCAACACTTTCTACCAGCAGCTCCCACCAGGTCTATTATCCCGTGCTCTGCATACTACATATTCTCAGCGCACCCTTTTCTGGTGAGTTGAACAAAAAGCTACGTGGAAGGAAAACGCTTGTATGGAAAAGTTACAGGCCGCCTTGCAGGCTTTGAACAAAGATCTTCAGTCAGACCAAAGGCGTAGCTTGGTTATGGGACCAGAGGCAGCAACAATGCCCTGTGGACGAGGGCTGAGTAAAGGATCATGCTTGGTATATTTTATTTCCACTCCTAGCCTATCCAAAGCCTATAGAAGCCCCTCACACCCAATCACGTAGCCTTCTCCTCTGCCTTCTTTGCTCTCGAACCACGAAGTTTAGGTTCTGGATCCTCTTTCTTCGGGCGCTGTGATTGACGGATGGCGCTTGCACGAGCTACAGCCTCCTGACGAAGGTCTGCTCGGTAGCCCTGTTTTGCCGTGTAGTTGACAATACCCTTGTAGATCCTGTTGACAGCTTGTCAGTAACGTCCCATTTAATTAGCGATATGACGGTTCCAGGACTGACTTTGGGCCTGACTTGTTTCCACTCCATGAGACTTCGTTCTTGTTGGCCGCAGGTCGATTGAGGTGCTTATGTTTCTTGGTAGTCATGGTGACTCCGCCATTCTCTTTCGGCTGAATACCGACTGCCTGTTCATTCGCGATTTCTTAGCTTATCCTCCCACATAGAATCTCCGATCTGTCTGAGGACCACGTTCCACGCGTACCTTATTATTGACAAATCCGGCATACTGGCATCATCATCAGCAATTGGACCATCTCGAGAGTTCTGCACAACAGACTGACCTTCCTCGAGTGCTTGTTCATCAAGTTGAGAGGATCTCTCGAGAATTGGGATCCACCTCCACTCTTTCGCTTCACGAGGTAGGAGTTGTTTGGCCCTGGCACCAACATGGTCAGTCCACTTTGTACTGTAGCATTATGGTCATCTTTGACATACGGCATATCTCCCAGACTAGGTCCTGGGAGACGTTCGATTGTAGGTGTTCCGCCATCTTTGGTTTGAGCTTCTGCAATGCCGGCGCTGCAGTTTTGTGGGAGAAAGTTCGCTTGAAAGATTAGATAGCAGATAGAAGCGCGCTTAAATGCCAAAGTAGTGTTCAGCCCTATCTCAGGCGTTGAGGTCTTTTTGCTTTTGGACGAAAGGACATCTGCAAGTAATTTTGCACTCCGTACTATATATAAAGAATACTGCAAGTTGCTGCTACTTCACTTGAACTCAGCCTCAAGATGAAGAAAGTTCAAGCAAGGTATTCGTCAAACGAAGGGACATCCTGCTGGCAGATATTTACATTATTAAATGCTGAAAGAGTCAGAGGTCCACCAAATATTGCACCTCTAACCTGCCCAGCTTCCCCTTCCACGAATCGACCCTTCTACTCCAGTCCCGAATGGACAGTAATTAGTTCTGCTGGCCATACAAGGCCCTTCACTTCCTCTTCCTGACTTCATAGCCTTTGACCCTCACAAAGCCAACGTCCTGATAGTTATAGCCTTGCATCTTCTCATCTCCTAAGCCTTGTCCTGAGCCAACTCACATCACCTTCTTCTGCAACCTCCTCGACTCATCACCATAATCCCTATCATCATCCCCCTCCACCTCCTTCTGCAACTTCTCCATCTCCTTGGTCTGCCTCTCCCATTCAGCCTTGCTCATCTTCGACTCCCTGCTGAAGAGCTCATCGTTCGGCTGCCTGTAGCTGCCTCCCAATCGATCCCAAAGGGTAGTGAACTGTCCGTAATTGTAATTGAAGTACAGATGGTGCATGGTGTGGCAGGCGGCACCGTTGATAATGTAGGAATTCGCTACGTACTCGCCGTCGTGGATGAAAATCGTCCAGATGTTGATGAACACAAACAGACCCACGTATGCAAATTTCTGGAGCGGGAAGATGAAGGGAAAGAGGTGGTACGGCACACTCTGCGCGAAGCCGTCCAGAGGGTGGAAAGCGTGGCTTGCGTAGGGGGTGGGCATGATCCATTTGTGATGTGGTTTATGCAAAGTCTTGTATATCTTTGGATGGTGCAGGCCCCTGTGGATCCAGTAAATCAGGAAATCCGTGAAGCAGATGAAGAATGGGAACTGAAGATAATTGTAGAGGGCGAAAGGAGCGCCTGATGGTGCATCATAGAGCTTCCCATAGCCGCGAACTTCGAGGAGAAAAGCTGGCGCGGTGCAGAGTGCTATGACCGGCATGGATATCATGGTTTGCCGGATCTCGAGGCTGACTTGGTTCTTGAGGTATTTAGGGTGGGTGAAGGTGGCGTGGTCGAAGATGAAGAGGTAGGAGAGAGAGGCGCAGACGAAGTAGAGGACAAGGCCGAAAAGCCTGGTGTACCACGTCAGAATACATGAGATGGTTCACAGTGTCTAGCTTCGGTGTTTTTTTCATACCATGTTATTAAATATAAAGTGCAAAGCTGCCTCCAGGGATTATCTCGCGGCCATGCGCTCATGTATGCGTACTGTGAGGGTTCGAGTTGAAAAAATTGAGTGGACGCATGTATGGCCGTGGGCAGCTCGCGCATGCTTGAAAAGGTGGTCGTAGCATCTTTGACGACATTTTTGGTGTAGGTAAATGATGATGCTGGGTAGGCAGTGGCCCAGAAGCGGTCAAAGAGGAAAGTATCGAAAACTTCGAGAACAATGTCCATTGTGAAAAGGGGTGCCGCAAGGGGTTGGTCAATCGAGGGTTCAACGGTCAACTCAACAGAGAGCGATGTGCATCAGCCTTAGCAGTACAAATGCAGTATACAGGAGAGTCAAAGTGAGGAGAAGGGGAAAGAGGTTTGGGCATACTCGGACTGTTATTCTCAGCAATTGAGCGCAAAAGACCCCTCTCGGTCAGGGCCTTGGCTAAGAAAAACGTTATGCAGGGGCGACAGCCAATGACCTTGGGCGGCAAAAACCGTTCGCCACTCCGACTAGCCTTATATCCGTCGGAAGCCTTATATTCAGGACGATTTTTAATGTTGGGATAGCCGCGTTTAGAAAGTCTCGAATCCCACCACGAAGGCAGCGTTTGAAGTTCTGAAAATTTGTGGTAGCATACTTAACTGCAATTTTAGAATTGTGTCTTGCGTTGTCGTTGCGCTGTGTTGATTGAAGAGGGTCTTGGCGTCCTCGGCGGTTAAAACGGTCCTGAGTAACCACGGATGCACGCCCTCTACACAATAAAATTCTAATTCTATCAACTCTACTGCCCTCCTACTCTACTGCTATACCTCGCGAGACCCGAAATAACACCTATAATACCCCCCAGAAGTCGAAAGTCTAAGGCGCCCATAAATACCTAGTCGCTAAAGGCATCCCCCACGACGAACGCGAAATCTTCGATTTTTTCGGTGTCCAGGAGTACTCCGGGTATAAATTTATTGAGGATAGGGCCTATTACGGAGCCGTAAGAATCAATAGGGCGTTAAAAAGACTCGGGGTCGAAGGAGTAAGCTCTCTAGAACTGATATACGGGAGATAGACTACCTATTAGAAGAGACGGGACTACCCTAAATAGAGGCAAAGGGTATGTACTAGAACGCTATTATATACACCCTAGATCTCGATATTTCAGGGCCTACACTCCAGCGGACTATACGCGATACTATAATCTATAGTAAATACGTTTCGGCCCTAAAAGAATTCCTCCCGGAGCCTCTAAAGGAGAAGCGTGTTAAGACCACACGTAGGATCTCGGGTTTTCTCTATGAAGAGAGAAGTGTCACACACACAAGGTAAGCAGGCCTCACCGTAGATGGTACTAGACTGGTCTGGTATATGGGATGCGATATGTTCAGTGCCTAGTAAGAGATAGATCTAAGTTGGTAACCAAGTTGAGCACGATGCTCCAAGGGGTGGGCGAAGCCCTACATATATAGACATAGGAAATAGTGCCAAGTCCCCATGCTCGCGACTCCCCAGCCTGTCGTACCTCGTGTCACGATTGCAACAAAGCGTAGGGAGTAGACGAAAATAATATACGCCAAATACCGTAACTCGGAGGACTGGGACAGGGTACGCTTTAGTGACGAAGTATACGCCGGCTATAGCCCCGAAGGGTACCTATAGATAGCACTTAAAAGGGGGAAAGCTATACGGTACAGCTGGAATAATATTCAATACCGGGACCCTCACCCAGAAAAGCAGCGCCCTCAGGTATATATAGGCGGCGATTAGGTATAATTTCAAGACAAAAGTTATATTCTATAAGGTCCCTACGAATAGCAACGGGAAGTTAAGCTATAGGGTCTATATTTACCAAATTCTGGAACCCTACGTCCGGGAATAAGTCGAAGAATTCGTACTAGAAGAGGACGGCGATTCGGGGTATCCCATGTAATGGCGGAGGCTGGCGCTCGTGGTGTTTTACTCCCATTATCAACATCACCGTCTCATAAGCTACTGAATAGTTCTTATATGCTCATTTCAACATCTTTTATGGTGGCACAGGTAGATTTGGCAAAGCCCACAGCCAAAATGACTCCTTGGTGTGAGTTCCCTGCGCTTGGCGTCCATTTTTACCCTCATAGTCGTGTTTGTAGATAGCTCTCCCAAAACCTTCCGCTTCTGAACGGGCTTAGTAGTCTTTCTGCCTGCGATAAGGCACGCCTTGCAGTTCTAAGCCACTGTTCCAAGACGTATAAGACCCCTGTGATCTAGTGTATACGCTGAATGGACATTCGCATAGGCGTGTATTCGGGCAGGGGTTCTGGCGCCGGCGGCGGCTTTCTGGATGCGTTGGGGGGCTTAGGGTTAGGGATGACGTGGTCAAAATCGTTAGGAGTATGATTGCGAGGCATATTGAGTATTTGGACGCGTTATAGTACTTTTTGAGTGCTTAGGAGTTGAAGACTGAAGAAATTGGAGTTGTAAATGCGCGCGGCTGAACCTCGGTAACCCCTACATGGGATAGTAGGGGCCTATAGGCCAAAAAGGATAATCCTATAGCTCGCTGGAACAAGGATATTGGTCTAGAGAGCTATTTCAACTACCCTAAGTCGCCGGATTTAGCCCCTATTGAGAATTGCTGGCAGGCGCCTAAGGCCTACGTGCGAAAGCGGCCCTATTGGGATAATTAGTCCCTAAAAGAGCTTCTTATAGAGGGGTAGGAGCAGGTCTCTATCCTATTTATTAATAAACAGGTCCGGAGTATACCCCAGAGACTATACGACGTTATAGAGGGCAAGGGCGAGCGTACAGGCTGGTAAGTTATGTAAATAGTGCCCTAAGTAATGGCTGTAGGGGTAATAAGTAGGGCGGCTCCAGGGCCCTCATTGAAATTTATTTTATAGAGGGCTGGGATGGTACGATCGTTGGCATCCGATTATTCAGTAATTACATTTGGCGCAGGTATTTTGTCAAAGATATTTGCACCTGATGTTTTATATGTATGTGCTGAATGCTTGATATACTACAAACTACTGAATAGCAAAGGCCACGGGTATTCGGCTGCGGCCAATGTCCCAAGGGACTCAAGGCACGTGTACCAACATCCACGCCTTGCTGCATCTGCAACTCTCACGGCGAGGTACTGCTGCTCGAACTCCCAGCCCGTGCCTTCTGCTTCAAGTCTTTACCGTCCCTCTCAACGACTGGAATTCGGCGGTCCTTGCCACGTCCCTTTATGCCTTTGTTGCTATTTTTGTAAAGAGTCGAGAAATATTCCCATAGCTCTCTATCTGCCTCAGACATTGCATCTCCCTCCCGCAAGGACGCGAATCTTGTTGCCAGTACTCGAAGAGTTTCCGTGTGAAATTTGTTCTGATGGGACTGCCCAGTTGTCAGTATTAACCAGGGCACATGAACCAGACTCTTCGTACCTTCAGGTTGCCCAATTGCGTAAACCTCTTCGCGCAGCCCTCTAACCTGCAGCAATACGGTTTTATCCGCTCATGCACAATCCTGTGGGCTTGGACGTTGCCTCGCTGAGCAAACCTCCTACCGCATCGATCGCAGGAATAAGGTCGCTCGCCAGTATGACGACGTTCATGTGTCTATACCAGATCAGTACCTGCCTAGGTATGTTGAATACGTAGAACTAACCTTGAGATTTCCTAGCTGGGAAAAGCGCTGTCCACATGACGTTTCTCTGCACAGCTACTCGAGGATTCCATTAGCATATTCGGACACTTGAAAATTCTGGAGAGCACGTACATATGGTTTATATCCCGTGTGTGCTCGTGTATGTATCTCCAGGTGAGTCTTCTGGGTGAAGACTTTTGTACATGATGGCGTTTTGCAAGGATATTTCCTTCTCGCCTTGGAGCACCTTCGACCAGTAGTTCTCATGGCTGGCGAGTTCGAGTCGCTGCTAGAGCTATCACTGCCTGAATCAAAGGTTGTTGAGGGATGTGCTTGCGGCATGGACTTCTTGACTTTAGTTTGGATAGCTCTCATTAGGGTGTCGACATCAGTCCCAACCTCATTGCGTTTTGCAGCAGCTGGCAGCTCGAAATGCTGCAACTCTTGAGATTGAAAGTTGGCGTTGTCTGAGTCTTGGGAGACAGCTTCAATCTTGATAGTCGGACTTCTTTGCGTAGCATGCTCGGACATTGCCTGCTGAGACTCCTGCGCGTGCAGCGTGTCCTCTGAATAAGCAGGGGTATGATGTCCGAATATTTGCTGTGGGGATGCATTTGCCCCAATTGCCATATTGTACCCGCCATAGCCTAGTCCAAGGTCATAGCCTAGGTCCATGGAAGTGTACTGCATTGGATAAGTGAAGGCCGGATTGGCGAATAGTGACGAGGTCATATCGAAGTTCGAGGCTGAAATTGCACCATGCACGGCATGGTTGTGATGACCGAAGTCAGGCGTTGTCATGTCTGCTGCGTTCATGTTAAGCGACATGAAAAGCTTCCACGCCCAGCATCAATTGCAATACAAAAGACGGTATCTATTTTGACTGTCGTTCGCTAGCTTCTGGCTGGCCAGAGAGACTATCTCATGTACATCATTGTGCCATTGGACAGCATAACAGTGAACTTTGCTACTTCAAATTCTGAAACAGAATCTTATCCAAGAACATTTAAACAGTCCCAGTCGATGAAGAGCCAAGACGCCAGTCAAAGGTTTTAAAGAAGGGCTGGGAAGTATCAAGAGGCTAAATATGACTGGATTGCGCCACGCGTTGATCTCACAAGGGAAAGTGGAAAGGAAAGGATGGGGGTAAGCGAAGAACCATAGCTCCTTATCAAATGCAGCCACATCTTTGGTATTGGAAAGCCAAAGAGCATAAGGAGATTAATTATCCGGCATGCATTAAGAGCAGCGCGGTGGACTAGGAACTAAACTCCGAAGAGCCTGGACACCGAGGTGGGGAACACCAACGCCAGAGCAGAAGGTTCATACGAAGAGATGGGACGGCAGCAGAACGGGGCGAGCGGAAGGAGAGACGGGCTTTGCTCCAAGGAGCTGTTGGACCTCTCGCGTGCTCAATTGAGAGGCCGCGGGTTCCGCAGCTTGGTTGTTGAGCAGCGTCTAACCAGAGCCTTGCGAAGCGAGTAAAGCATCGGCGGTATTTTAAGAGTGTGGGGGCAAAGGTGGCTGGCCAACTCCCACACCTCCCACGCCTCCCACACACCACTGGCGCCATTTTCGGCAGATCAGTGTAAAGGGGAGTGGGGCCATTTTATTGTATTGACAAATAACGCAGCAGAGCAGAGCACTAGAAGATATCTTATCGATAGCTTTTGGTTGCATTATGTGATCGGCGATGACATGATTGACAACCAACATGGAAAATCTGCAATGTCCAGTAGTGGGGGAGCAAGAAACTCTGTGCGGAGAAGCCAGCGTTGAGATGCATCTCGATGCATCTAAGATGGAGAACTTTGGACAAGGGTTTCGGTTTCATGACACACAGCCTTCTCGCCGCAAGATGACACAAGAAAGCTCAAAGTAAGCAGCTTCTTGAAGAGGATAAGACTCGAGTGATGCCAAGGACCTGACTTACTCGTAGGTCGGTTTTTAAGATACCATGTGCCGAGGTATCTGTCAGACTGGTCTAAAATACTCTAGAGTATTTCGAATCTAGCAAATGCTCCCACGGCTAGGGCTGAGGCTAGCGTTCCTGCCTAAAGCCTTCCACCTCGTTGCGTCTCCGCAAGCTGGAGAAGCACATTGAATCATCTAGGCCAAATCGCATGACAGTCCTAACTCCAAGCTTGTAGACATGGGCTACATCCTCTACTCCCTCACCTTCTCCTCGTTCATCCTCGCCACCGGTGAGTCCTCTCAAAAAACCCTGTACCCTGCCTCGTCAGCTAACTTAAACGCCTTTCAGCTCTCTACCTAACCCGCAACCGATGGATCCACCACGTTCCCGCGGTCCCCATCCCTGACTACATCTACACCCGCCTTCCCTCCTCTTTCTCAAGCGACATCGAGTCGGGCTTTACATCCAGCGACTTTGATCTCCAGGCCAATGTGGCGGCCGGTGATTCCCGCGCGGGGCTGGACCAGGCAGCGAAAAGGGAGGTGCAGAAGATCATGAGGAGTAGGAGAGTGGGCTTTGATGAGGCGAGGAGAATTTATACGGAGGTGAGGTTCGCGAAGAATAACATTGGGCCTGATGGAAGGCCGAGGGATCCGAAGTTCGTGTCGTTTTCGTGAGGTCTGCCTGGTTAGCATGGTTGGGAGATATAGTACCGGCGCCAGCGGGAGTTCGAGGATAGGCAAAGTGAACACTCTATCGAGGATATTATGGGGTTTTTTTCCAAACGGACGAGCGACAGCGGTTCCACTGATCTGTTACATTTCGTGATTTGAAGGTTGAGCATAAATAAGGAGCAGAATCCGGGTCAGCAGGGAGTTTCAGTGAACGGAACGTCTATAAATTGATTTCAAGAACAGTTCAAATTGATTCGGTCTTCCAACATTTTCCGTATTCTACTTCTCGTCCGGATCTTTTGGTAGCTGTCTATATGAAGTATTCTGCCGATGCTGTCCCACAAGACCTATGTCTGAGTTGATGAGAATCTTGTGCCAGATTTGCAGAAGGCAAATTTATCTCCACTTCCTCAGCTAACTTGATTGTCACTTCATGCGCTGCTTGGTTGGCTCATTTGTACTCACCTATAGCACCCCTGGTACGTTCTTGCCGCACCGCTTTTGACTGTTGATATTCGTAGGCGAGGCAGGTAAAATCTGATTGATGGTGTCTGTGTGGCCAAGTCCCTTTACTCCCAAAGGCTTCCCCGGATTATTCTATAGCTATCTGCCCCTGCCGAAACTAGACTGCTGAAACCCAGGAGGCATTCCTGGAGGAGCACCTTGGCCTGGAGGTGTACCGAATCCTGGTGGTGGACCAAAGCCAGGGGGTGCTGGGGCGCCTTGAGGAGGAAAGCCTTGTTGCTGGGGAGGTTGAAAGCCTGGAGGTAGAAAGCCTTGGGGACCTCCATATCCAGCCTGAGAAGGCGGCGGTCGAGCAGGCAAGCCCGATGGGGGTGCGGGCAATGGCTGAGAGGGAGGTGGTGGGCGTTGCTGCTGTGGAGGAGGCACAGCCTGGTAATTACCATTTGGCATGCCTGGTCGCCCGTTCATAAAGCCGCTGACGCTACTTGGGCGCCCACCATCTCCATCGATCATTGCCGCAGGGGCACTAGGTGCGCCTCCAGAGAAAAGCCCTGCTGGCAGTGGTTGCGCCGTGGGCTGGACGTTGTGTTTTCTTGCTTGAGCTGCCAGCATTCTCTCGGCATCGTCACCATGGCGTTCTCCCTTTCCATCCTTCTTGTATGCATATTGAACGGAGATTTCCTTGTTCATGAGGTACTGTCCGTTCATGTTGGCTATTGCTTCGTCCGATGCTTCGAAATTCGAGAAAGATAAAAAACCGTACCCTTTAGAGAGGTTGGCGTCATCACGAGCGACCTGGATTTTATGAGCATTATATTCAACAGCGTTCCCCCTTGGGCGTATTACCTTCGGCGCAGATATCAGACTGCCAAAACGACCAAAAGTGTCATACAGTGTTTGTTCCGTGACCATCGGATCCAGATTCCCAACGAACAGCTCAGCGCCAACCTCCACAGTCTTTTGCTTGTCCGCTGACGCCTTATTGACCCGTATTGGTTTGCCCCACAGCCTGACCTGGTTCATGATCCTTGCTGCGTAATCGGCATCTTCTTCGCTGATGAATTCCACAAAACCATATCCTTGATGTGACTGCGTTACCCGATCTTTTGGTAGATGCACGTTGACTATTCTTCCAGCTTGGAGCATCAATTCCCACACCAAACTGTCCGTTACTCGCTCGTCTAGGTTCCCTATGTATACGGTAGCCTCTTTATCTTGTTCCCTAAATATGGTTAGTACGAAAAGAATTTCAAGATTTGAAAACTTACCAGTGTCTTGCGCCAGACATTATAGCGGTTGAAAAGTGTTGTAGATTGTGAATACAGCTGGTTCAACAAGCTCGAGTAGATCGGTAAGTTATTTGTAATTTTCTTTGGTGTACTTTATTTTAGCGTCTTCCGGCGTATCTCTTGAACTTCTTCAACGAAGTTCGATTGTAAAACACCAGAAAGTCTACTCAGACACCAGAGCACGCTCCCGCAACGATGTGGCAGCTGTCAGAGGAGACGAAGGTACGCGCGAGCTTCAGTATGCATTGCATATATAGCAAATTACTAAGTGGCCAACAGGAGAGAATTACGAGGATCATCGACATCTCCCGAGTCGCCATACATTAGTACGAGCTCTTTACCTCCCTTCACCAGAGCCAGTAAGACTGACAGGATGCAGTGGATATCTTCCCTTGATCATGTATTTGGGTAGGTGCTCCTTTTGGTCTTTTAAATCGACGAATGCTGACAGCCAGCAGGATACACAAGGAGCAACCCTAAACCTACACTCATCAGGTGCGCAATAGAATTACAGAGATACTCAGGGGGGTTTCTAATATAAAAGCAGACTGATATCGCCGTTGGCCGAGTAGATTCTCTGCGGGAGGAACGGAAGGCAGAAACTGGTGCTCTCATGGAGGGTAATAGGGGACATATCACTTGCACAGCTCGTTGAGCTGCGAATCAGAGCATTTGCTGGCACCAAGATGCCAGCACCAAATCAGAGAGATGAGGGGAATTGCTTGTACGCTTTGGCAAATCGCCGAATGGTCTCCTGTATCTGTGCTTAGATAAAAATTCAACTCCGTCATAAGCTTCCCGTGAATTAGAACTTTGTCCAGCATCAACCGTCTACCATGAGTAATGTCAACCACCTCCCCCAGCCCTTCTTTGATCGAGTCGACAGTGGCAGGACTCTTTGCTGGTGTAGCATCTACGGTACGTTGCAATTGGCTATTATTATCCATTGGCGAAGCTGACACCTTAAGCTGGTTGCACATCCGCTCGATGTAATTAAAACACGACTGCAAGGTACCACCCCCACTGGAATTTCCATCTTCGTCCAGCGCAGCGATATTGAGCTTACACACGACAAAATCATTTAGTTGACAGAGAATCGCAATCCGCCACAAGCACCTTGCGGACAATTGCCCGCAATGAGAATGGACTTCGAGGCCTCTACCGTGGCGTCGGTGTCAACGTTCTTGGAAATAGTGTAAGCTGGGCACTCTACTTTGCGTGGTATGAGAATATGAAGTATGGAATTCAAGAGTATCGAGGCTCGCTATCGTACTCTGACTATTTTCTGGCGTCTGGCGCTGCAGGTGGGCGCCTACATTCATAAGCATGACCAGTACCAGATCTGACCAAATGTCCAGGCGCCCTGACTGCCGTGTGTACGAATCCAATTTGGGTGATCAAGACCCGCATGTTATCAACGTCTCGCAGCCATCCAGGAGCATACACATCCATGGTCGATGGCGCTCGACAAATCTTCCGGTCAGAAGGGCTACGAGGCTTCTACCGCGGCTTACTCCCTTCCCTTTTCGGGGTCTCGCATGGAGCACTACAATTTATGGCGTATGAACAACTCAAGATCTACAGGGCAGAGAGCATATCAGGGGAGCAGAAAGATCTCGGCGCCGTGGATTTCCTCGTGCTCAGTGGGTTGGCAAAGATGTTCGCGGGAAGCATTACATACCCATACCAAGTCGTACGAGCCAGGCTGCAGATGTATGATGCAGAAGGTACATATAAAGGTGCAAGAGACGTCGTGCGACAAGTGTGGAGAAGGGAAGGGTTGGCAGGATTCTATAAAGGGTTGGGCGCAAATTTGCTGAAGGTGATGCCAGCCACGTGGGTGACATTCTTAGTCTATGAAAAGACCAGAGTATTTTTACCTAGGATGTCGGAACAAATGCATGAAACATGAAGCGCTTCTGGCATCCACCTGTCCAGACTTGGCTATCGAGTACCAGATCTAGAGATTCTCGTTGCATGTGGGATATCTGCTAAGCACTATGCAGTGTGTACTTGTGTGCAATGACTGGGCCAATAGTGTTCCCCGGCTTAGATTATAAGAAAGATTGTGATTGGTGGTGATCGGGTGGTTTTGCATGAATGCGGGTTTGTGCATCTGCAAATCACATCAGCACCGATGATCTGGGAACTAAGATAGTAACGGGCCAGGCCGTTGCGTAAGTTTAGCTGAACACATCTTGGGGGCCAACATTTAGCCCTTATACTTTAGCTGCTTTTTCGCCCGCTCTGCTCTCCACTTGCTGCACCTCCTCCACATTGCCCATTCTTGCTACGCCTTGCCCACATCATCTACCCAATTTCACCCACGTCGCCTTCGACCATCCACTTCCTCTGTCTGCCTTCTCCATCTCCACTAGCCCAACTATCTTCTCTTTCGCAGTTATTATACAGTGTCCAGCCCCACTCATGCTCCAGGCTTGACCGTTGCAGCTTCTCTCAACATCCCTCCTCAGTACGTGAAATTCTTGTCCTCATCACATTTTCCATGCCCAAGGTGCAGAGATAGTGAGGTGCAAAAGAATCGATCTCACCGCCGTCGAATCATATATGCGCCTACTCCACGCATCGACACAACACCCACTGTCTGTGCGCTCTGGCCTTGCGGCCTTTTTTTCCACCCTCGCAAATTTACCCTATTTCCCGACCGAACAAATTCACTTCATCAGAAAATACATCTGACTTTTCGCCAGAGCAATAAAGAGTTAGTCAACATGTACAACGCGCACCGTGGCATGGTGCAGCCTCCCTCCAACAACAACAATCGTCTATCAGACCTCTTTGACCAGATCCGACGCGAATTCGATGCCCATTCACAGGAGAGAGCTGGCGAACATGACCAAAACAGTGAGTTTGCCTGTCCTCCTCTGGTCTTACGCAGTAAGCTTGCAGCATGCACTCTTCCGTTGCTTTGTCAATGGCAACACTCCGTCTCAAAAGACCCCTCTACCTTCGACCAACCCTACCGATACAGAAAAATACATCACAAACAGCAAGCATGGGCAAGAGGACAGAGAGGGCACTCTTGGAGCGACGGCTGACCACAGCTGAAAACATAGTGGCCGCCCAAATGCAAGAAATGGAGTTGGTGAGGCAGAAGGTCTACGAATTGGAGCGCAACCAGATGCAGATCAAGGCGAGGTATGTGCTTCATAATCCGAAATCTATACTTTCGCAGGTAGCTAAAACTCTGTGACAGATATGACGAAGATATTGCTCACTTACGCCACGAGATCGAAGCTCGAGGAGGACCACCTTCACATGTTGGTGTCAGCGGTCTCCCGCCCCACAGCGGTCTCAATCAACCCGCACCCCCGGCGATTGGTCATGGGCCAAGCAATTTGTTTGGTGGCATCATGGCCAATCCTCCTGGTCAAGGCCAGCCTGGCCTCGTACCGCCTTCGCAAGAACAGCAACAACAGCAAGGTCCACCCCCACACCAGATGCCCCAGCCTCAGCAAAGCCTCCAGCAGGGTCCCTACCAAGGAAACTATCCTCAACCCCCACAAGTAAACGGTACGAGATTTTCCTTTGGAAGCCTAAATTACTGCATCATGTTGTTGAATGCTAACATAAATCCACACAGGTTACGGGCCTCAGGCACAGATTGCGTCTCCAGGTCCAGGGAAGCCACGCGACAACACCCGGAGGCCTCTGGGGCATGCAAGCACCCCACAGCAGTCCCAATCTATGCCGTATCCGGGTGCCTCGCCCCAAATGGGAAGGCCGAGTCCACCTCCACAATTTCCCAATGTTGGCAACATGCTGGCGGACCTGGACCCAGACCAAATGCGCCCTGATCAGAAGCGTGAAGGCACCGATTGGTTCGCAGTATTCAATCCCAACGTCCGACGTGTCCTTGATGTCGACCTCGTACACAATCTTGTTCACGAGAGCGTGGTTTGCTGTGTAAGATTCAGCCGCGATGGAAGATATGTGGCTACTGGATGCAATCGTTCGGCGCAGATCTTTGAAGTCGGGAGTGGCAATCAGGTGACAAAGTTGCAGGATGATACTGTGGATAAGGACGGAGATTTGTACATCAGAAGCGTCTGCTTCAGCCCCGATGGGATGTACCTGGCGACTGGTGCGGAAGATAAGCTGATCAGAGTACGTGGTTCTCTAATTCTTTGACACTATCATGACTTCGACTGACCTGTTCATTTCAAAGGTCTGGGACATCCAAAGCCGTACCATAAGAACTACCTTTGCCGGACACGAGCAAGACATCTACTCCCTCGACTTCGCAAGCAACGGCAGACAAATCGCCTCCGGAAGTGGTGACCACACTGTCCGCGTCTGGGACATTGAACAGAACAGAGAAGTCCTCAATCTATCCATCGAAGATGGCGTTACAACGGTAGCCATCTCTCCCGGGGGAGACTACGTTGCGGCTGGCTCTCTCGATAAGAGTGTCCGAGTGTGGGATATCCGTTCTGGTATCATCATTGGGAGACTTGATGGTATCGATGGTCATAGAGATAGTGTTTACTCTGTTGCATTCGGGCCAGATGGGGAGACCTTGGTTAGCGGCAGTCTGGATAAGACGATCAAGAAGTGGCAGCTGTCACCCGATGGCCGAGGGATGATAGGTGGGCAACTGGCGAGAGGTGGAAGATTGCAAAGAACGTTTGAGGGCCACAAGGTGAGTAATCCACCCGCTTCTTGCGACGAGGTAGCTTCTAATCCAATCTCAGGACTTCGTTCTCAGCGTTGCCATGACGCCAGATGGGGAATGGGTCATGAGCGGATCGAAAGATAGGGGCGTGCAATTTTGGAACCCACGCACCGGTGATACTCAGTTGATGCTTCAAGGTCACAAGAACTCAGGTATGATCTTCGACGTATCACAGAATGCCTCCGATCATCACCGCTGACCATTGTTCAGTCATTTCCGTCGCTCCCAGCCCCCAGGGCGATCTATTTGCGACAGGAAGCGGTGACATGCGTGCTAGAATATGGAAGTAAGTCATCAACAACCAGGTTGACCATTGTTCAATTTGCAAGCTAACGCCCACTCTTTTCAGATATGGGCCGTATCGAGGATGAAAGATGGGATGAAAGATCATGCGTGGCGTAGGTAGAATTGGTTGCGAGGATTATTAGCCTTGGGGTCTTTGAAACCCGAGTACTTACCTTGTTTTATTTGAAAATATGAATGGTTTGGCCCTGGCTCACGATTTGCAGCGCTTGATCTTAAGTGGTCATTGTTATCATGAGCATCAGAGATGGAGGTGCAAGCATTTTTGGCTAGTGCACTTATACAGTACGAATAGTAGAAGAACGTATGTTCACACAAATTTGTTACACATCCCAGCGAATGGCCAGCACCATGAAACCCCTGGCAAAGGCGTATTGTTTTCACAGAATCTCATCAAGCTCCTCATCCTTCGCCTCCCCACCATATGCACCGCCGTTAGCATCTCCATTCCCATTCTGCCCACCGTTCCCAGGCCCATCGATTCCTTCCATAGACCCAGCCTGAGCCTGAGCCTGAGCCTGAGCCTGGGCCTGGGCCTGGGCCTGGGCCTGGGCCTGCGCTCCTTGTTCAAGCATTTCTTGAACCCAAGCTTCCTCGACGGCCATCTTCCGTCTGAAAACCCTCAACCACCTTCTTCCCCATCCTCTCAACATCGCCTCGCCCTTGAGGTCCTGATCCGCACTCTCAGCCATTCCGTCAACGCTCCCCCCTGCAACGCCAACAAGTGCGTCCTCAATGACTGCAAAGAGCTTGCCCATCTCTTCCCTCTCCTTCGTCAGGGTTTCGTCCAATATAGCCACCTGATCGGCCGGTAGGCCGGCGGCGTTACGAGCCATGACGATCTGGCGAACACGATTTGTCACTTTGGTGACGGTGCTGCTGACCATTTCGAAGATGTGGCTGTGAACTAGGCCTTCTCCTTTTCCAAGTTGGTCGCCTAGCGCCCACATGACTACGCTGGTAGGTGTTAAAATGGTATAATTGAGCAGCTTGTCTACCATATTAACGCCCACACCAGGTTTCTCCTGCCAGTAGTCCATCACGCTGGTGATGATTTGGCGGCGCGCGGATTCGCTTTGGGTGCCGATGGATAAGAGCCGATCTTTGCAGCGCTCGATTTGCGACAGGACGTGGGAGAGGGATTTGCTGCCGAGGTAGCAGATGGTGGTTACGTAGGCATCGGTGGAGGGGATGAGAGGGTCTGTGACTCCGAGAGAGCAGGCGGCCTCTTCGATGCTGGTGAGAGGGACTTGGATGTCGGCCTCGGGAGCTTTGGCGCGGAGGAGGCGGAGGATCTCTTTTGCGGGCTCGGAGTAGGACATCTCTGAACGTGAGGACTCAGGTTAGTATTCGTTGAGACACTGGCATAGGAGGGATTGGGAGCTTACGAGCCGAATTATACTTGAAGTCAGGGGTGTCCTTTTCTTTGGCTTCAGATATGAGCGGTTGGTATGGTTCCGGGAGCGTTCCTCGAACGCGCGCGGCGAAGCTGAGACGGATCTCCTTCTCCAGTGATCCCATCATGAACGCTTTCTTTGGATGGACCATAGGCAGCTGAACGTCGTCCACCCTAGTAATGCGTTAGTGCCGGAAGCAGTTGAGTGTCCGAATGACCTTACCATTCAGTCCACTTCCAAGTGAAGCCAAAGTTGCTCAGATGATGCGAGAACCAATCTTCGAATCGGTAGACCAGTTCGAGGTCCATCCAGTCAACATTTTTGTATAGCCATCGTATTGCCCGTCCCAAACTTGGAGCAATCGCAGCCGGTGCAACTTTGCAGGCTTCTGTTAGTACGGAATGGTAATAGACTAGCTTGTGCTCCGGGCTGGGAAGCTGAAGTAGCTGAGAGAAGACAGCGTCGACCGCAACATCTTCAGGCTTCCAAGTTGAGCGCCCTTCGTCCACATTCCGTAACTTGTCGAATTGCGTTGCTCTCTTAACAAAGGTATCTGCCGCAAAGTAGCAATCGAGATCGATGAGAAACTTTGCAGTAGCGTTGCGATTGAAGTCGAGAATGTTAATGGTGTCAATCAGCGAATCTCGAAGTATTGAGGAGGCTATGTCTGCGGTCGAAGGCACCGTCTCGATTTCCTGGTCTGCGTAGACAGAAAAGTATATCTCAGGGAGCCGTGGGCGTGGACCTGGTGCTACAGGCGACGGGACGTTGATTTGGGGCAGGGCGTGCTTTGTTGCTGCAGCCGGCGCATCCATGCCTTCCTCCTCTTTTTTAGCTATGTTCCAAGGGCGTGGGATACACGCTAGTTTCCAAGCCTGTTGACTCTCTCCTTGCAATTGTCTCTGAAGCAAGCCAATAACGCTCTGCGGCTCTTGAGCGTCCTCCTCGTCATTCCCAGGGTAGGGATTGACGAGAGCTTCTAAGGCGTGAGGAGTTGATGCAATGATGTCTGTCTTCTCCAATAATGCCAGAGTCTGCTCTTCAAATTCAGTTGCTGATGAGGCCATGATATAGGGGATCGTAAGGAGGATGATCTTGACTAGCTCCAAGCCCAGACTCTGAGGTTACTGAGGTTAGTTTGTACTCTGAAATCGGGCCTAGCATACTTACATCTTCCGAGGATGCAGTCTGCAGGTCCACCGCTCTCGAGAAGAGCTCCTCCAATATAGGGAACACGCCATCTCCCTCCAGAAGACCTTGTAGGCATCCCAAGAATCTTAGGACGAGCTTGACCTCGCGCCAAGCGCCGGCTTCCAAATGCTCTCGTATAGCTATCCCAGCTTTTGCCAATATCTCCTGAGCTACTTTTGGATTGGTAGGGTTGATGACGAGCACTATTGCAGCGATGAATGGGATCTTGAATGGCTGTTCGACGACTCTGTAGACCGTCAGTACGCATTAAGCAGCAGCAAGGTTTGCACGAGCAAGCTTCAGGAAGACCTACAGCTGGACGGCTAGATTTAAGAATTGATTCCGGATTTCTGTATCCTCGTAGTTGTCCACCACCAGCTTCGCGATGCTGTTGATCTCCTCGTCTGTTTTCTTCAACGGCTACGATACCATTAACTTACAAGAGCAGCACAGCTTAGGAGGCCCAGGCATACCGATTCAGCAACACCCAGAAGCTGCTTGCGAACTTTAAGGTGTAATGGCTCCTCGTATCTTCGGCGCTGCGGTCGGCGGTCATACTCATCGTCGTCTGCATCGGAAATCAGCTAGGCCGTCAGGGCATGTAAACAGCGAATCACCTCTATAGCGTCGCTTGCGATTGTTGTAGCCTCCACGAGAACCTCCACTTCTTCTGTCATAGTCTGCCATAGTTGCTGAAAGGCGCGCTTTACTGGTGCTCTGAATGACGGCCAGTCAATAATCCTAGCCTTCTAGGTTTGGTAGACGCTTGGCGCGGCTGAACCCCTGTCGCTTAGGGCTTACGATTGACGTTGTTAGGATTGCCAGAGAAGGTATGCAAAAGATATTGGTATCAGAAGTGCAAATTATTAGCATTCGCTCCCGTATGTTTCTGTTATATTCACACGGGCGAAAATTTTGCATAAATTAGCTTCTAAGGTTTTCAAACATGTTGAAGGGGGCTACGTCTATCATATTGTAAAAGGGCTTATTCTCTGGCCGAAGTGCATGTGTTCAATATCATACCCTCACATTAGATAGGAAGCTCTAGCAGCTTGCATCTGCAGGCACTTTCGGCCTAGACGAACCCCTAGAACCCTCCACTTTGACATCTGCCATGTTTCCCGCGCCCACTGTTTCTGTTGGTTCTGGATTGAAGTTCTAGGAAGAAGCTCATGGTTCCTAGGATCATAGCCCGTTCTGCACGGAGAATCGGGGTAGTATTCCTAGGCCAAAGCTGCTTGCTGCAGGTTAATTGCTTGCTGATGATCATCTTGCGTGTTCGTCTTCTCATATAGATGGAAAAGGGAGGCAGCAAGATTTGACAGGCAGTCAAATCAAATGTCAAGCAATCAGTTTGTGATTGTGGGTTTCTCATGTCATTGCTATTTGATTTAATGTCCAATGGAATGGCCCTCCGGGATGTACCGTGCGTTGGTGAAAGGGATGAGGAGGGCTCACCGGAGTCCGGTGATGATGGCTGCACGAACATAGACAATCAAAACAAAATTTCAGACCTCACACCACTTGAATACACCCTCTTTGATACCATCAGACCCAACCAGCAACTTGCATGACAATAAGAAGACGTTATGGATAAGAATGATTGATTGTTTGAAGAGTTGAGGCTGCTAGCAAGAACGGAAGTAATGTAAGTGCATCGTCTAAGTTTGTCATCTCAGAGTCTGCGTGTACCACTGTCATCGAGCGGAATTCTATCTTTCTTTCCATGGACCCTCTTGCCAGCTAATCGTCCATCACATGAAAAAATCCTTGCCAAGTGCAAGAGTAAGCCATCGTTTATGCCTCCCATGCTTTTGCCATTGACTTATGAGTTGGAAAAGGTTGGAAAATGGGAGGCACTGCCGTCTCTGATAAAGCCATGCCATGCTTTTGGTCCCCGCAGCCTGTCAGCGATGCTGCTATCACTGATCGGGCGGAAACATATGGGAACGACTGAGTTGGGCCAACGCCACGCTAGGTAAGTGCTAACACTGTGATTCCGTGACTTCGTTACGCATGATTTTCGTAGCTAAGTACCGATTTCACTCAAGGTGAGCCATCATCTCCTCCTGAGACATTGGAACAAAGGTGTCAAGATCAATGCCTCGTGAGAGGAGCTCCTTGCGCGCATGAGGAGGGACGAGCTGTCCATTTTGCTCAGGGGCAATAGACAGCTCTGAATACAAGTCAGCAACATGAAGAAAGTTTACTCGCGGAACAGGTAAGACGTACCATGACGCGAGAAGTCGAAGAGCTTTGGCATCTCCTTGGTAGCACCAGCGGCATGACGAGAGTCAGGGAAACGACAATCCGGGGCACGGAGCTCATCGAAGAACGGGTGAACCATGGCGTCGACGGCGGAAAGACGCTTAGTCGGAGTGTACTCAAGAAGCGCGGAGATCAAATCGATAGCATCTTGGGTGGCTTTGCGGAATACCTGCAAACAAGTCAACATGTGAGCTTCGACTAATAAGAGAAAAAACTCAGGAGGTAAGAATATGTTGAAGAAAGTGTCATCACTAACTTTGTGAAATGGATGCGGCTTGATCTGAGGGAACTTGTGCTCCATGTAGTTTGGGTTCATGGTACGGATCTGCTCGCGGGTTGGGGTACCGAGCACTTTGATAATCTCCACAAGCTGATCAATGCCCGACTCTCCAGGGAACAATGGTTGACCGAGCATCAGCTCTGCCATAACGCAGCCGGTGGACCAGACATCTGTTGCGACATGTGAGTAAGCCACGCCAGGTGTTTGGTCAGGTACGACTTACCGATCTTGGTAGTGTAGTTCGTGGCACCAAAGATGAGCTCAGGGGCACGATAGTAGCGTGAGCATATATACGAGACGTTGGGCTCGTTGGTAACTAAGATCTTAGCACTACCGAAATCGCACAGCTTGAGGACGCCGGTATTTGGGTCAAGCAGAAGGTTTTGCGGCTTGATATCACGATGGCAAATCCCTTGCGAGTGGATGTAGGCCAGAGAACGGAAGAGCTGATAGATGTAGATCTTGATCTCGAGGATGGGCATTGTAGTTTTCATCTTGTTAAAGAAGCGTGAGGCGCGGTACACCGTCTCAGGGACAAACTCGAGGACGAGGTTGAGGTAGACTTCTTCTTTCTGTGTCAGTTGTTAGTCGCTGTCTTCTCGTTCAAGAGCGGTCCTTTCCAATCCAGAGGAAACAACTTTTTACTTACACGCTCTCCATTTGAGTAGTAGAACGCCTTGAGCTCAACGATATTGGGGTGGCGGACGATACGCATGATCTGCAGCTCACGGTTCTGCTTCCATCAGTATCTCAAGTAGCCATATAATTTTCTATTAGAGCTTACCTTGAAACGCTTATCCTGAAGGACGCGCTTGATAGCTGCATCCTCGCCGTTGGGAGCAAGCTTGGTCTGGAAGACGACACCAAACGAGCCATTTCCCACGATCTTGCACTGTGTGTACTGCATCTCCTTCGTCTCACCAGTTAGGCCATCTTGCACTTTTTCACGAATAACCTCTGTATATATTTTAGCCTTTGCTTCAGTCTGGTGTTGATCTTGTTGGTTGATATTTTACCTCCCATGCGCAGGCTGGTGAAACCCGCGGTGCGATTTTGCGCGGACATTTTGACTGGGCAAAATGACGGTGATCTTCGGTGGTTATCGGGAGTATGGCGGACTCGAGCTGTCGAGTCGGTGATAGGGCAATAGGGGGTTTGTGTATGAGTCCGTGTTGGGCGGACTTGAGGAGGTGGAGGGTTGGGAGGGCGTTGGTGTGAGATGGAAAGACGAGGGCACAAGTGAGGTGAGTCTGATTGAGACCTGCAAAACAAGTATGGTGTGGGGTCCCTGCTGCTTTAGTCGTCGCTGAGCACTGAGAGTAGCCGGCGCTGTTGTCAAGGGCCAGTGTGTCTTGTTGCACTTGTTGCCCAGGGTCTGGAAAGTGGCCTATCTGCGCAACCACGGTGTTTTTCAGACAGTTACTCTCAGAACAAGGCAACACTGGAGGAGACTAGAATGGTGTTGGTCAAGTAGCTGTTTGTTGGTAGGTTTCACAGGTAGCGACGATGATTCTCAGGTGTTGTTGAAGGAGTGTCGTGGAGGAACCGGGCCAAAGTTGGGAGGCTGACCAGTAAGAGTGAATAGACTTCAGGTGGCGGTGCACTTCTGTCCTCACTACAATAAGTCTATAGGAAATAGATGGCAAAGTTGAAGATGTTCAAGAGGGTGTTGTCAGGATGAGAAAGATGAAGATCTTAGAGAGGCTGAGCCGTAACAGCGGGTTGTGCGACTCCACCATAAAGCGGTTCCAGGAGGTTGGATCAAGGTAATTTCCAAGCGATTTTCTACAGCAATAGCGCCCTGCTAAGAACAAGAGGGGATGCGGGCACGAGTGGCAAGCCACACGATAGGAAAGGGAAGGCTCGAGATCCTGGGCCACTCAAGGTCGAGAAGGAGCTGGCCACCTCTGGGTCTTTCTTTCCACACAGGAACAAAGCGAAGGCTGGTGGGCTTTTGTACTTTTCCAATCGAGTCTGCTCAGGGGAACTTCCAGAGCCTGATTTATCCTACAAGGTAATATAAGATGGGATTGATGGGGGAAGCAAGAAGCTTTGGAGGGGGAATGGGAGTTTCTCGGGAGGACAGCGCTAATGCTTTGTTAGAGCCTTTGGAGAGGTCATGAGACTGAAAATATGGAGCCACGTCTTGCCTTCAAATCAAACTAGAGCAGGAACATCACACATTTACAATTGAGCTTGACGACAAATGATCAGGGGAAAGATCAATCATTTACCACTACCTGCTATCCTTTGACTTTGCAGCTGTTTATGACGAAAGCGTTTCCTTGCTGCTCTCTTACACAGTACGACGTAGTACCGGATAGAAGAGAGCTCTCTCAAAGGATCAGTAGAGCTGCCTCTTAGTCAATTAACCCTCTGCTGAAGCTATTGCATGCGCCGGCCACTATGACACATCAAGGAAGCATACAGCTACGGTTGGACCTCCTTTGCTCGCTGACTGGCGTCTGCTACTGGTGGATCTGGCTCCTCTGGTGGGCATCTTGATGATGAGCATTTAAGCTTACCACTTCTGGCCTAGAATGGCCGGCCCAATCATCCAGCTCTGAACTAGTAAAGGGGACTTACGGTAAGGAAGGCACAGGTACCTCGAAGCTCGGACTGGGTTCGATGGATGTCGTGCATTCAATGTTCAGCGCAGCTTTCCGGCGCCTCTTTGTGCCACGAAGCGTATCTAGGAACAGGAGAGCAGCGTTTAATATTTGTGGCAATGCCATGCGGCGTTCTCTCTTAGCAATGGTTGAAGCGAGAGATATTCTTTGCCCTGAGCATATATTGGAGCGTCCTGCATATCCTGCATTGGGAATGACGCAGGTGACGTGGTAGTATTGGTTCAGAATGACGTGAGAATTAATCGGGCTTTGGTCCAGGACCACTCGCACCTCTTGAAACCCGGGATTGAAGATTCCTAGTTTTCCATTGTAGGTGCTGTGGTAGAGCAAGTGGACTATTGGGGCGTCGATTGATTGGATCAATTTTCTTCGAATGTGCGACGCCCGTAAGCCTCGTAAAAAGTGGAGTTTTGGAAAATCGTCTCTTGCACATGACGATAAAAAATCGTGGGCACAATCTTCGATATTTTACCAATCACGGTACCAACGTGGAGTCAACTCCGAATACAGGCTGCTTGGGAGGGGTGGCTCGCTACCAATTGGCCTATCATCAAAATGGGTCTCCACATGCAAATCAGCGGCAAAGAAATGCTGAATATCACACGACCTCCAATGCTCGGCGCCAAATTATTTTAATGAATGTGCTACGTGCTACCTGATATCTTATATTATTTGTAATTATATTATGCAGTGAGACAATTATTCGCATGATCTGATAGACCGGGTGATGTAAATCATTGCATCTGCATGGATTCCGGATAGTAGTAGCAGTGTATCTTAGAATTGAGAACCGCTGCACCATGCAGCTCTCCACATTTACGTGACCGCCTGAGCGACCCAGACAGCACTTGCATATGTATATTACCCACCCTGAACGATCTCCTGCTCCGAACAGCATGATGAGCACGCACGAACGGTCTATCGGTTCTGTTGCACACGCCGAGGGAAAAAGGCTTACGGTTGCTTGAGAAGGCTGTAGGCATAAGCGTGGGAACAAGCACATGCCCCGCTGGGATGACCCCTGAGCACGCAATATGGCCACACATACATGACCAAAATCAGGGCAAGAGGCAGCATGTGCGATTAGAAATGGTTAGGAGCGGTCACCTCCAGCGTCACGAAGAGCGTAACAAATTCACAAGCACAACGGTGATCTGATCTTGTGCAACGTCACGATCTGTGGCGACCAGATACTTTAAGCCACCTTCGCTAGACCTTTTGTACATGAATTGGGCAAGTCTGCTATTCAGACTGCCAATGCTTTGCATGGCTGTATATGTGGAAGAAGCCGCAATGCTGCATCTAATCCGTACACCTTTCAATGATACGATCGATAACGCTCATGTGGCACAATGAAGATGACGAATAATGCCACCGCCAGATACAAGGGGTTGGTAAAACAGGCGGAGAAGATCGAGAGGAGTGGTGGTGGAGGTTTTGGCGGAGAGAAAGGGCCGCTTCGTAGGCGTCACGGCAGAGAGTGGTTCGAGGCGAGATTAGAAAGTATCTAGAAGGGTACTGATGGTGGAGCGGCATCCGCGCCAGCCAGGTTCATCATATCCTCGGAAGCCACTTCAATTGAGACGGCCAGTCCGACTTTGGCTGTTTGCTAGTTCAGAAACACCAAGTCAGCACAGTCTTTGTCTCCACCTCGTTAGAACGGTCGACATACCTTGATATGATCCATTTCGCCAGCAAATGTAATAAGGACTGGTGGAAGGACCCTCTTCTCCAAAAGGCAGCTCAGTCGACCCGAGCTGTCAAGCTGCGCTCTGAATGTCGAGGTCCTGAAGTCGTACTTTGCACCTACGGTCGTCGTGCCTTCTTTTCGCATTCCACCGCCCATCAATCCTCCACCACCCATCCCTGGCATAAATTGTAGATTGAGGTCCACTCCCGCCTCCACCTTGTCTGTCAACCGCCGCCAGTATGAGGCGTTGATCGCGCTTTGGGCTTGTAGAACTTGCGCACTGGCTACCCAATCAGAACCTTTGTATCTTGCAACGTAGGATAAGGCGGTCTCAGGTCCGCTGTTCATTGCCACTCGCTGCCACATTGTTTCGAACCCGAGAGCAAGGCTTGGTGTTATAGACTGAAGGTAGCTGCCGATGACAACACCGGTTAGGCCCCCTTCTATCAGGTGTGGGTTGATTGTTTTTAGAGACGCGGTGAAATCTTTGCCGGTTATTTCGTTGTCGATATTGATCACGGCTTGGCCTGGCCCTGGAGCTATTTGTGTCTGGCATTTTGTGACAAAAGAATTGCTCCATTTGTAATTCGTTCTTGCGATAAGCTGCCCATCATTGTCGAGATTGCCTTGTAGGAACCACTACATATACTGTCAGCTAATACTCCTCGCGATCTAATTCAAGCATTGCGTACCTTTGTTGACCCATAGATTGCTGAAAATCCGTAGGGAGGCAGACCTTGAGAACCCATAGCGAACGAGTGAGAATACTGGAAGAGTGGTGAGACGCTGAGTGGTCTGTTGATATCTGCTCGCAACCCGGAGAACATGAAATTGTTGAGAAAGACATCCCTTTGAACCTCCCGATTGACATTCTCCACGGTTCCGGGGTTCGAGAGGCCTAGTGATTGTCGCTTCTCCGAGAAATATGTGTATGTGTCACTAAGAGCTCTTACCACCGCATTACTTTGTAGGTAGGGAGGAAGGAAGGTCTCCATCTTCTCGTCCCCCATCGTGTCAGGGGAAGCGGCCTAAGGCCTGCGCTTCGTCGGATTACCGCTTAATCTTGAGATGGCCAAGTCTCATTCAGGACGCAAGAGAGTAGAAAGGTTCGGCGAGGTTCGAGCTGTTTGCAAGCTTGGGTTGGTTGTAGTGTTTGTGAGCTCGAGCTGGCATAATTTTCGACACGGCTGTCATTTACCTTAAGCGGCTCTAAGGCTATTCTGGCCTAGCGCATTTTGTTCGCAGGTTTATCGATAAACGCCGTTCTTTCGCCCCGATTTGCTTTGCTCATTTTCAACCAGAATGAGATTTGCCTGCCAGTCTCTTTACACCAATAGAGGAGTTTTACAACTATTTTGGTATTCAAATACTATGAATCCCTACTGACATCTTGAAACTGTGAGCCTTAAGAGCCATGGACACTTTATTGTATGCAAACCACCACCCCCACTCTCACGCTGTCTTCCACTATTATTAGTCTCTTATGCGCTGCTCTTATATAGGACCGCCGATGTCGCGGCCAACTCCCCTCGCTATCGGCGAAAGTCTAGCACATTCGTTGACGCCATTCATGACATGCCAGAGACAGGAGAGCTTGCACCGGCGCAACTGTACAGTACTGAATCAGGTCGCCTTTTTCACTCCGGCCGCATCGCGATAGCCACCGTAGGCCTTCCAGCAAGAGGAAAAACACATGTATCGGTTGCTCTGGCAAGGTACCTGCGTTGGCTTGGAGTAAAAACACGGGTCTTTCATCTTGGAGATTACAGAAGAGAACATGTTGGAGACGGCAAGGATGTTCCGGACGACTATTTCTTTGTCAATGCTTCTGCAAGCACGGTTCTCCTCCGCCAAAAGATCCTTAAGAAGTGTCGGGATGATATATACCATTTTTTGAACCATGAGAACGGTCAAATTGCCATATATGATGCCGTCAATCCGCTCGCCGCAGGCCGGAGATCTCTAGCGAGGGAATTCGGTAAACATGACGTTGAGACTTTGTTCATCGAAAGTGCCTGTGATGACGAGAAAATCATTGAAGAGAACGTGCGAAGTGTCAAGATCTCTTCACCGGACTATGTAAGTTTCTGTCCACGCGGCGCTCCACTGCTCCACTAATTTTGTAGGTTGGGTGGTCCGCCGACGATGCAGTCAAGCACTACCTGGCCAGAATGAGTGCCAAAATCCCGCACTTCGAGACCATGGAAGAGACGGATCTCAACTACATCAAAATGATCAATGCTGGAGAACGAATCAGTGTCAATAATTGTTCTTTTGGTTATCTGAGTCATAGAATCGTCTTTTACCTATTGAATCTGCACATAAAATCCAGGCACACGTATTTTGCAAGGGCCGGCACATCGAAACAAGAAGATTCATTCAAGACTGACACTTCGCTTTCTGAGGAAGGCAAGGAGTACGCGAACAAAATGGGAGAAACTCTCATTCGTCATAGAGAAAAGGAGAGACAGGCTATGGTTGACCGCGGTGGCCCCAATGTTCCCCTCAAGATGCTCACGGTGTGGACCTCGACAAGACGCAGGACGGTAGAAACTTCGCAATATTTGTATGAAAATGGGTATAGGGTACGCCAAAGATCTCAAATGAGTCAACTCAATCCGGGCGTTTGCGAGAAGAAGTCAGAGCGACGGATAAGGCTGGAGTATCCTGAGGAGGTCGCGAAACATGAGGCAGACCCTTATCATCATCGATACCCAAGGGCGGAAGTAGGGCTCCCCTACTCTTTCTCACTTGAACCTGAAACGCTGACGCTCTCCAGTCGTATCACGATTTGGCCGTCAGGCTCGAACCCATCATCTTGGAGCTGGAACGCGAGCAAAATGACCTCCTCATCATTGCCCATGAAAGTGTACTTCGAGTACTCTACGGATATCTGATGGCTTGCAATGCCACCGACATCCCATCCCTTTCTTTTCCTCGCAACGAAATCATCGAGATCATACCTGCAAGCTACAACAACGAAGCCACCAGGATCACAATACCTGGAATTCAGGAGAAACTAATTCCTTCGTCACCTGAGGACATTAAGATCCCTGTGCCCCCCAGTGGTGCCGTAACACCGATGGGCCTAGATTCCAGTACTCCCAAGAGAAACACAGGGTCACCGCTTAACGGCGTCGCGACGCCTTCAGAGCCTGGTGACGGACAGCAGCTGCTGATAGAAAGAGCGCTTCGAGGAGATCGATGAGCGGGCTTGTTTTTAATCGTCTTGTTATTCGGAGCGTCTGCTGGGCGCTTTCTAGGAGGAGCGAACTGCCTGTTGATAACACTCCCGTAGATTACAAGATTCAATAGAGCTGTTGATAGGACCTTTTGCTTCCGAATACCTCTTTAGCCCCCGTGGAGCGTAGAAACAAAGAGGATGTTGTCGTTTTTCTTCAATTCGTATTGGTCACCGCCTTCCAACTCCCAATCGGCGTCATTGATCAGTACAAGGATTCCGGGTCGCCTATAGATTTGTCAAACTAAGAAATTCCCACGCTCTGGAGTATTCAAGGAGGCTTACACTGTGCCGTCGATAATAAACATCTCCTTCCGCTTATCCTTCATCACGTTCTCGCAGAGATACCGAACAAGGAAAGCCGTATTTGCTGGTTGACCTTTTTCGCCACTGCTTGGTAACAAAAGTCTATGCTTCCGTTGGTTCGAGAAGAGAAGTTCAAGGCCACCGCTGCGTCAAATTAGAATTGTATCACGTGAAAGTAATCAGTAGAACTGACGTGAACTCTACCACTATTGGCACGTCAGCTTTACTGGGCTCAGTGCTCATTGTGATCTGATCTAGCAACTCTTTCACCGAATTCCCCAGACTGTAACCACAGGATTTTTCCGCTTTGGTAGCTTTGAATCAATGAAAGATACGAAAGGTAATAGTAGGAGAGATGAAGTTCAGGCTTTGTAAGAACTCGAGTGGTGTGGCTTTTTGCCGCCAAGCGCGCCTGACTCGCAACTAGACCCAAAATTTTGGTTGGAAGCCCAGTCTGTTCTTCCCCACTTACATTGATATTCCGACACACAGACTCTTCCCGATGGTGGACTTCCATCATGAACACATTGCTGTCGGTGGCAATCGCCACCCATCAGCGGCAGACTGGGACCCAACAAGTGGGTTGCTTGCGTACGGTGCAGATTGTAACGTAGCACTTTGGTTGCCGTTGGTATTGCAAATCCTATTCTTGGTAATATAGTGGCTCACTCTGTAGACAGGATGAAGGACATCAAGGCGTGAAAGCATTGCTGCGTGGCCACACTGATCACGTCAATGCCGTCAAATCTTTCCCAACAGCCCAAGGGAAAGCTCGAATCATTCTCAGTGGCTCTGCGGACAAGATCGTTCGGATCTGGCGTGCTCAACCAGCGGCTCCACTTGAATTCAAGTCGGTAGCCGCGCTCGAGGGTCATGGCAGCTCTATCAATTGCCTTGCGGTTTTTAAAGATACGAACATCATAGCATCAGGATCTGCTGATTCAACTATCAAGATCTGGCAACTGAACATTCAAGAGGACGGCTTGGATGTCAAGCTACTTCAGACCATCCAGACCAACCCTCGTTTCTTTCCACTTGCACTGGCATTACATAGGCTACCAGCAACCGAAGGCCTTGTGCTTGCCGCAGCAGGCACGAAAAGTACCGTACAGGTCTACGTCACCTCGAGAGGTGACCAATTCCTCCACCAAGCTACCTTGACAGGCCATGAAGGTTGGATGCGATCTTTGGCCATCACGCAAGAAAAGTCGTTGGCTGGCAGCGACCTTCTCCTAGCGTCCGCCAGTCAAGATAAGTATATTAGGCTATGGCGCATTACTAAAACGAAAGAAAAGTCGGAGCCTAAAGAAGGTAACCTCCTGGGAGCTTTCGAGCAATCGTTATCAAACAAAGCTCATAAGCTTGAGGTTTCTCAAAACTCGTACTCGATTACTTTTGAAGCACTGTTGCTGGGCCACGAGGATTGGATATATACCATCTCATGGTGTCTTCAAGACGAGAAGCTCCAGCTACTTTCAGCATCAGCAGACAGTTCTGTAGCGATCTGGGAATCAGAAGAGAGCTCTGGCGTTTGGGTATGCACCACGCGGCTGGGTGAGATCAGCGCGCAGAAAGGATCTACGACAGCAACAGGGAGCGCTGGTGGCTTCTGGATCGGCCTCTGGTCGCCAAACGGCCAGAGTGTGGTGAGCCTTGGAAGGACGGGCAGTTGGAGGTTATGGAACCATGACAGAGATCAGGCTCGCTGGATCCAAGGCATTGGCATCAGTGGACATACAAAGTCGGTGGCAGATGTAGCCTGGTCGAAGGACGGCTCGTATCTACTTTCTACAGGATCAGACCAAACGACAAGATTACACGCTGCGTGGAAGCACGGTGTAAAGCGATCCTGGCATGAAATGGCGAGGCCACAAATACATGGATATGATTTGAATTGCATAGATTCTATTGGTCGAACGCAGATCATCTCAGGAGCTGACGAGAAGTTGCTGCGTGTCTTTGACGAGCCACGAGCTACAGCAGATTTACTGGACTGCTTATGCGGTATTAAGACGAGCACTCGGAACGATTTGCCAGTCGCTGCAAATATTCCAGTTTTGGGCTTGTCGAATAAAGCAATAGAAACTGCTGAAGACGAGGAGCCTCATGCCAGTGGAGACGTCAATGGTGAAGAAGCGGCCACATCTCCAAGTCCAGCCCAGCCATCGGATCTAGAGCATCCGCCTTTCGAGGATCGGCTCGCAAGACATACTCTGTGGCCTGAGCACGAAAAGCTCTATGGCCACGGATATGAGATATCAGCCGTTGCGGCCAGCTATGACGGCTCCATGGTTGCAACAGCGTGCAGAGCCAGCTCGTTAGATCATGCAGTGATACGGTTGTATACAACCAGAGACTGGCGTGAAGTTAGGCCATCACTGACAGCTCACTCCTTGACCGTCACTGCTTTATGCTTTTCAAAGGACGATCGCTATTTGCTTAGTGTTGGCCGAGATCGTCAATGGGCGGTCTTCCAAAGAGATGTCGCTGTGCCTGAAAGCTATCTGTTGAAGCATTCGAACCCTAAGGATCACTCAAGAATGGTCCTTGACGCTTGCTGGGCTCCTGTGAGCGCTGGGAGAGTCTTTGCTACGGCTGGTAGAGACAAGACTGTCAAAATCTGGAGCATGGAGGACACCAAAGTTGAGTGCATGGTGACGATAACAGCATCATCTCCTGTTACAGCAGTCGACATATCTCCCCGGCTGTTGCGAGATAGCCTGGTTATCGCAGTGGGAACCGAGACTGGTGATATTGGTCTCCACATCGTTAAGCTTTCTGACTGGTCCATTGAGCAAAAGCACCAGCTCGAAACAGCGTAAGTGCTTTGGCCGAGCACATTCTTTAATACTCGTTAATCATTTTGGCAGACTGCAACCTGCCAAATACATCACAAAGCTATCATGGCGACCATCATTAGCCACAGTTGCTACGAATGGCATTGAGGATCAGGAACCGGCGAGCAAGGACTTGCAAATAGCAATGGCAAGCGACGACAGCTCATTGCGGCTGTTCTCAATCACCGGCTTGCTTGACAATTGAGTATCAATTCAAAAACAAATTGCTCTTGTACGCTACGCTGGAATGTCTCTTGCGGTCCCCGGCATGTTGAAATGGCCTTTCCTTGGGACATCAAGCTTCTATCTTCTTCTCATTTCCATACCCACCTCTTCCCTCCAAGTTTTCGTACGTCTTACCCTCACCAGGCCTTCCACCTCTCGGCCCCCTTTCTCTCAAGTCATCCTTCAACCACTCCAACACTAACTCGCCCAACTGGCTATTTCCACTCCTCCTGATCCCACCCACATCAAACTTATCCACATTCCCCCATTCCTTCACCTTCCCCATATGCATATGCACCAAATGGGTCGGCCATCCCGCTAAGTTGTCCAAAATATGCGTCGCATATACAATCGTACACGCCCTAATCTCCGTCTCCTTATTCAGAAACGCCAGGAAATTACTCCTGCTCAATAAATCTAGATCCACTGTAATCTCATCCAGCAGCAATACCCGCCACGGCCTTATCAACCCCATAGCGAGCTGCACTCGCCGCCTCTCTCCATCGCTGACCGCGTGCATGCGCCAAGCTGTATCAATATCTAGGATCTGCACTAATTCATCTCGGCGCTCAGTGTAGTAGTCACCTCCTACGGAGGAAAGCAGAGTGGGGACATCGATGTCTGTGCGGACGATGGGATTGAGTACCCATTCAAGACCGAGGTAGGTGACGCCTTCAAGGCCTGAGGTGAAAGGGTCGATGCCTGCGATGCTGATGGTTTTTTTAGGGGCTAGGCGTTTGCCGGAGAGGAGGCGAAGGAGGGTGGTTTTGCCGGCGCCATTAGCTTTATTATATCAGCAAACTTGTAAAATAATAGATGCAAACTATAAGTACCGCCAATGAGTAGAGTCCGACTGCCAGGCGGTAGACTGAGAGTTACATTTTGCAGGCCAGAAGAGCCGTCTTGGAAAGCGTAGGAGAGGGAATTGACTTCTATTGACGGCGCTTGCTCCTTGGGAACGCCATTGGCGTTTGACATCGAATGAAGTTAAGTCTGAAGAGAAGAAGACGAATTGAAAGGAGTCTTAGATATGAACAACAAGGTAAAATGTACCTCAGCGATGATTCATTGCAGAGGAACCCACATGTCCGTCAATGCGGCTCGGACCGCATCGATCTTCCGCATCTTAGATAAGATAACGACTAGACCGAGATCTCGAGGGGCTCTGGATGAGTCTTTGAACAGCTCTCAGAAAGTGATGCCTCAACGTCCAAAGCCTAACATATGCTGCGAAGTGCGTTGTGGTGGCTTAACATGGTACCGGCACCACCACATAATCCCCTGATTGCAATCGTCGGCGCCACAGGGACTGGCAAATCCCAGGTCGGTGTTCTCAACTCAGAGCGTCTGACTCCGAGCTGACCTATATTACAGCTCGCCGTATCGCTGGCAGAACGCTTCAATGGTGAGATCATCAATGGGGATGCATTGCAGATCTATGAAGGTCTACCGATCACTACCAACAAAACTCCCCCGGAAGAGAGAAAGGATATACCGCACCATCTACTGGGATGCGTTAAGCTAGACGAAGAGCCATGGACGGTCCAGCAATTTCGCGACCGAGCTAGTAAGATCATTGAAGAGATTAAGTCTCGGAGGAAGCTACCAATCCTCGTGGGAGGAACGCACTACTACACGCAGTGTCTCCTTTTCAAGGATGCTGTGGTTGAGCAAGAGGATGTCGGTCGTATTGCTCAAGAACAGCAAGAACAGCAAGAACAGAAGTGGCCGATACTGGACGCAAGTACAGAAGAGGTGCTAGAAGAACTTCAGAGAGTCGATCCCGTGATGGCTCGACGCTGGCATCCAAATGACAGGAGAAAAATCAGACGCAGTTTGGAGATATGGTTGACAACAGGCAGAAAGGCTTCGGAAGTCTACGACCAGCAGCGACAAGCGCGAACTAGCACTGACTCTCAAACAACTCAAGCTATTTGGGAATCCATTGAGTCTCCTGACAACATGCATGAGCGTTCTGTTACGGATTCAAACTCTCCGCTTTCATACCATACTCTCATCTTCTGGACGCACGCAGGCTCAGATGTCCTCAATCCAAGACTGGAAAATCGTGTCGATAATATGGTGTCGGAAGGATTATTAGAAGAGGTCCAGTCCATGTACAACTTCCTCCAAGACCAAGAGCAGCAAGGAAAAACCGTTGATCAAAGCCGTGGAATATGGGTTGCCATCGGTTTCAAAGAACATTTGCCCTACATCATGGATGGCAATAACTCTGAAGAGCCAAAAAAGGAAGGCATTGAGCGCACAAAAATCGCAACAAGACAATATGCTAAGCGACAAGTACGATGGATCAGATTGCGATTGCAGCGCGCCCTCACCGAAGTGAATTCCGCCGACAGATTGTTCTTGTTGGATGCTGCTGATCTCGCAAAATGGTCACAGAATGTGGAAGAGAAAGCGAGAGACATCACGGAGGCGTTTCTTGGTGGTTCTACACTTCCTAAGCCTGGGTCCTTATCAGATGCGGCGAGGGAGATGCTCGTCACGACCGAGGAGACATCCAGGGCTGCAAGGCATTGTGATGCTTGTAGTAAGACTCTGATGTCTGAAGAAGAGTGGATTGGTCATCTTAAAAGCAAGGGGCATAAGAGCGGCGTAAGGCCGAAGGTCGATTGGCGAGCGTTGTATCCGAAAATAAAAGGCCAATGACATGACGTGTTGCAAGCAAAGTATGGATTTGTACAGGAAGAATTCGAAAATAGCAATGTTCCAAGTGAACTTGAAGTGTGCTCTCCTAATCTCCTCAAATGCGTGGAGGAGAACATCAACACCTGCCATATCTAACTTCATATTACCCCGACACCTCATCAGCGTTATTACCAACACCAGCACCATCAATGTGACCGTGATTCCACAGCCTGACCTACTAATCAAACTTAGTAACCCTAATGGGTTTTGCCTGCCAAGAGGTGCAGTTGAAATGCGACGTTCGAAGCTGGAAAAATAAAACCTCAAACAGGCAAAGTGCCTCATTGTCACGCTACGATGACCGCGTGTAGATTGTCCGTCGCGGCTCGGGAGATAGTCAATATCAAATTGATAAAGCCGGGGCTTATCGATAGTGTGGAAGGAAGGTGTTGAGGGCTATGGCTAGGATGTGTTGACTACGAACATGCTGGGATGCGCTTATTACACCTGCGAACAAGCGAGAGTGGATGGGTGACAGCTGCCATTCCAACGAAATTGAGTGAAAGGCTCGTCCTTGTCAAGATTGCTCGATGTGAGCATGCGAGACGTGTAGATGAAGAAGACCAAGGCAAGATTCAAAGAACATCGGCTAAAGCGGGCCCGTGGAATCGTCGTATGCTATGTAGGCAACGATATTTGCCATCGGAGCTTCCAGGAATCAACCATTTAGAGATCAGTTCCAGGGAAAACGGCCCCATAAAGAGGTTTGGCCGATTAGGGGGTGAACCCTTCTATAACAGGTAGCTAGAGAAATCCTCAAGAGATGTTTAAGCAGTATTATAAGGGCTTGAAGATGTTTATGGGCCTCCTAATGCCCGGAGTGATTGCGCATAATTGTTTTCTGTAAAATCAATTTTCTAATTTTGGTGATATGTGCGGTAAGTCCACCGTATTTTGGCCAACGTGGACCACCCTATAGGGGAGTGCGAGCTTAATCCAGCCTCAATTCCATTCTAAATCTGGACTTGAGATTCCGGATCACGGCATTTGATACACTGGACTCGAATTTTGCCAATTTGCCGAAAGCACTGACTTTGGAGTAAACGAGACGGCTTGGTGCGGACTATGGGCAGAAGACTGAGGCGCTGGCGAATAGAGTGATAGACCGGTTGGAGCCGTGGGAGGATGTGCTTACTTCTGGGAAGAATCTTGGATGGGATGATGTTGGGCGGATTATTGCGAGTGGGATGGTGGTAGAGGTTATTTTGTTGCCGTTTGCTAAAGCTTAGAGCTGTTCGGCCATACATAAATTGAGTCTTCGGCATTCAATTTTGGACACTCAATTTCGATTGAGAGAGATGGGGAATGTGATCATAATAGCGTCTTGGGATTCAGTTGCTGCTACCCGTTGTCAAAGAGAATTTGAATATCCTGATATGTGTACTGAGCAGGTCACCGATGTACCAAAGAATGTTTCTAATGGGCCTCTGGCTTGTTAGAATGCTAGACTCAGCACGCTGGGTGTTTGACCAGCATGGATATTGAAAGCTCATTAGAAGGACAACTCTAATAATCGAGCCGCATCTGTCGAGCTCCCCGCTGGTAGATTCTGAACCTTGTCTCTGTCTGCGGTAAAACCTGGACCGACGCCGTTTATGAAACGTTTGATCTCGAAGATGGTTTCATGTGTTGCTACATTACCGCCTAGGGGCAGCCATTGCGCTATTTCGTATGGTGTCTGTCCTTTCCAATTTGATGTTCGCAGATTAGCTTTTGCGCCGAGAATGATCCGTACCATTTTAGTCGCTCATGCAACACGGCATAGTGCAATGGTGTGTTCCCATCATTGTCTTGGATTTCGACTTGTGCGGTGTGATCTATTAGCAGTCGAAGAATTCGCTCATGGACCTCCTCGCCTTCTATCACCGTCCGATGAAGTGGAGACTGCCCGTCATTATCCGTCGCATCCACGTTCGCTCCAGCTTCTAGCAGTGACCTCGCTATAGACATACTTGGACTTGCAACTGCTAAATGAAGCGCTGTAGAGCCGTGAAAGTTTGAGTGCCTCGGATTAGCATGATACTCGAGCAATACTTGAGTCGCTGAATGCCCGACCCTACTGACGGCGACATTCAAGGCTATATCTCCATTCTTGTTGATCGCCTCGATATTGGCACCTTCGTCAAGTAACAACTGGACGCCAGACTTGTGTCCCCTCCCCGCGGCATCGAATAGCAAGGTCCCTCCCGCGTCGTTGTTGAACTTAGCCTCAACATCCGCTCCCCTCTGGAGAAGATAGCGCGCGATGATGAGGGAGCCTGATCTAATAGCAGCACATAGCGCAGTCTGCCTTTTGTAATCTTTTGCCTCAATATCCACGTTCCGCTTGACTAAGAGCGATACTACTTCTTTGCTTGACTTCGCCTTTTGGAGGAGGGCTGCATGCAGTGGTGTTCTACTCAAATCGTCCCTGATTCCAACATCCGCGTGGTTGTCCAGCAAAAGCCGCACCACATCCACATGACCGTGCTCTGCGGCTCTGTGAAGCGGCGTAGAGCCCACGAAGTCGAGACCGTTGGTCTCGGCTCCGTTTTTGAGTAGCCGCTGAGCGAGGTTGGTAGCATCTTTCTCGGCACAAATATGGAGAGAGCTAAATTCCAACCCTCACAGTCCAGTACAATCAGCTCGTGGTTGAACAATTACATGTTGAGTACTGAAAGGTCTAGTATTGCTACACGATACACTATCGAGAGATTTGCGAAGATCGTGTGGCCGAGAGTTCGGTCCTTGACTCTTTGTAGGAATGAGAAGAGCAGCCTCGCGAAAATATGCGCCTCTCGTCCAAGATCATCTTCGACATCGTCAAAATTCTTTGTCATCAAAAAGGCGAGAAGATTTTATTGGGCGATGTCAGCGGTCAGAAAATTGCCTGTCTTCTCATAGACTGAAACCATCGAAGGCCTCTAGTTTTGGCTTGAGGAATGAGGTGTATCTTGCTGCGGTTCGCGAGGATCAGAGCAGAGCTGACGGTAAATATACTCGGCGGCTTTATACCGGCCTTTCACCTGATGTTGCTCCGCTCGGTTCTTCATTTCTTCTGCTACAACATCCTTTCAAGGCTTTCTATTAGTCCAGGATGACTTAGGAATTCGTCGCGTTTGAGTTGTGAAGTGTCAAGACAAGAGACAAGTAACTGCCGGAGAACTCCAAGCTCCTGTAAGCTGACCGAATACATTAGCTACAACTTTAGGGATCCACGCTTTGTAATATTCACTATTCAAGCTCCTCTCTCGGACCTGCGAGTGACAGTTTGGGCGGCGGCGATGGCTGGTGGACGGGATTACCTAGTGTAGTCCTACTAGCTGAACATGAAGATCCGTATCGTTGACATCTATTACATCGTTCCCCAGGCCATACTCGACCCTCCGGCATAAACTGGGATGCTCATCAGTCCAGGAAGGTGGATGTCCATTAACCTACCTAGCCTTATCTTTCCCCTATCCCTTCGACACTATTGACATTTTTGGAAGGCTATCAGCTTATTTACCTTTGGCATATTAGATGAAGGTATCTGGATTAAGGTGAAAACAATTAACACAAAACTAAGGCACTCCAATCGTCAGATGTGTAAGCGACCTCAATTCCCGGAGAAAAGAATGAGATGAGTCGAGCAAAAGGAAGAGACAGGCGTCAGCATGAAGGTACTTAAGCAGCAGCCGCCGCATCTTCATTGATGGCAACTCAGGAATCAGGTCAGCCTAGGCAGATTTGCTAAGGCACTTCTTGACGGCGTGGCTGTGCAAACGCCAAGACCACTTGCTAGGCACTCTCATTTTCGTCCTCTCATTCGTCATCTGTTCTTTGCTCTTCTTGAATTCAGCCTCTGATCTTTGCCACAACAACGAAGTCTAAGCCGCGTTCACCAGTTTACCCTTTCATTCGCCAGCCTGACTCTATTTACGCACTAAGCGCCAGCTTTTTGTCACAGAGACATTTCTGTGCTTCTGCATTGATCGAGCTATTCAGTCATACACCGAAATGAAACATTTGACAATTTGGTTCACCTTCGCTTCGTGCCCTTACTTTTCACATTTGCTGTCTATCTTTGCTGCCTACGTTCGCTCCTAAACTTGCCGACAGTGTCTGTGAATAGTATTGCCTATGAGTGTGCCTCATATCCACTGATCCTATTTCCCATATGAGCTCTAGTTGCTCAGTTTCGCTGCCGATATTCGCTGTTGATATTCGCTGTTTTATGTACAGTTTCGCCTTCAGGTGTTTTATAGATACGATTCTAGGGTTGTCTGTTGTGGAGAGCGCCCAGTACTATTATAAAGAGACCACAATCCATTTTCTTTGTCTCCAGGCCATACCTTCTAGCAAAATTACTCCCTTATTACAGAGCTCACTATATTTCACACTCCGAGACTAGGGCCATTCATCCCAAGCTACTCGATGGCTTTTAACGTTCCTGACACTAAGAACGTTGGCCCTATGGTAGACCAGCTCCTGAGTCTCCTATACAATGCGCTGTCGCGGTCTAATACCTCGACCAGTTCTCTCTGCTATGCATTGTAACCCTTCAGCCAAATAAGCGCACCGATCTCGCCTTCCATCAGGGACGAAAGCAAGTCTACCGGTTTTCAGTTGAAAAATGGCATCACAAAATAATCACAGCCATCTTTGTTAAGCTTGTTGTCGGTACTGCGAAGGTGCAACAGGTAAAAAAAAACTGAATGACCCAATTATCTCCATAAGCGCTGCCGCTAACCTTCACACAACTAGGTCATCTTGTCTAAGTCTGAGGAACATGTCTCTAGCTTCACATCTATCTCCAAGAATTCACCCATGACCAGCTCCTCACCGATGCCTTCACAATGCACATCTTCTTTGGTGCGAGTCAAATTCTGGCCTACATTGCGATCTGTTTGCGGCCCTACCTAGTGGTGTTGGAGACACCTTAGAAGGCCAGCAGATCATCGTCATCCGAAGAATCATCGACAAGGTCAAGACTGTACGACTCTTAATGACCCTCCTGATCATCTCGCCTGGTCTTGGTATTGCAGTCGGTGTCTGTTCGCACAATGCAGAGGTTGGTATCGCAGTGAGCGCCGGTGTTTTTGCATTGGCATAATTCGTACAGGGAGTTGCGACTTGGCTGCAAGGATAACTCGCATAAGTGGGATTGAATCTTCTTGATTTCAACAACTAGTTCATATAACTTGAGAAAACGCAATTCAGTAAATACCACAGACCCTCTACAACGCTCAAAATATACTATTGATCTCCCGGGTATTCAGTTCAACAAAGGGGCGTTCCGTTGCTCAAGAACATTTCCCATACCTAGATAAGGAGTCATGAGGGGCAGAATTAGCCGTATCGGTTGATGCCACACCATTGCAGCTGCAATCACGTTGCCCAATCCATTGATTGCTGACAAAACCCTACCTGCATAGATAACCTCTTCGAAATGCTGGTTTGGATAAATTTCTACATTAATTTCGAAAAATCTCTGCCTTGAAACTAGCTTGGAATTAATGGCTCCATCTACCGACTCCATGTTGGAGAGAGACCTTATCTCACATCACGTTTGGCAGAATCTGTTTGGTTCTCGCTCTTCAATTTCTGTACCAGATTGTGCACTACAGATTCTTTCACCCTCTCTCCAAACTTCCTGGACCATTCTGGGCCACGGTAAATCGGCTCTATATCACTTACTACAATCTGAAAGGCACCGAATACATCCATGTGTGGGAACTGTACAAGAAGTGTGGAATGTCAATACGTCCTAGTCGAACGAGGTTCGAAGCCACGCGTAACGCGTGTTACTCCTTATAGGACCGGTCATCAGAATTACACCAATACTTCTCGTGGTCAGTGATGCCACGCAATTGCCTTCGATCTACAATCGTTACGCCGACAAGTCAAAGCACTATATCACTGGCAGTTTCGGAAAGGCGGAGAGCGTGTTCAATATGCAAGAGCACAAACATGCATATCATAGGAATCATCTCGCCGATGACTCGTCGCCTTGTTCACAGTGCTAGATACTTGACCTACGACACTATCGCAGATACTAGTTTCGGAGCACCATTCGGCTTCATCGAGAAAGGCAAGGACATAGGCAAGGACATAGGCAAGGACATAGGCGGTCTCATCCCAAGGCTTCCGTGACAGTCTCCCCGCCTTTGGTGTATTAGCGAGACTCCGCCCTTTCACAACCTGGATCAAGACAACGTGGGTCGGGGAGAAATATCTCGTTGCAAAGCCAGAAGATGATTCCGATATTGCAAATGTGATGAGATTTCGAGATCATCTCCTCGCTAAGAGAATGACAAATGTTGAAGCCGGAACAACTCAAGGGCGGGTTTATCTTTTGCAGACCTAAGTTGCATCGCTATATGTAGGATTTCTGCTGATAGCACGTAGTTTTCTAGATGCACGTGACGAGTCTAGCAAACCGCTAGATATGGATTGGATCAAGGCTGAAGTTCTCCTTGTCCTCATTGTAGGAGCTCATACCACTAGGACTGCATTCGAAGGAATGATGTGCATGGTGATGTCTGACTCGAAGGTTTACTCAAAATTAATGGAAGAGATCGATGGCGCAACATCCTTACTATGTTGCCTGCGTCAAGGAAACATTGAGGCTTTGGCCTTCGGCTCCAAATATCTTCTCCCGACTCGTAGGTAAAGATGGCATGGGGCTGTTTGGTAAATTCGTTCTAGAGGGAACGGAGATTTCTTGCAATCCTTAGATTGTACACCGTGACCCTATGGTTTATGGAGAAAATGTCAGGGAATTCCGGCCAGAAAGATGGCTTGGCAATGAGGAGTCGGTCAAGGAGTATAACAAGTACAACATGGGGTTTGGGTATGGGGCAAGGGTCTGCTTGGGAAGGGATCTTGCACTTATGGAATTGTATAAAGGACTGCTACAGGTAAGGACGAGTAACATGGATCACTTTCCGTGGGTATGAGATAATATCGAGTCAATAGTTCTTCCGAAATTTTAGACCGGATATATTGAACTAAGAGAAGCCAGCAAAATTCGTCATTAAGGGTGAAGTAGCATATTGGACGGACTTGTGGATGAGGATCGAGAAGCGTGCCAGTGTTGTTTGACAGAGTCGCAGTCAGACTATATGACATGGTTGTTGGATCGCTTGGACTTGAACGAAAAAGTACCCGAAATTCTAGCATGGCTCTAGCGTATCTTGTGTTAGGTAACGGTAAATACGAAGGGATAATAAACAGGAATCCACCGCCAAAACACACGACTCTACAAACCAATTCACGGAAAATGCTACTAACTGTTCAGGGAGGAGAAGGGTGTGAAAACTTCAGACTTTTTCACAGAACCAGAATGCCTACGTAATCAGAAACTTCCATTGTACGATTGAAGGATAGATCTTTAATGAAATTTCTCTGTTTCCAAACTATAGCGCTCAGAGACAGTTTAGTATGAATGTAAGTTGTACTGAATCCAGTCCAAAAAAACGTTGAGCCTTACTGTCTTGCCGCACATCAATGGCCATACGTAACTCTTCCCCAGTAAGAAATACATTAGATAAGAATCAGGAGTCCTACACGACCTCAGATGCATTTTCGCTATGACTGTGCTCAGAAACTTCTGATTCTATCTCATCCTTTAACGCCAAGATTTTAGATGTCAGCTTTGCGATAGTTGGGTTGTTGTAGACTGTCTTTGGAGCCACACGAACATACAACCCCTGCTTTTGCGCAGCAGCGTTGATATGTTTTGTACTATTCAATGCCTGCAAAGAGTCTAACCCGGCAGAGAAAAGATCATTGTAATCCTCGACGCCCTTTAGTCCAATATCTTCAGCGAAAAAGCGACGGAGAGAGGTACGGAGTGTTGTTTGATCTTGAAAGTTGATTGACGCGGGTCTAGATCTTTCGGTCGATGTTTGGTCATTTTCATAAAGTGCATCAATTTCTGCTCTGTATAGGTCGATGGTCTTCCCACGCTGGACAGTGCCTTCTGCGGCTCGCATCACGGGCTTCTCTTCGCAAGTGAAAATTGTCATACGGTTCAAGATCTGGCCATGGGCTGGGCAACCCTGGTTGGCTCGCGCAATGTATGGCCAAATGCTGAGCAGTAAGCTGGATCGTCTTTCAAAGGATAACGGAGGTTGCTTCACTTCAATAAGAACCCCTTGGAATCGACCTGCACCGAATACAAGAGCAGATTTCACTTCAGGATGGCTTCCGATGATTCCCTCCATGGTCAGGGGATTCGATTTCTCGCCGTTCACAAATGCTATCACGTCATCAGTCCTGCCCCGGTGGCGCCACAAGCCAGGCTTTGTAGGATGCTTTGAGTAGAGATCCTGAGCAGTATATTCTCGAAGATTCGGGAAGGTTGCGAAAACGCCTTGGCCAAGATCAAGCTTTGGGTCGTGAACGATAAACATGTCATACAGGTCGTCCCAGCGATAGCGGAACTCAGCCCCCAAGTGAGAGCTGAAGCGGTGATACTCCCAGTCCTCTTTGTCTGGGCGTTCTAGGGGTAGCAGCATCGTCTCGGTAGTCCCCAAGAGACTCAGGATCGTCGTTCCCGTTGCTTGAATAATGTCGCCGGCATTCTTGGGTAAGGGCCCACCACCATACATAACAAATTCCATTCCATTGACACTCTCAAGATAACTCGGCGTCTTTGAGATATCAACAAGGATAGAGGGCGGCACGCAGCAGGCCTGAACGTTTCCGAACCTATGAACGGCATCCGCAATCTCAGCAGTAAGAGGCACAGCCGGCGTGACAACAGAAGTCATACTGTAGAAGACTGGAGCCGAGAAGAAGCACATGTATGCAGCTGCATGGAACAAAGGCAGTGCCAAGTGCATTCGAATGTTCCTGAAGTCCTCCAGTATCGTGGGAGGCGCTCCCTGCGACGGGAAAGTCTGGAAAAAGTCTTGGGCTGCGAATGTCCCATGTTTTACTTCAATCAGTTTAGGAACGTCTCCCGAGCCAGATGTGTGAGAAACAACGAAAGTATCATATCTGGCCTCCTCGAACGTCTTCTTGAACGGGAACAAGGGTGCCGTATCGCATTCTAGCCAATCCTCTAATTCTGGTACAGTGACATGGTTCATTGCTCTTTCCAACAGAACCTTCTCAATGGTCGGATGTGTTGCTTGTGGAGTTAGATAGATCTTGCATCCTATGGTTTCGAGAAGTTGAAGATGCGCCTCGACACTATTATGCGGGGACGGAACGAATAGCTAGACTGCCATTAGCTTAGATATAGCCAGATTACGCCGATTGTCAACAGACCTTGTAGCCTGCTTTTAGGGCTGCAATGGTGAGGATACCATATCTTATATCTGATGGCCCTGTGTATGCGACGGTCTCTGTGTCCTGGCTCTTTCCAAGAGCCTCTTGCATCCACCATGCACAATGATTGACGGTGTTTGCGAATTGGCTATAAGAGATGTCCCTGAACCCGTCGTTGGGATTGAGAGATCGCGAGATGGAGGTAAATGGCTGCCCCCACCCATTCTGCGCACGCTCATCGATCAGGTGAGGTATCAAGCGGCGGCCAAAGTTGATAGACATGTCCTGTGAGCTCATTATAGCTTTGATTGAACCGCTTAACCAGTATATGAGAGGCACCGAGAGTGCGTGAGGGGTATTTTAATGGGCTGGAGTCCAATACTAGTTGTAGAAGGAGGCGGTGAAGAGTATTTGGTTAGGCAACCAAGCTGACCATCCCCCGCCCTAAGTGCTCGCGGGAAGCCTTTTTTTGATGCATAACCCCTCTATCATCCCTCTTAGTGCCATCGATGGACCTGCAAGCGGAGCGACTGATGCAGCCCCGTATAAGCAGTGCAGTAGAAGATTGGTTCGGAATCCTTCACACATGGCAAGCAATGAGGCCTCAGGCAAGCAATATCATTTGATCCTAAATGGTAGACGCCACGAGTGCTCTACATCGTCACGCAGCAAATGATTGAACAGGAATAACAGCGGATAGCAGTCCAAAACTTCATTAGTGCAAAGAAGGCGATGCGACTTATCCCGGAAGCGTGCTATTAGACAATGTGAAAGCTTGTCACTACAAAAGGGGACAACAAGGCGGCCAATGTAGATGAAGAGAGAAGCACGTCGTACTCATGCACAATGTTCAGTACATGTTTTCAAGAGTGACGAACTCCCAGTTACGGAATCTCAAATATGGACACGGTTGGTGGAAGGAGAATATAAAGCTGAAGCACGACGCCTCAACAAGTCGCCGAGATTCATAGATAGCGCATCCGTACGGGTGGTTGCCGGCCCGGAGCCAAAGCTCCAGGGGCTAAACGTCAATGGGAATGTCCGATTATCAGTGTTCCTAGCTCAGCACAACAACCCAAGAGGAGATACCAATGTTACTTATCCGTCAGAGTCGGAGCTGCTACGCCTTCCAACATCTTTTCAAGCGCCAATTGAGCCTGGCATACACCAAACATGAACCCTCAAAGTCCGAGCCAGGCCATGCTCCGTTAGTTATTATGCACGGTCTCTTTGGCTCCAAACAAAACAACAGGAGCATCAGTAAGTAAGCCCTTCTTTACCTAGACTTTGTAGTGCCACTCTCTGACTGGATTAGGGCACTCGCAAGGGATTTGAAAACACCGGTGTACGCTATTGTTAGTATTCTAGGGCAGCACCTCACCACGAGACCTTATGGCTGATGGAACCAAGGATCTAAGAAACCATGGCGACTCACCGCACGACCCTACCCACAATTATTCGGCGATGGCAGACGATGTGGAGGAATTTATATCCGAGCATGGTCTTACAGTTCCAACGTTAATAGGCCATTCGATGTCAGTCTTCACCCTCTTTCTGGCTTGTTGGACGAGCAATTGGATCGGACAGGACTGAATGCGTACAAGGGGCGCTAAAGTAGCTATGACCGTTGCACTTCGATCGCCGAAATTTCTTGGAGCCATGATATCCGTCGACAATGCACCCGTGGATGCCAACTTGAAGAGTAACTTTCACGGATATGCTCAGGGGATGCGGGAGATTGAAGAAGCTGGGGTTAAGAAGCAGGTAGAAGCAGACGCGATATTAAAAAAGTATGAAGAGGTCAGCTTAGAATTCCAACACATGGTTCCTTGGACATGTCTGACACATGCAGGCACTACCAATTCGCCAATTCCTCCTCACCAACCTCTTTCGATTGCCAAACGGAGAACATCTCCGCCTGCGCATCCCAATCAAAATACTCGCCGCAAGCCTTGACCATATGGGCGATTTCCCCTTCAGGGACCCGGACGAAGCTCGATATGACGGTCCTACTCTGATCATACGCGGTACTAAGAGCCATTATGTGGCAGATGATGTGCTTCCTTTAATCGGACGCTTCTTCCCGAGGTTCGAGTTACGGGATATTGAGTGTGGGCATTGGGTAGTATCAGAAAGGCCGGAGGAGTTTAGGAAAGGTACTGATACTGTCCTGCGGATTCTACTCAGAGTGCTGACTTGAATAGCTGTTGTGGAATTCTTGCAAGAGAAGGTGTCGAAAGATGCTTGAGTACTCCAAACGCTTACAAGTCAGAAAGGTGCACTGGCAATGTCCTTCCGCGGGTATCTTGGGCCTCGAAGAACCGAATCGCCCTAGCTGACCGTGGGGGGAATGTTTCAAGAAAGGGTGAGCCTTTAGGTGCTTTAGCAAGAGAAAGACGACTGGTGGATCATGCTATCAATGCCATCAGTACCGGCCGTGGCAGATGTGTAAGGTCCAAGCTCCAGTATGCCCGAAACAACCTCGTATACTGGATACCTATCGTTGGACCCAATCAAGCACAAGATGCTTGTGACTGTGTGATTCGAGGCTGGACCGGGTAGATAATAAGCAGAGGTGGTCGGAGTCGATTTCGAAAACTTCGTAACACAGATACACAACTGGATATTTGGAGCATTTCTTAAATCTTTGTAATTGTGCGCCTATGAAGACATGCTTATCTGCCCTGCAATGGAGCAGCTAGCGCGAGCCAATCAACAACCGTCCACCTTCCATCATCGCTCATACGTTCTCCAGCACCTGCTCCTTGAATTCCCGCTCAACCTTCTGTCCCTGCTCGTCCGTTGTCGACTCACCGTGTAGATTGAGGAGAGCACCTAGATCGAACTTCGGTGCCTTCAGAAGCTTGACTTTGCGGATGTGGACCTGGTACGAGTTAGCATAATCAACTTCGTAGCTATGTACCTAGCAGGTAGGAAAAGAACGGGCGTACGTTTTGTAGTGGGTAGATGCCCTGTGTAGCCTTCTCAATCTCGCGACCAATAACCTCAGGAATCAACTTCGTCGTCAGCTGAGAAAGAGTGCAGCTCGACGCCTCGCGCTGAATGATCTCGACCATCTTCTTGCGAATGGCACGGATCTGTGACGAAGCAGCATATGTAGTCTTCTTAATCTGGTTAGGTCGTCGCTTGGTAAAGGCGATGGCGAAAAGGCGGAGGAGGTAATCATCGGTGGATTTGACGACGACATTGGCTTCGATGAGAGTCTGCCACTTGCGGACTAACGATCGTAGCTTGTCCGAGGTGAAGTCGAGTCCGTGGAAGTTGGTGAGGCAGTTCTTGCCCTGGACTTCGTCCACCCTAAGCTTGACCTTTCGGAACGCATGATCCTCATCGTTTTGCAAGTCGGCCAATGAGACCTCGAAGATTCTTCCCTTCAAAGCATCGTTGGCATTTTTGAGACCGGTGGTTCTGTTCACGAGTGTTTTGCCCATGCTTGGATATGTTAGCTACTGGCGGATGTGAGGAGGGAGGATTGTGCGTACTCGCGAACTTGGAAGGTGGAGGGGGCCTATAGATCGTCAGATAAGTCGTAAAGGGTGATTGTATCTTACACACCTTGACTGAGTACCAGTCCTTGCGAGTGAAAGGGTCTTGGGTTCTCTTCTTGAGACCTTTTTTGCCTTTCGAAAGGCGCTTGTTCCTATCGCAGCCGTTAGCATCTTCGCCGGCTTCGAGGACGCCCCAGTTGCAAGGGAGCAGAGGATACTGACTTTCCGACAGCCATGATTAGGACTGGAGGGATGCAAGCGTTGCTGTCTTCGATGTACAAGTCGACGACAGGCTTTGGATTTGGTCAATTTAAATGTTGGAGCGCGCACAATTCCTAAGCGAGGCGCTAAATTTTAGCGTCTCCGCTCCCCGATGCCAAGATACAGCACACTGGCCGCCGCAAGCTTGAGCCTGATCATAATCACAACGAATCGAAAAATCGGCTAGAGATCTGTGATACCTCTCATGAATTCAACTCATGATTCTGCTGGACCCTGGTGGTCAAGCACGACGAAATCTCCTTACCTAGCAAGTTCCCCATGACGATTAGGTCTGGTATCCTGGAGACAGAGGTGTTGGCAATAGTTGTTCTTACGTTTAGCTACAAAGCAAGACAATGGACTCGTAAAGTGCTCGTAAAGTGCTCGTATCGAAATTCTAGTCTAGATCCTATGGCCTCGAAGCAGTCAATCTGGCGTACACTCGTTCTGTGTACATGGCTAGCTGAGGTTGCCAAACAGCCTGAAGCAATCCGCAGCCCTTTCGCCCTAAAAACTTCCAGGCTATCTTCTACCGGGCTTCTTTAGCGCTTTAGGGAGGACTCTCTTTGTTGAACGAAGCTGTAAAACAATTGGGCCGGCGTTTTCTTAACACAAGGTCGCCATATGGATGGGGCCTTTGCCGGAATCATCTAAATCTAGCGAGCTGTAAACGTTCGGCATGAGTCTCAGGCTTTCCGGTAAATTCCAAAATCTTCTGATGGCATCTCAATGATCAACATCCTCCCAAGCCCTGCCATGTACTTCGCTAAGTTCGGCCATGTTCATGACCTTGCCAGTAGTGAAGTAGCCACTATGAATCTTCGCATCGATTTCCACTCTGCTGTCTTCTGGAATGAGCTCGTCAGGTATGGGAATCCGCTCGTGAATCGGTATGCCTTGCTCTACGATCGCGTCATGCTTCATGTTCGACATGCTCAGCATACGATCAATCTTGGTAATGCCCAACCAGTGCAATACATCTGGCATCAGCACCTGGAATCGCATGTCCTTGACTCCAGCGATGTTTTCGGTTCGTTGGAAATATTCGCTAGCACGATCCGCCCCTCGTTTGCGAGCATTGTACACTAGATATTTCGTCACCTCTCCTAGTGCGCGTCCCTCTTTGCGGAAATAGATAACAACACCACTTCCACCCTGCTGCGCTTCCTTAACAGCTTCTTCCACGCCGAATATCAGATATGGACGGCAAGTACAAATGTCAGAGCCGAAGACATCGCTTCCATTGCACTCGTCATGCACACGAAGCGCCAGTTTGACATTAGGATCCGACATCTTGGCGGGATCGCCAAAGCAGTAGACGGTCAAACCCCCGATTGGAGGGAGGAAAAGCTTGATGTCTCCACGAGTGATGAGCTCTGGGAAGGATCCTCCGGTATTCTCAAAAAGCGATCGTCGCAATGTCCCTTCATCTACTCCAAAGCGCTCAGCCACTCCAGGCAAGTACCAGACGGGTTCAATGGCAAACTTTGTGACAGCCAGTTCCCCTGTCTCATTGATGCATATCTTTCCATCAGGTACGAGACGACCAGCATGCACACTTTGTTCGAGCTCAGGAAGTTTCATGTGAGCTTTGGTGACGGCGATTGTTGGTCTGATGTGGACATCTTCGTCGCGTATAATGTCAGAAAAGAGCCAAGGAGCCAAGTGCCCGAATGAATCCATGGAGACAATCTTCTTCGGATCGGCCCATTGTGGGAAGGGACCCAATGTAACAGCAGGCTCGGTATTGGTGAAATCTGGTTTGTGGTCGACATCGAGGTTTTTGCTTGCCACTGCTAAGGCAAAATAGATTGAATAGGAGCCACCGTGCGCGCCGATCGCTGTTATGAAAGGAATTAGAAACATCATTTAAGAGAGTTTAATACGTACCGTTCCGTCGCCTGATTGTGCTTTGACTACGCGACACAACGACTGGGCCTCTTTTCTGCGGATTTGAATTTCCCCAGTCCATGGGTAGAGGATCGATACCCGACTGTCCGGGATAAGTCGTCAATATGATTCTTGATGTGGTAGTGCTATGCTTTCGGGGAGGAGGTGTCTCATGGTGGCTTTCAGAATCATCTGTACGTGAGGAACTTGGACGGTCTGTAGCGGCTTGGTCGCTGTGGGTAGCTTGATGATTTACTAAACTGATTGCAGTATGTGGAGCTGCACCGGGAGCTGCTAAATGTCGCTCTCCCACTGCATCTTGAACTTGCTTAATTCCAGCCAGAACATTGACCTGTCCTTGAATGGCTTCTACGGCAGCGGGGAGGTGTCCATAGTCTTCTTGAATCGACCTGACAGTGGAAAGGATTTGCTTCAGCAAGTCAGACTGATCAGAGGGTTGAGAAACTTCTCCAGAAGCCATTGTAGAATGTTGTTTCAGAGGAAAGGTCAAGGTTAGCTCAATTCACACAGAAGGCTTTCGCTTAGGTTATAGTCTTTGACTTAAGTTAGACCATAGGAATGGCACTGCTGATTCAGCTTTTGCAACAATCAAGCGTATTTGTTTGTGCATTAGAGGAATGAAGGGGAAGGGAGCACGGTCTCGGCATCAAAGACATCGCGCTTAGATTAGATTGGCGCCTTGCCGCTATCTTAGCTCTACCAGTTGGTCCGTCCGTTCTCAGAAAGCCTGAATCTCAAGCATTGCGACAACACCATCACCTCATTCCACTTTACATTCAGAAAGCCTTCACCATGGTATGCTTGCGAAACACCCACATGATGAGACTAGCTTTATACTAAATGGCTGTGACCAGGGCAAACGCAAGAAGTCATCACGCAAGCCGCAGGGGCCAAAGAAGGTTGGTGTTACCTCTCAGCCAGAGCGTTTGACGTGTCTAGTTGCTAAAGATATCATCCAGAAAGAGCCCCTCCCAACAAACTTCCCATGCCTCTTCTGCAATCACGAAAAGTCTGTGTCAGTGAGGTTGGACAAAAAAGCAGGGATTGGCCTGCTGTCTTGTAAAGTCTGTGGACAGCAGTTCACGACTGGCATTAACTGTAAGTTGAGAGCCCAGCAGAGATGGGAGAGCCAGGGCGCCGGACTGATCATCTAATTCACAGATCTCTCTGCTAGCGTGGACGTCTATTCCGACTGGATCGATGCCTGTGACACCGTAGCCAAGGAGGCAGCAGATATCACAACCGCCGATGATGGTTTTAACTCATACGGTGATCTAGTAGCAGGGAACGAGAGAAGGAACTCTGAAATGAATGTCGATCGACATCTGGTGTCAGCTGTTGGGGGCAATGAATATGGAGGAGATTTCATCGACGACTAGGTCCCTGGAGGAAATGTCCTATTATGAAGTTCACGAGCATGCGGATCCTAGGGATCAATAGCGTTTGAGGCGTTGGCCTAAGCGGCCCAGTCATACCTGCGACATGAATAAAGGCAATTGTTTGTCATAAACATGATTGTAATAGCCACATGGCTGCTGGGTAACATTGGTTTACTCTCCAGTGTATTTGTGTCCGGGCAACGTTCTGGAAGATCTAGCTAACGTGAGCCTCGAATGGTTTCCCTTCGACCAAAATTACGGCTCAGGACCATCCCTCGTCATACTACGCTTTTCTCCTTTTCCTGATCATACCCTATACAGTATCCTGGGGTAAAAGTCCGATGCGTCAAAGCTCTAGAGAGTGTAGAAACGGTCTCCAAAATCCCCAAGCCCAGGCACGATGTAGCTAAATATACAAGTCAGTCATATAGATGCGGTAAAATCTCTGCAGCCACATACTTCTTCTCGTCCAGACCCTGGTCAACAAAGGCTGTAACGACTCGTAATTTAGGAAAGCGCTTCGCAAAGCTAGTGACACCTTCAGGACTCGCAATGAGGTTCAAGAAGAGAATCCTATTCTCAGGCACTCCCCTTGATTTCAGCACATCTACTGCCATCGTTGCTGATCCACCTGTACAAGGATGTCAGAGTTTTTCAGGGCCTATGGAGGACTAAGCATACCTGTTGCAAACATCGGGTCCAGCAGTAAGACCCATCTGTCCGATATGTCCTCTGGCAATTTGTCGTAAAAGAGCTTAGGTTTGCTTGTGTCTTCATCTCGTTGAATCAAGATCTTTCCAATTCTGACAGAACGGCAACAGTCTCGAAGGCCTTGCTCCATAGCTTCGCCGGCCCGCATGATTGAAACCCCACATATTTTGCCCTGGAACTTCACGCCTGCATAAGAGTGGCCTACAGGTGTCGTAATGGTATGTTCGATGACGGGAAGGTGGTTCAAGCCTTCTTCAACGAGAAGGCGAATAATACGATTTGAGTAGAAGATGAAATCAGCTCTCGCTGTATCTTTGTCTCGAATCATCCTACAGGACCAATGACTCAGACTGTGTCAAAACAGGAAGGAGGGGTTGTTGCGTACGTGAGGAGCGCTATCAGCTGGGATGTTTGTGGCAGGATATGCACATTTTCATAAGAAATTTCCGTTGAAACTGTTGCAGTGGGCTTCTGTGCATTGGGACGATAGTCAGGCCCTACGCAGTGGGCCGGTGCTGTAGTCGTTTCAGGGGACGACATTTTTGCTAAGGCTAGGCAAGCAAATGGTATTCCACCCGAGATAAGGTAATGAGACAATAAGGGAAGATCATTGAGGGTGCTTTGCAGATTCAATCCATTACAAAAATCTGCACGTTCCCCGATATATTTTTTCAAGTTCAATGTGCTCAATATCTCTTCATTGTCCTATCCAATTTAAAGTATCCCATATGTAGATGGTACCAGAGGCGGGGCGCGAAAGGGAAGAGAGGAAGGAAAGAGAGGTGGGAGGGGAAGGCATTAGTGGCTTTTAGGCTACGGGCAGTAGCGAGAAGCTTGTCCTGAGCCGGAACCAGACCCCTGTCACATACCTTACCTGATCGCTATTTCCTATTGATCTTTCTGACAACTCACTCTCTGGTAGACCAACGTTACGCCTCAGTGACTGCTTCCCCTAGGTTTTGAGTAGTCATTCCTGCCAGAGCTATTCGACAATCAAGAGAGTGCGATCACTATTACCGCTCACGCTAATCTCTTCCCCCTCATGGCCTCACTTCCCTATCACTTTTGAGCGCCGACATACAAACTTGAATCCTCTTTATCCCCTGTCATGACTGTTGTTGCTATGGCTCAGCGCCGAAAAGCAACGACCTATGGCAAGGCATCGCGCAAACCCATCATTACTACAGGAGGCGCGTTTGCTCAGGCTGCTGGAACGAGCATCTGGGATTCAAGAGGTAAGCTTCAAGATTGGGACGAAGATGGCGTATCGATAAAAGATCAACTTGCCAATGCTCAAACGAACGATACCGGATCGAAGAGCACAGACAAAGGGAAATCATCGCCTGCATTGCAGTCAAAAGATCACAGGAAGACTACTGTCAACAAACACAAAACTGACTCCTCCCTGGCTTCCAGCGTTGCCTCTCAAGGTGGCGCAGTGTTCGATGTGCCCTCTTCAGATGATGACCACGAGACCAGAGCCAGCAGTTCCGATGCTATGGCGAGGAAAAGACAGAAGATTACACCGCAGTCTGTCGACGATGATCTCTATTTGGTATTTGACGATGCTAGCCTACAAAGACATGTCGCTACTGAGGCCTCAAACGATACGTACACTGATCTAAAGCCCACCAGCAAAGCTACAGCTGGAGAGTACCCACGATCTGCTCACGCGCGTTCAGAAAGTCAACCCGAAATACGGCTCAGCCCTTCTGTAAAGCAACATCGCGCCTCAGCAGCGCGAGGACCTCGCAACCAAGCCGACACAACTCAAGCCGCTGCTGTGCATGGAACCAAAGCAAAGAAAGAGGTCAAAACCCGTCCAGGTGGTGGGAATCAAGCACCTGTCCTCAAAGCTGAGACTCCCCCTCGAAAGGTCCCAAAGGTCAAAACTGGACTGCCCGGAAACGTTGTTCGGCCAGTGACGCCGGAAAATACCCCGAAAGCAATGTTAGTACATCGATCAGGTGGTAGTCTGGGAGGCTCATCCTCTTCTACAAAAGTGCTTTATCGACCAAGTACCCCACCCAGGCGGACCAAGACCCCAGATGGGGCTACCACTCCACGCCAACGTGAGCTTTGGAATAGGCTACTGTCCGACGATGCTCATACCGCCAGTCCAAGCAATTTGGATCTACCGGGCCTGATGCTGACCGACAAGAAGGTGGAGCGGTCTGAAGAGCCTCTGACAGCCCGCAAAGTTATATGGGGCAAAGCTCTCGAGGCCGACATCAAGACCCGACCTAAAAGAATCATTGACACTCTGCATCCGTCTGACCAGAGCCGAATCTATTCAGAAGACGACGAGATGGACGAGTCCTCTGAAGATAGTAGCAGTGATGCATGCTCAAGGTCCCTACGGTCCGAAGGTTCAGCCGTCAACGATGCTGTTACGGCACAAACCTCACCAAGTGCGAAAAGTCAGAGCAGAGGTCAAGCCCTGCTTCAACAGCCTCTATCCCAATCCTCCCAAGCAATACCGCCGCTACACGGAGTCGGACTCAAGGTTACATACGCTCGTCAAAGATCTTACCTTACGGACCATGACTTAGATGAAGTCGCGATGCTCAGCGTGCCGGTAGTACCCGAACCGATAAACAGGAAGGCGGCCAATCGAAGAGGACTGGGCGAAAAGGCCCCTGGCTTGCAGTCAACAAATGTCTTCGATGACGACGATTTTGGGGCTGCTCAAGATTCTCAGGGTGGAGCCATGAGGAGCATCCATGAGCTACGTGAAGCAGGTGGAAATGTGCGTCTTACTAGCGAGCTCGAGGCGATCCTCGATGACCTTGATGAGAAGGAGCCGGCATCTACCACTCTTCGTCGTACCAGGTTGATGGATCTGGTGACCAAGCTTCAGGAGCCCTCCAGATGTCGCCTTTTCGTTGACCAAGGAATGGAGTCGCGCTTGCTGCGTCATGTTGGCTTCGGGGATGACCTAATAGATAACTCCCTTATGGCTGCAGCAATCCTCCAGCTTTTAGTTGGCCCAACTTCGGCACCGTTGTTGGCCCAGGTCAGTGACATTGGAGTGGTGGATTTCCTTATTGGGCTCTTGGGACTTGATCAGGACCTCGTCACTGCCTCAAAACTTCGCTCGAACAATCTGTCCAAAGTCGCCCAGCTGGAGTATAGAAGGCTTTGCGCCTCGCTCTTGAAGTCACCCATGTGGAGGGTAGGAAAGCCATCGCTGCTCTCATGTCATGCGCTGGCACTTCAGTGTCTTGAATATCTTGTGCGGCAGACACGAGAAGCTGGGTCCCTGTCGGAGGTGCTCTCAGCACATGCAATCAGACGTATAGTCGCCACTTCACTGCCGTCGTCCTCGACACCGCTACCATCACCAAATGCAATTTCGACCATCAATCTTGAGCTTGCAGTATCCATACTTGAGTCTTGCACTATCAGCAATGCGGCTGAATATCAAGAATCCTTGTGGGAGGGTGATACACTCGAGCGCGTGATCGGTCTCCTTCCGCTGCTGGCCTCCTGGAAAGAGGAGGAATGTGCTACGTCACGAACCCTGACACTTCGGTTATACGTGAATCTTACAAACAATAATCCTGGACTATGCGAAGATTTTTCGACACCGGCTATCGTAGATGCGCTGTCCCGGATTATTATGTTGAATTTTGAGCAGCTCTCGGACCACGCCATGAAACAGGAAAAGCTACTGATGCTAGACCATCTGATCCTTTCTCTTGGCTCTTTTAGTAATCTCGCAGAATCATCCGATCTGGCACGGCAATTGGCCCTGGAACTTCGTCTTGGAGATCAAAGCTATTTGGATGTCCTCTTGGAAATCTTCATGACAAAGTCCAAGAGCGCTGCCGAAGTAAGAGCCCCTCTATTCACCTATTGGACCAATTATACTGACTCATACAGGTCTACTCCGAGGATGAGACTAGCTCGAACGTGGCCTTAGGATACCTGTCGGTGTTATTAAGCTTCTTATGCCTCAACCAAACAGTCAGAGCGTGCGCAAGGGCCCGGCTACGCGGAGGCACTTTGAAACAACTGGTCGACGCACTGGAAGAGTTTCTGCAATATCATAGGCAGATCGATCCAGAGATTCATCGAGCTGAAGGAGAGGAGGATTCCAGGGCTGGCTTCCTGGGCCACTGGCAGGGTCTCGTCGATGATCTCAAAACTTGAGAAGTTGCTTGGAGGAGTACGGTGGATTGTTATCATACAAGTACATGGTGTGCCATACGTGTTTCAGTTGGAGGAGTGCAAAGCCGTGTGCGTGTGCATGTACAGTCTGTCAGAGATGGACACACTGGTGTCGTACGGCCAGGCCAGAGAAGTGCTCGAGGTCATCGCTGAGCAGACCTTTCATATTATTGGCGCACCAACGACGTGGCAAGAGATTTGTTTGTATGTATCGACATCACAATATTTACACCCCTGAGGCTTTTAATGAAAGACGGTCTGTGCTTCACGTGGAAGCGACAGCAGGCTTGTTGCATATATACGCGATTGCCATCGACACGAGCGCACAAGGCTTAATAGAGTAACTATGTGACCGCAATTTCTCCAGATCTTCCGGCCATCGGTCAGATCTTCCAGCAATAGGTCCATCACTTTGCCTAGGTAGAAGCTGATTCGCGCTCGCCGCATGTTAAATCAAGTTTTCCCGGGTAAAAGCGCCGAGCAAGAACAACACATAATGGCGGTCTGTATATGTAGCTCACTCGACGTGCGACGTTGCGACGAGAACAACTTACGTGCGAGAGTAAAATTTGCATACCAAATTACACTATCACGTAATTAGCAATACTCCTGGAAGCATATCCCTAAAATCCCTCCTCACTCCCGCGCATCCAATAACCCCATCCATCCTTACAAGAGAACAGCCGAAACAAGAACCAAAACCGTCCGTCATATGCAAAAGGGAATCAAAGATGCCAACATCATCTAAGCAGCGCAAGATGGCCGTTGTCGGCAGTCGGTCCGTTGGTAAGCTATTTCCAGCTTGGTATTCGGCACTTGCTCCGTGCACAGGCATTAGTTTCTGACGCCCTACTTACCCTTCCAACTCCCCTAGGCAAATCCTCACTCACGGTCCAATTCGTCGAAGGCCATTTCGTGGATAACTACTATCCTACGATTGAGAATACGTTTAGCAAAGTGATTAAACACCGCAGTCAGGACTTTGCTACTGAGATTGTCGATACCGCGGGCCAAGTAAGCTGTGCCCCCTTGGGATTGAGATCCCTTTCCCAATGCGGCCTGCTGCATACATCGCTCCGGTTCTAACGTCACGCGCTTTTTTTTTGGTAGGATGAGTATAGTATACTCAATAGCAAGCACTTTATTGGGATCCATGGGTATATGCTGGTCTATTCTGTGGCTTCCAAGCAATCGTTCGATATGGTGCGGATACTGAGGGATAAAATTTTGAATCATCTGGTACGCATTCTATTCCGTTCTATTCAACAATCTACAGCTATCCCGTGTCTCTTACTGACCTACGACAGGGCGCTGACTGGGTCCCCTTGGTCATCGTTGGCAACAAGAGCGATCTACGAGCTGACCAACGGCACGTGCCTATCGAGGATGGGAAGAAATTGGCAGAGGAGTTCAACTGCAGCTTCACAGAAGCCAGTGCACGATTGAACACCAACGTAGCCAAAGCCTTCGAGATGATGATTTCTGAGATCGAAAAGTCTCAGAATCCAGGCGAACCGACTGGAGGACGCAACTGCAGCGTGATGTGAATTGGGGGTGTTTGACTAGACGGCTGGATCTGGAAGGATATGAATAGATTTCGGTTTGGGTCATAGATTTTCGCTTTCATCCGCAAAGATTCGATTGTCTTCTTATGGGAGCGGGTCGATAGAATGTGTACGATATCGCATATTTGGGTATGAGTGAGTGAGCGAGCACTTGAAACCTAGTGCACTTAATGAACATCTGGTAATCTTCGTCCACAAGCAATTAGGGTTCCACGTCTAGAATGACCAGCCAGCAGCGTGTTTTCATTGACAAGTTAGTAAGTACAGAAGCTTGGTATGCAGACTGCCCAAGCTCTCTACATTCGAAGCTTCAAGCTTCCCCAGATTCGAGAGAAAATGTTGCTGGGATCTGGTCACAGAGCGGGCCGCCAAGCCGCCAAGCATACGCTAACTCTCTCCAAAGGACGGCCCACAAGCTCTTCCCTCTTGCGCCTGGAATCTTCTGCTGCATCCGAGAGGTGACTTCACGACTCCACTCCTACAGATCCTGGGGCGCTGGAGGTGACCGTCGCGCTCGAAGAAGACGCTTACAAAGGGGTTAATACCCTGTTCTACGGCTCTAAAGCTTACGATGACTCAGAAGACAGCAAAGCATGCAGCTTCGTACAAGGCACCCAACATGAACACCTACGGAAGGGGAACAACATGAAAATGGAGGCTACACAGAGAGCGTAGGGATGGAAGCTGTAACTGAGCTTGTTATTGAGGGTTGATAAGTGAAAAGAAGATGCCAGTCAACTACTGCAGATGAACAGGATCCGAGATTGGGCAAGAAAAACGTTGCGGAATGCGCCAAAATGGGAAACGCTGCGCTACGACAGAGGTCGAAAACAAAAGACAACGAACTCTCCGGGTTTGTGCCGCTTCAGCAAACACCAGGTTCACAGGCTGAATGGACTTGCCACAGGAACAGCAAAGGCCTGGGACAACGAAGCGCTGATGCGGAAATAGGACAACGAACGAATAGGAAGGAGGTAGAACTGCTTCTAAAACCACAAAGCCTTGACATGGATGAAGGACTATCATCCGTCTGGGGACTTCAACATCACAATGGAGGCTGTCCTGAAGGTTACGGGCCTTTCATTGATTAGTGTTGGCTATTTACAATTTGGAACTTCTTTGAAAATGAAGGCTTTACACCGACTCGGGCTCGAATCGTGATTCGCAGATTTTCCGGCAAAGAAGCGTCGCTGGAGAAATTTGATGCGGAGGAGTATGAGATCACGCATCGTGGCAATAATGGCATTGGAGGCTTCTTACAGACGGACACCGGTACATACACTGCTATACTGCTTCCAATTCCAGGGAATTGTAATAGGGGCAGATGAAGATGGCGTTGGGATGAAACGCAGAGGGTACAGTTTATCATCAGCGCATCATAGACTAGACGCACTAGACAATTCCACTTTTGAAAAGCTTGTAAATCATCTCTCCTACGTAATTATTTTTGTCTTGATGGACAATCTTTGGTAAAGTAACTGCAATTTCGCAATTTTTGTGGCGAAACGCCCTAAGCGCCCTACTTCGTTGGGATCAGTACCTTGGCTCCCTTGGAGGCTGTGAGGCAGTTAAGGCTACCACGTATTGGATGCTCTAGCTGGCACAAAAGCTTAGCATCGACCTCACAGCTGACGCCTGATCATGATACCATTTATTACATCGCGACTACCCTGTCAAAGCTCCTCAACAACATGATACATCAGTGAAGTCCTGCCCGCAATCAGCAGACATGTTTTTCGTATGTTTGTTCTAGCCAGCGTAATACCGATCTAAACATCATCCTCAACACGTGATACTCCGCGTCACCCTGTCAGATTTCAAGCATCTGAAGCTTCACGTTGTTTTAGATCATTATCAAGCAATTTGGTTCTACAAAATTCTTTCAAAGACGTGAAAATGGCGGCTGCAAAACCTCTCGAATGTCCCTTCTGCAATTTCAGCCATCCTGATGATTATGCCTTACATTATCACGTCGAGACTTCCCACCCTGAAGAAGATGGTCCTTCACCCTTTGCCGTCACAGAAGATGCGCGGCAGGAAGTCACGGAGGATGTCGAAGAAGAAGCGGAAGGCCCGAAAGACAGCGCGCAAGATTACATCGAATGCCAATGTGGCGAATTTTGCCTCCTCGCCGAACTTGAAAGCCACCTCGAGATGCACTATGCCGAAGGTACGAGCTTCGACGAGACCAAGCAGACTTCAACAGATCTAGCTGTACCGGGATCCATTCTCTTAGACGGTAGAGCGACGTCTCCTGCCATGCAGTCTCCGCCGTCTAGTCCAGTGAGAGATGTTGTGCCCGCATCCAGCAAGTCCATGGTCGTCAGATCGAAGCCAAGAAGTCAAACCCGTAACAGGAGTGGCAAGAGCCAGAATGTTGTCCAAGACTTCATCGATGTCCTCAGACACTCAAGTACACCGCCGCCCAGGACAGTGTCAAAACAAAGGACCTCGAAAGTCCCGCAAAGATTGGGGGTAAGTACTACCGGTGTGATTCACATTCTATCTGACGCTGATTCATCCCATAGAGAGCTGAATTAGGACCTCATGCCCACGAAGAACGGATGCCTGACTGGCTACGCAAGCAGTTGGAGCAAGGCGCGAGGGTCACCACCGCTACTCGCATCGGCCGAGACGGCAGACTAATACAAATCGAAAAGATTGCTAACGAATGCCGAGACATCATCCCAGTCCTGGCCCAGCTATGTGACCAAGATCCTACCGTTTCTAGGGTCTATCTTTGTCACCCGGCCGTGACCCACGTTGCGAAGATACACCGAGAGGGTGGATTTTGTGGCTACCGTAACATACAGATGCTTGTCTCATACATCCGAGATGCCCGCTCAGAAGGCTACCGCCATTTTTCTGGAAGGCTCCCTTCAGTCATTCGGCTCCAAGACATGATCGAGAATGCTTGGGATATGGGCTTTAACGCAATAGGCAGGATCGAGACTGGGGGCATTCGAGGCACAAGAAAATACATCGGCACGCCTGAAGTGAGTCACCGCCAATACTAGCAGACGGCGTCACTCATACAATCTAGGCACAAGCGTTGTTGCAAAGCTTAGACATAGGGTAAGATTCTCAAGCCTTCATATGTCATTTCATTACTAACTTCGTACTTAGGTGCCGAGCAGAAGCCTTTAACGAGGGAAAGGACATGCCTGTCCAACACCAACTTCTACAAGCTGTCGAGCAATATTTCCTTGACGGACATCCGAACATGAACGGCAAGGTTTGCCAGACATCCCAGCCGCCAATGTACTTCCAACACCCAGGTAAGCCGATAAAGCAAACCGCCCTTCGCTTCATGGGCCTACCGCTCACAATTCACAGGTCACTCATTAACCATCGTGGGACTCGAAGTACGGAAGAACGGCTCACGCGTCCTCCTCGTCTTCGATCCAATGTTCAAGGCCTCAGATGGCATCCGACGCCTACTGGGAGTTCAGTTCCGTGCATCTGCTCCCGATAAGCTGCTGAAAGCTTATCGCCGAGGAGAAGAAATGCTGCGCAAGTACTCGACCTTCGAAATCCTTAAGTAAGTCGCATATTCTTGTTTCAAGCTCGACGCTGACCTAGTGGATAGGTTGACAGCACGTGTGCCGGAAATCCGATGAGCTCACTCTACGATTATTGTATAGCACTTTTTAAAGCGGTTGTGATTCATGCGAGCATTTGTGCTTCGAGAGAATTTTTGTTAGAGTGGCATAAGCATAGCGCAGCGAGTTCGGGGGTTGGGAATGGGCTTTGATGCCATCACGCTGGGTACTTGTTATTGCTATTCAGTGCATACGCTACAACTAGTCTTCTGATTGCAGACTACTTCATTGATTTCTTATGCTGATTGTTACATGCACGAATGATGTTCTGCAGGACGATTAGGCCGCAGAATGTTCCACCCAGAATCATCAAGGCAGCTCTCTAGGCCGGATCCTTACTCTAACATCCGCCGCAGGCACAGAGATAACAGCACGCTCGATCTGATCCGGAACGATCCACCCCTTAGCATCCGCAGGCTCAAAGTCCCAGAGCGCCAGAATGCCCGCCACGAATGCCAGAACCTGTTTCTCGGCATACTCACGCCCCGGGCATACAGATTCGCCCATCCCCCAAGGCTTAATCGTGCCTTCGACGAAAGTCTGTTGTCCTTGGCCATCCTCGCTTGGCCTGAGAAATCTCATTGGTCGAAATCCGTTTGGATCCTTGAAGTAATTTGGATCGAAATGATGTAAGCTGAACGGAGCAGCTATAATGCTTCCAGCATCCAAAGGATATCTCGATGTTTCAACTCCGTCGCTGTCCATTTCACGAAACAAAATATCTTTGTGTACTGTCCTGACTGATATTGACGCTGAGTAGAGCCGTATGCACTCGTAGAAGCATGCCTTGAGCAGAGGGCAGGACTTCACTAGGCCATCAGCATCGAGTCCAAGACAAGGAGGTTCAGGTATCCCGAAGATCCGAGGAGGTTGCCTAGCGGTTGCGTATGGACCAATCTCATTTCGGACTTGGTCCACTAGGCCAGGAGTTGCCCATATACGTATCAACAACCAAAAGACGAGATAGCTGGATTTAGTAGTCATTCTGCTTCTCAGTTAGTGATCGTTACTGGCATTCAGCTCAGAGAACTCCACTCACGCCCACAGAAGGTTAAGGTCAAGGGGCCCTATGACTTCTTGAGGAGTACCCCGTGAATGGTAGGCCCAACGCCTCTCTTTCAGTATTCGTCCAGCATCACTAGGATCTCTCCAAGGTCTGTTAGGCGGATCATCATCCTTGACACAGTCGAGTGCTTGATGAAATGAACGCACTGCATCAAGCAGTCTTCTCCGACCAATGTGAGCGCGAGTTAGAGCCGGAATACCAAGCCAACGAGGTACACCCAAAGCAAGCCATTTGAAACCACCGTCGAGATGCCAAAGATCTTCTAACGTAGTAGGATAGACCTCAAGGAATTCACTTCCTACCAGCGAGGGTAGCGAAACATGCCCAATGAAGTTCCTGATCAGGGTCGAAAGGCTGATTTCCACGGCCGAACCCCGAGTCACTGGATAGGCGGTCCGCTCCCAGAGGTTCTGATCTACAACGCTATCACTGAAGGAGACCAGACTGGGTGCATTTTCTTGAATTCCTCGGAGCGTGGTTTGCATCATCAGGGAGGATGGCGTAGCTGTAGGTGAGTACAGTCCATTCTCCACGGCAGCACGAGCAGATCTGTGAATTCTCAGATAGTCTTTTTTACACTTTGCGCCTGCGCCGAAGACGTTTCTGAGCAAGGACCAGCGGATTTCGACGGAGCTGATAGCATCACTGGGGCTTTTGAAGATGGCGCTGAAGGATGCTGGCGTCCAGAGAATGTTGTACTTCGAGCCGAATAGATACAGAGCGAAGACTCTACCGGCTGATTGTTGCCTATACGCGCACGCATCAATCAACGCCCGTGACATCGGATTTAACCCATACATACGCACCTACACTTCTGGAGAAAACGCGCAGGATTGGCCATCAACGGCAGCAGATGGCCCAGATATGGAATCCAGTATGGACACGTAGCCACTCTGCTTGTATCTCCATGACTTGACGGGCTCGCCCTGTAGCTCTTACCAGTGATGAAACGAGTAGTGCATGCAATTACTGCAAAGAGAACCAAAGCTTTCAGAATCAAAGCCTGACTCGCTAGAGCGGTTGCATCGGCAGACATTATGGGAACTGAATATTCTCAAAGCTGCATACACCCTGTGACTTAAGAGTGAGTGATCAAAACCATGCAATGCAAGTTCTAGGAAGGTCTGTCAAGATATCATTGTATCGACTTGGCAACGGGATATAATTGCATTCAAAGAAGCATAAGGAATCTAAAATTGTATGTGTATTGCGACTTCGATGTTCATTCCAGGTGCGAGGGAGCGCTTTCCTAGTGTTTGTAATTATACAATGCATAAGCCTGTAGTTTTGAGGTGAGAAGTGTCAAAAACAGAATGCTGACAGGCAAGTTCGATCCATTGGGGAGCTTGATCCTAAGCACTGCCTAAACCGCTAGGCGCTGCGGATGATCCTCCTGGGGGCTTCTACCCGCAGTTTAGGCTGAATACCCCTGGAGTCCCCTGGAAAAAACGTCGACGAACCCTACCGGCGATCGCTTAAGTTTCCCTCGAATCTTCGTCAACAGCGAAGCTCCTTGGCCCAAGGGTTAGCCACAGGAATTGTATTTGCACCATGAGAGAGCGGATCACTTTCGTCCATGGCGCAGAGGATGCGTTTGATCCAAAACAGCTTCAAATCCAGGAGGAAAATTCCCTCCACATAAAGTCGCTGAAAGCTGCCCGAGAAGACCGCATGACAGCCAGCTTGTATGAGCTGCCTCAAGAGGTATCAAAAGCCCATGTGCTGTGCAGCTAGCCTTCATTGACGTACATAGCTATGGAGAGTCTTGAAACAATGCCATGAGCTGCACATACGCTGGGTGTCGGAACATGCCTTTCCCTCCGTCGCGCCCTTCATCTCCACCATTTCCCCTGGACTACACGTCTTCTTCACTCCGCTAAAGGACCGCTCTGCGTATGTAAGCAAGAAATCCAGCTGAAACATGTTCACGCTGGCCAAGTTTCTCACTATTAACAGCGATCTACTCTGTCCGCTGCTCCTAAAGGCGTTCGGGGGACGGCCCAAATGTACATTACCAGAGGTACCACTGATCGCATTACTGACCACCGTGATGGGCTTGCTTAAATCCCTAGGATACCTTCACCGGCTTACCGATCCTCTCGGAGCGATTCGCCTCCTCTACGGCATACCAATACCATGAACTGCTTCCGTCTCTCAAGGAATTTGTAACATATATACAGCAGAAAGTATGTGCCAATGATGGTTCGTGCAAGGCCAGAGCCAATACTCTGATTCTTGCAGACTACGTCGACATCAACTATGATACAATATCGCAATCCCTCGTCCTTTCCGCGTTCTGGCACTCGGAATCAGCCTCCGGGAGGTGGGATGGGCAAATCGATAACCATGGAGGATCAGTGAAAGTGGAGGTTGGCGTACTAGCCATCGAAAAAGCTACTCAGCCCGAAGAACTATCACTTGGAGGATTCTTAGCAGTTCTTGGAGAAGACACCAAACCCAGTACGCAAGACTATCCCAAATCTTGAGTCTTGACTAAACGCTCTTAGATCCGACACTCTTCTCCTTCCCCTCTCGCCACCATATATCACCTTCCACCTCCGGTACCAACTACTCTACTGCATTTATACAACCGACCGGCCTCCATCCCACGCTCCGCCTGACGCTACCGCCCTCCACAGATCCTCCGGCTCCAGATTGCGCTCTCCACACCTACTTGACCCTCCCATCGTCTCTCTTCCCAGATAAATACCAACTCTCGTCATCAAATTTTCTCGCTTCCAACAACCTCCATTCGATCCGCTCTTTATCTGGCGAAATCGACCTCGAAGCTCCCACCTGGGCTGTCTCGAAATGGGGCTCAGCTCTCCTGCTTGAGCTTGCTCCGCCAGAGACCAGATCCGCCCAATGGCATGCAGATATTCCCCTCCACTTACGCTACCTCCGCCCCGCGGACGGCGGCTCGACCAATACCTCCATTCCCTGGCCCATTGTCTTCTGGGCTTGCTCGTCTGACGAAGGTACCAAAATGAATACTAACCCGTTCGATCGAGTCAATCTGGGCTATGATGGCTTGTTTGGACCAAGGACTATGTTCTATCATCTACGACCGACGAATGGCGGTGTTTCGTTGGTAGATGAGCTGAAGGTGCCTGTGTTGGACCTGGATGAGTCTAAGGTGAGATGGGTGGAGTCTGGGACTGTGATGGTCGTTCTCTTGGGATTCTTCTGGGTGTTTTGGACGCTGGGACGAGTGGTCGCAAGAGATTTTGGGTTGGGAACGGGAAGTGCGCGGAGAAAGAAAGATTAACTGCGATGTTACAAATGAGCAGATCGTGCTGTGAGGTTGAAAAGCGGCACAATTCTGACACTCTATGTCCGTGCTTCATACTGTCACAGTCCCGAATCAACCTCAGATCAGAACAATTTGGGCCAATTCCCAAGCTGTTGAGCCGGCTCGGCGCCTACAACGTCTCAAATCAATCTGGTCAACGTTGCACGGTGCGGGTGGAAGCGAACGTTGCACAAGCATAACGTCAACGCCAAAAAAAGTTCATGTTTTTCCGGGCGGGGGCCCCCATAAGCGACATCCCTAAGCAAGCTCCTAAGGCGCCCCTTAATAGCACCCCACAACCACCAGATCCTTTCAATTCCACTACCTTCTAGCTCCACCAGTAAAACTGTAGGTCTAAAGTATACCCCAAAGACTATAGCACCGTATAGAGGGCGAGGGACCGCGTATACGTTGATAAATCGTGAGAATAGCAGTATTCTAGGCCTAATAAGTGCCTGAGTGGTGGGGGTGACTTCGGGGCCTGCGCTCCGGGACCTTTCCGGGGTAGTGTGAACTTTTTCTTGGCGTTGACGTGCCAAGCTGCTTAACAAAGTCTAGGCATCCTAATTTATATCCTTGGCAATACAATGTTGCAGCCTTGTGCAAGAGTTCAAGAACCTTGGCAAGAAGCTGAAGAAAGCGCTTGGAGCGTCTAGACCCAGGCTTCAGTGAAGATTTAACCAAAGCGTTCCCCATGAATTTCTCTTACTCATACACTTCGCCTGCATTCCTCTACAAAAATTCTCTTTCGGAAAAAAGAACCTTCGTCTCTCAAAAGCAGTTCCCTTAAACACATCCATCCATCATGCCCATCACTGTCAAACCGGCCACCCACCAAGCCAACCCAATCCAACAATCAAACCCAGTCAAAGATTCCCTCGACTACTTGACCCGCGCCTGCCGCCGCGAAGGAAAACAATGCCATTTCCTCCTCCATCCTTTGACCTCTCCCCCTCCACAACCCCAAAGACACCCATCTACCCCTCTCAAAACGGGTTCGTCCGCGCCGCCATCTCAGCATACAGCTCGCACCACCACCTCCGCGTCCGGCCTGAAGACATCTGGTTCGCGATCCTCTCGCAACTAAGTCTCTGGATCAATGCGCACGCCACCGAAAAATCCGTCCGCGAGAAATTCATCTCCTTTGATGAGAAGAAAGAACTGAAGGTTACGTTTAAGTCAGGCGATCGGTATTGTATCGACTGGGGTGTTTTCGCGCTGTTGATTTGTGGGTTGATTGAGAAGAATGTTGTTGATAAAGAGTTGAGGGAGTGGATGATGCCGGCGTTCAGCACGACGACGGAGCAGGATACGATTGTTGCGAGTGTGTTGATGATGGGTGCGGCGCAGAAATTCTTTGATTATAAGTGCCGTATTATGTGTGGGTTGCCGAGTGTGACTTTACTAGGCGTGAAGAGCGACTGGGAGTTGATCTTGCAAAGATTGGAGAAATTGAATACATTCGGAGAAGAGCCTGCTCAATTCTGCAAGCTTCTGAAGCCTGTTATTTCGAGATTCGTCAAGAGCTTCGACGAGCCGGAGTCGGAGGATACGATCAGCTTCTGGCAACGCATTGCGCATTTCCAAGCTGGAGCAAGTGGGCCGTCGTACTATTCGGGCTGGATCACGGCGTTCTGTTTTTGGGATGAGAAGGGGAAGTCGATGTTTAAAAGCCCTTCGAACATGCATCAGATGATGATGATAGACTATGAGGACGATCCCGACTTGGATTTTGGCCTGGCGCCCAGCCTCTTTCGTCAAAAGAAGAAGGAGAAGAAGCAGGACCCCGGAAAGGATGCCTGGGCGGAGAAGAAGCATTTGTCTCTTGATGGTGTGCAGTATCATTGGATTGAATCTGACGAGGTGCCTCCAGGTTATACGTTCGTGCCTGTGAAGGTCGATGATAATGGGAATGATTTCGATGCGTTGATGGTTGCCGGGTCTGTGGGTATTAAGGCTTCGAGCAGTGAGAGTGGTGCGAAGGGAAGGAGTCTAGATACGATGAGTCCGGAGTCGGGTTGGTGGATATTTCAGAAGTAGAGTGGAGAAGTGAAGGAGGATGAGTACTTCTCGCCCTTTGGTGAGAGAATTTGAGACTAGATGCAACGAGTTCTCTTTTTGAGGAAAGATCGAGCACTACGAAAGGCTGTTAGCTTGACACAAGTCTATTGCTAGATAATGAGCTTACCCAGAAAGTCTGGGAATGTAGATAGATTGATGGAAAGTAATCCTATTTAGCATGCCTAGTGGAGGCCGCCACAGCATGATACAGCCAGTTGAGCATCGCTCACACAAAGTACCCCAAACTCCACGCTTTCATAATGCGTGTCGTACACGTTGATAGCACACCTTCTAACCCAGTCGTGGCTTCTTCGGATTGAGCCCGGGGCCACCACTGGATTCTCTCATTCGTTTCCGATCAATCTCCTCCTTCATTATCCTTTCTGCCTCGCTCATGGGTTTCTTAGGCGCCTCTTTGACTGGCCTCTTGGAGCTGAGGGCGTTCTTCGACGCAAAGACGTTCTTGGGCTTCTTATTCATACCTAGATCCATCTTCAACGAGACCTTCTCAGGTGGGGGCGTTGGTACTCCGGTTGGTGGCGATGCCGATTTTGAGTCCTCTTTTTCTGACTTCTCTAGCCCTTCACCATCCACACTCTCTTCCACAGCTGGCGGCGAGGGAGCCTTTATCTCACTCGGCTTCGCTCCAAAGCTGAGCTTAATCTTTTCTCCCTCTTCTCTCTTCAGCTCGCCCCCCTCATCATCGCCTTCTTCCCTTGCTTTTGCCTCAGCGTCCAGCCGTGCCCTCTCGATCTGGCCCCTGATAAGCCTTAGCTCCCTCTCTTCATCGCCCTTGTCCTGCCTCTCCTTCTTTCTGATCGCCTCTTGTCTCCGCAAAGCCTCTGGCGAATTGTCGATCCATGCAATATGCAGTCCTTTCTCCTCGCTATCTTCTACTCGACATATTCCCTCTCTTCCCAGGTGCTTCGCAAATTCCGTAAGACTCGGCCATCGCGTAGCATTCATGTGCACATGATTCTTATCTGAGATATACTGCTGGTAGAAGTGGTTGATGTGAACGCCCTTTGTGTTGTGAGATGTGCGTAGAAGCTGTAGAAAGTCCCTCTGGAATTGTTGACTGTAATCGCTAATGACCTTGTTCGCGCCCGTTTCCCCGATCACCTGCATTTGCCGTGTGTGACTCTCGCTGGCAACGTGGCATTTGAAGCCATTCTCATCTCTGCATTGTTTCTCGCAGACTTGACAGAACCACCGTAGCCTCTGGAGCCCTTTGGATTTCAGCTTGTTGTTGAGATACTTGGTCGAGCCGACCTCAGCTTTGGGCATGGTTGCGGTGTATTAGCGAAAAGTGTCGGATGTAGGAATCGATTTCAAGGTGGAAGTGTTGAGAGCAGAGCTTTGCGTGTCCAGAGATGTCAAATGGAGTGTCTGGAATGACAAAGCCGAGGCTGGACTTGCGGGTGGCTGACTCATCAATATTGAAGAGGCAAAACTTGATTTCACTTCTTTTCCGTCCAGCTTTATTAAGCTAATGGAGCATGAGCATTACTTAATAGTGCTCGAGATTTGTATTGCTGACTGCCATGAGGATCTTTGAGGCAGAGTCATATTTTCTCCGGCCATCCTTGAGTTGCTCCTTTGCATTTGCTGTAACTTACACTCGCACCAGACGCTTTCATTTGAGAACAAATCAAAGACCCCAAAATTGTGAGGACTACCCACGGGTATGATGCGATCTATATCTCCTCATCTTCAGCAGTACCTTGACGATAAAGAGCTGGCATCTTCTAATAGCTAATATCTGAGCCTGGCCTGGGTAGCGCCTGGGTTGCGCCTTGGTCTCACCGTTGTGATAAAAAGGGGATGCATCCTCCAACCCATATCCACCATGAGACAGCAATGTTTTGATAAATAGAGCCTGAGCTGGTGCAGTGGTTCGAATGATGCCGTTATCGAGATTGATTGTCAGGGGCTCGAGACCATGTCCATCGTTCTATAGGATACGGCCACCTGATTGTAATGACCGGGTTGCGTAATACTGTGGTCAGGGCTATGCGAAAGCTTCTCTCTGGCTTCGACTATCGTCTGATGAGATCAAAGGGTTGAAGCCTGCCTCACTGTTTATAGCTTGTTACGTTCGCAAATCCCCGCCTAGAGACTGGCCTTTAGGCCAAATGACTTCCTCAACGAACAACTGGACTCAACAGAGTATGAATGCCCTTGCTCCGCGGGATGAAGTATTTGAATTCACCCTCAGTGAAAGCCCCTGAAGAGTTTCGATACTCTTTTTCAAAAAAACGCGCTAGTGCCACGATCAACTGCGCGCCCCGGCTTTTCTCTCCCACGTCTCACTCATCTCCATTCCTTTGTTGTTACTGACAACTGTAACACCATCTTCCGGCACAAGAAATTGTATCGTTCGTGAATTGTTGTCAGTCGATTCATCAACTTACCTTCTATACCCACTGCAGCAAGTGCACCGAGAGCAGTCCCAACTACCAGCGTTCACCTCCGGTGTGAGGTCATCGACTTTTTTTTGGAAGACCATCAGGACCAGGCAAAATGAAAGATTTTACTTCCTTCATACTGTTCTTTATCACCGTTATCGGATATCTATCCCTCGGTCTCGGTTTTCCACTCGAGCATATCATTGATCCAATCAGAAGAGCTAGCATACAAGGTATGGTCCCCGCTCAAGCACCCTCAATTGATCCCAACTGATAAACTGTATAGTCCATGACAGTCTTAAAGTCTATGGCCCTGACCTTGTCCAAAAAACCAACATGCAAGGTTTGTTCACCTCACAAATATATGCGATGGAAGCTAATTAATTACCGGTGCAGATCTTGACAACATTAAAACCTTTGCCACAGACTTGGTTAGACATGCTGTGATTCGAGGTATACGTTCCTTTGCATGTAAACTGACAAAAGCCAACTGACTTTGCGCGTGTAGCTTTGAACAGTGATGAGGATCCTCACACTAGTCCTTTCTGGTATGGGAAGGTCATCTACACCGCGGTCGGATTGTTGTCTATCATGATTGTCTGCAGTTTGCTTGGTATGTCGTTGGACCCCGTGCTGAGAGCTCTCACCCGAACTTCATTCGTAGTACTGATCATTCGTCACCAGCTACTCGGCTCAAGACCCTAGGTCTCAATAGTTATGTGGCCATCAACATGATCCGAGTGCTCACTGTGATTGTATATCTTGGTGCCATTTGCTTCATCATTTCAGCGAGCATCCTCATCTCGGGTTGGGACTTTACAACCGAAGCGCTCTGCAGGGCGGCCATCGACCTGTGCCTGGTATTCTACCTTAGCCACAAGACGTTCATGAACCTCTTCTTGGTGGAACGAACACATCAAATCCGTGCCTGCGAAGTTGCAAGACACAAGGACGTGCTTTTTTACATCGGCGTGGCAGTTGTTCTGGGAGGGTTCGGGACAATTGCCGCTTTCGCCTTCATGGACCCTGTTGCTTCAGTTTCGAATACCGATGGTAAATGTCGCATCGGTCTACCACCTACGGCCACACTACCTTTACTGGTATACAATATCATGATCAACTTCTTGATCACTGGAGCCTTCTGCCTACTAAGCCTTCGTCATATCCGCAAGCAATCCTCGAAGAAGATCGTCGATGTCTTCAAGTCGACTCTACCGTTCCATTCAATGACAGTGATCCCAACTCAGGAAAACGTCCTTCTATTCTTGTTGGTCAAATCCACCATCGGTGCGATAGCAATCATCATCCCAACAATTATCAATTTGGCTCTCCTCTTCAGGACCCATGGGCACGAACTGAGCTGGCTGTGTTTAACGATTTGCACCATCGACGGTAGCTGCCTCGATGCCCTCCCCTTCCCTCTATGTTTGATCGCTAATGGGACTTTAGTCACTTGGAGTACGATAATTGTTCACTGGCTCACAGCCAACCCTCCAGACCTCGAGCACAAGCCAGCGCGCCACACCGTCATGCTTCCCAACGGCACGGTCCACACGCAACCTATTTTTGCCCGAAGCCAAGGCCATTGAAAACGATATTACGAAGCCATGTTCTACGACTATATGACGGCGGATATACTAATGTTCGGGGGATGGGTTGGGTAATGTGAGACATAACGATGTGCAGGAGGGAAGGTTTTAATAGATGCTCAAGGCGGATTGGGTACCGTGTTGTGTTGCTGTGCAAGAGGGAGATTTCTTTATATGTCTAAGGGGTGGGTGGTCAAAAATGGTGATGTTTCCTATCTTGTCTGGAGGAGAATGAAGGGATGGTAAAGAAAAGGGGGACCTCTACCACATTGTGAGAGAGCATGTACCTCGTTTATACTCAAAATCGAAGACATTCCTCAATTAAATACCTTACAAACCAGCATTGTTCAGGGCATAGTCCCGCCATGCACTCGTTTCCGTTCCATCTCAACCTGGCTAACGTGGATCTTACTTAGCGCACCTGCGTTAATAGTCCCCCCGTTCCCAAAGAAGAAGAAATGTTCTGTCAATCACGGAATGTCTTGGTGTTGAAGATGAAGGATTCAATATCGCGCTCAACAAGAGCGTTCAAATCACCATTCTTGCTTCAAAAACCCGTAGACATGGCTGTAATAACGATTGTCTGACCAGAAAATCTGGCCATATAAACGTAGCATACCATTCAATTGTTTGATTGAAAGCTCTAACTCCTGCTTCAATGGACACAAACAATATCGGGAGGTTTAGTTCAATGACAATCTACGATAACTTTCTCTCCAACCCACCAAACCATCTCCTCCCCCTCCTTCCACCACCACCACACCAACCCCCCCTTCCCCCCTCCAAAAATGATATCCCTCGGCCTCGAAGGCTCCGCCAACAAACTAGGCGTAGGCCTAATCCAGCACCCCAAATCCGGCGGCCCAGCCGCCATCCTCTCCAACATCCGGCACACATTCGTCTCCCCTCCCGGCGAAGGCTTTCTCCCCAAAGACACCGCAAAGCACCACCGCTCACACGTCATCCGACTAGTAAAACAAGCTATTAAGGAGGCGGGAGTCAAAGTCGAGGACATAGATTGCATAAGCTACACCCGCGGTCCCGGCATGGGCGCCCCCCTCCAGTCGGTCGCCATCGCCGCCCGCACACTAGCCCTACTATGGAACAAGTCATTAGTAGGAGTGAACCACTGCATCGGGCACATAGAAATGGGGCGGGAGATCACCGGCGCCTCAAACCCCGTCGTGTTATACGTGAGCGGTGGCAACACGCAAGTGATAGCCTACGCGTCCCAGCGCTATAGGATTTTTGGGGAAGCGCTGGATATAGCTGTGGGAAATTGTCTTGACAGGTTTGCGAGGACGTTGCGGATTAGTAATGACCCGGCGCCGGGGTATAATATTGAGCAGATGGCTAAGAAGGGGGGTTGTCTTGTGGATTTGCCGTATGCGGTTAAGGGGATGGATTGTAGTTTTTCGGGGATACTGGCGAGTATTGATATTCTGGCTGAGAAGTTGGAAAAGAGGAAAGGGGAAGGGGAGAAGGGGTGGAGGGATGAGGGGACGGGGGAGTTGGTTACGAGGGAGGATTTGTGTTTTAGTTTGCAGGAGACTGTGTTTGCAATGTTGGTTGAGATTACAGAGAGGGCTATGGCGCATGTGGGGAGCAGGCAGGTATTGATTGTGGGAGGCGTTGGGAGTAATGAACGCTTGCAGGAGATGATGGGGATTATGGCGAGGGATAGAGGGGGGAGTGTTTTTGCTACTGATGAGCGGTTTTGTATTGATAACGGGATTATGATTGCTCATGCGGGATTATTGGCGTATCGGACGGGGGAAGTGACGAGGTTAGAAGATAGTACTTGTACGCAGAGATTTAGGACTGATGAGGTATTCGTCAAATGGAGAGATTAACCATCAATCTCGCACAACGCTGGAGTGGAGTTCCTCTATCACCCTTCTATCTATTCAAGTGAACGACTGGCACCCAGTGCTAGGGCTCTCTATCAGGGGGTTTTACTTTCCATCGACATGACCGAGATATCTTGCGTGGAAGTGCTGCAAAGACTTTTGGGCGCACGGGAGGATCTAGGCTCCGTAGCACGGAGCGTCCTCTTCTCGGTCGTGGTTCTCGTCATCGAAGGGCGTAGGCGTGATGCCAGAGGTGGATTTTCATTTGGATGTGACACCGAAACCTGTTCAGTCCGACGTTTCGGTAGGTTTGTACACAATCGTTGTGACATACTAGAGACGAATGAGCAAGTCACTAGAGAGCTGTAAAAGCTTCCGGAAGCTCACCTTCCGCTTGTAGCGAGTAGTAATGCTCGTCGCCAGGACGTCTTGCTTGATACTACTCGTTGCGAGATGGTTCAACACCGTGTGGTTTGGCATATTCAAGACACTGCTATCATCCTTCATGGGAGTGGTTCCGTTTAGAATGGATTTGCCGAGGAACAGGGGCAAGCCAGGAGGTGTAGGAAACTCGGTTACACCTCGAGCTGCGCGTGTGTAGCGCTTTGAATGCTCCGGAAGATCAACGTCGTGCAGGTACTTAGGTACCTCCTTCCCCCAAAAGACTGGCTCGGCTTGTAGTTCTCCTTCGACAAGTTGGGTCTTGCCCAAGGAATCTGGTGCGTGATCCTTTGCTTCGGTGCTTTGGTGCAGTACCTGGGGTGGATAGACGCCTTCGGGAACCTTGTCCTCTGCTGGCCTTTCTTTGAAAGCCTCATCGGCGCTCACCTCGACATAGTTGACGAGGGTGTTCGTGTAATCAACGGCTGTCGGCAGTTCTTTTGAGAGCTGCATTTCCCCGTCGACGATGAACTTGACATAATGTGTTCCAGGTGGAAGTTGAAGGACTGACGACAGGACTCCTGTGATAGGGCTGCGAAAAGTATGAGGTCAGCATTCTTGGTGCTTGCTTGACGTTGCGTGACTTCTGCCTGAAACAGTTATAGGCGCCACAAGAGAATGGAAAATGCTAAAAATGTCTCGTACTACAAAGTAGCGCACGGGAATGCGTAGTTGGAGATGGGTAGATACAGATCTTGAGACATTGGCGCGAAATCAAACAAAGAGGAGCTAGCTTACTCTCTGTGCATGCGGAACTTCCTCTGCCAATTAATGAAGGTTCCAGTAACATAGACCCGATCTCCACCTTGCTCCTTTGGATATTGCAACAGAGTTGAGACTGTTCCTCTCTGCGGTTGATCATATGGATATGGCTGAAGCTCGTCGCCCAGAGCATCATCGTCAATAGTAGTGCTACTAATGGCAGAATTTTGGCGAGGAAGTGGGCCATCAACATCCTCCTCATGCAACGAGGAAGAAAAGTCTTGAGCTGCGATAAGAGGAGACCCCGGGACGTGAACTTCTTCCTCTATGGGAAGGGGGAGACGGGGTGGGAAGTTGAGATTCGAGTGGGGAATATAATTCGGGTCGCGAGGTGGGCCAGACGGTTCGAACTGTGAGTCAGGGCCCCGTTGCCGTCTTGGATCGGATCCGCGAGGGACCCTAACCGGTGTTGATTTGCTCCCAGACTTGCTCTTCTCCTTCTTGCGTTCCTCAACCCACTTCTCCTTGGAACTGGCGCTACCCATGGTGTCTACTGTTCGATGAGGATGTGGTTGTGAGGGAGATGGGGGTTTCGGGTGGTTTTCGAGGTTTGAAGCTTTTTCGGTAGGCGCGGTGTTTGCATTGTATGACCTACGAGTCGGCGGGGTTTTAAGCTCTTTCCGTGAATTTGTGGTCGACGAGCTTGATGAATGATTGGCAGCTTGCCCTTCCGCGGGCTTCGACGATTGTTGGCCCATCCTGACTTCTTACAATGTCACTTCTGTTTTAATTTAGCTAGCACTCGGACATATAATTTTCTTGTATCCCAAAAATTGCAACAAAAAAAAACAGAGACAGGAAATCTTCGCTTTTATGGTGGTGGTTGATAATGTGAGGGGCTGTGTTCTGCAGCTTCAAGAAATCGATAGCTTCTCTGGTCCGCCGCCGCCATTCCCAACAGAGCGAATTCCGTCTCTGATTGGAACAACACCAGCAATTGCTTTCGACACGGTGCAACATCTAGCATAAAGTTCCTCATGATACGCTGCAGGTGATCATGAAATTGACAAATTCGCAATGGACTACTTGTCCGTCGCCTTGACGGTGCTCTATTACATCGCCTACCCGATCTTCTTCGTCCTCAGTCTGCTACTCTCCATCCTAGCCATTGTTACTGCGCCCTTGCTATACCTAGGCTACTACTTTCTCTGCGGTCTCTGGTACCCAATCCACTTTCTTGGGAAGTTCGAGGTAGCACTCTCAAACTTGAAGCTTGTTTGCGCAAATCACTGATCGTCGGATACAGACTCTCTACATCTTCTTTGGCGTCGCAGTACTTATCGGTGTCCTGACCGGCACCAGCCTGCATTATGCCTCGGGCTTTATAATTTCGGTACTAAACTTGGAGAGCCAGCGTGAGGAGCCAAGAGGGAGAACGTTGGCCTCGTTCCGCAGAAACAAGCAGAGAAAGATGGAGGATCCGCCGCTGAAGCTTGAGCCAAAATTTGGAGGGCTGCCAATGATTGACCTTACGCCGAAGGAGGAGTATATGGAATGGGAATGGTCGAAGCAAGGTCGGGGGAAGGGGAGAAATGGCTTGATACCACCGAACACGATACTAGAAGAGGATAGCACAGAGGATGGCTTCTGATACCGAATATGGGAAAGACTGGAATCCTCGAGGTTCTCGGACTTTCTGTTTTAGTTCTCCGAAGCTAGCAAAGGCACAGCATAGCTGTCTTGAGCAAGTTTCATAGGCTCTAACAAGCCTTTCGTTCCTCTATGCCGCCCAACGCCTAGCTTTTCATTCCATCCCCGACCAAATCAAGCCCAACGCCCTATCTCATGCAGTCTCATGGTCTCGTAATGAACAGCGATCAGTCCGCCGAAGAACAACCTCGACAACCACAGCTGACGCATTCGATGGTCTGATTCTCCTTCAGCTGTGCCTGTGGTACCCGACATATGCAGGTTGCGTTGAAGTTCGTCTCTTTCGTTTGTATGCATCGTAGACAGCACAACTTTTCATATCCCTGCTTCTTCCACTTGGCGATGAGGTTCCCATCCGCGTAGCCGTTCTTAAGTAGCCAATCGTACAGTTGTTTTGATATTGCCTCCTTGTCGTAGTATAGGTCATAGACGTACCGCGAGCCTATGAACAGTATAAAGGTCAGCTCCGCTGTCGAGTTGGAAGGTGGGTGGGGACATACGCTGATGACTGATCTGGAATATTGGCCATAAAACCTCATGGCGTTTCTTGCCTTCATGTGAAGCGTTCTCCGCATCTTTCATCTTATTGCTAAACTCTAGCAGGGTATCTTCGATATCGTCGAAGCCATCTGGCGGGGGTTTGCGGTTGCGCGCAGAGCGTATGGGAGGCATGTTGAGAAGACTATGGCTGGGCAGAGTTCTAGAATAGGGTGGAGGGATTGTAATGGTTTAGATCCAAGCTTCGATACGTCGATAGCAGCGTGTTTGGTGGATACTCTCTTGGAGGAGTTGAGACTTACACTCAGAGGCTCAAAAAATAACGGACGGCCGGCGTCACTTCCCGTCGGCTTGTTCCACTAGCGCCAAAGTTGCTCTGGTGAGTCTGGCGCTTTGCTCTCCGCAAACCTCCACTCGAGCTCCCCTCCAGACGTCGCCAGCATGGTGATCAATCCCACCTATCTTGCGCAGCGGACGCGCACGTGTAAGTATCTACCGGCATTACTACAGAGAAGGAGAAGGCTAATTTGACTACAGCGTTGAACTGGCAAGATGCTCGGCGGAGAGTAATCTATGCCTACCGCCAATGGCTAAGATCGGTCAATCTTTTCTGGATTCCTGCTTTCGATCATGCATGTACTGACTGCAAGTCTGCATCTAGGCCCCCGAGATCCAGCAGATGTACTCTCTCAACATGCCAGTCTCTAACATACGGACGAAAGTACGGCAAGAATTTGAGAGGCATCGATATGTCAATAAGCTACCAGTGGTGGACATGCTCATCATGCAAAATGACGCGGAGTTTCAGGTACGCTATATCGTCTACAATGGTCAGGTATCGAAGCAAGAAAGCACAGTCTTCAACAAAGGATGAGGGAAGACGTCAAGCCAAGGGCTCGTATAAGGGAATTAATCTCACAGATGCTAATGAAGATATGATGGTAGGAAACATTGAATTATTGGAAGCAGATATCTCATGTGATGAAGTACTTCCGGGAAACTGAGAATCCCACGGCAAGGTTACCTCAAGACTTTATGCAAGGCTTTTTAGAGGTAGGTTTCATTCATCGTTCGAAACTTAAGGGTTACAGAAAAGGCTAACAATCTCGGAAGGGGCGCAATTGATATTCACGCCTGGGTATAGAGCTCACTTTTCTTGTAAATAAGACGCTCAATCCTTTGATGCTCACATCAGTTCAAACGCCTGCCATGAATCGTATGCCTCTTGTGAAACTCGTCAAGCTTTCTGCTTGGCATTGAACTCGTCCCTTGTAGCCGTAAACTTCTCGGCCACGACATCGCAGAGGCCCATCAAATCATCGAAGCCCTTCTCTAATGCATCGTAGACCGTGGTGCCTTCTGTAGGCAGGTATTAGCGAGGCCCATAAAACCCTTTAGCTTTTTGTTAGAATACCGTAAGTCTGTATCCTAATATTCATTTTCGCTTCCGAAGGATGTGGTATCGAGTATCCACATAGCTCGACCTCAGGACTGTAGTCCAGATTAGCTCAAGACACTATGGCTCGTTCGGAAACGGACAGTCGAGGCACACACTTTTTCATGATCATGTACCTCAAAGCATTGCCCAAAGTATGGTCCTCTGACTCAAACTCGAAGGATGCCGCAGTTTCACTTGCACCAGGCAGCTACGAAACCAGATTAACAATCCATGTCCAGTAGCGATGTCAGCTGACTCACAACTCGTATCCGTTGGTCATTCAGATCTATGAAACGATCCTCCCCACCATTTGCCTCAGCCTCAGGGGCGTTATCCATAGGATGATCTTCGTTAGCGACGGCGGTAGGCATTTTGTTTCACTTTGAAAGGATTTGTTTTACATGTGAAGGAACATGTTTTATCCGTTCTAATATGTTTCAACAAATTTGTTTGACGGAAGGAATTTGGTGTCGCCTAGCGGCGGCGAAGGACTGCCGTTGAAACCGCCCCCACAAATCCCGAGACCCGTTTTCTACATCAACCTGTTACAAAGTGCGGCAAGAGCGCAGTCTACATGTTTCATGAAAAGAATGAACCGCGAGAATTCTTCTATACCTACACGGTCCTATGAAGCACAAGATATGTCCGATAGCATCCACCGTCCAAAAAGACAAGCGCGCGGCACGACGCAAGCATCTCCCTTTTGGATAGCGTTCGATAGCATCTAGAACCAACTGTGAGGTCATTGCGCATCGAGCTAACGAGTGATGGCTTCGAAGATCTTGCTATTTTGAGCAGCCGCATACATTGCGCATGAGGCACAGACCCGACACGGTGGTTCTTTGCCTCAACGAAAACATATCACGATGGCTATCGCCTTTAGAAGGACACGTTTTCGTGGCAAGATGGCCACTCTTTTGGCCTCAACTCAGGCCCTCAAACAACAATATCAATAGTCCGAGCTAGTTCGAGTGGCGAAGGTGGGAGTTGCCTGGTTTTCAGGGGCAAGCAGAAACTTGATGTTTCAGAAGCGCTTGGAGATGTCACAGCTTCGACGGCGGGGCCCTCAAGTGGAGATATCGAAATCCTTAGTAAGACACCGGTAGTTTTGACTTTGAAGTTTGCATGATTATTGGATCTATAACGCACTCAAAATGGTGAACCAGCACGAGAAACATACTTAATCTAGTCAGTGGTCGCCTGCGTCATGCATCTCGCCGGTGAATAGCGGATTGAGCGAGAGCCTATGACGCTAGTAGCACAGAGGTCGAAGGCGCCGCCACATGTAGCCACCTGAAGAGCAATGGCAAAGTCACCAATGGCACTGGAATAGAGTAGAGTTCTCGTATAGATAACACAAGCTGAAAGAAGGACTTGGGAGCCTTTGAGGTAGCAAGATCCTGGATATCCTGGATGATCAACCGGGAGGAACGCTATCCATCGTTAGCTGGTCTCGGTCGTTTACCATTTTCTCAGCACTTCAGCAGTAGGATCAGCTTAGGAGGCGCAAAAATGTCTCACGGCTTACGGCGGGGTCTTCCATCTTGCCATGTGTGAACAAGTATCATCCAGTAGTAAAAAGGCATTGTCAATAAAGGTTGCAGAGCCTCGCTTGATTATGGGCCTTTCGCTCCAGCCAAACTCCAAACCCGTTAGCCGCCCCAAAGCCAATACCGCTCACCCCTCCTGAAATCTGAATCGAACCAACATCCTGGAATCCTGCACCACCATAATTACTCGAAACTCCCCCAACCTCATTGCGACCCCGTTTCAAGTCCGCACCAGTCTCAGCAACACCAGCGTCGCTCCTTCCTTCCTAGTGTCATAGTTTGCAACTCCTGGCTTAGAGCACTGCCATCCACGCTCATCCTGCACATCAGGCCATCCAAAAAGTTTCTTTCTTGGTACTTGCTTGGTCCACCATCCGGAAAGAACGCCAGCACAGTCCAGCGGTCGCTGAAGCGCGAGGCTCCTCTCATGCGCTTCTTGCTGGTGTCTGGGATCTTACCATAGCTGTCGCTGGAGTAGTACCACTACCATCCCAAGACCACTCGCCATGTCAACAGCTGTCGCATCTGTCGCAGCGCCGCTGGCTCCGCCCCAGTCCGAGCCTGACTCGAGTCCCCAATCATCCTTCCCAACACTCGCTCCTTCCACTCACGCTCCCGCTCAGACTGAGCGAAGATCCGCCTCAGCCACATCGAGGACCACGTCGCCCAATGCTCCTCTCGTACTTGGCGAAGGTGCGGCAAAGCAGAAGGTCACTCCAGATGGGAAACGCTCGCCCAATTCGTAAGTTGTTTCATGCTTTATACCTTCTTTACACCTTCTTCCCCACATTGTTACTTTCTCGCTACACCCCTCACCATGTTGTTACTGCCGCCGCCGACCATGCACCTTTCACCGACCCATCTCTCGCCTTCCTACTCGCCTTCTTACAAGAAGCCTTCTCACAAGATCAATAGATTTCGCCATGGCCCACCCAAGATTATAGTGAAGAAGGAACCACCCTCGTCGCCCGAGGTACCTGTTACCTCGAGGCATAGACCTAGGAAACTGGACCTGTCATCAAGCACCTCCCAAAGCCAGACTGTTATGTCATCGAGGCCATCAGCACCATTGACAGCAAGAGAGAGTGGAGGCCTGGCAATGGTAGACGTTGGTCTAGCTTGTCTATCACCTGGCTTTCAGACTCAAGATCCCACCATGCAGCAACAACTACAGAGAAGCATATCTGTTCGTGACCAGCAGAGGCACATCATCGAGTCACGGCTACAAAAGACAGCCAAGCCTACAGACCCAGATGGGAGAAGTACCTCAGACAATCCTTTCGGCGCCGCCATGAAAACACCATCAACTTCGAAGAAAAGGCCACCGAATGGATTGTCCATCGTGCCACCTTCCCATGAGCAATTCGCCAATGAACGAGTCATCCAATCCGCCCCTCTCCATCAGAGCTTTACAGGCAGACATCAACCGCCCATGACTCGACACATCACCAACCAACCCTCCAATCTCTCAAATACCTCCCACATCCACCACGTCCCCGCAACCCAAACGAACAACAGATTACCACCAATCTCAGATGTCTTCGCCGGAGACGGTCTCGGTATGCACAAGCGAGACGGCAACTACCAGTCCAACTCGGATTCAAATTCCTCTCACTCAAACCACCGACCACCCTTCCCATCACCAGGCTTTCCACCTCCGTCATCACATCCTCCACAATCCAGTCGCGCCAGAGATTACCGGTCAGCAGAAGAAGTAGTAGCAGAAATGGCTGGCGGCCGGGAGGAATTGCTACCTAAAATCGTTCATTACTCGGGCCACCATCCACCTACTCCTCCTTCCCCACCATCGAATACCGGTGCAACGCCAAGCAAACATATCCACAACCAGATGAACGGCGAGTCCAGCCGGATGGGCGGCGGCAGGAGACGGGGTAGGGCAGAGTATGAGCGGGACATGGGAACACCACCTTTAGGTAGTGGTCCCGAGCCCAGGCGGGGACCGTTCGGGTTGGGTATCGACAGCCCGGAAACACAACGGAAGAAGGACGAGTTCTTGGGCTTGTGTGCACGAGCTTGGGATCTGTTTCATTCATGAGTATCTATGTTCATATTCGGCAAAGGCGTTCAGGGCAAAGCGTTCGGGGAAGGGGAAAGGGATGGGCACGGTTTAGAGATTCTATGTTTTCAACGGGGCGGTAGGGTGGATTCTGCTTATAAGCCAAAGGAGTTCGAGGTTGATTTCATGGTGTTCGGGCGCTGGCGTTTGGAGCATTATGGGATCATCTCACTGCCGAAATTAAGCATTGACGAATCAACACCGCGGGGGCTGCAAATGCATGGATCATGAGGGGTTTGGAAAGATATGAACTGGTTAATCTGGGTGACTATGATTGTCTGCAAGGACAGCAACGAATCTGAATGTACCGACAAGCTATGTCTATCAAATAGCATAAGAATTGTCGTCTAAACGTGACCATGCCCTTCAATCTTCAACCTTGAATGTCTCTTCCTCTGTCCTTCTGTTAGCATGCGTCCTAAATCTACTTCTTCAAAGTGCAAATGACCTTTCTCATTGCAGATCATTCCCCATCTAGGCTGCATAATTGGGACTGACAACTGTTTAGCTTGTGAGTACGGGTTTCATGGGTGTATAATCGTCTGAAGAACTGAAGGTGTTTCGATGTTGTTCTAGCCTCTGCAGCAAATATGAGCAGGAACTATCATAAAATCTTAGGGTATCTTCGCAACATAAGCCTGACCCAGCAACAGATCTCAATCCCTCCACCCAAGCCAGCCAAAAGGGCCTATCTCCTCTGCCTTGAGCATGAGCATTCCTTCGCTCCTGTATGGCCGTCTGAGCGTCGCATCGTCACAAGCATTCCTTTGTACAATCACAGCCGGACTCCACCATCCTCCTCATCTTCAACGCTCTTCTCGCGCTCGTCCTTCCCCGCGTCATCTTCATCACGAACGCTATTTTCTTCCCCAGCCTTGCCTACGTCCTTCTTCTTTTTTCCCTTCCACTCCCATCTCCACCCCGCATCAACCATAAACCCCTTCTCCCTCACAAACGCACTAACATCGTTCCACCGCCTCGCTTCCTCTAAATAACCCACCACCTGCGCAAGCACATGCCTCCCATCCCCATCTCTTTCGTCGCCTTCTACGTACTCAGGAACCTCGACGTGATTGAATGGTTGAGCACTAGCTTTCAGCAAGCTATCATCAATCAAGAGCGTATTATGCTGGCCCCATCGCCCACCTTGATCGAAATCAGGGTGCCTGTATTGCAGTCTTTCGTCATCCCAGATCTGATCAAGGCGTTTGTACACTTGGACGCGTTCTTTGTACTGTTGCGGCGTGAGACCTAGGGTATCTCTTGCCCATTCACCGAGGAGGAGTTTGCGCTGGGTTGGTTTGAAGAGGCGCTCGCACATGCCTGTTACGTTGTAAGGTTGCGCTGAGGACCAGATGAGGAGGGAGTGGTTTGCGAATGCGTATTGAAGGAACTGGTTGAGCGATGGGCGGGGCGTGCAGTCTCTGGTCTTTCCGGGTTGGTCGTGGCTGGCGCGGTAGAGGAGGGTACCGTTTAGATCGAGGACGAGAAGGAGGCGTTGCGGTGAAAGGAGGAGTGTAGGGGTGGCGTGCGCTTGGGCTTGATAGGCCGGCGTTGGGATGGGAGCTGGGAGGTGGTTGAGAGGAGCTTTGGCGAAACGTTTGCGAGGTGATGACTCGCGGGTGTTGCGGTCCCCAGTTTTATGTGGTCGGAGGACTACGGGTGGCGCAGTCGATTGTTGAATATTCGCTGGTGGAGAGCCCGTCCATCGGCCGACCTTGCTGGGTTCAGGTTGGACGGAAAGTTGAGCCTTTGAATGCCTGTACTGCTTGTCAATACGGGATGGGAAAAGTCCGCGATACGCGAAAACTGACAGATTGGACTTTTGTATAATGGGTCCTGGGCCTGATCTGCCGTTGACCGTACTCCAAGAGTTTCTGAGAAGGAGGTTCGTTTGAACGGGCTGGTTGATGGGCACAAAGCCTTGCCCATGCTGATACCTAGGGATATGAGAAAGACTTCGGTAGACATTGGGATCGAAGTTCTCGCCCCATTGTGGACTCGAAGTATAGCTCCTCTGCGGAGGCACCTGTGGTCCGCTAAATGAGGACGCAGCGGGCGGATATCCATTCACCTCAAAGGAAACGTTCTGTTCAGAGAAGGGATAAGGCGAGCTCTGACCATCGTTCTGCTGATTCGAAGGCCAGCCCTTTCTTCTATTTGCGCGGCGCTTGGAGTAGTCCCTGGGTGGCTTTGTTTTCTTAAGGCCCAAGTCCTCCATGCCGAGGGTGTCCTGCGTGTCCATAGTACGCTTCCACGCGAGCTGGATACTGTTATTCAGCCCGGCGATACGAGCATATCGAAGTCGTCGATCCTTGAAAGTCTCCACAATTCAGTGAAGTGAGCTGTATGTTATGAAGTCTGAAATTACCCGGATGCCATTGTGCGAACGCCAGCGATTATTCCACAGTCGACTAGATCCTGCTACGAGAGTTAAATTCGTAGGAATGATGCCTAGGTGATGTTGTAGAGGTCGAGTAGGAGCTGCGAACATATAGAAAGGAGGACGAGGAGGCATGGAAAGAAAGTCAAGTTCACCAGGCATTCAAGCCTCCGCGCTAATGCCTGTGATTGCGGGCCGAGCCGGTAAGTCTTGGCACTCAAGATGTCCAATTTTCGGATTTCCAGATCAGCAAAAGTACAGATCCTCGCCAGCATTGCGAAGTCTGTTTCGCTCCCAGAAATGCCTCGTCCTACGATCTCCGAGCCTCGTCCACTTTCAGCTTCGGCAAAGGCAGCCCCTGTCAATTCCCTTGAGCCTATGAACCCCACCAAGGACGGGTTTCCTCTGCATCCTCATTCAGAACGTCTAGAACGAAGGACAGGGCTCTTGGACACTTCTTTCATCCAACGAGTGCGTGCACGGAAGGAACAAAGTGACAGCGAATCCCTTGCAGACTCAGAGTCCGATGTAAATGCCTCGAATGTCAGCAGTGCCATATCGCAGGGAAGTCAAAGCGGGCATTCGGATGAGAGTGATGACGAGGAAGATGAAGCATCAGAAGAAGTGCGTATTCAAATCTGACTCAGAAGTCGTTGTATAGGATCTAATGGCAAACCAACCTTTCCAGTCCGAATCAGAAGCCTCAAATCAACCTTCCGAAGACCCAGCCGCCTCAATCTCCTTCGGCGCCCTAGCAGCAGCACAAGAAACCCTCGGCAAGCGAAAACGAAGCAACATCTCCGACGGCGAAAGCTCCAACAACCCCCTCATACCCAAACCGTCAAACCCCAAAGTCCACCAAAATGGCGACACCGAAGCCCTCGAGCGCAAAGCCGGCAAAAAAGACACCCGCGACTTCACCCGCATATCCAAACACGCCCCCACCGAGCTCTCCTCCAAAAAAGCCGTATCTCGCAAACGTTCCGTCGTTCCCACCAAAAAACTCGACGTTCGAGACCCGCGCTTTGAACCCCTCACCGGCCCCTTCGACGAGCAAAAAACAAAGAAAAACTACGCCTTCCTAGACACCTACCGCGACAGCGAGATGTCCGAGCTCAAAGCAGCTATCCGAAAAACCAAAGACGCAGAAGCTAAGGAGAAGCTCAAGCGCGCGTTTTTGAGTATGGAGTCCCGGAAGAAGGCGCAAGAGAGGAAAGATCAGGAGCAAGAGGTGTTGAGGAAGCATAGGCGGGAGGAGAAGGGGAAGATTGAGAAGGGGAAGAAGCCGTTTTATTTGAAGGGGTCGGAGCAGAAGAAGTTGGCGCTTGAGGAACGGTTTAGGGGCATGAAGACGAAGCAGGTTGATAGGGTTATTGAGAGGAGGAGGAAGAAGATGGCGCAGAAGGAGAGGAGGAGTATGCCGGATGAGAGGAGGGGGTGAGGGTGGGTGGTGGAATGAATTCATGATCTGAACGATGTGTTTTTACTGCTCTCCAACAAGCCAAGCGTTTAGCTTCTGCTTGATCAGCTGATTCTAGGGACTTGGTGCGTGTGTTCTGCGAGGAGTAGAATTTTGAGGTCTATAGCTACTCGCAATCACCGTGGAGGCTCATCTGGGGTGAGCAAAGTCACTCAACAATTACCGAATGGGTAGACTAACTGAAAATTACAGTGAAAATCACCAACATCTCAATACCATGTTTTATAGGATCTCAAAAGCTGGGGAGGCATATGAGAATAGCTCTGAGTGTACCATTTTCAATTTCAAGTCTGGTGCATCTTGTCCTAGCGCAAGCTTCCTCAATAGTTGGGAGACAATCAGCACTATACAGATTCATGAAAATTGTTTGAACATTGATTCGATGGCATTGTGTGATAACATAGAACTCTGCGCCTTGCTGAACGACTAAAGATATACATGAAAGCATGTTTCGCGAAGTGTCATAAACCTGATTTTCCCCTGGCACCATATCGCTGATTCATGGAAATCTTGGGCATCGTAGGCTCTCGTTTCTTCGTCCCCCTTTCCAACACAACGAATTCCAAACGCCGGACTCTGAAATCCGAACTCCTGACCGTTAAACCTCTAATCCTTGAAAATCTGAAATAATCTGGGCATCTGCATTCCCTATGCCCCAATCGCATGATCTGATAACGCGAAGAAAGTTCCGAGTGCCAGATCGTTAGTGTGCCAGTTGATAATGGAAAACACGAAAACCGCTGAGCATCTCCAGTGACGGACAGGAACGCGGGAAAAGGATTTGATCGCATGCGTCGCCATCAGAGTAGGGACCGTTCGCAGACTAGGCTCCAAGGCCTTCAGTAGCATCCAGTGTTTGCGATGATCCGTGGTCCGAAACGTCGCAAACGGTTTGTTGTGCAGACCGTTGCAGGTGATAGGATAATCACCGACATATTAGAAGCGTGAAGTATAACTTCGAGACCCCAAGGCGGGCCTCGAAGCCTTATTGGCAGGAGGTAATAAGTTTTGGTTGCCACCAATTTTCTGGAAACCTTGTAAGATGTCCAGCCCGCCAAAGTCGTCAGGCTCCTCGTCATCGAGGAGATCGAGGCCAAATAAGTCTTCCTTTGGTACCTCGTCCAGGTTGGCACCGAACGCTAAGGGGGAGTTGCTAGACTTCCGCTTCAGTGGAGAATCAAAAGTAGGCGTCTTGAGATTTGCTAGCGAGGGATTGCTATTCAGGCTTGCCCCAGTTATCTCTGCGAGGATGTTGGCAGTTTTGCTGGCCCGCTCAAACCTAGGACGTCCGACAGATCGCTTTACCGGAGACGCTGAAGAGGCACGAGCATGACCATTCTCGTTGTCTTCGAAGATATTGAAGCTCGAGTTGAAGTCTTCGTTGAACATGAAGTTCTCATCGTCAACAATGTTGAAGGCCGGACTATAGGACACCTCATCGCTGAGAAGGCTGTGCTGCTTTAGTATTGGAGAGCCGACTAGTTCCCTGATCTTGTTGCGATGATTTCTCAAATTCGTGTTTGGGGAGATTGACGCCGGTGGCTTTGGAGGCAACTTGAACTTGAAAGCGGGAGTCAAGGGCGGTAGCATGAGCGAGCTATCAAAGTGGCGTAGGGGAGACGACGAGACCAACGATGGCGTTGGCTGCTTGAGTAGAGACTGGCATCTACTTGGGCTTATATCATGTGAAGATGAACGGATGCGAGCGATTTCTTCTTCTGCTCGCCCACGCTTAATTCTTGGTTGATCAACCTTCAAGTCAGGCAACTTGGGGTTAGCGAACGGCCGTGTTGCTGAAGATTCTAAAGAGGAAAAGTAGCCGCTATCATCCGTTGCAGCAGATTTGCGCTTTCGTGACCTTGAATTACCTGATGGCAGCGCAAAAACAACCACAGGAGACGGAGTGTCTTCACGCTGTATATGGTGATGAGTGACAGGTGGTGACGAATGAATTGGTTGCAACGGAGATGAAAGCGCTGCTCGAGAAGCGGGAGGCGGCATGTTGATCACCTCAACCTCATCCTCTTGGGATGATGATGGTGCATCGGAGGCTGGAATAGTGGCGTCTGATGAAGGCTCGAAACCCTCGCATTCCTGTGGAATCACCTTAAGACTTGGTTTGGGCAAGGTTGGAGGCAGACTCGGCCAAACATTTGCTTCACTCGATGGTTGCGAGGAGCTTTCCATGATCGATCCTCCAGCAGATGTTGGACGGCGAGAGTTTTTGTCTTTGACAAATTGAGATTCCATGCCTGGTTCGATCGCCCAGTAATTGCCTTTCCCAGGATCGTCTTTGGGTCGCTCTATCTTGATGAAAGCTTTATTAAGACTAAGATTGTGACGGATGCTGTTTTGCCAACCGGTCTCCGGGAGGCGATAGAACGAGAACGAATCCGAGATCCATTTGTATATCTGAGCTAGCGTCAATCGGCGGCCAGGGGCGCGTAGTATTGACATTCCAATAAGGGCTGCGTAACTGTAAGGTGGTTTCTTCCCGTCGTCCTCTACCAATGGCATGTTCTGTGGATCTGGAATCTCCGGGCCAGATGGCTCTTCAACACGAGACTTCTTCGACTGTCGATCTTGTGAATGACCAGCATTGCTTAAGCTTCTCTTCAAGGGGCCTTTCGATCCATATGAGGGATCAGGAAATTCGGCGAAATTGTCGCTGCTGAAATTTTCCTTGTCCGCAGACGCATTACTGGAGAACGTAGTAGAGATGGGCTTGAAAGATCCATGAGGCGCGATCGGATGGGAGGCTGAGACAGGAGGCTTCTTGACGGGAGAGTAGGCCGTAAAGGTAGATGATGGTGGTGGTGGGAGTGATATGTTCATCTTATTGCCGTAAAGGGATTTGGATGGAGAAGTCCTGCCTTGGCGGACTGGCTTAAGCGGAGACCGTCCACTTGGACCATTTGCTGGAGGGTTGAAGATGATGTTCGCTCTCGAAGAAGGGTCGAATTGTGAATTTTCGTCGGAAAGAGCTATTCCCTTGAAATCGTATGAGGGTTGTGGTGGCATGCCGGCTGTGTCCGTAGCACAGCCGGGATCCTGGAAAATTTCCAGGCGTCGCGTCGAAGCCATCGACAATTAGCAAAATATGTGTTGTCGATACTATGCTATGATTGCAGAGAACATATGACGCGTGGGTGCAAGATTTTGGAGGTTTCTGATGGGGTTTGTGGCCGTGGGTGACTTTGTAGTCTGTGGCTGTGGTGCAAATTGGATGCCGCTAGGACCGGATCCACGATTCCTAGAAGGTTGGAGATATAGAATCTAATGAAGAGAGTAGGTGGGCTCTTTGGTCACGAGAGTCTGCAATGCTGTTCCCTAGATGATTGAGGCTGGCAGTGGTTCAGTGCTGCGCAAGTAGGTGCAATCCGAGTTAGCGCTCTGCGAGTCCAGGGTCGGCTTCCGAAGCACTGTGGTGTTGACAGACACGGAAGTCCTTAGCTAGTGATGTTGTATGCAGTGTATCGATATTACAGTTGAGTAAGTGAGCCGTAAGCAACGGGTGTTGAGAGCGAGCAATTCGGATGGTGGAGAGTGTCAGTGTCAGACTGGCAGAGGAAGGAAAAGTGGGATGTCAGGCAAGCAAGGCACGGCTTGGCATGAGAAGCGCTAAGGAGTTTCCCCACCGCCTCGCTTCGACGTGTCGTCTCTCCAAGGGTTCTTCAAAGAACTAGACTTACGATCACCAATTAGGTGGAGACAGTTCATCGTCAGTGACGACTGCGTTATTTTCCCAACGACCTTGGCCAGAAGCGGTTGGCTATCGAGCCTTCTCTTGCTCGACGCCTTAATACTCGAGCGCGTCCTCTACGCGCCAGACCGGTATTCACACTTCCTCGTTATTGGGCGATGCTACTGTGTATTATATATCTCTTTGCGTTATCGCAAGCTAGCACGAGAGCCAACCAAGTCTATGTATTCTCTAGACAAGGCTACTTTTTATTCGACCAGCACATTCATGAAAACTTGATAGATAACACCGTACAATTGGTGAGAAAGCACTGTGCACTTAAATGGATATCATTCAAAATTGAGCCCACCCCTACCAGGAGAGGGCTTGTTGTAAAGAAAAGGACGCCCATGGACTCGCTCCCTTGTAGCCATAACCGTTTTCGTACTCCTTCCATGCGAATGCCAACCTTTGCGTCCCAACCCTGTTGAATTGATAAAAGGATACAAATAATCATAGACCTTGTTTCACCGCCTGCTATACACTTCCCTGCCACGGTCCTTTGTGTCTCGTTCGGGACTTCGACGCCGTCCAGAATCTCTGTAGTCTTGGCCTCGCCTGTCCACCTGTCGAGACCTATCATCTCTGTCATCTCTCCGCGGCCCATCGTCCCGGCTTCGACGTCCCTCATCCCGACCACGATCACGATTCCCATCATCTCGACTGGAGTAGCTAGGAATGTACGTGTCGACACGGGGTGCTCCGCTCCCTTCACGGCCTTCGCGCGGTGGAGGTGGAGGTCTTCCTCTACCATCGTCTCGTGGAGGGTTGCCGCGATGACCTTGACCGATCCAGGGATCGTTGGCCGGAGGAGGGGGTCTAGGTGGCAGCCCGTTTGGCGCCTGCTGCCATGCTGGACGACGAGCAGGTGGTGGCGGTGGACCGGCAGGAGGAGGTGGAGGACCTCCGAAGCCTCGTTGTGGACCATTATATCGATTATCATACCCATTCTGTCTTGGTGGGTATGGTTGCTGATTATTGTAGAATGCTCCTCCATCGCCTCCCCTGGGTCTGTACTGGCCACGCTGGTTACCCTGACCAGAGCCATTCGTGAAGTCGCCGTCTGCGCCCATGCCTACAGTGCCTCCAGCCGGTGCTGGAGGCAGGATAGCTTTCTGCTCTCGCAGCTTCTTCCGATCTAATTCGTGTGATTCTTGGAATTGTGGAATCTCGCCTGGCTTGGCTGGCAATGGGGAATTCTTGAAGTATGGATGATCGAGCGCATCTAGCGCATTGACACGCTTGCGCCAATCAAGCTTCAAGAGTTCGGCGAGCAAAGAGATGAATGATGACCCTTGCTCGCGGAAAACCTGGGGAAGAGTGCAGGTGCGGTGCTGGAACGACTGAACACCTTCACAACCAGGAAGAGAACTCCAGCCTGGCATATTATCTTCCGTCGGAGAGCCCATGAGATCGAATATCAGCTGCGCCTGATTGACATCACTGTTGCCCGGGAGGATAGGCCTTCCTTTGAACATTTCCCCGAAGACACAGCCAACACCCCACATGTCGATGGCTGTTGTATATCTCTTAAGCTGAAGAAGTAATTCGGGAGGTCTGTACCAACGAGTAACGACAAGCGTAGTGTAGTCTCGCGTAGCTTCTCCACCACCTTGTCCTTTCTTTGGAGGATCGTCCTCGTAAGGTCTGGCTAATCCAAAATCGGCGATCTGGAGTATACCTTGGTTGTTGATCAGAAGATTTGCGGCTTTCAAGTCGCGATGTAAGATTTTGCTGGCGTGCAAGTATGCCACCCCCTCTAGCAACTGCAGCATGTAGCATTTGATCTGAGGCTCGGTGAATTGAACAGAAGGGTTGTCCAGCAGGCCGGATAGATCGTGATCCATGTATGGCGTGATCATGTACATTATCGCTTTCTTCCGCCCTTCTCCTTTGGGACGCTCGATAGCCATTTCTTCTAGCTTCAAGACGTTGGGGTGAGACAGCATCTTGAGTAATTTGATTTCTCGGAGCGCAGTGATTGGGAAGCCGTCCTTCTCATTATGCATCAAGATCTTTTTCATTGCCACAATCTGCCCGGTCACGCGCGATTCGCCTTTGTGTACCTCTCCAAAAGTACCTTCTCCGAGCTTGGACATAATGGTGTAACTCGTGATTTTCGAGCACCCATGGAATCGTGGCCTTTTCCCATCCGGTCCTACCTCCAGAGAAGCCTGAGCAGCAGTCCTCTTGCTGCCTGTGGGAACACCATTTGGGGTTTGCTCCCCAACGGGTCGTGGCGTGCTGGCCATTGTGGTGGTTGTTTTCGGTGACCTTAGCTTTGGAGCATTGCAAGAACAGTCCGAGTCGGGAGTTTGTGCGCACACAGGAGCTGTTGAATGGATAGAGAGGTCTTGCTAATAACGGTGTGTTGGAAAGCTTCGGATTTGAAATGTGTCGAGGGGCTTCGATGACACTGGAGATTGGATGCGAAAGATGTGACACTCCTCTCAAGGGTTACGTCGGAGGAGATGGATGTCGGGAGTCCTAGCTTGTCGAACAGAGCAGAAGGTCGAGTAGGTGCATCACGTAAAGCACGTCAGAGGTTTGCTCTTGTAGGAGATGGGAAGGGTGTCCATTTGAGAAGTTCGGCAGGCCGACATCAGGTAGAAAATGAGGAGGCTGGTGTATTCCCCCTGATGAACATGAATAGCAAATTCAGAGTGACAATAGCGAAGACCAGCAAGGTCAATTATCCAGAAGTTCATTCACCTCATGAAAGCCTCGCCCAGTCACTAGGCGCCGGCTAACTAGTGCAAGTCTAAGCGCGTGGTACAGGCCACTCATCATCGCGACCAAGAACCAGGCAGGACACCATTGGCACCTCAAAGATCCGAGAAACTTCACGTGAGTAAGTCTATTAAAAGCTGAAATGCTGCAGGCAACCAATGCTCACCATTGTTTCCCCTGCAGCGCAGACAATGGCGGGCAATCACGGCGGCCATGGCAGCCATCCAATCCACATGCATCCGGTATGCGATTCCTGCGGTCCATGACAATGCACACGAGCTCATATATGTGCCTTTAATTAGGTCAGACCATTATATCGATTCGCCGCGACAGGGCTGGGAGCCTCGATGTGGTTCTTCGTGGGTCCCACTAACTCCATGAAAGCCTGAGCCCCGCTAATGCAAAATAGCTGATGTACCGAGCGAAGAAAGATGGGCCGGTGTTGCTGGGATGGAGGCATCCATGGGAGCACTGAACCTTCAATTGGGAAATTTTGAAAATGGCATACTTGCAAAGACGGCGTTCTGGGTCAAAGGCATAAGACTTTATCAATAGTCATGCTGCGGGGAAACCCTTCATGCACATTGCCACATGTACATACAGCTCTGGCACTTTCGCAATCACGGCTTGCTCTCTCAATGGAGTTCCCAGCAAGTGACACCTTAAGCTAGACTAGCAAACAGTAACGTCCTTCGGAACGGCGTTACAACAATTCACAAGAAATTCCTGACGGTCATAGCGATACTCTAATTATAAATACTTTTTCTATGGGCGAAATGATGTTTATTGCGGCTTTTGGAAGAGAAAATGCGATACACCCCAGGTATCCCCGCCCTCATATGCAAAGAGCTCCGCGCAGGCCATGTAAAAGATCTGCCATCTATAGAACCACATTGCTGTGTTGTTCTTGCCATAAGTCTCCTCCAAATGAGGCCAAATCTCCGTCTTGCTATCGTTTATATTCGACAGCCAGTCCTGCACAATCATCAGCCAAACTCGAACAACTGATCATAATTTGTCTCAGGAGTTGCTTACCTCACAGGTCTTAGCATAATGCTTCCCATTCACCCACCACTGGTCTTGCAACTTGAGCTCCCGTTGGAAATAATGTAGCAGATCCGCACTCGGCATCGTACCCCCAGCAAAGAAGTGCGTGCTCATCCAACCCTCCTCGAAATCATAAGGGGTCGTCTTATGAGTAAATATATGTACAAACAGCTTCCCACCTGGCTTCAGCGCCCTCGAGACCCTTGCCATCAAAAGCTCGTAGTTCTTCATATGTTCAAACAGCTCAATGGAAACCACACGATCAAAAGCTTCCTTTTCAAATTCGTAATCCACAACGTCTCCAGTAATGACCTTGAGATTCGAAAGCCCTTTTGAGTTGGCTTGCTCGTCGATGTAAGCTTTTTGGGTGCGTGAGTTGGAGAAAGCCGTGATCTTTGCGTTTGGGAATATCTCGGCGAAGTAGAGTGCACCGGAGCCCCAACCGCAACTTTGACGGCTGTGTCAGCCATAGCTGCAATCTCATGGACAGTGTCTCTCGCACCCTAAGTCCAGTATCCTCATGCCGTCCACCAACTGTGCCCTTTCCACATATTGCTCCAGCATCTCTACCTCAGCCTGCCCTAGTGTTTCTTTCCCCGTAGGATAGAGGCAGCAGCTATATTTCATCCGCGGGCCTAAACAGGCTTGAAGAACCCCTGTGCCGACTTCGTAGTGCTGTGTGTTTGCAGTCTTGGTTTCGATGGCCATTGGCCGTTCGCGTAACGCTTTTACGTATTGCATCTTCGTCTTGTAGGTTTCCTCTAGTGAGGTGGAGTGGATCGTGCGTATGCGGTCTTGAAGCTGGCGGCGTATGCCATATCGTATGACTGCCTGTGGCAGGTAGCCTCCGTCGAGGATCCAGTCTACTGCTCTATTAGCTTTCGTGTTGTGGAAGAGCAGAATCTCCAGCTATTCCGCATACCGTAATTCATGCTACCTCCTCAGTCCTTAGATTTGAGCAAGTCTCGCAGACTGAACAATTGGGAGGGTGAAAGACATTGGGATGATTCAAGACATTGGGATGTTAAACAAGTTTGGAAGGCGCAAGTCTAGGTACATGTATATACAAAAAGTCTCGTACTCGTATTCAGCTTAAAGATACTATTCGAGCGCGCGTCATTAAGGCGTTTTAGTCTCTTAGAAACGATTTAATTATTATCAGTGCCTTTCTATTTACATCCGCATATCTTCTAGCAGTAACTTGTACTCCTTCCGCTTCTTTCGCCTATGAGGCCACAGCGTGTCATACAACTTCCCAAAAAAGCGCGCTACCCACAAGAACACTCGTTTTTCTGCTATCCACGCACATGCGAATCCACCCAGTGCTAGGACCAATAGAAACATCTTAAAGTCGACAGACATAGGTGTTAAGACCATCAGGTCAAAGAGCCAAGTCCCAGCATCGAACAGCATGTAAGTAGAGAACAGCAAAGCTGCCACAACAGTGACCACGAAAGGCACTGTGCAACAGTTAGCGAGGTCTGCATCCACACAGTTGGTTCACTCACAGTTGGTTCTCATAGACTGCCTGAATGGTGGACCAACGCTCAGTACAATCCCGGACAATATGTATTGGAAGCATGAGACCAAGAACAGGGTCGTATTTTGTGAATTTTCGACGTTGGACTTCTCTGTATCCAGCTGAGGAGGAATGTACCTAAGCAATATTAGTCAATAGCCTTTTACTCCGGATTCACGGGCTGACATGCCACGACTGTCGTTGTACGAACTCGAATCCGATTGCTTGTATGAGTATGCAAAGCAGAATTTGCCCTAGCAATGGAGTCAGGACTTTCCGAGAGACAAGGCTTGCTGTTGGCCGTTTGCGGCACAGAGTCGGATATGGCCCCGTCCATCCCACTATCAAGTAATCAGCTCCCTGATCATCACTCTCAGGATCGGTCATGCCTACTGAAGATGGCAACTGGCAGCACTAAGAAGATGTCTATGAATAGGAACTGTTTGTCTGTTAGCTAGACAGTTTGAGATTCTCGGCGAGCGGTCCTTACCTGGAAATCTCCCAAATTCGAGCCAGACGTGTACAGGAAGCTAACCGAGGTGAATTGGATCGCAGAATATAGACTCATGTACTTGAAACAGCAGAAGCTGGTCACAAGAGCAGCACGTCCCTCTCTACTCAATGCATTAGTACAAAATTTCTGGACTTCAAAAGCGGGTAGGGATCGTACCGTATGACTTCCGGTACGCACGATATATCGAATACCCGGCTGGTAAAAGGAGCTGCAACGGAGGCTTCGGCCTCAGACAACGATATGCCCACATCCGCGGCTTTGAGGGCGCCGCAATCATTAGCACCATCACCACAAAAGCCGCAACAGTAGTCTATGCTTTGCAGCTTTTCGACCAATTCGTGCTTCTCGTCGGGTGACATTCTTGCAAAAACTTGACCACGTGCAAGCGTCTGTATCTAGTTAGCTGGGTCCTTAGATGCCGGATAGAAAATTTACCCTCCTCAGGACGTCCTGACTCCCAAATTCAATTATCCATCTGAAAACATCGCCACTCAATGCAAGACAATAATTTCGGAGGTTGGACACGTCATATGGCAGTGAGGCATCACTTTCCGCGGGCGGTGGTAGTGGCTATAACAGTTAGAACAAAAAGCTTCATCCGTATACAGAACATACCATGAGAGTGTGCTCATCCAACTCAAAAAGAGAATTGTCAACGCTCTGCCACTTCAACTGAGCTTTGGGATCTTTGAAGTCGCCTTGAGGACCATTAGACTCGTCGCCGTGGAAAATATGTGCAGAAGTACTAACCTTCTAGGAAATGAGGAACAAAGCAGTGAGCAGTGCGATCAATGAGATTACACTCTCTGGCAACGCTGATGGCGGTGAGTATGTTGTCTCCAGTGCACATGATCTTGCGAATGTCAGCATCGTTGAGCTCGTCGATCACGTCCGTAGTAGCGTCCTTCAATTTGTTTTCGAAGATGATAAATCCGAGAAACTCGAGCTCAGACTCGGCGTCATGGCGCGTCATTTTTTCGACTTGGGCCCAATTCAGCGTTTTAATGTGCTTCGTCGCACAGGCAATGACCCGAAAGCCTCTATGAGTATAGAATCCCAGCAGCTCCTCGTAGTCTACTGGGACTGTCGTAATGAGATTAGACTGTGATATTCAAGGATCCTGTGCTCTGAGAAAACTTACAACTATCCTGCCGGCAGATGTCCCACATGCATTCGGGTGCCCCTTTGACGTAGATATCGCCACCGGACGAGCCGGATTGACCGACAACAACACTAGCACGGCGTAACTGCGACACGAACTCAAAGGACTTCAGGATTCCTAATTCGATTCGTGTGTTCTTTGGGCGAAATCAGTATAGTGCCTATAAATCACGTGTTCCAATAATACTTACGGTGGGTTCATGCGTTTCGTCAATGCCATACTCCATGCCTGGGGGCGGCCTTGCTATTGCAGAAGGGCTGTTTTGGACATCTTCATCATCGGCAATGTTCGCCTTCTGCGCGAGCTCCTCGAATGACCAGCCAGTGAACTCGAACATTTTGACATCGAGAGGGTCCCCTATCAACTCCCCATCTACATTGCGCAAGGAATGGCAGGTCGCCATGGTGTAAAGAGCAGCTTTGTGAATCTCATAGTCCACTGTAGGATCTCGTTCATAGGCGGCACCAGGCAGGAGTGTCGAGGAGTCGCCGAGGACGTCGCTAAATCTAAAGATAGTCAACATTTCACTTGGGCACTAAGAGCGTTCAACAAGACCTCATTGCTGGTCGATGGACTACTCTGGCCCCCAGAACGTCAAGACCGTCTTCAGTCAAGGTTCCAGTCTTGTCGAAACAAATCACGTCTAATTTCCCGCCGACGTTGACCCTAGTATGAAGGTCAGAATCATGCACAAAGCTCATTGAAGTCGACCCTAACGTGCCTTTGAGGGCTGATGCAGAAAATGTTCTTCTTCTTTAGTCTCGACAGAGCGAAATTAGTCCCAATGGACAAAGTTGCTGGCAACGCAGGGGGCACAACGATTGTGATCAAGTCTAGCGCACGGACGATGATCAAATGCCAGGCCAGCTATTTGGCGTCAGCAGATACCACAAATACCACCTGTCCCGATGCTCACCTGAAGCCGGACGAAGTTGACGAATGAGGCGATAAAGCCAATTCCTGCAATTCCAGCCATGACAGATATATAGCGGAATGCGTCTTTGTAGAACTTGAAGCCTGCAGGCTTTGGAAAAAGCATGGAGCGGACAAGAGCACCTTTCGTCGTGTTGAAGCCGGTTCGTACAACGATGGCCAATGCTACAGCCTCATCGTCCTGCCCTTCTTGTGGTCGCCTTGCTCGTATTATTTTCGTGCCGCTGAAAAGAAAGTGCTTGGCGACTTCGGCGTTCATTGTGCTCGCGCTCAAGCTCAGCAACTGAAGTGACTCATCCGTCGCTGGTACCTTCGAGACAGGCACGGATTCCCCTGGTGTCTTGTAAGCCTCCATACTTGCCGTTTTCTAATATTTGGATCTCTGTACCTGTAAGCATGCTTTCATTGACAATACAGTCTCCAGCCAACAGTAGGCTATCACAAGGAAACTGTGTCAATGATGGATCAGATACTTCATACACATCCCCTGGTACGAGTTCGGCACTCTCCACTTGTCGCCCTGGAAATTATCAGCTGATTAGTCTTGAGACCAAAGAGAACACTAACAGAAGCCATTTCGTAATACTCTCACCTCGCATTCGAAGCGAGAAATTTCGCGGAGACGTTTCATGGTCTATTTTGTCAGTATACAAGCGCATAGCGGATGGCTCGTCTTACAGCTCTAGTCTCAATTAAGGTTGTGGTTATGCTGACGACGGAGATGAGAAAGATGCAAACTGCATAGTAGTAGTAATCGTCGAGAGACCAGAGGATCAGGCTTGCAATCTGGAAGATGTAGAAAGGATGAAAGGCCTATACACGGTCAGCGAAATGTTAATTGCTCGCCATGGCCGACACTCACTTCATCAACAAGTAACTGGGGAACGGATTTCTGCTCTATTTCGATTTCATTTGTGCCAAAAACTTGCTCCCGCCTGAGTCGTTCGTCGCTATCGAGTCCAACTCTAATGGACTTTACGTCGGTCCAGTTGGGGTCTTTCCAGTCGCTGCAAAGAACGAATTTCTCTTTCAAGGGGTGGAAACAGAACCTTATATAGCGGTAGTCGAGGAAGCGCAGATACATCAACATGGGGTCGTCATCTTCATCATAATCAAGAGAATAGCCCTTCTTTTCTCTCAAGCCAAATACTGTCGAAGCCGGGTGTCCATAAGGCGATTTGGCGACATTGTGCACTGCAAATTCGCCCCATTGATTCTGACCGACTTTAGCTGTGGATTTCGACCCTCGGTGGCGAGATGGCGATCTCACCTCAACAACAACCCAGTCGCATTCCCGCAGAGGCTTTGGCGAGCCTATCAAACGGACTCGCCAGCGCGGAAGCCAGCGAAGGACTAAGTAGCCCAATCCCAGAGACAGAATACAACAGCACAGGTACAAAACGAAGCCTAACATTTGTGTGCTGAATCCTGCCACCACAATGGTCAAGTCCTCAGCCACTACATATATCTTTTGACTGGACCTAGGTCCCCGCCCAAGGCCACTCGCGTCGGTTTTAGTCGAATCATGGCGAGTCAGAAGGGGACTTTCTGCAGACGTCCTGGAGTATCCTGAAGACTTGCGTCGTTGTGGCGATGGCGAGCCTGACTCCAAGTCAAAATCTAGGTCTCGTTCTGCCTGCTTGGCAACGTCCAGGTCTTCCTCGTCCTCGTCTACAATCGCCTGGTCATCGGACCATTCTGGAGATTCATCGTCTTCCTGAAAATAAGTGAAACTAGCTATCGAATCTGCTCTTGGGCGCCGGTGGGCAAAGCCGGTAATACTTGAAGGGACACTCTCGGACATGGGACCCGAGAACACCTGAGGTGGTCAGCCTTTTTTGCCAATACATCCAATTGAGAGGTTCAGAATGCAGACCTCTTTTTGGGCCATTTCGACATCGGAAACAAAGCTGGCACTGTGATGATATTAGAGCTATTTTAGTACATTTGACTGCATGAGAAGCGCCTTACTCGCTGATGTTGGAGTCCCGACGGTACATAGAGCCATTTTGATTTCTATGGCTCAGGATGCTGCTTCTGCGATTGTTTCTATCGCTGCTCCGGCGAGAATAAATAATCGGCCGTGGGGGGGAATCTCCCATCTTGCAACTAGAACTACAGTTCTTCAGCTCCTATTCCCTTCCAGCTTCCTCCTGTAATGCACAAATGGCTTCGTGCATCAATAGGCGCGTAGCTCGCCCCGGTACTGCGAGCATGGACAAGAAAATCCGCACGTGGAAAACATTTCTTGTAGTCTTAACCTTACGCAATGTTGTCCACCGTTCACGAATCGCCAAATCCGGGAACTTAGGAGCTCGTAAGACTTTCAATAATGCTCTATGAGGGCGAAGGCACCTCAGATTCCTGTAGACGGTCCAAGGTGCTTGAGAATGCAGAAGTTTATGGGGGCAGGAAATTGATAGCTCCCCTCGCTCGTATGGCGCTTAGCAGCAACCTTATCTTAGTGCGGAGGCGAGAGGCGAATGCCCAGACAAAGAACCACGGTCCAACACGGTAAAACTCAGAAGTTCTGGTGCTACGTACTAAAATTTTCTCAACCTTTCACTCCTCGATTCCACGATCACTAGAATCACTCTGACCTGGTATAATACACTCCTACCTACGTCAAGATGTCAGAACCAATCCGCAATAAAAAGCTCGACCTAACCACTGCACCGTAAGTGCCCAGCCGACCTCCCACAGAGAGAAGGACTGCTGAATTGTTTCTGCAACAGGACTCCTCAAAATACTCCCGCCAACAATGCACCAATTTCATCTCATGCTCAGCAGCCTGGTGTAGCCAGCATCAAGGAAGGTACGTGAACAAAGCTCAACAATCCATGATCAACAGGTACCAGGCGGTGTAGATGCTGACTAGTTTCATGCAGAGGACCTTGATCGTGCGGCTGCCGCTTCAATATTCGCCCAAAATCCCAAGTTGGTATCGATGATCCAAGGTAAGCTTGGTACTCTTGTCGGCCGTTCATCTGGATACATCGAGTCTCTCCCCGCTCCTGTTCGTCGCCGTGTCGCTGGCCTCAAGGGTGTACAAAAAGAGCATGCCAAGCTCGAGGGCGAATTTCAGGAGGAGGTTCTACAACTCGAGAAGAAATACTTTACAAAGTACACTCCACTCTACGAGAAGCGTGCCAAGATCGTCAACGGAGCTGCAGAGCCCACCGAGGATGAGATCAAGGCTGGCGAGCAGGATGACGAAGAGGATGAAGACGGCAAGGCAGGTACGGCTGGGGATGAGAGTATGGATCAGGGCCTTGCCGGCATCCCAGAATTCTGGCTTTCTGCCATGAAGAATCAGATCTCGCTAGCGGAGCTGATTACCGATCGCGACGAACCAGCCTTGAAATTCTTGACAGACATACGTATGGAGTACCTTGAGCGACCTGGGTTCCGCTTGATCTTCGAATTCGCCGAAAACGAGTTCTTCTCAAACAAACTCATCACGAAGACATATTTCTACCAGGAAGAGAGCGGCTACGGAGGCGAATTCATCTACGATCATGCTGAAGGCGACAAGATCGACTGGAAACCTAGCAAGGATCTCACCGTGCGAGTCGAGAGCAAGAAGCAACGCAACAAGAGTGGGTCAACCTCCACATTATTCTCATGAGGACAACAGTGCTAACAATCTTGCAGACACCAAGCAAACCCGTGTAGTAAAGAAGACCGTCCCAACAGAGTCCTTCTTCAACTTCTTTGACCCACCAAAAGCTCCGGAAGCGGACGATAATGACGCCGCCTCAGATGTTGAAGAACGCCTGGAGCTCGATTACCAGCTAGGCGAGGACATCAAGGAAAAGCTCATTCCTCGCGCAATCGATTGGTTTACTGGGGAGGCTCTGCAATTTGAGGAAGTGGATGATGATCTTGCAGAAGGCGACTTCGAAGATGAAGACGATGAAGACGATGATGAGGAAGGCAGTGAGGAGAGAGATGACGAAGAAGAGTCGGATGAAGAGGTAAATTTACATATACATACAAACTTTACACAAGCTAACGCTCATATTAGGATGATAACTCAAAACCAAAACAGGAGGCTGCGGAGTGCAAGCAAAGCTAGACCATGCTCCATTCTTCTCTGGCGTTACTGTACATCGATCTCATGTCATAAGCTTGCTTTGGTCTAAATGCCCAAAGAAAGGGCAGACCTTGTTCTAATTCCTGAAGGTTCTCGTTGTGCCTTCAAACCCATATCGCCCTCGTGCTCGCCCCTGGGAATCAAGCACTACTTCACACTACTAGAAAGGAGCATCATGCTCCGGATATAACATGTTGCAGCTCCCATTCATAGCTTCGCGTACGATAAGATGAGAAGCATCATGCATGTAGTTCATTGACTTGATAGTTGGATCATTGGTGAAACAATTCGAACCATTAAAGCTTGCCAGTGCACACTCCAACCGCCTTCATTCTCAGCCCCTTTCTCATACTTTCGTCTTAAAAGTATAGAAATTATTCTCCGTACAAAGTCGGCGTGAACATCCAGTTGTCGCCGGAGTGTCGGAGAAGCGTCGGGCACGGAGTGGGGTGGGGTGAGTCAGTCACGTAATGCCGGAGTTTACCCCCGAGTATAGATTATTCTGTTCCGATACTCGAGACATTTACTTGCCCTTGGGCACAGCCATTATGTCTTCAGCTCTAGATATCACCGAAGCCTTGGACATAGAACCGCCAACAACAGAGCTCACAAGGCGAGTCTCATCCAGTCTCGGCCTCTCAACATCTCCAACAGGAACCTTTCACGGCCCACCATGGACCAAGCCTGGGTCCTTGACACGAAGTACTACCGGAGGAGCTTCGCATAAACAGTTGAAACCTTTCGCTGCAGAGGAGATTAAGATCTTGCTTCTGGAAAACGTGAACACTACAGGTCAAGACATACTTAGATCTCAAGGCTACCAAGTCACTGCTCTGAAAAGTTCGTTGCCGGAGGATGAGCTGATCGAGAAAATACGGTGGGGTAACGCATCAGGCTCGGTGTCTCTACGACCATATGGCTGACGATTGCAGGGATGTCTCCGTTATAGGCATACGGTCAAAGACCAAGCTTACGGCTAGAGTCCTTCGAGAGGCCAAGAATTTGATCGTTGTGGGGTGCTTCTGTATAGGGACGAACCAAGTCGACACGAAATTCGCAGCCGACCGTGGCATCGCCGTCTTCAATTCTCCCTTCAGCAACTCGCGGAGTGTCGCTGAGCTTGTCATTGCAGAGATCATCTCTCTGGCCAGACAGCTTGGTGATCGCTCAAATGAAATGCACAAGGGGACATGGAACAAGGTCAGCAATGGCTGCTGGGAAATACGTGGAAAGACTCTTGGTACCAATCACTTCATCTTTGGAATTCTTCTATCTCATATCGATTCTAGGCATAATAGGCTACGGACACATTGGTTCTCAGCTTTCGGTGCTCGCTGAAGCATTTGGTATGAGCGTCATCTTCTACGACGCAGTCAACCTCATGGCCTTGGGTACCGCCAAGCAGAAACCAACGCTTGAGGCTATGCTAAGGACTGCCGATTTTGTGACCTGCCACGTGCCAGAATTGCCGGAAACAAAGAATATGATAGGACGCAAAGAGATGGAATATATGAAGGATGAAAGCTACCTAATCAATGCAAGTCGTGGCAGCGTTATCGACATCCCAGCTCTGATTGATGCGATGCGTAGCGGCAAGATTGCTGGAGCCGCTTTGGACGTTTATCCAGCGGAGCCGGCAGGCAACGGAGACTATTTCACGAATGAGCTCAATCCCTGGGCGGAGGATCTTCGAAGTCTCAAGAACATCATCTTGACGCCACACATAGGAGGGAGCACAGAAGAAGCCCAGAGTGCAATTGGCATTGAAGTCAGTGAGGCGCTGGTACGCTACGTCAACGAAGGAATCACCCTTGGGGCTGTCAACATGCCTGAAGTCAACCTGCGTTCTTTGACTCTGGACGAACCAAATCACGTACGGGTGATCTACATTCATCGGAATATTCCGGGTGTCTTGAGAGGAGGTGAGCATGACCGAAGCCGGCAGTCTCCAGGCGTCACTAAAATGTACAGTCAATGCAATTCTGGGCGACCATAACGTTGACAAGCAAATGACAGACAGTAGAGGCGAGGTACGTATGGATCATGCTCGAACCTGAAGTGATACTGACGGCTCGGCAGGTTGCATATCTGATGGCTGATATCAGTGACGTCAACGTCACAGTGATCAAAGATATCTATCAAAGGCTTGAGAGCTTAAGCTGTAAGGGGGTCTCAACACCTCTTATATCGGATTGTCGGAGTGCTAATGAATACTTAGCTCGAATTATGACGCGAGTGCTATACTGAGCTCGATTTTGCCCGTGGATTTCAACATCAAAAGCGATGCAGAGACGATACTTCTCTCCTGCTAGTGCTCGGAGACCAAAATTATGGGCCCTCTGCAGCCTTTACAGGGCTGACAAAACACAATGGACGTAACACCCTCCATGATATCTATTGAGGGTTTGGGGATTGTTGTCCGAAGAAAATCAAAAGCAGGACAGGTGGCCCCTGATTCTACCCTCAGACCAGAAATGGGCTGTGGGTGAGGTGGTTTTCAACAGAAGAAGCCTTCGATAGACAAACGTAGACTCATTTAGAAAAGTGACAGCACTTATATACGAGGTGCATGGAGAACTTGATCTAGGCAACCGTAGGCATAAAAGAAGCATCCAGGAAGGCTCCTGCATGTCAATGGCTGCATGGGTGAGTACAAAGCCGGCCAAAGGAGAACGGCCCCTGACATGGATCCCACGCACGCCGCTCTTTTTTTAGCGCGCTTTGCTTTCCGCCGCAATCACTCCCAAAATGAATCCTACCGCCAGGCCACTTTTCACCACTCCGATCATTTTCTACTCCAACAACACGAAAGTGCTTCAGTCGCTTCTGGCACGCCTTGCTACAAGCCCCTGGCAGTCCACGGTATTGGCGGAAAGGCTGCTTCGTCCTTTGCTTATTCACCCATCAAACGCAGCACTGCTTGCATTCGGGGCATTGTTTTCCACGCTGGCGGACTTTAGGAGCCCCTCTTTTTAGAGGTGCCATGGCACACAATTACGATGTTGGGACACGGGCATGGCAACCGGATCCTACTGAAGGATGGGTTGCCTCAGAGGTGGAGTCCAAAAATGTTCAGGGGGACAAGGTCAAACTGCTTTTCCGACTGGCAAACGGCGAGGTGAGCTATACTGTCCACTCCCGGATAGAAATCTAGGGGAAGGGTTCTGCTCATAATAGAACAGGAAAAGACAATCGAAACCACCGTTGCTGCCCTCCACGACGACAACAATGCCGCCCTACCTCCCCTGATGAATCCGGCGATACTTGAAGCCAGCGATGACCTGACATATCTGTCCCATCTCAACGAGCCAGCAGGTAGGTTATTATACTAGTCAATTTGAATGAGGGCTATACTAACCTCAAGGTAGTCCTCCAAGCCATCAGATTGCGGTACTCGCAGAAAGAGATATACACATACAGCGGCATTGTCCTGATTGCCACCAACCCTTTCGCTCGAGTGGACTCTCTATACGTACCGGGTATGGTTCAAGTCTATGCTGGCAAACAAAGATCCTCACAAGCACCTCATCTATTCGCTATAGCTGAGGAGGCTTTTGTGTAAGAACCTCTGATCCTACCTACTCAATTTACCTACTAAGTATTCACAGGGATATGTTGCGGGATAACAAGAATCAGACGATCGTAGTATCCGGCGAGTCAGGGGCAGGCAAAACAGTCAGTGCCAAATACATAATGAGATATTTCGCAACTCGAGAGTCGCCGGATCAGCCAGGGAAACGAGCCAAGGGCATAGCAGATGCAATGAGCGAGACCGAGGAACAAATTCTGGCGACAAATCCCGTCATGGAGGCATTCGGCAATGCTAAGACGACGAGGAATGACAATTCGTCTCGATTTGGAAAATACATTGAAATAATGTTCGACAAGAAGACGGAGATCATTGGTGCTCGGATAAGGACTTACCTGCTCGAACGTTCAAGATTGGTCTTCCAACCACTGAGGGAAAGGAACTATCACGTATTTTACCAGCTGGTAGCCGGAGCTACAGAAGCAGAGCGGCAAGAGTGGGGGTTGCTTCCTGTTGAACACTTCGATTACCTGAACCAAGGCGGCGCCCCTGTCATAGAAGGGGTGGATGATAAAGTGGAGTTCGATGCGACCCGACAGTCTTTGACAACCATTGGGGTCAGCCAGTACAAACAGTCACAGATATTCGCCCTGCTTAGCGCGCTGCTTCATCTAGGCAACGTCAAGATCACGGCCACAAGGACGGACTCAGTTCTCCCATCCACTGAGCCATCCCTTGTAAAAGCTTGCCAGATGCTGGGTGTCGATGCAGGAGAGTTCGCCAAATGGACCGTTAAGAAGCAGCTCATCACAAGAGGAGAGCGAATTATGTCAAATCTTACCCAACAGCAAGCAGTGGTGGTCCGGGACTCTGTTGCCAAATTCATATACTCTGCCGTTTTCGATTGGCTCGTCGAGAACATCAACGCCGGTCTATCCACTGAGGAAGTCAGCAGTCGAGCCACAACTTTCATTGGGGTCCTGGATATCTACGGTTTTGAGCACTTTGCCAAAAACTCCTTCGAACAGTTTTGCATCAACTATGCCAACGAGAAGTTACAGCAAGAATTCAATCAGCACGTTTTCAAGTTGGAACAGGAGGAATATCTACGTGAAGAGATCGATTGGACATTCATCGACTTCTCAGACAATCAGCCGTGTATCGACCTTATCGAAGCCAAGCTTGGTGTACTCGCGCTCCTTGACGAGGAGTCACGTTTACCTATGGGATCCGACGGGCAATTTGTAACGAAGCTACATCACAACTTTGCCAACGACAAGTCGAAGTACTACAAGAAGCCAAGGTTTGGGAAGTCTTCCTTCACTGTTTGCCATTACGCTATAGATGTGACATATGAGTCGGACGGATTCATTGAGAAGAACAGAGACACAGTGCCTGACGAACATATGGAGGTTCTCCGACAATCGTCGAATCCATTCCTTGCAGAAGTCTTGGAAGCTGCTTCTGTGGTTCGAGACAAGGATGCTTTGACCGCATCGAACGCCAAAGCGGTACCTACCCTGGGGAGAAGAATGGGTGTCGCCGCCAACAGGAAGCCAACGCTGGGTGGCATCTTCAAATCATCGCTGATTGAGCTGATGCATACTATCAATTCGACCGACGTTCACTATATTCGTTGCATTAAGCCGAACGAAGGCAAAGAGTCCTGGAAGTTTGAAGGCCCTATGGTTTTAAGCCAGTTGCGTGCTTGTGGTGTGCTGGAAACTGTACGAATCAGCTGCGCAGGTTATCCCACCAGATGGACATATGAGGAATTTGCGCTACGGTACTATATGCTTGTGCCTTCTCAATCGTGGACTTCGGCTATAAGGGAAATGGCAAATGCCATATTAAAAAAGGCACTTGGACAAGGAACCAACAGGGGCCTTGACAAATATCAATTGGGGCTCACCAAGATCTTCTTTCGCGCTGGCATGCTTGCCTTCTTGGAAAATCTGCGGACAACAAGGCTCAACGAATGTGCTGTCATGATACAAAAGAATCTACGGTGCAAATACTACAGGAGAAAGTACCTTGAGGCAAGGAATTCGATATTGCTCGTGCAAGCATTGGCCCGAGGTTTCCAAGCACGACAACATGCCGAAGAAGTACGGCAAATCCGAGCTGCAACAACCATACAGAAAGTCTGGCGCGGCCATAAGGACAAGAAGCATTTCAATCAGATCCGGGCCAATATCATCATGCTCCAAGGTGTCGCCAAAGGGTTCCTTTGCAGACGGAAGCTTATGGAGACAAGAGTTGGCAATGCTGCTGTCACAATACAGAGGTCATGGCGGACGCGGAGACAATTACGTTCGTGGAGGCAGTATCGTAAAAAGATTGTCATCATCCAGAGTCTGTGGCGAGGCAAGACAGCCAGACGAGGCTACAAGACACTACGTGAAGAGGCTAGAGATCTCAAGCAGATTTCGTACAAGCTGGAGAACAAGGTCGTCGAACTGACTCAATCTCTGGGCGCTATCAAGCGTGAGAACAAGGCTCTGATTGCGCAAGTGGAAGGCTACGAGAACCAGCTGAAGTCGTGGAAGAACCGACACAATGCTCTCGAGAACCGCTCGAAAGAGCTTCAAGCAGAGGCCAACCAAGCTGGCATTACCGCTGCGCGATTGACTGCTATGGAAGAAGAGATGCGGAAATTGCAACTGGTGTATGATGAATCTACCACCAACACCAAACGATTGCAAGAAGAGGGCAAGAACCTCCGAGAGTCGCTTCGGACTACGAAAGTCGAATTGGGAGACGCCAAGCAAGCTGGAAGTAACTACGAGAACGAGAAAATGTCTCTGCGGCAGCAGCTTGCAGATCTCCAAGATCAACTGGATCTTGCGAAGAGAGCCATGCCTGTCAATGGCGAGCTTGTCAATGGGCATGTTCCGCCGCCTCAGACTAACGGCCTAATCAACCTGGTCTCTTCGAAGAAACCCAAGCGAAGAAGCGCAGGGGCCGAGAGAGTGGAGCCAGACCGCTTCAGCTCTGTATATCATCCACGTCCAAGCTCTATGGCCATCACAACCTCCAACACTCATCGCCAAAACAATTCCGGCTCGACATTCAGCCCCGTTCTGGACAACGTCGAGTTCGAGTTGGAGAACCTTCTTTCCGATGAGGATGGATTGAACGAAGAAGTAACAGTGGGTCTCATTAAGAACCTCAAGATCCCAGCGCCAAGTACAACGCCTACACCAACGGACAAGGAAGTCCTATTCCCTGCGTATCTGATCAACCTAGTTACGTCTGAGATGTGGAACAACGGATTTGTCAAAGAGTCGGAGCGCTTCCTTGCTAACGTTATGCAATCCGTACAGCAAGAAGTCATGCAACACGAGGGCGATGATGCTATCAACCCTGGTGCTTTCTGGCTTTCCAACGTTCATGAGATGCTCTCCTTCGTGTTCCTTGCAGAGGACTGGTACGAAGCACAAAAGACTGACAACTACGAGTACGACCGGCTCCTGGAGATAGTAAAACACGATCTGGAGAGTCTCGAATTCAACATATATCATACCTGGATGAAGGTCCTCAAGAAGAAGCTGCAAAAGATGATAGTACCTGCCATCATTGAATCGCAGTCTCTTCCAGGGTTCGTGACTAGCGAAAGCAACAGGTTCCTGGGGAAGCTTCTACAATCCAACAACACACCCGCATACAGCATGGACAATCTTCTGAGTCTGCTTAACAATGCATTCAAGGCTATGAAGGCATACTATCTAGAGGACTCGATCATCACTCAGACGTTGACGGAGCTCTTGAGGCTTGTAGGCGTGACAGCTTTCAACGACTTGCTTATGAGACGGAATTTCCTCTCCTGGAAACGTGGTCTCCAAATCAATTACAACATCACCCGGATTGAAGAATGGTGCAAGAGCCACGATATGCCAGAGGGCACTCTGCAGCTTGAGCATCTTATGGTATGCTGATTAATCCATATATTCGAAGGACACGGAACTGACATCCCTTCTAGCAAGCAACGAAGCTACTACAACTCAAGAAAGCTACTCTGAACGACATCGAGATCATTCAAGATATCTGTTGGATGTGAGTATATAGGGACCCTGTTGGCTTAAACGTAATGCTGACAATCGAAACCAGGCTATCGCCCAATCAAATTCAGAAGCTTCTGAATCAATACCTGGTTGCCGACTATGAACAGCCGATCAACGTGGACATCATGAAAGCTGTGGCCTCGAGGGTTACGGAGAAGGGCGATGTACTACTCCTGACGGCCGTTGACATGGAGGACAGCGGTCCATACGAAATTGCCGAGCCTCGCGTCATCACAGCCCTGGAGACCTACACGCCTTCTTGGCTCCAGACTCCCCGGCTCAAGCGTCTGGCCGAGATCGTGTCCGCACAAGCAGTGGCACAACAAGAAAAGCTTGAGTTCGAGATACCGGAGCAACAAGACATTGGCGAGCGTAACGGCCTTGCAGATGTCAGCGACGGGGAACTAGATGCTGTATCTCCATATCAGGCGTGAGGGTGTGGCTATGATTAGCTTTGATGTCAGTGACGATACCCCTTTCTAATATTCGTGTATCATATTTCGGGGCACGGTTGGGCCACTGCTATGGTGCGCACCTTGGATTTGAGCGGGTGCTTGACGATGTTTGCATTTACAGAGCATTCTGACAGATGTGCTGCCACATATGAATGGTCAGCTGTATTTGAGATACATTCCCAGCAATGGCGGGTCGCCTAGTCTTTAGGGGGGGTTCAGAGGCATTGAGGACATTAAGGACATCAAAAAGGTGTTGCCTCCAAGGTTAGAAGAGGCCCTCTTCAGATCCTATTTGTACAGTCTACTATTACTACTGTATTGCATAGACGGATTGGATAAAGGCAATGACAGCAAAGTTATTTCCTCCCCTATCTAAATTCTCACATTCTCCTTCAATATTCCTATGATTGGGTATTGGAAAGATCGGCCGCTAAACATCAAATAACGTCAAGATCTTTAGGGCAATCTTTAAAATCGCATTTTGCTTTTTTAATTCCCCTTGGTGGGGTCCTTGGCGGGGTCTTTGGCGGGGTCTTGGCCGCTTTAAGGTATCAATTGCCGTCCCCTTGATGGTGTCACCAAGATGGTGTCTGTCGAACACGCCGGCTACCAAGCTACTCAATATCTTCTCCCTCTTCACCTCTGCCATCTTCCAGAGCACGTCAAGCAGCGCCCTTCCTCCTAGACTATCGATGGCCATCGTCTTCAATAACATCGAAGATGTTATGGAACTACCTCGTCTAAAGATAGCGAAAGGCGCACTTTCGCCGCTTGCTTCAGACTGCTGAAGCTGTCCACAATGCTTCTGCGCACCAAGAGCCTCATCGCCTTCCTATTCCTTCTCTGCCTATCATCAGTCACCCTCGTTGGCCACCTCTATTCGCGGCAAGGCGCACCTGCTGCTGAGTGGCTACCAGCATTGAAAGGACATCACGTTGAGCCATGCCCCGACAAGCTCGATTGGCTGGCCAGTCTTGACCTTACATATCCTATTCGATATGCGCACCGAGATATCATCGTCAACCAGACCTCGGACTGGAAGCGCGCTTCTCTCACCAAGGTCGACACATCTTTGTTTCCGGACTTCCAAACCATAGATCTCACCGAAGATTCGAAAGTTGAACCGCAACATTGTGCGGAGCCTCTTGTCCTTGTTGTGCCAGCATTCATGAAAGATCCTAGCGACGCTTCCCACCTGATCTTTGGTATCTCGACAACGCTGAGAAGACTGGATGACTCCATACCGCAGATCTTGCGTTGGCTTCCGGGCACGCACGCCAAGCTCTTTGTCATTGTCATAGAGTCGGAGCGGGTTGGGGCAACCGAGGGGCGCGAAAATAAACCAGCAGTCAAGGCAGACCCAAAGCAGAAAGATGAATTGCAGTCGAAAATGCGAGGCTTAGGCATGGATGTCACCCTCTTCGACCCTCTTAGACTCCAAGATATATTCTCTGAGAAATACTTTTCGCTGGTCAAGATCATGTATGACAATCGCAACGACAAGACCCAGTGGATCAATATGTTGGACGACGACACCTTCTTCCCTTCCATGCCCGCGCTCCTTTCCATGCTTGGAAAGTACGATCCTCGTGAACAGCACTATATTGGCGGGCTCTCGGAAGATTGGTGGTCTGTCACCAAATATGGCATGATGGGCTTTGGCGGAGCTGGTGTCTTCCTGTCCGTCACGCTGGCCGAAGTCCTAGCTAGCAACTATCAACTTTGCAAAGAGACTTCGCATGCCAACGCTGGGGATATCCGCGTCATGGAATGCATTCACCTCCTCACAGACACGAAGTTGACAAACGAACGTAGCCTGCACCAAGTCGACTTAGATGGAGATTTATCGGGAATCTATGAAAGCGGACGCTTGCCACTATCTCTCCACCATTGGAAGACGAAAGGCGACGGTGGCAAGGGTTACAACCTGCCAATAATGCATCTTGTCTCGGACGTGTGCGGCGAATGCTTCCTCCAACGGTGGCAGTTTGGGAAAGACATGATCCTGAGCAACGGGTACTCTATTGCGACGTATCCCAATAAAAAGCTCGAGGGTTTGCACTTAACAGCGATGGAAGCAACATGGGGCGAACCAAACTTTGTTAACGGATCGGATAATCATGGTACCGATCATTCGCTGGCGCCTACAAGGCCAAAATTAATACTGGATGAAGATAAGATCCAGTATAGGCTCGTAGACTCTGCAGTTGTGGATGGAGGTGTAAGACAATCGTATCTTCACCGAGGGGTGGCAGGCGACATTGACAGTCTCTTGGAAATATTCTGGATGGAGAGTAAGAAGGAGGTTGAAAGAGTATAAAAACCATGCGTCGTTGGAAATTGGTGTCGGTTGAGTTGGAAGGTGCGATTGCTTGGTTAGCTTAGTTAGCTTAGTATTTAGTTGGTGCCTGGAATTCTTCTAGTGAAGCTATCCCCGAATTAGGTAAAGTCACCACAAAAAAACCTTTAGTAGCACTTTTTAGCTGGACAAAATTCAACTAAGTTACACACCACAAAAAGTCAGTCCAAATTGCATTAGTGTCGTGTGTCTTCTTCATCATACATATTCGCAACATCGGAGAATTATCACTTGGAGACAAAGACAAAGGTCCTTCGGTCTGCCTTTTGTCCTTGCCAGAAGCGATGGACTTGCGGTTACACACTGGGTATGAAAGGCTTCAATCCTCGTCAGCCTTCTGGCCAAGGTCCAGCCTTTCAGTCGCTCTCCAGAACCTCTTATTCTACTACCTCGCCATTCCTGAAACTGCCGCCGCGACAAAAGATAACGCTACCAGAAGATGTCCAGCGTGCACCTCTTCTGAAGCAAAATGTCTTACCAACTACCAGTCCTCCTATCGCGTCGAATCATCTAGCAACCCCTCCTGAAAGCCCACTCGAGATGTTGACGCCTTCAGACCTTACAATATACGAGGCAAGACTTAAAGAGAGTATCCTCGCCAACAAGGAACGCAGAAAACAGAAGTTCATACCTTTCAATAGTGTGGAACGAGTACAAATGCCAGCAAGTTATTTTCGAAAGCTGTATAAGGCTATTGGTGATGATGGACTTGATCTTCGGTATACTCTTTGGACCTTGATATATAAATTATGATAGCTAACATGACTTTTTTCAGCTGGCCATCTATCTCCTTCAACTCCCGAACTTCTACTGGGATTATTCAATGGATGCCCTCACCTGTTTACGAGACTTTTGCGTCTCCCTTTATTAGAAGTGATGCCGTTACTACACAGGACCTTCAGTCTGAAGTAGCGAGGCGAATCCGTGCTGTAGGGACTCAAAGAGTAGGAGCCTTTACAGGGGCTTACGAAGGTACTAACAAGGAACCAGACGTGCTGTTTAAGTACAGAGGACAAGATCATAAAGTCTTATACACCGCTGTGGTTGAAATTGGTTTCACAGAAACATATCAAGAACTTATTGACGACGTCAAGTTATGGATAGAAGGAAACAGGGATATGAGGACTGTAATTCTGATTAAAGTGGAGGAGAATCCTCGATACTCTTCCCCTGCCAGTAAACTGGAAGATGATGAGGTCAAGGACCTTGGGTTCCCTGATCACAAAGATCTTGATACTTCTATGGTCAGTCTTAAAGATCCGAACAACAGCTTTGGCCCGCTCCAGATTAACAATTTGGTTTGGGTTGGTGAGATGGGCGTGTTTCTCGAGATATGGAAGAGAGATACTGTAAACGGAGAGGCGAAGCAGCAGGGAACTCGATCAGTAAGCTGTACTTCTTTTCTTCTATTCAGCTACAATATATGCTAACTCGGTTTTGTTATAGTATTTTGTTCCGGATAATCCAACTACGGAGCTTGACCTTAAGTTGAGCGACTTCTACCCTCTCGATGCTACAGACGGGGGAAATACAAGGTTTCTATTGACCTTCGATCAGCTGAGGTTTGATTTGGAAGCAGCTCGTGAGGAGCTAGCAGTGGAGCGTTGTCGTAGGGTGCTTCTAGAAATTGCCAATCGTGAAGACAACGTTAAGGATAGAGATTACATTCCCTAGCAAATTAAAATGACAAGAATGATGTCGAGTTCATTGCGTTTATCTGACGTATAATCATTAAACTTGTGGCATGCTATGACTACTTAGTGTACCTACCCATAGGGGCTGCAAGCCAAGCGTCGGTTAATGGATCGAATCCTGCAGGATCGCGTACCCTGCACTATGCTGGGGTTTAAGCAGGGTGTAGCAGGCCTTATTGAGCGCATCTAATCCTGAAGGGGGTTTGTGCTACGTGATGCATTGATGTCTGATGAAAGATATTGGCTTACAGATTGGATGATCTTGTATCAGGCTTTGGCATTTAGGGAGGCAAGGCTGGAGGATTTTTGTGATGTTGGATGAGAATTTACACCCACTTGCGAACATGTAAATTAGGATTAGACTTGCACGAAAATTAACTAATTCATTAATCGATTAGATGGAGGAGAATTCATTCATATACCCATTATTTTCTCTGGGAGATGCCTGCTCTCTTTATTGGGCTTTTGTATTGGTAGTAAATGTGTTGGTGGCATCGAGCACAAATCTACAACTCCGCACTCTCTTCTTCAAATCAAAACCTGTGCTGTGCAAGCAGTATTGCTAGACTCTCTCACCTAGTCTTCTTCTACCTATAACACCCCCACTCTAGAACAAATCACTGGCATCCACAACCATGCCACTTACAGAACTCAATTTCATCACAGGCAACAAGAACAAGCTGTCCGAAGTCAAGGCAATTCTGGGCGACATAGTGCCTTTACAGAGTCAATCGCTAGATTTAACAGAGATTCAAGGCACGATTGAGGAGATTTCGAAGGATAAATGTCGGAGGGCTGCTGCAATTGTATGTAATATTTTAGGTGAGGTCTACTGCTACGGTTCTAGTGCTAAGGATTTGGAGGTAGGAGGACCAGTCTTGACGGAAGATACATGTCTATGCTTTAATGCACTAAAGGAGCTACCCGGGCCGTATATGTGGGTGCATCCCTCACAGTCATATTGGACCAAGATTTGCTTAGACAATATGCTAGCAAATGGTTCCTCCAAGCCCTCGGCCACGAAGGCCTCAACAACATGCTCCTAGCCTACGAAGACAAATCCGCCCAAGCCGTCTGCACGTTTGCGTATTGTGAGGGACCTGGAAATGAGCCTCTTATCTTTGAAGGGAGAACCACAGTACGCCACTATGCCCTCGGCTATAGGTAGGCCTAACTGATTCCTGGGCAGGGGAAGATTGTACCTGCTCGAGGTCCTACTAATTTTGGTATGTCAGCGATTCATTTGTCCCAAGTTTCGGTTGTTGGGTGGGGATGAGGTATGACTGACTGACTGGTGCAGGCTGGGATCCAATCTTCGAGTACGAGGGCGAGACGTATGCGGAGATGGACAAGGCGAAGAAGAATTCGCTGTCGCATCGTGGTAAGGCGCTTATTAAGTTGAAGGAGTGGTTGCAGAGCCAGATATAGGGTCCATCCATCCATAAACAAATCCATCACGCTTTCTTCAATCTTCTTTCCCTGAATTGTCCTTCTTCCAATTCTCAATCCACGCCTCAATCCTCTCCACATTCCCCTCCAAATCACTCACTTCATCACTCCTCAATTGCACTACTATCTCCGCATCAAATCCCTCTCTCGCCTCCTCCAACAACACCTGCATGATCTCCGAGTCAAGGTTCTCCTGTAATTTCTTCTCAGGATAATTCCTCGCCTTGAGTCTATCATAAAGCTTCGTAGATTCCGTACGCAGCACTACCACCAGATCAATCCATGACTCAGGAAAGAGGTCACACGCGTGCCAGTCTAGTATGTAGCCGCCGGTGGGGACTTCGGCTTCGAGGGAGTCGAGGAGCTGAATTGGGTTTCTCCTGTCAGCGAAGGCAATTGCGGAGTTGGATTGGATTGGATTAGATTGGCACACCTTATCCTCATCAACTATCCAGCTCTTATATTCCGCATCCCAGCCATCATGGCAGCCGCGATCTTTGACTATCTGGTTGATGGAGAGGTGCTTTAGGCCTGTATTTGTGGCTAGGAGCTCGCAGTGGCTGGTCTTGCCTACGCCGGGCGTGCCGGTTATTATTATGTTGGGTTGGGTTCTGGACATGTTTGAGTGCGTGCTTGCTCCTGTGGAATAATCTGAGGCCAGAAAAACTTTGCCCTCTTAGGGTTTGTGTTAGGGTTTGGGCGCGGGATGACGCACTAGCGTTCTCGAATATGTGGCTCGCAGCCTGGCGTGGAGCTCGACATCTTTGGAAAGACCACTTGTTCAATACAAAGAAAAATCTACCTCAAGGATGCACTTATAAGGAATATTTCCACCTCTTTTTGGTTCCTTCCAGCTCCTTAATCTTCCTCCAGCCGTATACCTCTTCGGAGACTCTGTCTAAGCACCAACCATGCACCTCCCCACCTACTTCCTCCCCCTCCTCGCCCTTACCCCCACACTCTCCTTCGCAAAGAAATCCCCCGAACGAGTTCTCCTCAGCAACGTCAAGACTCTCACCCTCCGCAGCGGCTTAAAAACGACCCACAACCGCGTCTCACCCCTCCCGCAAATAAAATGCATAGGCGGCACCGCAAAAGGCCTCTACGAAGCAGACATCCTACGCTGCAAGAACCAGGGCTCTTCATACGACGAAGGTGACATACAATGGACATGCACAGCTGATCTGCCTTTGGAGTTCAAACTGGGGAGCACGGACGTGATGTGTGAGGGTTTCACGTCGAGTACAGATCCCTATGTGCTCAAAGGGAGTTGTGGAGTCGAGTACCGCTTGATGCTCACGGATCTCGGGGAGCAGAAGTATGGGAAGAAGAGCAAGAGCGTACGGGGTGGGGATGAGGTTAGAAAGCCAGCGGAGGGTGCGATACCGGCGTTGTTCTGGATCCTTTTCATTGCGGTGGTTTGCTGGATGGTATACTCGGCTTTTTTAAGAGACAATGGACCAAGGCCTGGAGGAAACAATCGGCCTGGATTCTTTGGAGGAGGCGGTGGAGGTGGAGGGAACGACGATCCACCGCCACCATATGATTATCACCCACCACCTAAGCCTAAGACGACATCGACGTCGACGAGAGCGCCGAGAGCGGCTCCTGCGCCGGCTCGGGAAGGATGGAGGCCGGGATTTTGGACCGGTGCAGTAGGTGGTGCTGCAGCTGGTTATGCGGCGGGCAACAGAGCGCAGAATCAGCAGCAGCCGCCTAGGAACCAAGGCCCAAACACGAATTTATATAATGGATACGACAACGGTGGGGAGGGAAGTTCGAGGTGGGGTGGTGGTGGCGGCACTACGAGGCCAAGTGCGAGATCTAGTTCCAGCTCTAGCTTTGGATCGAGCAGGCATGAGAGTTCGGGCTTTGGGGGGACAAGTAGGAGGTGAATGTGGGCAGAACGTGTGAACGCACCAAAAGCAAGCACGGGAGAGGAGGATTTATTGCTGCTGGTATTGAGTTTTGCTGGGCGCCTGGAGCTTGGGGTTAGTTCAAGGTATACCCCGTCATGGACGTCTTCTTCTATTCTTTGCTTGCACCTTATGTACAGCATTCAGAGGTGGTCTTAGCAGAACAAGATAGAGCCGGCTGATATTGTTAGCTAGCGCTAGAAAGCATGATATCATGGCCATGCTACTTTAAGATGAGCTCGTGGGTAGCAAAATAGTCCGGACGAACGTTCACGAAATTACCCTCTGGCAGCTCCAGCTCCAGAAAGTAATTGCACAAACAGCCGGTTACCAAATCATAATTAGACAATTGTTTCGGGTTATACCCCAGAAGTTGAGGCAATCACTGTTACTCTCAAAACTTTATGCATGTCGAGTTGAGCCAATGTCCGAACTATTCTGCCAGCTGCGAGGATGAGCAAGTCAGCTTGTGCGCTGTCCATTGTCACTTCAAGTCTGATTTTCTGCTCCCACGGCTTCACCAAGCTCTCTACCAACATTGTCCCCGCCCGCTTTGCCTTTCCTCTTTGCGTGCTTCTCTTTCCTTGTGGATCCACCCTTCTTTCGTTGCTCTCGTTTCTCTCCTTTCTTCCTCTTGGCTTTCCTACCCCGGTTCTCCTTCGCCGAAGATTCCTCTCCAATCGCCGCCGCACGCTCCGCAGCGATTTGCTCGTCTCTCTCCCTCTTAGCATAATCTATCGCCTGCTTTGCCGCAGCTACCTGTTCCTCCAATTTCTGCCGGTCCTCCTCAATGTCCCTCTCCAATTCCCGAGGATCATCAAATTCAGTCCCCGCCATTTTCTCGAACTCGGGTAGATCAACTGGTAGCGGCTCGCCCAACAGCGTTGCCCTAATCTTGTCATAGTTGACCTTCTCCTCCTTGACGAACTTGAGCTTTATCTTATGTCTTGTCCGGCCCGGAAACATCTTGCTGATCATCTCAAAGTCAGTCCCAAACATGCGTAGACCATCATAGAATCTCTCTGTCAACAGTTCGTTCCAGCCACCGCTGTTGTCACGCTTGAGCCAGGTAGCAGAGTTGACCTTCCGCGTAAGGTTTGTCTCGTCAACGGCTTCTAGTTGCTCGTGGGCGCGCTCGACAGCAGCAGCTGCGTGACGATCTATCTGCAAGGAATCTTCGTCGATTCGAATTTGACCATCCACAATATAGGTTCTCGGCACATTTTGAGCTACGCTCTCCTCCCGCCTCTGACGTTCAAGTCTTGTGTTGGCGGATTCAGCAGGAGTAGCTCGATTTGAATCAGCTTGGCCCATAACTTCTTGGAGCTGCCTCTGTTTTTTACGGACGAATTCTGCTCTTTCATACTCCTCGATTTGCTTGTCAAAATCAGATTTCCTTCCTGTACGTCTGTCCTTGCAAAGATCTGACATTGTGACTTCGGAAGTCGATATCAATATTGCTTCTGCTCCTTCAGGGGTCGCTGCGCGCCCGCTCTTGCGGCCACGCTTTGTTGGATCCTTGGATGAGCCTTGCACCGCTTCATCAACTATTTCAGCTGCAGCATCTTCAATGCTCTGTTTGCTCTTTCTCTTCGTGTACTTCCTCTTGGCCTTGGGAGGTACAGCATTCTGGTCAACTGCACCGGAAGACTCTCCTGTAGCGGCTGCAGGTGCATCAGGTGGGTTTATTTGACCTCTGTCAGCTTGCTTTCCCTTTGCATTTTTTCTAGGCTTCTTCGTCTTTGCTGATGGACCCCGTGTTGCGTCCGCAACATTTTCAGCAGCCGCATCCTCGATTTGTTTCTTGCGTTTTCCCTGAGCTATTAGTCTAGTCTTCTTTGCTTGAGCAGTTTGTGTTGATGCAGCCCTTACGTCTGCGGTACTTGATGCTTCTGTGACAACATCATTAGTTTCTGTAGAGGGCAATGGTACGTTCGCATCTGCGTCAGAAGTAGTTATTTGAGCAGCTGGGCTCCTCGTTTGAGGCTTTGCTATCCTTCTACGCTTTGCAGCTGGCGCTTGAGTATCATCTTGCGTAGCTTGAGTGCTGATAGGAGTAGCTGTAATCGGTGGACCAGTAGCAGCTGAAACCGACGCTTCCTTCTGAGCAGAAGGTGGAGGTCTGGAGATGGAGCGGAAATCAGAGAACAGTAGGTCGGGCTCATTTGGCGCTGCGGTTGAGTCTGTTGCTCCTGAAGTCTGGCCATGCTCTGCTGTCTGCGTCACTGGCGAAGGTTGGCGGGGGCTTTGTCGTGGTTCGGAGGGTCGTTTCTGGGGAACGACAGGTAGAGGAGAAGCACGTCTTGATGCAGCGGTACTCCGCGAAGGAATTGGTATTGGTGCAGATTCATCTTGCTGCGATGTTTTTGCTTGAGCAGTTGGCGCTGGCTGCTGGGTTGCGGCTGGCGTAGGTAAAGCGATAGAGGGTGTAGGAGATGCTGCGACGCGCTGAGCTACAGATTGGGGTTGGGGGGTCTGTGATTGGACCTGTCTATCAAGGCTGGGTCTGGCAGAAGTCTGTGTAGATGTTGGGGCGGCTGGACGCCGAGCTGGTGCTTTGGGAGCGAACTTCTTTCCCGACTTGTCTGTTCAAGGGTCAGTATGAAGAAATCGCGAGGTTTAGTGAGACGTACTAATGACCGAACTCCCTAGCGCCGACATCCTGTCAGAAGGTGATCAGAGGACACAATAGCCCCTGTGTTTGATCTTGACTACATCGAAGAGTGGATGGAGCAGTTGCAAGCGCATTAAATGACTGAATTGCCGGATATCGGGTGCTAGGACAAAGGAGGCTTAGCCGCAGACGTTTTGCCGTAAACCTCGAAGAGAAGTTTTAAACAGGAGACCTGTACTTCTATCCCTATTTACAACACAAGCAGCCGCTCTACTTGCCACAAATACTCCTATCCAGGCTCTCCATATGTTCCTTCTCTTATTATAAGGCTCTTTCTGCCGACCTCAGGGTCTGTGGCACTGATGACCCTCGTTCAAGGCAGAGCCGTCTCCCTTTCTTCTTCTGATCCCATCAAGATGGAAGAGAGGAAGAGACCTGCCTCACACGACCATGACGGCTCTGAACCTCCCCTCAAGCGGCAGGCAACATCTGTCAACGGCGCACCAAAGAGCCATGTTGACACTGACATGCCCTGGAAGGACGACCTTGAGGTAAGCAAGCCTTGTCGCCACGATATCTCTCTACCCTCCCTTGAAGGCTACAATCCACCATGCGATGTTATTGACTTTCTGGTTACATCTTACTGACATTCTTTCATTGTCTAGCGCTTCCAGAAAGAGGCTATATACAGGCAGATGCAAGAATACAAACGGGAACGGAATAGTTTAGAAGCTCGGCTGAGTGAGATGACAAAAAGCGCCCTGCATCATGATGAGCACCTCATGATTATAGACGCTTGGTTTAGCGAGGTGAGTAAATTTGCAATATGGACCTATTTGCCATGTCCATGCACTGATTATCGCTTTCGCGCAGTTGATCGACGAAGTCAGACTTTTAGTTGGTAATCTTGACAGCCATACACGATTTTCGACTTTCCCTTCTACACTTCTATCAACAGATTCGGCAGCTTTCAAAACGCATCTCAAGTCAAGGTCAGCGGAGATATCTTCCGTGATATCTCAACTGTTTGCACAAGCACCAACGTCCGCGCCGGAAGTCTCTGAACTCCAAGGTCGAATAGCTCGCCTGCTAGAAGCCGAAAAATGTCATATTATCGAACTTGAAAAGAGCCGTATTGAGAAAGAAAAGTTGGTTGGGCGACTGGAGGACGCCTCTTTAAGATACATGATAGCTGAGAAGAAGCTTGACCGTTCCAAAAGCGCAACAGTAGCGAAGCTTGAAAGACAGGCTGTTGCTGGGGGCGCCAGTAACTCAGGAAGCGGCTTGGGCGGCACTGGGCAGGAAGCGACCAATGGACAGACTGAGGGTAAATCTGACAACGGAGAGGAGCTGATTGAAGCCGAGGAGGCTCGGAAAGTAGCCGTTGCTGCCTCTGCCAAACAAAAGGCGCAGCTGGAAACTCTGGAAGCGGACAATGAGAAGCTCAAAGCCCAAATAACGACCCTGAACACTAAGCTGTCCCATTTGTCAGACGATGATTATAGCCGGACGGACCTTTTCAAGCATCTCAAATCCCAGCATGAGGACGTGATCAAGAGGATAAACCATCTCGAGGCCACTAATGTCCAATTAAGGGAAGAAGCACAGAAATTGCATGCAGAGAGAACCGCATATCGGGTCCAAGTGGAAAATGAGTCTGAGATGGCAATCACAGAGCGGGAATCCCAGCTGGCTCAAGCAGAAACGGACTTGGCAAGGATAAGAATGGGGCGAGACGAATTAATGGCCGACGTACAGATGAGAAAAACTGCCCAGGCTCAGGAGCGAACGTCCGTTGAGCAGGTCAGGGAGCTCATGAGTGCCAAAGAGGAGAGAATAAAGGCATTGGAGTCAGAGATCGAACGACTAAGGTCACAGACTAGCGAAGCTGATGCAACTGCAAGTCCACCATCCAGCCTCGACGAACTGACAACGGAGGAGCTACAATCTCGATACTCTAGCCTAGAAAAGAAGTACACGTTACTGAACAATGAGCTCCAGTCAATGCAGACTGCATTCAAGAGGACGTCAGCACTTGCATCGCAGAAGGTCCAGAACATCACCGCACTGGAGGAGAAATCGATGCGCCTGAGCGCAGAGAAATCAAGAGCCGATCAGAAGTACTTCGCAGCAATGAAAGCCAAAGAAGCCAGGGAGCAAGAAGTCCGAACTCTTCGCGCACAGAATTCGAAAAGTTCTGAGATGGTATCCTCACTCAAGGATTCGGAAGCCGCAAATCGTGCATTGCAAGTGAACCTCGAAAAGCAGATTGCCGAAATCAAAGAGTCCCTTACTACCATGGAAACCAAACACCGCGCCTCCCAGCAACAAATCTCAGAAAAGAACATCCTCCTCGAAGGCCTGAAAGCGCAAGTAGAAGAGCTCAAGAAGAACCTCGAGGCCAAAGACACTTCTGCAAGTGCCACCGCAAACGCTCATCGAAAAGCCGAGGTAGAAATCGAGACACTCAGGGTCCGCCTAGAGGAAACGCGGAGAAGTATGGAGTCCTGGAAAGCAAAAGGCCTGGGCAATCAGAGCGGCGAGTACGAGATGCTACGAGTAAGCCTAATTTCCTCCAAGTCCTTATAAAACTTCTAATGTTAGCCCCTTTCTAGATCATGGCCATCTGCACAGTCTGTCATAAGAACTTCAAAAACACAGTCATCAAAACCTGCGGCCATGTCTTCTGCAAGGAGTGCGTGGAGGAGCGAACAACGTCTCGGTCGAGGAAATGCCCAAACTGCAATAAGTCTTTTGGTGCGAATGATCCGATGCGTATAACGCTGTAGGCTCGAATGCCGATTTGTGAGCGTGTATTATTACTGTTTTCTTTTTCATCACTCTTCTGGCTAGGCTTTGGCAGGTCAAGATATAGGACTCATGGGCATGGCCTGAGTTTTCAGGGGCGTTATGTCACCAGTAGGAAGAATCCATGGCTGTTGGGAGCAAGGCATTGGCCCGGAGCGCTTCTTGTACAGCTAAATAGCCTTAGTCGAGCGGAATATAGCTATGATAGCTATTCTTCTTTATGTAATGATTTTTTGACCTTCGAACGGACTACGCTGAACACGAGAGCAGCAGCACTACACATCAAATACACTCTGAACGGCTTCATTGAGATAACGCAGAAAGCAAGCGCCTGTGCAATGGCGTTGCTGCCGTAATCATCGTCTTCCTACTTACATATCGATGCCATCCAGCCAATGCACCATCCGTGAGATATAACGCCAATCAACCATACAGCCACAAACGCTCACTATTGCTCTCTCTTCATTCCATCCCCTCCTCAAACAGTCCCCGCAATACTCAACTCCCTAATCTCCCCCAGCACCTGCTCAACCCTACTATCCAAATGCCCCTGCGCATACTGCTCCCTCGTATCCGCATCCAAAAACTGCTGCACCTGCGCCATCCGACTATACGCCTCGGCACAAAACCTCAACTGGATCTTCACCAGCGCTTCGAAACTAGGATCCAGATACGGTACGCGCAGGTCAATTAGTTGGGGTAATTCGGAGAAGAGCTGCTCGTTGAGGGCTTCGTAGGCTGTTTTTGCGAGATCGGATTCGCGTTCGGCGCGGGGGAGTTTAGTGGGATCTTTGTCGGGTTTTTCGACTAGTTTTTTAACTTTGGCGCGGGTAGCGTCGTAGTCGAGGAGTTTGTGGTTGCGTTTTTTGATGCCTGGGGAGGGGTGGTTAGTAGGAGGAGTAGGCGGGGTTCTGGGGGGAGGCTGGATGTGATAAGGATGGGTGGAGAAAGGAAAGCGTACATTCGTTGATATCTGGGAAGTAGGCACAGAAACGTGAGATGGGTTCGAGGACTGTTTGTCTGGCAGGGAGAGGCCATGTTAGCTCATGCTTTGTAGCATTCTTTCTTTCCATGAATAGCATACCGAAATGGTCCATCTAGAGCTTTGATAGTCTCGGCATCTAGATCCTCCACTGCTTGCTTGTAGCTTCTGCTAACCCCATCGTTGGCACCTGCGTCTCCGTAGAAAGCGTCTATTGTCTCGGCGATTCGCATTTGTGATGCGGTCATGGCTATACATCTGGTATCAGGCCCTCTATACTTTTTGTCCACAATGCCAGGCTTGAGCGCCCACCTCGTAAAGAATCTAGATATCCCTTTGCTTCCTTCTGTAGTCTGTTTGCTGCCGATTCCATCGTGCGGTACCGCCTATATGATACGATTGTATGTCAGCCATGCTCCTTCGACCATATCCATACAAGTCCCTCGTCTCTTGTCTCGGAGATGTCGTACCTCTCTTCCACCTCGTAGTCTCGATCACTAGTTTTCTCGACGTGCCCTGTGTTTGTATAGTGAGCCTCGCCGTTCCACTTCCACTCCGCCCAGATGTATGCCGCGTACCAGTCTTCATCATGACCTGGGTGGTCGCCCGATTGGCGGCCTTTTTGATGCCTGGAGCGAAGCGTGTTAGCCATCATTAGACATACGCTTGGGTGGAGGCCTAGCAATGCTGGATAAGCCCATACCTGCCCACGACATCTTGGCGTTTTTTTGTGCTTTCACGATATCGAATTGGTAATTTAGTTCTCAGGATAGAGCTGGAGTCGATTCTATGAGGGATAGAATGTGTTGGGAACGTTTGTTGTCGAATTGTGAAGTTGTTACGAGTACAACATTTCCACGTCTTGGCGCTTCTCCCTCTGTTTCTTACGGCTAGCCTTGGGAACCACAGCAAGGCAGCGAGAATCTACTCAAGATATGAAAGGAATATATACAAGATTAGCTCCTACGTCGCTGCGCTCAAACTCCTCCTTCGATACCAAATTGGCCCTTCGATTTGCAAACAGACCAGAGATTCTTCCATTTGCCCCCCGTAGCCAGCCTAAACGCCGATCAGATCCCAGCCAATCCATAAGTACCTCAAGATCCCACACGATCGCGCATCCCTAACTTTCTTAGGACCGGCACTGCTTTGTTGATGATGCGCGGAGAACCTCTGTTTCCAAGACTGAGGATGCCAGCAATTGCACAGCTCATGCAGCAGCTACTATGAGGCCGAACAGTACAACCAAGTTCAGACAGACTCAGTGCAGTATTGACTTTGAGATGCGTATCAAGGATTCTGGACATTTCAATTGTCGTACCGGGCCGCTTTAGAGAGGGCTTCCAAGTATCGAGCATCCTGTCGAAGTCGTCGATAACAACATGCTGAGCAACGGTCAGCTTCTCCTCGGTGCCTGCACTATTATCGTGGCTGCATTCCGGAGTCTGAGCGTTCGTAAGTGCAACTAGGACGGCGGTAGGATCTATGATAACAACATATGTACCAGCTTCGACCGTTGTCATGAAGCGGTAGAGACTCGCATCGGCTCTGAAAATAGCTGTGACTAATTTGGCCTTGACTGAATCGAGCTGCAAGGCATCCTGCAGATTGACAGCCTTCGCAGGCTGTAGAAGTGTAGGATCGTCAAGCTCTATCTCATCATTCATGGCGGCCTGTAACTGCCCCCTTGTCTCTACTGTAGATGGTTGAGCCTTGGGAAATCTCTTAACCGTGGATGTGTATTGTGCAACCTCACATCTAAGGATTCCGAAATCGTCTGGTAACCCTTTGATATTTCCCTCTAAGAACGTGAGGCCGAAAGATCCTGCGACGGTGATTTCCCTTGTGAGGTCAAGCCATGGTGCCGCCGCGACAAAACTCCCATATTGGATAGCTGCCCAAGAGGAGCCACCGGAATGAGATACATCCGTTGACTCGAACGCCTCCATGTCACAGCCTGCCACAACGCAAGCCACCAGGCAAAACTAAGTATTCCAACACACTGTCTGCTGGTAAATAAGCTCAGAAAAGAGTTCGACCATCCCTTTAATCTGAGTCTCCGGGTCTGCCATAGCAGAAACATTTTGCGCCCCGAACCCGTCAGCAATTGCATGGGCAAGAAGGAGAAATAGCCTAGTTACGGCGGAATGGCGAAGGCAGCCGCGTTTACAAGCCTGGAGCTCACCGCCATCTTTACCGCAATTTGAGCATTTGCATGCAGCCATCATGTCCTTTAACATTGTTTCAGCATAAGGGAAGTTGCTGAGAACGTTAGCTGATCCAGCCGAAAATGGGAGCCACTCCTCATTGTAAGCAGTTTCGGCCGCCTTGTAAGCAACGTCCGATTCTCGAAATACAGGACCTGACATCTCGAATTTCCCTGTCTTGATGTGAGATAGGCGCGGATGGTTCACCAAGAGGTGGCCTATTCGTAGCCCACTTTGGTCGGCATCCTCGCTCAGATCGGACTTGAATGCATAGCCGGGAACTCGAGGTCCAACCTTCAAAGGAACGTCCATCAACCACCCATTCATCTTCTTCGCCACAGCAGTAATATAGTTTTCCTGAGCCTCATTGAGTCCGATTGATTTTGACGCCATGGGGGTACTCATAATGTTTTCCAAGACGTAGAGGCCTTGACGGGCATAAGAACAAGGTCGATAGTCAGTATCGTCTGTTCCACGTAGGAAGGCAAAGGTGTTGCTGCCGACTGATTCGGAAGCTACAATTGAGGAATCCCTGATCAAACAGGTTCCATCCACTGGGCAGAGGTTCTTGATCATGATTTTCAGCAAGCTGCGGACAGAGTCGATGTCAGAAATGCCTCATCAATGCTAAATCTGGTGTTGTAAGACATGTATGGGAAGTACAGAGGGAACAAGATCATATACTTGCTCCTGTGACACGTCTTGAACGTACCGTGAGCTTGTTCCGAGTGGTTTTTTGAGGACTGTTTTCGTCTCCACTATAATATGAAGGACGCCTTCGAAGTGGCATAGAAGCCAAGCAGTCAAGTCGGCAGGAAAGCGATCACTAACGATGAGAACATCCTTATCGGTTCTCTGAATACCCATGACAATCCCAGCAAAGGTGACTGAATTCAAGAGATGGGGATGTAGGTGTTTGAGTTCATCACAGAGGCCTCCAATAGAGTGTCCCGAGTTCACCACATTGATATAGATGCTCTCGACAATCTTCGAGATGACTGCCTTTATGGGTGCTCGCTGTATATTATACTGGTACGAGACTTCTTCTTGATGTCCACCTTTGTCTAAGATCATTGAGCATAGAATTTCTGTTACGTAATTGGGCTCATGAAATTCGGTGAGCGAGGCGACGGATGATACCATGTAGCAGTACTCTGGATCATACCCAAGAAGTCGACCCAGTGAGCCTGAAACAATTAGGCTGATAGGGGCTCCCTTGATACCCATGATCTTGTGGTCCGCTTCCTGGAGTTTCGTGCGAATCTCCATACCCTCGGCATTGGGGTAAGCAAGGCTTGCTGCGAGCTTGCAACAGGCAGTAAAGCTGGCGTCCTCGATTCGCTCGCGCGCGAGCCACTTGACAATTCGCAGACTGACGTCAGTCATGGAGCATGAGTTTGAGAAATCCATCAGAGCACGGGCAAGGTCGAATGACCTTGTCGTCAGATCCATCGAACTCAGAAGGCGATTGGAAGACATGGAAAATTGATTTGCTGGATAGAATGATGGAGGGAAACATATAAGGAAAGTTGGAATAGCCAGACTGTATACAGATATTAGAGGGGGAAACGAGGCAAACGCTAATGCAGGGCGTTCACAGTGTGCCTGATCCGGGGTGATGCTGATGCAAGGATTCTGCCTGGCATTCTTGGCGCGCCGCTTTCCAGACCGAAAAGGCACATAACCCGGGTTGATTTGAAGGCCTAAGTTACGTGAGTACCGAGAAGACTATCATGCATCCGGGGGTGGTGGTGGATGAATCTTTGTATTGCGCAAGCCATGAGTGAAAATGTAAATGATGCATTATGCAACGATCGTAAGACGCCGACCTCTTTCAAATGTCTCCCCCTATACCATGTACCCTTAACGCCATTTTCAATTGCCAGTCGACGTAAGCAAGACAAATGCCGAAGCGACTGGTGGGTATGCAGCACTGACTAACCGAACTAGAATGCATGATCATGTAACCATAATGACTTAATAAATTCGTAGCGTCGAGATACATCTGTATGGTCGTAAATTCACCGGGCCTTTTCCCTTACATAACCGTCATCAATAACCCTCAAGAGCGGGCTTGCAAAGCTGAATTTCGCGGACCCACTCCGACTTGAGTACTTTTGAGGCCGTGAGACGACGTGTTGGACTTGGGTCCGGGTCGAGTATCGAGTAAATGACGTTACGACAGCGGCGCTTCCAAGTGTGTCAGCAGATGTTCAACAATGCAAGTTGACAGTCTCGACTTACTCTGTGCAGTGTCTCGATGGGCCCATACCCATCGTCACCCCTCCGCCCTTCAACGTATCGGTCGAAGAACTCATCTTCATCTCGCTTAGCAACACGCCAAAGATGTCTGCCAGTCCTCATAGCCATGTAGATGACGCCAGTAGCCCAAACATCGACAGCTCTGGGATCGAACTCCTTGTCTGTATATTCTTCAGGAGCAATGTAGGGAGCTGAGCCGCAAAGCCCAGCAGTCATATGGGCCTCCTTTTCCCAGGCCATTCGGAAGCATTCGCCGTTACCAAAGTCGGTGATCTTCAGAGAACCGTGTGTGGTGAGCAGCAGGTTCTCTGGTTTAAGGTCACGATGGGCGACACCCATCTCGTGCAAGTATTCGACACCGCACATAAGTTGCTTGAAGTAGCAGTCTGCCTCCTGGACTTCCAGTTTTCCAGCTGAGAGCACCAAGGTGTAAAGATCCCCACCAGCGCAGAATTCCATGACCTCGCAGTAGTCACCCTTGGCGTCTTGTAGAAGATCTAGGGTGTGGATGACGTTCGGGTGACGAAGAGAAGACGAGATGCAAAACTCAGAGGTAAGGCGCTTTTGATACTTCTTGGGCGACTCCTGAGGTTTTCGGCGGAACTCCTTGACAGCGTATAATTGTTCGCTTTTAGAATTCGTAGGGTCGGTTTTGTGCGAGATTCTGACAATGCCGAAAGCCCCACGACCAACAATCTCCTGGCATTTGCCGTACTTTTGTACAAGCGTTGCGGTCGCAATCGGTCCCCCCTTCTTGTCCGAAGCAAGTTTCTCGCGCTCACTCCTTAGCTGGTCTACCCACGTCGACATCAACGACAACTGCTGATGCTCATCTTGGCCATGCTCCTCTCGTTTTTTGCCACCAAGCATGTCGCGCAGCATGTCAGACAGCTTCTCTTGTCTCTTGGCGCTTTTGAGGGTATGCTGGTGAGTGCCATCGGGGAGGACCTCAAATCTCCTAAACTGGAGCGCGTGGTCAACATCTTTCTGATCCTTCTTGACGTTGACCGTGCTAGCTTTCGGTTCAGGCTCTACCGAACCTTGCGGCCTCTTGTCTGAGTATGACTCTTGCCTTGATGGCGGCTTCAGTGTCGGTGTGCTCGTCTCTTTGTTACTGTCAGGCTCGGACCCCCCACTCTCACGACCGTCTTTGACTTCAGACTCCTTGGGGACTTTGGCATTGGAGAACATGCGGGAGAGACGATTTGTTATTGTGGGCTTCTTTGCGGTCGCAGGGACGTCCAGTGTAGCGGTTGGAACGCCGGCGCCATTAGGTAATGATACTGGCTCTTCGGGGATGGCTGGGTGGGTGAAACCAGGCTTCCCATCTTGCGATTGAAGCGTAGAAATGGAGGTCGTGGGAGACGGTGATGATTGTGGGCGGTGGGTAAGCGTGCTTGTCTGGCCACTCATTTCTCTTACTGGGTTGCTGGATATGTGGTAGAAAGGTGAATAGTGGGTGGACCTCAGTCCAGGCGGACGATGCCCTGCCCACGAGTGGTAAGATGCTCAAAATTGAACGACAACTTGGCAGGTGGAAATCATAAGGTTAAAAGGTGTCGGAGAAGAAGTACGAGGAGATCTGTAGTGCCTGGATACGAGGCTATTCTGAGAGGCGAGCAGTGCTTTCTGGAATTGATGACCAATGTAAGGTGGTGATTTCCAGCCGAGGTGGACCCCTCGTGAAGGCAAATGCGAAAAGTCGACTCAAGGCAGGATCCGACACGAGCGCCTTCGAATTTTGATGCGCGACAGTTGGGTTGCAGTGAGATGCTTTTCAGGAGGATAGCGGTGGGCAGAGACAGAGAAGTGGAAATGCGGAGGTTTGATTACACACACACACACACGCACACACACAGTGGTTAGCTGGTCTGGCGGTGGGGAAGAACTTCAGGGGCACGACAGGAAGGCATAGTGATTCCCGTGCGTTGTGAAATCATAGGAAATACAGATTTTTGGATGTAGGCTGTGCAAGCTTGTGATGATGTTATGAGGGTCTCGAGAATGGCGAAAAAAAGGTAACGGAGAGGATTTTCAAAGCTTGTGTAAAGCTTGTGTTTTCGCTCACGAGCACGAGGCGACAGTGTAAGATCTAATATCAATGGCCTTATCCACCAACAGCAATAGGCGTCATGAGCCAAGCCCGACCCTTGTTTCAATGAATCGTCGAAGCATGCAGGCGATGAAGCGATCTCCCTTGCTCCCTTGTAATCGGCACAAAGACTTGCAGCTAAACTATTACATCAGACTTCCATCTACCCACGCTCGCCACGCACCTTCCGCCCATCACCCACGCTTCGGACCACATAACAGGCGGGGGGTTGTCCCAACTTTGCAACCGCTTTGACGAGGTTACATCGACATCGGCGATATCACATACCACAAGTAGTATTTGACGCCGAATTGCTTTTGCCAAAGCGACAGATCAGTGGCGCAACGTGCTTTAGTTTCCAGGGCCTAAGGTACTGTCTGTCTAACTGACAAATCAATAAACCCCTCATACAAACAGCACTTTCTTTCTTCCTCCTGTCCGCTTACCTTACTCACACTATGCTGCTGTGACACTTCACCGTCTCCCTCCCATTTTCCATACGTCTGCAGCTAAAAATAGTGTTCCTTATCTGATCTCCACGTGCATCGTCTTACTGGTTCTCTTGTGTTCAAATGTCGCCATCGCCCAAATTTTTAGTTGTGCTGAAGACGACGTCTCGCGGCGGAGATCCTCCAAAAATCTCCATATGCATATGCAGCCACCAGCAGCTACCTATGCACTGCTTATCCGCGCTTCCCCGTTCATGGTCTCCATGCCAGCAAAGCAGAGGACCATTAGTTACAAGCTACCGACGGAGGCTTACATACCCATCTCTCGATGGTCTTTGTGCTATGCCTTCTTCATATCCTAGAAGAATTCTGAGCGTCGTGTATGGGCTTGCTCCACGAATTTTGATTTTTTCGCTCCGGATCGGTCTACGATTTGATTCAATAGCATGTGTATCTCTTAAAGGGTCTGGGTTGATAGCATCTTCAGCTTTCATTGGATTTTCGCCTATCTCTCTTGTCTTTGTAAGTGGCAATGGACCCTCTATGTTGCATTTCACGGCGGCTGATGCTCCGATTAAGTACACTAGGACCATCGTTGAGTGGTTCCTAGGAAGCATTGCGTCAAACACTAGCATCATAGTTTCTCGCTTGGTCCATCCCTTCCGCTTCTGCATTGATAAACGGTGGCATTGTGAAACAGGGCATTGATATCTAGCTATCGTCATTCACGCTAGTATGAAGAAATGTGCTCACCACCACTTTCAGCATATTACATGCCCTCTGATTGACTCTCATCACGAGGGTTTCACAGATTGTTTGTGGTTTATGGTCGGTGCTTCTCGGATCGAGAATCTCCCAAACTTGACGAATTCTCGGAGGCGATATGTGGTCATCAGAGTGCTTACAAATGCCAAGCTTAGAGGCTGCAAAGAGGACCACCAACTCAGCTACGCTATGAGGGAGTATTCCCCAACCTCGGACAAGCGCCGCGTGGCTGCAGATACGATCTAGATGCGAGTGCCAACGGCGAAGGTTCGCGGCGAGCCTTTTTCTCCCGCAAGTATACTCATGTGCCTTTGATTCACCAAGTGACTGAGGTGCATCCCCCAACCAGCGGAACCGTCCGGTTCTGCCAGCAGGCCCATAGACCCACCTGTACATGGCCAGCAATCAGGCAAGTTGCTAAGAGTCTAAGCAGGGGCGGGAGAAGAACACGTGCTGCGACATCGGAAGGGGTACAGGGACGTGATGCCCATAATCGGAGAACCATCCACGATGGAACCATATACGCAGTGGGTGAACTACTCAATGGAATTGTGAGCTATCATTGAGAGAATCCAGGGGTCAATGCCAACCAAGATAAATCACGAGGGTAAATTCGATCTCCTGTGTGGTCAGTTTCATCGGAGAGAAGATTAATTTCTTTGCGAATGTCTTAGGGGCCCATGGCTTTGAATGCGGGTCTAATCCAGTGCGCATCAATAATAGATTCGACGAGCTGACTCGGGGCAATTCCCCATCTGCAGTCTGTTGTACTAAGGCCTTTTATAGCTCTGCAGTGATCAAGTCTCAGCTTCTGGCTAAGAGATTCAGTCTGTCTTAAATCATAGATCAAGTTTCTCAGCAATTTTCCTGACTCCAAGGTTCCCATTGCAGCTTTATATAAGCTCCTACTAAGACGAGCCAGCTATCATAAGTATTTGGCCATGCGAAACACAAACTTAACCAAAATACTGGCCCAGTATCCCCCAAAATTTGATAACACCAACGTCAAAATGTTTTCGTAGTTGATCAAGTAATATGATGGTTTATCTCCAGAGACAGAAGCCATCTGACCCCGGATACGTCACGCTTTGATAGTGACGAGCTTTTAATCTCCCATCACGCGGCAAAACCACTATCCTTGGGCCTACCAGAGCTGAACAATCCTTCAGTGATGGAAACAAGAATATCCAACCAAGACCTCAAAATACCCTGGTATCCTCGATGAACTCGTCAGCCTAAGATCATGTGGACGCGAACCTACCTGCTGCTGCTGGCAGTACGAATATACTTTGCCCTCGCGCCAAGCTACATCCATCCGGATGAGAACTTCCAAGGTCCAGAAGCCATAGCTGGTACGTTCCCGGCTCATTCTCTTCCCACTATACCTATCTCAATCCCAGAATTAGCCCCCGCAAGAGCGGTGAGCGTCCAGAGTCCATACCGTGCATAAGCCTGGACTAGCACGCGTTCTCCGCCTCCCCGTCTCCGCAAGTTCGAATTCGCTGAGATCTTGAGATAGGCAATATCTTCTCCTTCCCTCACCATTTGACATGGGAATTCATATCCGACAAGCCTGTACGCAGCGTCTTTCCACTATGGCCGGTCTACGGGCTTCCAATGGTGGTCCTCCAATGGATCTGGTCAGGGATTGGAACGGACGAGGTCCCTCCGCAGGTTGTGTACTATACTCTACGGGTCTTGATGTTTATCTTGAGCTTCGTACTGGAAGATTGGGCAATACATGATCTGGTAAAATCACCTCGGCATCAAAAGCGAGCTGTCACGTTGGTGGCTTCTTCTTACGTTACCTGGACGTACCAGACCCATACCTTTTCCAACTCGGTTGAGACATTGGTGGTATTATGGAGCCTCGTGATGATACAGCGAATACTGGACAATAAGGTTGGCTCAGCTTGCCTTTTAAATGGATAGCAAGTACTGATTTTCTCCCAGCAACAAGACTCACTGCTCTCCTCAGCCATCCTGGGCTTGCTACTCACATTCGGCGTCTTCAATCGCATCACGTTCCCCGCCTTCGTCCTTATTCCGTGCCTCTACCTCATACCGCACTTCCTACGCAAGTACGGCCCACCAAAGTGTCTCACCGGCCCCAAGAATCAGACAGGCTAACAGATACAGACCACTCGCCCTTCTCGCGCTCTTCTCAACCACGCTCCTTATCACCCTTCTCGCTATAACCATCGACACAAGCTTCTACCAGCCCTCGAAACCACTTTTCTCTACCCTCTTCAACAAACCAACCTTCACACCCTTCAACTCCCTTCTCTACAACAGCCAACCCTCCAACCTCGCAACCCACGGCCTCCACCCCCACTACCAACACCTAGTAGCCAACCTCCCCCTACTCCTCGGCCCAGCCCTCTACCTCTTCCTTTCCGTCCGCATAGAGAAACCCACGACCCTCCCCCTCCTATCAGCCATATCCGGAACCGCTCTCCTAAGCTGCATACCCCACCAAGAACCACGCTTCCTCCTTCCCGCCGTCCCTCTCATCCTCTCCTCCCTCCACCTCCCAACCTCCAAAACCCTGAAACAATACTGGCTCGCAGCCTGGATCCTCTTCAACGCCATAATGGGCATCTCAATGGGCATATACCACCAAGGCGGCGTCGTCCCCGCACAAGCATGGCTAGGGCAGCAGAAAGAATTAGGAGCGCACATGCAGGAGGTGATGTGGTGGCGCACATACAGCCCGCCTGTCTGGCTTATGGATCATAATCCCATACGCACCACAGACCTGATGGGCATGCCGTTTATCGAAATGCAAAATAAAATCGACACAGCGCTGGGGAAGGAGTGTAATACGAATAAAAGCATTGGACTGGTCGCGCCGTTTTCGAGTGCGGAGCTGGATGCTTCGTGGGCGGAAAGGGATTTGGTTTTAGAGGAGATCTGGCGGTATGGACGGCACTTGAATCTTGATGATTTGGAGTTCGGGGAGGAAGGGGTACTAGGGACGTTGAGGAGGGTTGTGGGTAGGAGGGGTTTGGTTGTTAGGAGGGTTAGAAGGATTTGTCAAGATGCAGGTGGTGGAACCATGCATGGGGATTGGTAGAGCTTGTTCATAGATGTGTCAATAGTGCACATACCTTATTCATAGTGGTAATCATGATTGTTCTGCAAATGCCAATGCATGGACCACTTGAATTGCATCTACCGATTTTCTTTCGAGAGATATTGAAGTAACTATATGAGTTTGTCCTTTATTAACCTTCGATCCTCACTGGATTCATACATGGACTTATTCAGTGTGGTTGCAAGATCTCCTATTCCATGATCATCGCCTCATATCTCAATATCGGCACTGCATGCATGACGAATCATTCCTTGATGTGCAAACAAAAATGCAATCAGGCACCCCCTTCACCCTCATCGTCTGGCTGATCAAAGAGGAAATTCGCCGCCAATTCCTCATTCTTGTCGCAGGCAAAGTATGCCTGGATGACCATGTCCCTCTCGAAGCCCAGACGGCAGAGCTATTGATGTCAGTACGATGCTATCTTGCATTCTCGGGGAGGATTTAGACTCACTCTCTCAATCGCTTCCCTCTCCTCTTCCGTGACACTGATCTCCTGGGCACCTGGCGGCAACGGCGTATCATCTCCAGTGTCCTCACTCAAAAGCTGCAGAAATTGGTCCGGGTTCTCTCCGATCAACCGAGCGAGCTGTGGGTTTCCAGCTCCAACTTGCTGCAAGATAGGCTCCAGCATGCGCGGCTGCGTTTGCACGATCTGCCGTAGTTGCTGGAACTGCGGGTTGTTGCGCAGGAAGTCGAGATTTCCTAGGCCGGCTCCACCTTCGGCGCCTGCTCCAGCAGCAGCACCTATTCCGGCACCGAGACCTGCCAGATTGGCGCCGCCTGCTGCTCCGCGAGATCCTCGAGCACCTCCACCTGCGCCACCGGTGCGGCCGGCTTGGGCGGCGGCTTCGAACAGGTTGATGGGTTGGTCGCCATCATCACCTCCGGCTGCGGGTGCAGGTGTGTTGCCGGTGGCGGCGGGTGGCGAGGCTGCAGCTGGTGTACCACCTTGACGTGCTCCTCCAGCTCCACCTCGTGCTTGTGCCTGCGCCTGCTCTTGTTGCACATTCTCGGGGATACCCTATCAGAAAGTTAGACGCATGCGATTTGCTTAGAGAATTGAACACCTACATTCAATAAATACTCCACGGCACGATCTGGGTTAAAGAACGCAGCTCTCATAGCACGGTCAATCTCCGCTCTCGGGAAACCCATGGCCTGCATGTTCGAAATGGCATCATCGCGCTGCGCTCCTAGAGTGAGCGCCGAGGGGTCGTTGAATGAGGCACCCTCTGCTGATGGGGCGGATGGAGCTGGAGAGGGAGTAGCGGGAGGATTTGCTGTGGTCGTGGTTGGGTGAGTAGGAGCGGCAGGTGCTGCAGGAGTTGCTGCTGTTGCGGGTACGGGTGTCGATGGGGATTTCGATGTGGAAGCTGAAGCTGCAGGTGCGGCTTTTGGCTTTTGATATGTCAGCCTTAGTCCTGCAACAGGAAGGTTCTCGGCAGTCTTACCTTAGATATCATGCAAACGATGAACCCTTTCTCTTCGATGCTATACGACTCGACGGTGTTTGCATCTTGTAATATCTTGCCTATAAGTTGGCCAACAATAAGCACGTACTCATAACATTTCCAGCCCAAGACTCGACTGAGTCTTCCCGGCCTCGAACATACCCGAATATATGAGCTTTTGTTGACTGGCTTCCCATCCTTTCTCCTTTGAGATCTTCTCCTTGACTTCTCCGATCTGTAGTTCGATCACCACGTCAGTACCAGGGTTTGACTCTCATGACAACCTTCTACTACAAGGCTGCACTGTCGTGGAAGGATTTTCCCATACCGTCTCCGAAGGTTCAGCCTCGATCACAAACTTCTGCTGCTTCAGGTCCTGTTACAACCATCACTGTTAGCATCAAGAGCACATAGAAGGTCCGTTCATAGAAAAGTAGCCTACCTTGAAAGTGAGCTTCATCTTGCCCCACCACCTTTAGTGTGCTTAAGATTCTCGGCGTTGTGTGGTCTAGTAGTGGAACGGTAGAAAGACTTGTTCGTTGATAGATGGAATAAGTAAGAAGGAGAGTTCACAGATGAGAATTTATGTTGGAGATTTTGTGTTTAAGAAGGAAGAGCGTGTGAAGAAGCTGTGTCTCGGCTTATGATCACTAACTTCAGATCCTTGGCTGCGGGTAAGGCTGAGTGTTACCGAGTATTAAAGGCCAAGGGACCTGATTTGAGTTGTATCTTGAAGGAAGTCTGACATAAACCCTGAATGTGGCGGCTACAACATATATGTTGTTTTCCCCTGCTGCCTTGACCCAAGGCTGACATACAAAATTCTAGAAACTTTTACCGTAACACAGAGATCTGATCCTCGACGGCAAGAGAATCTCTTACCATCGATTTTTGAATAGGAAACTGTCAATGGACTCCCGCCGTTACACTCTCAGCCTGAGGGACTCTGCCACAATGGACCGCTCTTTCGCGATAGCCCGCAAGTCGTGCGGCAATCTACCAGAATTATGACGACATCGGCCCACGGCACTATTGACAGGATCCAAAAACCGTCACCGCCTACATCCTGAAACCTCTAACAACTCAAGCCTGGTAAGCAGTCTGCTGAATACAGGTCTTGCTGAAAGATGACCAGAGGTCAAGGCGCAGCGAGTCTTCAATTCGAACATCGGTCTAGTGAACATAAGGAACAACGGTTTCTGGGTCTGAGCGTGGACTATTGACTGTCAATATATACCAACGAACGATACTCCTTACTAGGACCATGGGAATACCCAGGTCTGAGCAGACTTGATGGGAGCCCTTGACCCTAAGCTCTAGGCTTCACAGGCTTCACTAACGACTGGGAAGGCGGCAGTTGAAAATTCTCACCAACACATACCAAATGAAGATGTTAAATTATGTGATACCAAGAGCGAAGAGCTGACAATTTGTCTCCGAAGGATCGGATCGCCGGTCTGAGATGCCCGGGGAGAGGCCAATGCACATCATCGATTGGACCGTTTCTTGCGCCATGTCGCGAAAAGCCAGCCCTACCGCACAACTCACGCGTTTTCGCAACGAAAATCCAACACACAACCCTCTGCGTTACCCATCCCAAATTTTCCTCTTCCTGCTTCCTTCTTCCCTTCCTTTCTCTTTCCTTCTCGACGTGACTTCATCTGTTTTCAATCAATTGACTTTGACACTCAATTGCCTTCCACTCTGCCATTCTTTCGTTTCAATTAATGTTCGGGCTCTCGTTCATTAGTTCATGGGCTTGACCGGACTACATCCGCAACCAATTTTACTATGACCCATTGAGCAGCCTCTTCTTGGCCTACAGCCTTGCAACCACTCCCAGGTCCTTCAATTGACCTATCAATTCATGATTCTCTGTCCTTTGCCCGATCTCCTATCCATAAACAACACTGGCTGTCCTTCAATTGCCGAATCACTCTTTCCTTCGATCCACACCTGGACACAACAACTCAATTGAAGCACTCGTTTCTTCCCGAGTCCTGACGCGGAGGACACAACTCAACCGATATTCCCCGCGGCCACCGAGCGTTCTTGCCATCCTCATAAAGCCTCAAACGACTTCTCGTCACACCACCACGCCCACATTGTCGTTACTTCTCCACTCAAGACCTACACAAGCAATTGAACCCCACCTCTTCTGAGCGTGATGGTGAGAGATTGGAAAGACCTGTCAAGCAGTCAGTACTGTTAGCTTTACGTTGGTGATCGCAGAGCCAGGGCCGGGACGAAGCCAAGCGTGTAGTAATAAGCGTTGGAAGAAAACTATTTGGACAGCATGGCTCGCACAATTGTTCTTGCCTTCGTTGGGCTTGCTGCATTCTTGCTGGGCGTAGCTACTGCCATTTTGATGCTCGTTCTAGCCGTCTCTTTGATTTCAGGTCATCAGGAAGCTTTTGCTCTGCCTTTGGTGGCTGCGATTGTACAGATCGTTTCATGCTGCACCTTAGCGACACTTATCTTGCTGAGGACTCAGCATGACAAACACCCAGCAGTTTTTGTCGGACAGACACGCCGAAGATACGTCCTTGTCCTTGTCCTGGGAATTCTACCATCACTGGCTGCTGCTGCTGTCGTCGGTTCAGCTCTTGGATGGGGAGAAGGTTCCTTGACTAAGAAGAATCTGCTTGTTGTAGGGGCTCCAGCTTCGAGCTTTCTGACAATCATCTTTGTGGTCTGGGGTATCACCATTCTGGCACAATCCATTTACTACATGAGCTTTGCTTGGGTGCGGAAGACCAAACCTACCATCTCGTCGCCAAGACTTGCTATTGAGGAAGCACCTCACCAGATGATCGAGCCCAGCCGGCCTGCAACTGTAGCCTCCACTCAGTCGAACCCGTTCCGTGAGCAAGTGGTATCTTCGCCACCTTCGTTGATCAATTCGGACGGTACAATCTCAATGCGGTCTTCATTTTCGACCTTACAGCGGCCACCATCGTCAAAGAAAGTGTACATCGTCCGTGAGAAATCATACAACCGTCAGTCAGGAAGGTCCTCATATGATGGTCCGTCAAGTAGACCCTCCCAGGACGAAGGCTTTGATTCATGGGACACATCTGCGGTCTCGTCGCAAATTCGACAGACTGTCTTCACGTCGAAACCGCTCAAGGGATCAGGGTTGGAGCCAATCCCGGGAAGCCGGTCGCCATCACCAGCAAAGGCGCTCGAGGGGCCATTCTTTCAGCCAAGCCCATCGCTGAGCCCACCTCCTAGTCCACTACCACAGCCATCTATCTCAAGACAGAATTCTCCAACTTCGATCCCCATCGACATACCGAACTTTACTTCCATGTTTCCTCCATCTACTCCACCAGTCACTAGCCCGTCTCAGCTACAACGGAACTTCTCCAGACCCGGCTCCCACTCAGGTCCGATGCCTCCGCTCTCGCGCTCAGGCTCGCGCTCAAGGGCACCCTCAATCAATGAAGAGCACATCCACCCACTATTTCGAAGTAATAGTCCCACTCCGCCTCCAAGTGCATCAGCGAACACTAAAGTCACCGCCGCCCCTGGAGCTGGCCTGCTAATCAACGAGCGCACGCTGAAACGGATGCGATCCGGCAGCCTACCATCAAGCCCGAGTCCCTTGATACGCTCACTAAGTTCTTCTGATATTCGCAATCCAATTGCTCCGCCATCACCGAGCGTTGACACGATGCCAATTCACCACACGGTCGGGCGTGCGCCGAGTCAGCGGCATCAGAGGAAGCGATCGCTGTCATTTGAGTCTAGCACTTTGAAGTGAACTTAGGTCTACCTATCACGGTCATTACGATTTATGAGCATGTTTAGCGAGGAGTTAATGAGCATTGGTAGAAGGAAAGAAATTCGGTGGGGAAAAAGGGTTGGCGTTCATTTACAATAGGTAGAAGTGAATTCGAGACAATAGAGCAAATGGAAGATATTGACCCTATTGACCATGACAATGGGGAACAACCCCTGGTACCAGCCATTTTGTTTCATGATAGACAATAGCCTGTGCGAATTGCTATATCTTCGTCCAAATTTCCAACCTCTTTGCAAATACATTATATCAACCATACAATTGACCACTTCTTCGGCTTCTAACCCATCAAACATACATTCGGTAAATGCTTGAGAGCGTGAAAGTGCTGTTTTGCCGCTGTTTTGTCGCTGCTGTTGTGTCATTCTATTGCTTCCTGGCAATCTCGCATGTACCGTTCTTCGGCACTATTCTTCCAATGTTGCACCATTTCATGGGCTAATATCCCTTCCTTTTCATCGTTATTTGCTTGATCTGAGCTGCTGTTGTGTCGTTCTCTGCTTCGCTGCCCTTCCAATGTACTATTTGTCAACACTGTCCCCCTCGCACATGGCACGTTCTTCAGCGCCATTCCTCATTGATTGGTCAACTCATGGGCCCGATCCCCGTTCATTCTGTCATTTGATGGCTTGTTCTGAGCTGGAAGTACGCCATTCGATGCTGTTTTGCCGCTGCAGTGTGCTGTTGGTCAACACCGCTGCCGTTTATTTCTGCAATTCTTGGGCTTCTTTCACTCGCATTATGACACTTTCCAGCTCTTCTCGCTTTGCTTTTGTGTCACTTGGAGGGCAAATGGCTAACAAAAGTGCGCAGACATGCCTCCCAAATCCAAGCCCGCCGCCGCCGCCGCAGGGCTGGTCCCCGGCACACTCAACCAAACCCAACTCGACATCAAGAACCGCCCCCACCTCGCAGCCAAATTCCGGCGAATGGCAGACCTCAGAGTCAATTATAGCGGCGTCACCAAGGCCCTGATGCCTGCATTGGAGGAGTTGGCTGCCCGCACCGCCCAAAATCTCAGGGATGACGACCACTACACACCTCAGCGGCCGCAACCGCCAGCATTACGACCGGCTCAAAGCCCCATGGGACGCCAATTTGCAGGAGGAAATAGCCCGCATCAACGCAATAACGACCATGAAGATGGAAAACGAAGCAGCCAAGACGGGCTATGCCCAGCAGGAAGTGGGGGATGCATACGGGGTAAGTTGCCCGAGTTGTCAGGTTTTCATGGCTAACAACCCGAATAGCGCAAAGTTGAAAGGGGTCCCAGCCGACCGAATGGTGGACATTGAGCTCGAGTAGACTATTTTTCGGATTGAGTATGGGTTGAGAGGAGAGGGGAGTGGGGGCAGAGGTGGAGCGGAGGAGAGGGCAGAAGCATGGCATGAGGAGTTGAATATGGCGTGGAGCGTGGGGTGGGGGAGCTGGATCTGACATGATGGAGGGGATAGCTACCGCATTTTTGTACCAACATTGCGCATTCCGAGCGCAGACACCGTCGTTTTTAGGGTCTGCGACTGTCTTTTCGGTCGAATTGAAACATTGGATGAGCAGACCAAAACAATATTCAAACTCATTTCTCCTTGATGTAGTCGCGGTTGATGCTCTTCAAGCTCGCATTACGAGCTATTACATGAACGAGATAAACTGTTAATGCATGAATCAAAACTCCTTAGAGCACCCAAAACGCACAGAAATCGACGAATTAGATACCTATATTCAGGCAATGTTTAATGTAATCACCCACTTTTTGTGCCAGTTCTAGCTTGTCATATTATGAGTGACAGGAGCTGCAGACCTTTCCATCCAGGCTCATTAGGGGTTTCAAATCTGCAAAAAAATCGAGGTTGGATACAATGTTGTTGGAGCATTCGGACTCGCCTCCCACTCGTTCGGTTGTATTTTAAAGCTCATCAAGCTGGTAACGTGGATTATGATCTGAAATACATGAGTTGCAAAACCACGAAGTCAGGCTCAAGCACAAAAGGATACCAGAAAGCAAACACCGGAGGAGTTGGAAGTCCGCATTGGGAAGGCTTTGGACTCATCAATCGCCTGTTTCGTACCCAACGTAGCTCTGAGTCCCATAACTAAGAGCCGCTAGATGACTCCAAGGTGCAGTCATGCGTTGACTCAGCTTTGGACCCTTACTCTAGCGGGTGGATCACTTGGCGTCAGATCTATATTCCTTGCCCCACTGAGCTCCGGATATATTATTTATCAGCTCTTCGCAGCACATTCTTGCTATCACACTTGTATTCTCACAAAAACACATTTGTTTTTGACTCCCATCTCCCCAAACAATACCCCTCCGCTCCGTATAAACCCGCAGACCCACAATTCCCCGCAAATCTACATCCCACCATGGCAGTACGTGCCCAATTCGAGAACTCGAACGAGTATGTGGTCTTCTGCAAGCTAAACAGGTTCATGTTTAAAGCTTGCTGACACCTAATGCAGGGTCGGCGTCTTCTCCACACTCACCAATGCCTATGCTCTGGTTGCCATCGGCGCCAGCGAGAATTTCTACAGTGTGTTCGAAGCAGAGCTACAGGATGTGGTGCCAATATGCCGTTGTACGATTGCAGGGACTAGAATTATTGGCAGGTTAACAGCTGGGTGAATATGCTTCAATCTATATTCTGGGAGTGCTAGACTAAGAGTTCTAGCAACCGCAAAGGCCTCCTCGTGCCAACATCAACCACAGATCAAGAGCTCCAGCACCTTCGAAATTCAATACCAGACGAGGTCAAGATCCAGCGTATTGAAGAGAGATTATCAGCACTCGGGAATGTTATATGTGCAAACGATCATGTGGCACTGGTGCATCCGGATATCGAGCGAGAGACCGAGGAGATTATTGCAGATGTCCTGGGCGTCGAGGTGTTTCGCCAGACAATAGCGGACAACGTTCTTGTGGGATCTTATATGGCTCTTTCCAACCAAGGAGGGATTGTACATCCGAAGACCCCAATACAGGATCAAGATGAACTGTCGAGCTTGCTGCAAGTACCGCTGGTGGCAGGCAGTGTGAATCGAGGGTCTTCAGTTGTTGGAGCTGGGATGGTCGTGAATGACTGGATGGCTGTGACCGGGGTGGATACTACGGCCACGGAGTTGAGTGTGGTGGAGAGTGTATTTCGGCTGGGTGAGGGGATGGGGCCGGAGGCGATCAATACGACGAATAAGGACACTATGGTGGAGTCCTTCTATTAATGGAGGAGCGGGAATGTGCTTGTTGGTCTTCTGGGAGAGTAGATTCTCCTGGGTCTCCAGACTTCACAGATGGCGTCTAAGCCTCATCATGCCGATATGACACTAGTATGCAGTTCTGAATAGGCAGCTTTTCGCTGTGGATTGATCGCTCGTTGTGTGCCATACGCTTGGCCATTAGGCAGCTCAATCAGTTCTGTAGAGATGCAGTCTGCAGCAGCAATAGTCAGCACTACAAGAACATACATTTACCCCCTCCCGATGTTACTCACGACGAATTGCTCGACTCCTAGCTCAAAGAGCTCGCAGTTGACTCCAAGTCCTCCAGGATGCTCGACAGGCGACAGAGGATTCTTCACAACTGCACGGCATTCAGCATGACGCCTTTTCATGGTGTCCACGCTTCCAAGCACTCACCATACTCAACATAGAGACTGACATAGATCTGGTGCAACACGATCCTGAGATTGTTGGTCTTTGTATCTGTAACCATGACGAACTTCAGGGAGGTCGGTGTCTCGTAGTAGTGTAGTTTGTAGTGGCTTGTTCGGTACGAGATGAAGCTTCAAAAATCCAACCATCAGTCTTGATACTGCAGCTGTTGTGAATTGATTCTCTTTACTTGTCCTCTGGGCCTCCAAGCTTTCTGACCATGTTTCTTAGGGAGAAGATGGTCCCAAAGACCAACTTAGCGTCATCTTCAGCACTGAGAGCCTTCGATTGCGGTTGCCCGTCCGAAATACCATTTGGCTGTGGTATTTTGGAGGAAGAGCCTGGTCGAAGTGCCCATTTCTTCTTGTATATGCATTCAGCTGCACTGTGTTAGTCCTACCCCCTGAAATGGTTCAGGGGAAACATACCATGCCGATCGAATACGTAAAAGGAGTACACGACCATGATGCTGATCGAGTCCAGACAATTCCAGAATAGATGGGCCACGGTGGAGCAAGTAGCGGCGTTTGAAATAGACAAGGCTAGATAGGGTCTCGGCCGAGCTGAGGGAGCTTGGCGACGAATATATCTTCAACTTTGGGAAAGCCCAAGGCACTCCAAGCTCAATTCAATTGCGATTGTACATGTTTGAAGCTGTGGACTTTGAACATGTACTGCTGGCATTCGCTGTCATCTTGTACACACCTACGCTATGCCTCTAACCCTCGAGAAAGAGACATTGGCGAAAAATGAAGCGGGGATCATGCCTTCCCATGGGATTTCCATTGATCTGCCAAGTACAGGAGATGGAGACAGGCCATCAAACGTGAGACATATGTATGGCAAATGCAGTCCAATCCTGCATCATAGCTAGCTAAGCATCTACAGGTCCCAGCCAGCCTATGAAAGCCCTCTCAGACACCACCGCCGCAAACAATCAAGTGCCAGAGAAGTCAAGGAAACGTTACATGCACATTCTGAATATACCAACAGTGAAGATGATGGAGGTGCTGTGCACCGAATCAACCAATACGTGATCAAGCAAGAGATAGGGCGAGGTTCGTTCGGGGCAGTACACCTCGCAGTTGACCAGCATGGCACCGAGTATGCGGTCAAGGAATTCTCAAAGTCTAGGCTGAGGAAGCGTGCACAATCCAACATTCTCCGCCGGCCCCATGCACCCCGGAGAGTGGGCCACTTAGCTGCAGGAGTGGGCTTCAACTCTCCATTGCATAGACATTCCTCAACAGATATCACCGATCAGGAAGACGGAGGTAATCCACTTTTCTTGATCAAGGAGGAGATTGCGGTCATGAAAAAGCTCAACCATGGCAATCTGGTTTCTCTCATTGAAGTCCTGGACGACCCCAACGAAGACTCGCTGTACATGGTCCTTGAAATGTGCAAGAAGGGAGTAGTCATGAAAGTCGGAATGGATGAAAAGGCAGATCCATATGATGATGAGAGCTGCCGGATGTGGTTTCGCGATCTCATATTAGGGATTGAGTATTTGCATGCTCAAGGGGTAGTGCACCGGGACATCAAGCCTGACAATTTGCTATTGACAGAGGATGACATCCTTAAGATTGTCGATTTTGGGGTCTCGGAGATTTTTGAAAAGCACTCGGAAATGACGACAGCCAAATCAGCTGGATCTCCGGCATTCTTGCCCCCAGAACTGTGTGTAGCTAAACATGGAGGTATCTCAGGCAAGGCTGCAGATATCTGGTCAATGGGCGTCACGCTCTATTGTCTACGCTTTGGGAAGATTCCGTTCGAACAGACTGGTGTTCTACAGCTTTATGAGTCAATCAAGAACGACGAGATCGACTTGAGCTCTGACGATACTGTTGATGAGAACTTCAAAGACCTGATGTCCAAGCTTCTTGAAAAGGACCCGCATAAGAGAATCGAGATGCCCGAGCTCCGGGTACGGGTACAAGACATTGGTATCAGTGTACGCAGCTAACAGGATCCTAGGAACATCCCTGGGTGACAAAGTGCGAAAAAGATCCTCTACTATCAGAAGAGGAGAACACGGCATACCTCATCGAGCCCCCCACGGAAGAAGAGACAAACCGAGCCATAACAGGAAATCTCAGCAACGTACTCTTACTGGTAAGCCCAACTCCCAAAGCCATGTTTTCTGGTGCTAATACTTGGTAGATGAAAGCAGTGAAGAAGTTCAAGAACATCATTGCGCACAAGAGACCACCTGGTATGGATGGAATCCTCGGACAAGACACAAGAATAGTTCAACCGCCATTGTCCATGGACAGACCCGAGAAACCCAAGCTGTACCACAAAGCCCGAAGCGTAGATACCCACGACCGGAGACCAATCGAGCAAGCACTGGTATCAGAAGGCGTTCATCGAGACGTAGATTTTGTGAACCTAGAAAGCGCTGACAAAGCTGTACCCGATCGAGAAGATACTGCTGTCACATACTCGCCAACCACTCCTACCAAGCGTTCATCTAACGACGATCACCACAAATCACCATCAAATCCTACGAGTCCGAAGAGAACCCTTAACGCCCATCCACAAGACCATCGCCCTCTCCACCACGCTGCTACGGCCCCTATTCCAATTGACCATCTTGGCAAAGGTCAAGCCCATGACCCTCTATCAGACCATCTGTATCTCGCACTTGGCCCTGGTGGTAGTTCCGCACCGCCTTCTCCACCAGCAGTCAGTGAATCTCCTCCTGCTGCGAACACCGACATTTACGAAACAGCGTATCACATGGAGCTCGAACGTATACGTGCGAAGCAGGGCAAATCTGCTACGCTTTACTTAACGAGAAGGGTAGAGGGAAGGGAGGAGTATCAGACTGATGAAGGTTTAGTGAAAGGGGCTCCCAGGGCTTCTGCGGGCTCAACGCCAACGAGTGGTTTTGCAAAGATTCTAGAGCAGGCGAGGATGAAAGCTGCCAAGGGGGATACACCTGAGGAGGTAGAATCGGAGAAAGGTGGTGACGAACAGACGAGCAATGCGACATGAATTATTCCGCGGCTTAGACTGATGATTTATGGGTTTCAACGAAGCGAGGCGTTTACAGAAGGAGGAGGAAGCTGCCCATTGTCAAGAGGTGGCTGGTGGCTAGAAACGCTGGACGTTTCTTTATTTTCTTTTCAATTCTACCCATGCAGAGCGCACTTTTTATAGTACACAATTTTTTGTTTTAGCAGAGACTAGGCATCATGCCCATAGATTCAGCACATTCGTATAATTACAGTCTCATCATTTAACCTTCTATGATGCTAGCCTTGTCTACTCACATCTTAAGAACCTGAGATCCAAGGCAGCCACAATATCTGCAGTGTGATGTCACCATTGAAGACAATAAAGTGAAGTTGCAGTAACACTTGCGTTGATCCTTGAACACAAATTTAGATACCCAACCCCAATTTCATGTGTGATCCTCAAGTTAAGCTGTTGTGATACCTTGAAAATAGAACACATATAACACACATCATTGAAAATTTGATACAATTTACTCAAAACTTGTTCAAACCCCTCTTATCTGCTGCATACAGCCGGATGTGGTTGGTCAATTTTCTTCCAAATACTTGGCACCCCTCACCCATAGAACTAGCGCACCCCATAGAACAAATTTAATCGAATTTCCAACAATTCGTCTTTCAATCGAGAAGTTGAGAAAAGGATCGTCAACCGTAGACGCCTATAGCACACGAAAGAACGCTGAACGGAGCGTAATTGCCAGAGAGTTTAACGTACCTTATGAGCGCCTCCGAGCGCGACTCGATAGTAAACCATCTAGTACGAGGACTCCATAGGAGGAAGCTACGACTGCACCAAAAGCTTGCCCTACAGCAATACTTCATACACCTTGATCAAATAGGCTGCCCAGGCGCCTCCGCGAGATCCAGACATCCGCGAATCAAATTCTCCGCCAGGACACAGATCCTATAAAACCGTATCCTACTATCAGCATACATTGGGCTAAGAGGTGGATTACACGTCAGGATAAGCTCTATAAGATCAGACAAAAGCCATTAGCTGCTGCGCGGAAGAACGCACATGATTTGGTACTACTACAGGACCATTTCCAGCGCTATAAAGACTTGGTTACTCAGTACAGGATCTATTTAGAAGACACCTGGAATTCAAACGAGACCGGCTTTCGAATTGGGATGCTACGCGAGGATTAGGTACTTAGTGTTAATCCTATTCGAAAGATCTATTCAGCGGGCCTAGAGAATCGCGAGTTGTTATCCTCGCAGGAATATATTAAGAGGGTTAGGTATAATATTCCACCCATGCTTATTATTGCCGGGTAGAGGATTCTAGCCAAATGGTTTCAAAATAACCTAGCGGATAAGCTCATTAAGCACTTTACTGACTCCTTATTTTCATTATTACAAAGGAATTCTTAGAGTACTGCGAGTGGAATAATATTGTTCCGCTAGCGCTTCCGTCCTATACGACTCATATTCTCTAGCTACTAGATATATATATTTTCCAACCGCTAAAGTACTGGTATAGAGCCCCAACTACAAGTCTTATGACGCCAAACGTGCCCTAGAGCCTTCTGCAGCCGCTAAGCTTGTTGGTTAAAGGCGCGGTTGCTAGGGCCCACCGAGGCGAATTAATGGAAGTATGATTCGACCAACAAATTCGGGCTGAGGAGGCTCGAAAACAACATAAATCAGCGACCAATCAGATACTCCAAACAGCCGGTGTACTAAGCTTAAAGAATGCGCGCGCTATAACCAAGGAACAGGCAGATTTGGAGGCACAGAGAGAATTAGATCGAGAAATCGTATAGGAAAAGCGCTATACCAAGACCCTGATAAAAGCTTTTAAGCAGATAAAAAGCCACCGGGATCTAGCTATATATAGGCGGAAGGGTATGCGTCATTGTTGGAAGGTTGTAGTTAAGGAATTGGTGGAATTATAGCCTTTTGAATTAAATCATGTAGATAAATTGTTCTATGGGGTGCGCTAGTTCTATGGGTGAGGAGTGCCAAGTGTTTGGCGGTGGGGTTCTCTTTTGGTCGCAGGCAACCTTGTTAGGCTGAGCTTTCGACACTAAAACTTTCGACATTCATATGGAAACCCCAGATTGTCCTACAACGTCCAACCTACAAAAGCTCACCAACCGGTCCTGATCCTTTCTTCCTCCTACAACTCGCCCACCCACCAAACTCCCAACACAGACTCACTCAACCAACTACTCCAATATCATCTCAAAGCCCCATCTTACTCTTACAACTACTTCAAAGGATTCTAAGTACTCACTACTATCACTACCATCACTATGTCTGAATCACAGACTCTCAAGCTTATGAGCAATGACAACGTCGAGATTCCAGTCGGTATGTCTCACCTTCTGCTACTGTCTCAGCAGCTTCATGCCCAAGCTCCTTCAGGATCATGCTATAACATTGTACAGATCGTGATGTTGCATGCCGCTCCATCCTCATCAAGAACATGATGGACGACATAGGCGAGCAGGCAATGACTGAGGCCATTCCCATTCCCAATGTAAGCTCTCTTTGTCCTCCTCTCACTCCTGCACTAGCTGACTGGGATACACTAGGTCAACGAGGCCGTTCTCAACAAGGTTATCGAGTGGTGTGTCCACCACAAGGGTGATCCCCCTGCGGCCAACGACGACGATGCCGACACCCGCAAGAAGACTACGGATATCGATGAGTGGGACCAGAAATTCATGCAGGTCGACCAGGAGATGCTCTTCGAGATCATTCTCGTAAGTGGTCACACTCTGTCACACGAGCTACCTAAACTAACTTGTATCTACTTAGGCCGCCAACTACCTTGATATCAAGGCTCTCCTCGATGTCGGCTGCAAGACCGTTGCCAACATGATCAAGGGTAAGTCACCTGAGGAGATCCGCAAGACCTTCAACATTCAAAACGACTTCACCCCCGAGGAGGAGGACCAGATTCGTCGTGAGAACGAGTGGGCTGAGGAGTAAGTTCAACACCTCACTACCATGCTATCCTCCCTGCTAACCTAAACACAGCCGCTAAATACCTCCACCTCACGCCTCAATACCTAAATGTTACGGTCGAAGTGTCTTGATCTACACGCACTTTCGTTGGTCGGAGGCAAAAGTTCACATGGCGGTTACGAATCATGGATATGCAAGGCGTTCAGACTCTGGTGGTTTCTGTATGGATGCGATTCGTGCACACGAGTGCTCAACACTCAAACATATATGCGTTTGCGATACATTACTCACAGTCACATCTAGATGTGACGGTGGGACACGTTCGAATTCGGTGCTCCTGCATGCAATTAGATTAAACTAGGTAGAATCACCGCTTTCTACCCAATTCAAGGAGCTTGCTTTGATTGAGAATTAATTACTGCAGATAGGTGATACAAGCTGCTGCCACAGTACGAGAACCTTCCAAGGGGGTACAATGCAGATATAGCGTTGTGATTCCGAATTAAATGGAAGCCATTGGTAGAGAAGATACGCAATATGAGGTCGCAGACATTGGGCACCAGTTCAGCACGGTTGAAAGAGAACTGCTCTCAGTAAGGCAGCCACACAGCACGTTCTCCTGGGTTGAAAGCGATTGGAAGACCATACATCATGATTTTTTTTGAGTGCTTGCTCAAGAGCGCTGGCTCTTAGACGCCCTTCTCATATCAAGCCTGTAACGTCCTGCTCCCATGTCCATAGCAATCCACACCCTTCCTCCATCAGCCATCAATATCCCTCTCTCCTCCACAAACATCGAATCCACTTCTCCCAGCATCTAGATACCGAGCTTCGTCTTGCGCCAATGCCTTCGCTTCGCGTTGTATCTGTAGAGCTCACTCGTCAGCCCACTGTCCGCAGCCATAGTATCTGCACCATGTTCCTCCCTCCATTGCCCGCCTCGCAAAATGCTCAGGATCATGTAGGAGTGGCCACATACCGGATTGTGTTGCCAGTTCGCAGACGAATCCACTGAGGGATGGGGCGGTTTTGCTTTTGTGCTCTCGCGAGCTTTTGCTTCGTGCGGAAGGATTTGTGGGACTAGATGAGTCTGGTTAGGGACAGGAACAGAAGAGAATAATGGTAAGGAAGAGCTTACAGGCATCGTGGTAGTTTATGGCGATGCCTCTCGTTGTTGCGGTGGATAATTAGGTTGGTGTCGCTGGCGGAATTTCGTTGACGTGGGATCGATATCGCTTAGTATTGGGTCACGTGATTTCTTGGCATTTCTGAGGTTCTTCAAATTGACACTCTGAACCTGGCGATTGTTTCGGGGGCTTACGAATTGGCGCTCTACTTCTTGGATTGGTGCATCAGCTTGAAGCGCATTAGCCAGCTTGGGGTATGGAATTATTCTGCGAGCTGGATTCCTCATATGGATAGTCTACGTAAGCAATATATTATAGTTCTGCCCTCTATCGGTGATTCCTTCGAGCCGGAAACTCCGTTTACCGTCCTTTCCCGATATCAGCACGGATAAACTTGAGAGAGCGGTAAGGCAAGGCGTGATCTCCTCTTCAAGTAGACTCTGTGAGTCTTTGTTCAGCCGTACTCTGCAGTCATCGTCGCCAAGGTGCAGAAAACTGCTGCCTACGACTCATAATCAGGCCATATGAGTCTTAAATCTCGTTAAATTTTATACGATTACGGCAAAGGCAGGTTTAAGCGCAAGCGAGGGCTCGGGCGTTCAGAAAGTCAGCTTCCTAACTCGATTAGCAAAATCTTGGTCGGCATCTAGTATATTCGGCGCAGAGACGCACCGCTTGTAAATAGCCATCCATCCTCATGATGTCTCGCTGTTTCCTTCGTCATATTCTACCCTTCGTCTATCTCTTCCACCGCTGGCCTAACATCCCTTGACCCTCTCTCCTGTTCCATTTGTACCATCAACACATACACTACTACTGTTCTTAATCCTTTGTTTACCCTTTGCGGGGCAAACATTTGACTTACCAGGCATCTTTTGTCCTGCACTTTGAGCAGCAACAGCCCGGAAACCTCTAAGTTCCTTTGTCTCTCTGTCACCAGGCCGCGAGCCTCGGTCAACATCGGTCATGGATAGCACAGGTGGGGACCTGAGCCATGCGGCTAAGGAGCTCGATGAGAACTTCGAAAAGCAGCAGTCACGCGAAAGCTCGAGTGATGCAGCTCTCTCGGGGGATAATGTCGTGGGAGAAAAGCAAGAGCAGCGTCCACACTCCTCAGGGTCATCCTCCGAAGACGTCGCCTATCTAGAAAAGCTTGACTCGCACATCGTGAAGGTTTCCGAAATGAAGAGGGGTGAAGAAGCATACGCACATCTCCCAGAGAGCGAGAAAGAGATTGTCAAACGGCAATTGGACATACCTACGGTCACGGTCACGTTCAAGACCTTGTACCGCTATGCTACAACGAACGACCTTCTCATTATTGCAGTCAGCTGTATATGTGCCATTTCAGGAGGCGCCGTTATGCCATTGATGACTGTCAGTACACGGATCTAGTCCGGACGTCCCATTTGCTAATGTAGTGTAGGTCATCTTCGGTCAACTCGCTGGTATATTCCAAGGTTTCTTCAACGGGACGCTTACGCATTCATACTTCAACTCCCAATTATCACACTTCACACTCTACTTTATCTACCTTGCCATTGGGGAATTCGCCACTATCTACGCCTGCACCGTCGGGTTCATCTACACGGGCGAGCATATTGCGGGGAAGATTCGTGAACAATATCTGGCAGCCATTCTCCGTCAGAACATTGCGTTCTTCGACAAGCTCGGAGCAGGGGAGATCACAACACGCATAACGGCTGATACGAACCTCGTGCAGGATGGCATCTCCGAAAAGATTGCTCTCACGCTGACAGCATTGGCTACATTTATAACCGCCTTTGTGATTGCTTTCGTCAAAAACTGGAAGCTCACGCTGATTCTTTCGTCCACGGTGTTTGCCATTGCGGCCACCATGGCATCTGGATCCACATTCATTGTCAAGTTTAATAAGCAATCATTGGAGTCATATGCTTTGGGTGGTACTGTGGCGGAAGAAGTCATCAGCTCCATCAGAAATGCAACAGCTTTCGGTACACAAGACAAGCTTGCAAGACAGTATGATGCCCATTTGACAGAAGCAGAAAAGTGGGGAAAGAAGCTCAAGATAGTTCTGGCGATTATGATCGCTGGTATGATGGGCATTCTGTATCTGAACTACGGTCTTTCTTTCTGGCAAGGATCAAGGTTCATCGTTAAGGGCGAGGCAACCCTCTCCGACATCCTAACGATCACGCTTGCTATTATGATTGGAGCCTTCTCACTCGGGAACGTTGCTCCCAATGCTCAGGCTTTCACAACCAGCGTGGCTGCAGCGAGCAAGATTTTCAATACCATTGATCGGATTTCACCTTTAGACCCAATGTCGGAAGAGGGAGAAAAGCTTGAGCATGTGGAGGGAACTGTCGAGTTGAAAAACATCAGGCATATCTATCCATCGAGAACCGAAGTCGTGGTCATGGAGGACGTCAATCTCAAAGTACCAGCCGGAAAGACTACAGCCCTTGTTGGTGCATCTGGTTCTGGGAAATCTACCATAGTAGGCCTCGTGGAGCGCTTCTATGATCCTGTGGGCGGCAAAGTATATCTCGATGGCCACGAGGTCAGTAAGTTGAATTTGAGGTGGTTGCGCCGACAAATATCCCTGGTCAGCCAGGAGCCTACATTGTTTGGTACGACGATTTTCGGGAATATCCGACACGGACTCATTGGGACCAAGTACGAACATGCAAGCATAGAGGAACAGCAAAAGCTAATCGAAAGTGCTGCAAAAATGGCTAATGCACACGACTTCATCATTGGACTTCCAGAAGGCTACGAAACGAATGTAGGAGAGCGTGGCTTTCTCCTTTCGGGCGGACAAAAGCAGCGGATTGCCATTGCACGAGCCATGGTTTGCGATCCCAAGATACTGCTACTCGACGAGGCCACCTCAGCCCTAGACACGAAGTCTGAAGGTGTGGTCCAAGCTGCGCTCGATGTGGCCGCCAAGGGACGCACAACTATTGTCATTGCCCATCGTCTTTCAACCATCAAGACAGCCGACAACATTGTAGTGATGTCTCGAGGACGTATCATTGAACAAGGCACCCATGATGAGCTGCTCGAGAAGCAAGGCGCTTACTACAATCTTGTAGACGCGCAGCGCATATCTGCTGAGAACGACGAGAAGAATGCAGAAGTAACTTTGGACGACGCGGAGGAAGAAATGATCCAATCTTCGTCGCCTGAGAAAACTGTCACCAACGAAAAGCTCGAACGCATGGCTACTGGAAAATCAATATCGAGCGCGATATTAGAAAGTAGAGGCACGGGCTCCGGGCCTCAATACTCATTGTGGACTCTAATCAAGGTTGTCGGCAGCTTTAATCGGAAGGAGGTTCATCTCATGCTTATCGGACTTTTCTTCTCTATCATTGCTGGAGGAGGAAACCCCACACAGTCCGTCTTCTTCGCCTCATCTATCGTCGCTCTGTCTCTGCCTAACACTGAGTATGCCAAACTCAGGAGCGGCGCTGATTTCTGGGCCCTGATGTATCTCATGCTCGCTATTGTGCAAATCTTATCCTTCAGTGCCCAAGGCATAGCCTTTGCGTACTGTTCTGAGCGCTTGGTCCACCGCGTGAGAGACAAGGCTTTCCGCACAATGTTACGCCAGGACATTGCATTCTTCGATAAAGAGGAAAATTCAGCTGGTGCCTTGACATCATTCTTGTCGACAGAGACAACCCATCTTGCAGGTATGAGTGGTGTTACATTAGGCACAATCCTAGTAGTGAGCACGACACTCATCGCGGCCATCTCGCTATCTTGCGCCATCAATTACAAACTCGCCCTTGTATGCACGGCTACCATACCGATATTGCTTGCTTGCGGTTTTCTCCGATTCTGGATGCTAGCAAGATTCCAAGATAGGGCCAAGAAAGCATACGAAGCTTCAGCTAGCTATGCGTGCGAAGCGACTGCTGCCATTCGTACAGTGGCCTCCTTGACTAGAGAAGAGGATGTCTGGGAGCACTATCATCAAGCAATTGTTGAGCAAGAAGCGAAGAGCCTGTCATCTATCCTCAGATCTTCGGCTCTCTACGCCTGTTCTCAATCGTTCATGTTCTTATGCACCGCTCTTGGTTTCTGGTACGGCGGCACCCTCATCGCGAACCGAGAAATCTCAGAGCTTAGCTTCTTCATCTGTTTCTCTGCCATCATTTTCGGCGCCCAATCCGCTGGGACGATTTTCTCCTTCGCTCCAGATATGGGCAAAGCCAAACAAGCTGCCAAGGAGCTCAAGACCCTGTTTGATCGAGTACCGTCAATCGACGCTTGGTCTCCCGATGGTGAGCGATTCGAGCATATGGAAGGCAACATTGAGTTTCGGGATGTACATTTCAGGTATCCTACCAGGCCTGAGCAGCCTGTGCTGAGAGGCCTCAATCTCACCGTCAAGCCAGGCCAGTATGTTGCGTTGGTCGGAGCAAGTGGCTGCGGGAAGAGCACGACCATTGCACTGATGGAGCGTTTCTACGATCCACTATCTGGAGGAGTCTTTGTCGATGGGAAGGAAATCTCAAGCTTGAACATCAACGACTATCGAGGTTTCCTCGCACTCGTCAGCCAGGAACCAACGCTCTATCAAGGCACGATTCGAGAGAACGTCCTGCTGGGAGCGGACAAGGAAGATGTGCCGGAAGAACTTATCGTGCAAGCCTGCAAGGACGCCAACATCTACGACTTCATCATCTCGCTGCCGTAAGTCCCTCTCATTATCCTCAAATCATTAAAAGTACTGACACTTTTCCTAGTGACGGATTTGGCACCATAGTCGGCTCAAAAGGTAGCATGCTTTCAGGCGGCCAGAAACAGCGCATCGCCATCGCACGTGCCCTACTCCGTGACCCCAAAATCCTACTTCTCGACGAAGCAACATCTGCACTCGACTCAGAATCCGAAAAGGTCGTGCAAGCAGCTCTTGATGCCGCTGCGCAGGGCAGGACGACTATTGCGGTCGCACATCGCTTGAGCACGATTCAGAAAGCGGACATGATCTATGTCTTCGATCAGGGCAGGATAGTGGAGCATGGAACTCATGCTGAGCTTTTGAGGCTTGGGGGAAAGTACTTTGAGCTGGTCAATTTACAGAGTTTGGGAAAGAATCAATAGGTAGATTGCAAGTGGTGGTCGGGGTTTCATTTGGATTGTTTTAATATAGCGTTCTGAGCGACTCATGCATAGCGATGGTGCTACTGGGACTAGATGTTAAACATCGTTACTCGTCCGGCTAGATTTAGAAGGTCAGCGGTGGAAAAATGATAGGGGCTTTCTGCTCATTCAAGTTACATACCTAGGGTCAGAAGGACATACTCATTGTTTAATCCAGCTTCTTGCAATCATGCCATTGCTCACCTTTTGCGTGCCCTCGATTGGATTCAATCATCGACTCTGATCGCTCTCAACGGACCGATCACGGGCTTCATAGCACAGACATACTCCTCCCTCTCAATCTCCCTCTCCAACCCCAAAGTCATTGTAAATATCAATGACTCTCACGCCGCGATTGTCGGCTATGATGCCCATGAGGCCTTGGCCAACGTCGCGTATCTCGTTGTAGTGGTGGAGGAGCTTAATGTGGGCTTTCACTTTTGCTTGGGCGTCTTTGGTTCTAGGCAGAGAGGAGATATTAGAGGGTGAGCAGAGGAGAGGGAAGTAGGAGACGGGGAGGAATCGAAGTTTTTGTACAACAGAAAAGGGAGTTTCAAGCAGTGGAGGAATGGGGGAATTAGTTTGTCCATACTTGAGCTTCCCATCCACTTCCTTCTGCTTCTCTTCCGTTTCTTTAATCTGTGTCTCCAAAGCTGCGATTTTTGCTTCAAAGGAAGCCTGATACTATATTAGTATACGACCTTTTACGCATCATGTCAGAGGAAAGGGGAACGCACAATCTTCTTGGCTTCCTGCGGGTTAACCGGAGATGGCTGGGTTGGAGACGAGACTAAAGGAGCCGGGTTTGAATCTGTGTCTGGATGGGCTTGTGAAGCTGGTTTTGAGGAGGCTAGGATTGGATTGACTTGAGATGATGGGGACGGAGGGGAGATAGACTGATCTTGCTTGGAGTTTTCTCCGGGAGATAAAATGGGAGGAGCTAGGTTCAAAGCTTCTTGGGGAGAAGAAGGAGACGGGGCCGAGCTGGGTGGATCCGAGTCCGGGATTTCTCGTGATGCCGTAATGGAAGAATGTGGATATGGCGCTTCTTGAGGAGACGAAGGAGACGAAGGAGACGAAGGAGACGAAGGAGACGAAGGCATTGTAGCGAGCTGTCAGAGTAGGAGAAATTTCTTGATAGGTCGATCTTTTTGACCAGAAAGTAGATTGAAGAGCTATAATTGTCTCAGGCAGACTTAATGCAACAGGAGGCTGATGCTATGGACAATTTTCTGACAATGTTGGTAGGGCCCATCAAGATCCGCCGAGTCGGGTTAGTCAGCTCTTAAAAACACCGCGCCAAATACCAAAAATCAATCCACGATACCCTTGCTCCTATAGATTACGCTCGGCGCGAGATCTGGCTACGGTGATTACGTATTATTTCGGGAATCTTCCGGAATTCGCAGTGGTTAAGAAGTTCGTATAGGGGTTTCTAACTAACTTTACCGCGAAACTGGAAAATTATTTACCTATACGTACACTGTCAAGGGCCGGCCTAGAGTCAAGTCATAGGGGTAGAATAGACGATGATATAGAATCTAAGGAAGGAAGGCCATATGGGCGCGACGAGGATCTATGTAGGTGGGCGGCTGCGGCAGCCCCTGAGCTAGGCCCAATAGGGCTAGTGGTGGAAGACCATGGAAGGTCAGGCCAGGGCCGTAACATACACCGTAATCTCGAGTAGAAAAGTAGAATATATATTCGGAATATTGATAGCTCGCTCCGAGCGTAGTTTACGACCCAAAAATCAGTGATTTTAGTGGTCGTTTGAATGGGTTTATTCGACCTCATTCTGTATAAAAGTGATTATCTGAGGTTTAAACGGAAGTTTGCGCTGCCGCCCCCAAGCTGCGGAGTCAGCAATGGCTAACCCGATAGGGGCTTAGCCGGGGGGTAGCTTGGCACGTCTGAGGTACTGAGGCAAAAACACCGTCGCCATCGCTCATGCTTTAGCGACCAAGGGAAAAGCTCCGGTGTCGTTTTCTCAGCTCCGCCAAGCTTTGAGCGCGAACGGGTACATCCTTCCTGAGATCAGCGGTCCGCCTGTGGATAATGATGAGCTGTACGAATGATGCGCTGGGATGAAAGGGAGGCAGTAGTAGATTCAGTCTGACAATGATTCAGCTCTATAATAGGTTGGGATGATATTTAGGGGATGAAATAATTTACCGCACATCTTTTCCCTCAGCAGCCTTAGTCTCAAATGCATCATCACTGAATGTGGCCATCTTTATAACCAGCAAAGTCCGCAAAAGCCTTTTGCAAACCCACCGAGATCAATAAGCTCCTTCTAAGCTGATCCAAACCATTCATCCTGCAGAAGCTCCTTCGCTGTTGGTCTGTCTCTCGGGTCCAGCTTCATGATCTTCTCGATGAAATTTCTGTCCTCCTCTGAAAGCTCGACATCCTCCGCCCTAGAGAAAGGCTTCCACATTTTGTTGTCATTGATATGATTAATGACTGCGGTAAGAATACCAAGCCTTTCCTCGTCTGCAATCTCCTTGAAGTTTGACGAAATCGCCCAGAAGATACTCACTTGTTTGACGAGGACCTGTAGGCCGTATTCCTCATGATCCGGCTCGATATTATCAGGTTTGAAGATGTGCCAATTGTACCCCCAAATGAGACTAATGAGCTGCAGTGGTAAGGTCAGAGATCGGGGGAATTTATAGAATAAGTCTATTAAACTTACTGTGGCTCCAAAGGACCATATGTCTGTTGGAGTGCCCCATCGGAGATTGAGCATTGCTTCCGGACTCCGGAAGACTGCTGCTCCAATGATGTGGCCTTCAAGGGGACCTGCGTTCGGGTCGACGCGACAGACATCTCCACAGTCACCTAGCTGGACTTCACTGAAGCGAGCCGCGTCGTTACCGTAATTGACAAGAACGTTATCCGGTTTGATGTCTATATTTTCGCCGTAGTTGGCCATCGCAATTTAAAGCACAATTTGTTGGATGCCTACCTGTGTGCACATAGCCCAGTTGATGAAGGGCGCTGAGCGCTTCCAGGATCTTCCGCGCGACAAATTTAATGTCTGGTTCCGCCAACTTTTTTGCGTTTGACGTGCTCAACAAGTCATCATCCAGGTGCCTCAGGACCAGAGACGGTGGATCCTGACTTGTATCGATCATCTGCCGAATACAGGGGTGTTCGCCCACACACTCGAGGACTTGGCGTTCATTGTCCAAGCGTTGTTTCGGAGCCGTTTTGACGACGACCTTCTGATAATTTGTATCACTGTCTACTTGTCAGAGGTGTATGGATATTGGAGGGGTGTTTCGTACATGGCAGTCCAGACGCCGTGATGGAGCTGCTCCAAGACCTTGCAGCTGCCAGCCTTGCCTCGTAGATGTTGGCCCACCTCTAGCTTCATACTAGCGGGCATGTGTAGAAGTTTTGAAGCAGGTCGCATGTTGCGATCGGGAGGAAAAGAAAATGGAAATGATGGCAACCTTCAGGTTGGGAGTTTAGCTAGCGTGTTTTAACGCCAGCGACTAGCAGGCTGGCTCGTCATGTTTTTCACGGTCGAGACCCCCATAAGCCAGCCCCCTAAGCAAGCCCATAAGGTGCCCCTTAAATAGCACCCCACAACCACCAAAATTCTTTCAATTCCACTACCTTCTAGCTCAACCAGAAAAACGGTAGGTCCTTAGTACCCTAGAGATTATGGGGCCGTATAAAAGGCCAGGGGCTGCGTAGGGGCTGATAAATCGTGAGGATAATAGTATTCTATGTCACGGCTTGGCCTTTGCTTACTGTTGGTGCCGATACGCGTAGTATGGAGCATGGTTATCGAACGTTCGATCATTGCTCATCGCTCATGGCTAGCGGCTTGGCGCGTCTCCAAGACGCGCAGGCTTCATGTATCTATCTTCTCTCCTTAGATATGTTCTTCTAGTCATACTACACCCCTATCGACTCGCTCTAGGCAGGCCCCTGACATTCTAGACGTAATAAATGCCTAAGTAACGGGGAATCTCCGGACGGCTTCGGGGCCAGCGTTCCGGGACCCTTCCGGGGTAAGTGTGAACCTTTTTTTGGGGGGCGGATACGCATAGACCCCCCCCGGACATAGACCCCCCAATGCGGTTACCATTCTACAATGCCTTGGTCAATAGGCTTCAAACTCATTTCTCTGCGGGTTCTAATGGTGTTTGGAGAGCCTGTGAGTTCTGGAGTGGTAGCGCTTGGTGGTGGTGGCGTGAGACCTCGCTGTCGTCCGAGCTTTCCTCTCTGCCTACTCTACCGACTTTTTAGCGGAAATATAGTACTGAGGACCTGAATAGCACCGAGTTCACTTAGATCTTTGGTGTCAGGGGCCTGCCTAGAGCGAGTCGATAGGGGTGTAATATGACTAGAAGAACATATCTAAGGAGAGAAGATAGATACATGAAGCCTGCGCGTCTTAGAGGCGCGCCAAGCCGCTAGCCATGAGCGCTGAGCGATGATCGAACGTTCGATAACCATGCTCCATACTACGCGTATCGGTAACAACAGTAAGCAAGCAATGGCCAAGCCGTGACACTACCCCCCTTCAAGCAAGCATCGTCCCTGATGCAGAAGGCAAGGCGACTATAGCCGACTCGGACTACCTGGTTTGTTCGGGTAGCGCGTATAGAAGTCGTCGACTATGTCCTGAGCGTTGCCAAATTCGCCGCCATCCGTATAGTACCATTGGCGGTCCGGTTGTTGCTCGTTCTTCTATCGGACCCGGAACTATAGACGGCGGCCGCGACCGAATAGTCTAGTATCCAAGATGTCGTCGATCTCCTACTCTTCCTGGTTATCTACTATAATAGGTCTTGGCGGCTCCGTTCGCTGACTAGGTAAAGGGTCCGTAGATACTTTTCGTAGTAGACTAGAGTAGAAGATATTATATATTTATATACTAGATAGGAGTTCTAGACGGTAAGATGATCTAACTTTATCTGATACCTTAAACGGTCCTAGTATCTTGTCATCCAGTTTCCTACTCGGACGTTCTATACTTATATTCCGACTGGATAGGAATACTATATCTCCTTTATCGTATATAATATTAGACTACTTCTTATTAGCTTAATCCGTTATTCTCCTGCGGCTTATAATAGATTACTTAGTTATAAAGTCTAAGACTCTCGTTATACGGTCTGCGATATTATTCGCCTTAGTATACTAGATATACTTATAAGCCGTAGATCCAGTGTCTATAGATAGAGAGAAAGATATCTAAGGGTAGAAACCTTTATTGGCAAAGAAGGGAGTTATTCCTATAGTACTAGTAATAGAGTTATTATCTATAAATTCGGCTATAGGGAGAAGTCGGAACTAATTATCTTGTATATACGAGTAATACGTTCTTAGGTAACGCTCGACGTCTTGATTAGCCTGTTCTGTCTAACTATTAGTTTCCGGATAGAACGCCGTAGATAGCTTGATATTGATCTTTAGTCGCTGATATAGTACCTTCTATACTAATAATACGAACTATAGCCCTCGATTAGAGATAATCGACTCTGGGAGACTATACGAGCGGAAGATATATCTTATTAGGATGTCGGCCGTAGCTTCCGTAGACGTGCCTTAATCGGTTATAATATATAGAGTATAGTAGCGCTCTTTGGAAAGCCGGTCTACTATAGTATATATAGTATTATACCCTTCCGAGACGGGAAGTCTAGTAATAAAGTCTATCGAGATATCTTATCAGCGTTGCTCCGGTACTGGTAAAGCCTGTAGTAGCCTATTATATTAGTCTCGAGGGGCCTTACTTTATTGGCAGATATAGTAATTACGGATATAGCGGGTAATCTCATCTTTTATACTACGCTAGTAGAACTATCTCTTTACTAACTTAAGCGTCCTATCTCTACTAGGATAGCCGTATACGGGTTAGTTATAGCTTTCCTTGATTAGGTCCGTACGGAGCTTAGCTATTACTAGAACCTAAAGACGATCCTTATAGAAGAGTGTATTATTATAACTAGAGTAATAATATAGGTTGATTATCTCGAATATCTGAGACGGATCCTTCGCGAGGGTATTACGGATATACCGACAGTCGTCGTCTTCCTTATTTACTAGTACTACCCTTATATATAGAGGTAAATCTTTATTAGCTATCGCGTTAATCCGTTCGTCTAATATAGTATTATTACTACTACCCCCCTCTTTAAGGTCTCTATCCTTAGAGAATTTCTAAAAATACTCTAGAGATAGTAGAGTACGGTATTGATGCTTTTAACGCTTATCTTGGTTATTAGTAGATACTAAGTTCGGTATATATATCAAGGCGTCTACTTTGCCGTTAGATTTACTACTCCGGTATATAATTTTGAAGTTAAAATTAGCTAATTTCTCTACCTATCGAGCTTAATAGCGTATTAGCTCCTTTATCTATATAAAATATTTAAGGCTCTTATAATCAGTAAATATTTGGATAGAGATATCAGTTAATTCTAATTCAGGGCGCTAGTATTCTAGGTAGCGGACGATTATAAGCAGCTCCTTATCGTAGATCTTATAGTTATACTCCGCAGGTAGTAGGTTCTTACTATAGAATATAACTGGATAAAGGACTCCGTTATCGTCAGCTTGGGATAGGATACCGCTATTAACGTAATCGGACGAATCTATCTCTAGCACCGCTGGTCGGGATCTATTATAATACCGAAGTACTGGGGCACTAGTAACCGTACTCTTAAGACGCTCGAAGGCCGCCTAATATACTTTAGACTACTAGAATAGATAATCCTTTCTAGTAAGTAATACTAAAGGTCTAATTATTTTCGAGAAGTCCTTTATAAACCGGCGATAGAAGTTATAGAAACTAACGAATACTTATACCTCCTTTAGACGAGTTAGGGGTTCCTAGTTACTAATAACCTTAACCTTAGAAGGGTCTATATATAGACCTTCTATTGATATAATTAGTCCGAGGAAGATTATCTCTTAGACGTAGAATTCGTATTTCTCGATATTAATTTATAGTCCTACCTCCCGAAGCTTTAGTAAGACCTTTCGTATATATTACTTATACTCTTTTTCCGTCTTACTATAGATTAGGATATTATCTAGATAGACTTAGTAGAAATCGTTTAGGTATTCGAAGAGGGTATTATTTATATAGTGCTAGAAGGACGTAGGTCTATTAGTTAGGCCAAATAGTAGGATATAGTATTTAAACGCTCCGAAGGAGGTAGTAAACGTTGTAAGATCTTCGCTGTCTAGATATATACGAAGCTTATTAAATACGGTAATAATATCTAGCTTTATAAGATATTTACATCCGATAATATAAGTAAGCGTTTCCTTAATAAGCGGTATAGGATAGCGGTTCCGAATTGTAAGGGCGTTAAGTTTCTAATAGTCGACGTAGAAACGGAGACTTCTATTATACTTTTAGACGAAAAGGACTAGTAATATATAGGGAGCCGTACTAGGTAAGATAAAGCCCTTCTTAAGATTATCGTCTAAGTATTCCTTTACCTTCTAGAGCTTGAATCTAGATATCAAGTATAGACGACTCTAAGGGGGCTTCTTTCTAGATTCTAGTTTAATCTTATAATCGTATAACTAATATAGCGATAGTTCCTTTGCTTTACTCCGGTCAAAGACGTTAATAAGATTATAGTATTCCTAGGGAAGCTTCTGCTCGACTATCCCCTCCGTTACTTCTGATACCTTATAGATCTAGTCTATTATAGATCCCTTCTAGATAGCCTTCTCTAACTTAGCTATTATTATAGAGAAGTATTAGATGTCGCGCTTCTTTTAATTCCTTATATATATATAGAATATAATAGCGCTAATCTTAGCGATATTAAGTACCTTATTTTCTTTAGGCGATAGGAGCGGTAGTAGAGGTTCCTTCGAAGCCTTTAGGCGAGCCTAAGGAGCTCCGGTATAATTATAACAGCTAGGTAAGAAGACGATATAGTCATCCGCTATATCTAGTAGGACCTTATACTTATTTATCTATAGCTTGCCGAAGATAATATATTAGTTACCTAGGTTAGCAATAAGTATAGGTATAGTTAACTCGAGATAATCGTAGACTTTTATAGAAGGGTAAATAGTATAGGTAACAGGTTTCTTTCGTATCTTGCCGTTATAGCTATAGAGGTAATATAGTTTAGCGAGAGGTATAGGAACGATATTAAGGTAATCGGATAGGAGTTACGCTTCCTTTTCATTAATAAATGAATATACTATAGTACCCGTATTAGTAAAGGCTTTAGATTAGTATTCTTTTCCTTAAGTAAGTAATATAATAGGGTATATAAATAATCTTCTTCTATATAGATCGCTGATATCTACTAATAATAGGAATAGTAGGTCCTTAAGGGCGACTTCCCTGAGGACTTCTAGTTTTCCGAAATCTCTAACCGATTTATCTTATTTCCGCTGGCTCTAAGCTTATCCTTAGAGCTCGTCGAGTCTTCGCTATTAGTAGTAATTTTCCGGATTCCCTCTTTCTTTAGAATAGGGTAGTCCTTGGCCTAGTAGTCTTCTTTACTATAGTTATAATAGTTACCGGAGGATGGTTTCGGGGAGATAGTACGTCTAGGGGCGATAATAACGGCTGGTTCAACCGATAGACGCTTTATCGGGGGCGTATATATAGTAACTTAGGGTACTTTTAAAGAACTGGTAGGCGAGGCTATTACACGTTTAACTAACTCCTTTTTACGCTTATAGATAGAGTCTATATTATATACCTAATTATCTACCCGTTAGTAGTAGTCTCTAAGTCCCTTAATTATATTAAACTCTATAGTATTAGTAGCGATAGCTCGTTAAAGGCGAGGTATTACCTTCTTAGTTAACTCCTTAACTATAATTACTTTATTAAGTTTTAAGTAAGTAGTATACTTATAGAATTTTAGTAGGAATATAGCGAAGGTTTCGGTCACCTTTATTTTAAGTGCCTTAAACTCTCTATATATATCCGATCGCTTATTAGGGTTGCCTATTATATCTTAGAGTATACTTAGTACCTTGTCGGGGGTAGCGAAGTAATTAGGGTCTTTAGTATAGTAGGAGTATATCTACTTAGCGGTAATACCTCTAGTATAGGAGATAATATAGATAGTTCTAGCAGTATTATCCTTAAAGTGGTCTTTATTTACTATTAACTTATCCCGAATACGTTGTATCTAGTCCTCTAAGGTAATATCTCTATCTAGCTAGCAGAATAGTAGGGGGTCTGATATTTTGGCGGTATACTGCTTACTGCTACCGATAGTAGAGCTAGGGGTTATTTAGCGCGGAGGTATACCTTCTTCTAATATAGCAACCTGCTCCTCTAGGCGTCCGACTTCGGTTTCTAGTTGGGAGTTCCTTTATCTAAGAGTTCGGTATTTATCTTAGGTAGTTCGCCTCTAAGCCTGCGCTTCCTACGCTGCTTCCGCCGCCTAGTCCAGTTTAGTAGTTATTAATTCCTAATCTTTAATATAGGATATAGCTACGTCTCTTTCCTGGCGGAGTTCTATTAGGGCTACTATTATAGTTATTAGCTCCTTTAATACCTAGTATTATAGTTAGGGTATAGTTCTAATATCCTATACAGTAGCTGTACCTTGAGCGTCCGTACTAGTATCGTTATCGGGTAGGAGGAAGGAGGTACGTTGACGGGTTTCTACTCGCCGGAGGATGTCTTCTCGCTGGTAGGGGTCTAGCTTATAGCCTCGCGCTATAGTAGTAGAGGATATAGAGGGTAATAGGGTAGGCAGAGGGATAAAGACCGAGGTGCCTATAAGGTAGAGGTAATGGCTAACGGGTTAAAAAGGTATTATCCTAGGATGGTATTAGGGGGTAGGCTTTAGCCTCTTCAGAACGCGTTAACTTGATACTTCTAGGGTTCAGGGTTACTTACTAGGAGCTTACTTATATAACAGAGCCTTCGTTAATATATCAACGGTATACTATAGTACTAATCTAGATCGGATACTGAAAGGGGTTCCTCGACACTTATTTTAACTCGCTAACTGGCTACGAGCTTCGCTATTTATTTTACCTCGCTAACGAACTCACGAGGGCAGGGGTAAGGAGAGATATATTCTAATATTAGGGGCCTGCCTAGAGCGAGTCGATAGGGGTGTAATATAACTAGAAGAATATATCTAAGGAGAGAAGATAGATATATGAAGCCTGCGCGTCTTAGAGGCACGCCAAGCCGCTAGCTATGAGCGCTGAGCGATGATCGAACGTTCGATAACCATGCTCCATACTACGCGTATCGGTAACAACAGTAAGCAAGCAATGGCCAAGCCGTGACATTTGGTGTATTTACAGCTAAAATTAGAGCGTATCTGGTGTTTACAAGGTCATTGTGTTTCGTGCGTTACCATTTTCCATAGAATCGCAATAAAATCTCTATTTAACACGTCTATAGCTATGGTAATATAGCATATTATATCTTCCCTCTATGATACCTCTTTCTTGGCCCTTTATAGTCTCTTTATATAGTGTTGCTGCCGCCTATAAGCGGAGAAGCATGCGCATGCTGGGTAGTCTACGGTAGCAACACCACGCCGGCGGGGCTACCCAGTACGGCAAATGTGATAGCGACAGTGAAGTTGAAGTCGCTATATAGTATGGGCGACAGCGAGGTCTTATTCGTTGAGATCTAGGGGGGTCTATGTGGTGGGGGGTGTATATGCGTATCCGCCCCCTTTTTTTGACGTTGACGAGGCTGGTCATTCTGGGCCCTGATCATAACTAAACCCCTAGGGTAGCTACGGGTGTCACCTCCGCGAGAATTTAGGCCCAATCGCACGATTCCGGGGTCCGTTTTCAGCTGGTGTTGATGGTGCTCCGGGGGAGTCGCTGCCGTCGATGGCGATGATCATAGAAAATCAACATTTTGCTTAGTCAGCAATCACGTGATTTGCTGAATGCCGCTGATCCTGCTGATCCTGCGCTGAAATCGATTAGCGGGCGCGGATTGCGCTGAAATCGACCTATCAGCGGGCGCTATTTGCTGATCCCGCTGATAGGCTAATTTCAGCCCTATCCGCGCGCCCAGCAAGTGCCAATCAACACCTTATCTGACAAGAAAAAATATAAGTTACTTCCGCTTTCGTTACCTTCCCACTCACTGAAATAGATAGGAATGACTACTGATATCTCAACTATGCTGATGGTAAGGGCGCCCACGATTTCTTGATTTACCTAGCTAATACCTCCATTACGCAGCAAACACCCATACCTCTGATTCTCAATTTGCAGCCAAAGTGGGCGTGGACTTCAAAGTACCAGCTCTGCTATTGGAAAACATTGAAGACCACATCAGACGAGTCGACTGTTTCTTTTCGAGCGTGTACCTCTACTTTGACTCTGTAGAAGCTCTAGAACACGCGCACGAAGAGTTTACGACCGTAAAGAACTTCCTCCTGATTACGTCCCACCAGGACTGTGATGAAGACGGAGAGCGGAACCCTCACATGTAAGTTCCGCGAACGAATGCAAATTCTCAAACCCAGGGCTGATGATTGCAGGGTATCTGAAGCTTCGCTACACTTTCAGGAGCGTCTTATAATACTTACTGTCAACCGTGTTTCCTGGAAAGAAACATTCAATGACAGTCGATTTCTGAGAGAGTAAGGACGCTTTCGAACTCTGCAGGCACCCCAGGCTTGAGGCGCGAGGAGAAGCGACGTCTTCATCATCAGTGTCCTCAGCATGATCAACGCATTCAGCATCATCGATACATTCAGCATCATCGATATCTTCAGCACTATCAATTTCGTCAGCATCATCCTCGTCATCATCTGCTGGTACGGCTACTACTCCAACCACTGTAGTCTATCCTCTCGCGCCAACTTCTACGCCTAAGGCTTTCAACGCCACTGCGAACATCAGTAAACAATTTATTGACACGTCTATCTTACCGGCTGATACCTCTCTGGGGCAGGTCTCGGTCACAGGACCTAAGATGTAAGTCTTCTTCACAAACCCCAAGTCCCCGCATTGGCTGATCGTTTCGGTCAGACCAGCCAACTTCAATATCAAGTGTAAAAATTGCACCCTGCAAGGAAGTATTGAACTTGTCGCCGGATCTTTTACATTGGGAATGGGTGCGAGTCCAAATGAGCCCGTGCAGAACAACATGATCAACGAAACCCTGAACTATGTACAGCACGGCTATATGACGTTCAGATCGAATAATTTCGGGGCGCACATTGAGCTTGAGAATTCTGTTAAAGCCAGCACCCTGTTGACTAACTATACGGCGCCATTATCGGTCATTCCAATCACGCCTTTTCAGGTTTGTGGCAACCGCTTCAATGCTGCGAAATTTATGGCTAAAGATGAATAGATACCGGGCATAGCAAGCGTGGACCCTTTTTACAAGCCCCAGCTCATGGCTGGGTTTCTATTGGCTGCTGACCTAGAGTTCAAATATGGCTTTGACATCCCCTCACAGCGACAAAATAACCCTAACCGCCCTCCCCTTCCAAGCCACCATCCCCTCCATAGCCCTAACATTCGCAACCGGCTTCTCCGCCCAACTCCTAGCCGGCATATCCTTCTTCTCCGGCTCCGCAAACGTAGGCGCCGGCCTTTTCCTCAACTTCCCCACTCTCACAGCCTCATTCTCGGAAGTAAATGCGTAGCGGCTAATGATTCGACTCCCGCTAATGGCGTTTTTGATACGCTTACGCGTATTGAGGAGGGGGTTGAGGTGGCGCTTGGTGTGGATGTGGAAGTTGATGTACAGTTGGGGGCGGTTGTTGTGAGGAATGATCTGCCGTACACGGCTTTGAGTACGGGGTATAGTCTGCCGACTGCGTGTGTGAGTTTTGATCCGGGGAAGAAGACGTTTGGGGTGCCTACTACTACTCCTCTCTCTTCTACGGTGAGTGCGACTGCGACTGCGACGGCTACGAAGGGGGCCGATGGGGCGGGTGGGAAGGGGACTAGTGGTGCTAGTCCTGCTTTTGGGGAGAGGATGCCTGGGCTTGGGAGGGTGGGGAGTGTGGCGGGGTTGTTGGTGGCTGTGAGTTTTTGTTTTATGATGTTTTGATTCCATGTGGTAGAAGTGGGGTGGCATTGGGATATGGGAGGGCGGCGTTTGAATTTCATGGACGACGATGATGCTGTGAATGTGATTTTGGCTGCTTGGACGCTCGTTAAGATACCCATTTTCCTCTTCTTTCAGCCTTTCATACATTGTACGATCTTATCTTCATAGAAGCATCCTATTCACGGACAGAATACCTTTCGGAAACCACAAAGCTCTAGCTCAACTTGAGGAGTTCTCATCATCGTACAACTGTCAACACGCTGCCGCAAGTCAACTCGGTCGACAAACGGACAAGTGGAAGCATATTAAAGCATCCAGGCCTCTCGTCGAAGGAATCTGACTGCAATTATGTAATTGTGTCTTGGGACCCTAATCATTTAGCCCCTACGATCCCAGCTAGTTGTGCTAACGGTTGTAAATTATGGTCATGCTGCTCAAGGTTAGCTTCAGAGAGAAAAACCACTCCAAAGCACCATCATGGACACAGATATCATTGATCATACGTAGAATGTACTAGTACGAAACAAGAATCAGAAGAACCACACGATCTGGTGAAGGATGACATTTCGGCAATTGATATAGACAAATGTTTCGCGTTTGTACGCTACCCTGCTTGGGCTAGAGGCTTGGCGGTATCGTAGATCCGAAAAACCTGTTGTAGCGCGGTTTTGATTATCGACTGGCGCGCACACACACCAAAATCTGAACAAAGTCGGCTTTTTACTAGATCTCCACCACCAGTAGTTAGAATCGGTCCCAAACGGGCAAAATTGAAGCTCTTGGCGTAGTATTGCTTTTGCCCCCATAAGCGGAGCTCTTACCCTCGCTGTCGCCGCCTACCACCCTCGCCGCCCCCAAAATGCCACCCCTACTAGGCTCTTAGACATGTTTCGATATCGAGCACTATCTCGACCGCGGTGATACAGTCAAAAATATAGTAGGCCGTACTGGTATGACTCAACAGCAGATCTCCAAGATGAAGCGGAACCTGGAGGCGTGGGGGACAGTCGTTACCCCATATATGGTGTAGGGCCGTCCCCGCCTTCTTACTAAAGTAATAGAGAAAACCCTAACTAATTGGCTGGATAAGAAGCCACTGTCTTATCTCTTTAAAATAGTAGCTTTTCTATATAATATATATAGTCTGACGGTCGGCGAGTCTACTGTTTATAACACCCTGCGGCGATATAATTAGTTATATAAAAAAGTAAGCCTCGCCTCCCATTTATATAAGATATAGCCTGACTTACTTATTAACGTCTAGATAGGCTTCCTACCGAGCTTCTCAGCGAGACCAGCGCGAGCGCGATAATTAGAAAGTAAAGCTATATGGCTGGACCGAATATTAGCTAGTATTTCTAGATGAGACCGCGTCCCATGAGCGTACCGCTGATAGGAAGTTTAGCTGGTCTCGTCTTAGTGCAGAGGTAGGGATAAATACGCTATTCAAAAGATTAAAGAGGTCGTTAGTTCTTTCTATATATATAATAGATAGATATATTATCTAGATTTACGATAACGACTATCCTCTACGCCTCCAGGTTCCGCATTATCTTGGAGATCCACTATTAAGTTATACTAGTATAGCCTACTATATCTTTGACTGTATCACCGCGGTCGAGATAGTACTCGATATCGAAACATGTCTGAGAGCCTAGTAGGGGTGGCATTTTGGGGGCGGCGAGGGTGGTAGGCGGCGACAGCGAGGGTAAGAGCTCCGCTTATGGCAAAAGCAATACTACGCCAAGAGCTTCAATTTTGCCCGTTTGGGAACGATTCTAACTACTGGTGGTGGAGATCTAGTAAAAAGCCGACTTTGTTCAGATTTTGGTGTGTGCGCGCGCCAATCGATAATCAAAACCGCGCTACAACAGGTTTTTCGGATCTACGATAATATACCTACCTTAGTCTCGCTCGTCAAGAACAAAAAGAAGTTCATTGTTTTTCCCGGCGGGGTACCCCTAAACGAGGCCCCCAAGCGAGCCATTAAAGCGTGATTAGCATCTAATTAGGGAATTACTCAGGCGGCTCAGGGGCGGTGTTCCGGGAAACTTCCGGGGTGTATGAACGTCTTTTGTTCATGACGAGTCTTGAAAGGTTCTATAGAGAGCTGGCCCGAAGCAACCGCTGGGATAAGATGAAATGATGAGATGGGAGATTGAATTTGTGACAGTGATGTGGACCCTTATATGTGAGCTGACCGTATACTTGTCCCAATGCATTCAAACACAAATGTCTTCCAAGATTTTGCACTAGGCTTCTCCTTCTCAGTGCCCCTTGATGTGGTTCAGATCTTTTTGTCTTCCATCTAAAATGTTTCAAGAAAAGGGTCCTGCATGAGTCTCCAGATCCGACATAAGAATCGCACACGCGAACGTCTGCCAATTCCTTCCGCCCCTAATCAACCATGGTCACCACAATTCTATCACCAAATACTTCCCTCACCCTATCAATATACTCAGAACCTTCAGGACAATACTTAAACCTTTCCAAATCGCCTGCCCGTCGATAAGTCGACTCTCGCAAGCTATAGCAAGCATTGTGCTCCTGTGCCCACGCCCTCAAATGGCCCCAGTCCCTGCACTGGCGAACTTGACTTGTCCAATTCACGAGCGCGAACGGCGAGCTATTTGGAGTGTCATCGGCGTGACACATGACATCATCTCTTAGTTCTCCGAGACAGTGCACCAAATGGTCCAAGGGAACACTCTGCTCCTGACCACGATGTGTTTCCATGACGGACGTGCGTAGTAATTTCTAGAAAAGCGGGAGGCAGCGAGCACGGTCAGCCAACTGGGCTATTGTTACGTGTGCATAAAGATTGGTTAGGTGACCTTACCAGGCAATGCATTTCATGGTATGCTTGTATGATGTACAAGCCCTTGCTGTCATCCCACGGGAACCTCCTTGCTGTGGGTAAATGTTTCACTGCCGCATAATCATCTGATAAGGCGATGATGCCAGCATCTATACTCATGTCGTCCCAAAGTTTATCCGCCGTCTCGTCAGCCCCATCATACGGTGTGTGTCGACTCCATAAGATTGGAACATCCTGCACTAGACCGGCTGGACAAGAGGAATGGGTAAGCCAGCGATGATTTACCTTGGAGTTGCACATACCGTAGCTTGTTCGAGCGCAGTTGACACTGTAAGGTGATCGTCCCCATGCATGGACTGCTAGGTAAATGTTTAACATCATTGACAGAACAAGAGCTAGAATCAGGCTGAGTACGACATGCGAGTTTGGCGCAGGTTTGGGCTCAGTCTGAGGGCAGTCTCGACATGATGAGCTGTCCTGGGGAATGGGAGAGTATGTGCTGGGGGCCATCGTATATTGGGTATGATGATATGACTTAAGGAATTCCTCAGATATTGTTTTGACTACTCTAACAGAGAGGGGAATACTCGCAACTTGGAATTGGTTCTCCCTCGGGCGGGTCCGGCACAGCCCTACGTTATACTGTTACGATACATTCACTCTGCTTCCGATTGGAGCTTTTGGGCGTTGTAACGAGTGAGAACTAGAATCATGGTACGTCTATTGGCGCTCATAGGTAATCTTCTACATTCGGATTGCTCATGCCAGGAAGCCTTCAAATCTTACTGGAATATATTCATCTACAAGGCCGAACAACTTAGACTTCACCCAGACCTCTCTTCGACCATATTGAGACCCTTGTAATACTTCTCAGTCTACTAAAAGAGAAGCTCCCGCCACATCTGGCACGGATTAGGCAGGTGCGGCAGAATGCGAGATATCTCTTCGAACCATTATCTCCCCTTCGGGAACTGTATTGTGAGACCATGAATCCTTCTGGCCCTCAAGATCACTCATAGCGTAAGTCGCCACATTTCTTGGGCCTCCAAAGTTCGGGAATTGAGCGTGTGACGAAGTGGATGTGCTGTGGCGTTCATCAAGCCGTATGTGTTGGGAGGTCAGGGAACGCTCTGACCGTAACGATCGTAAGGTGATGAAACTTCGGATACTCTGGAAAAGCGTGTCTGGGGAGATTTTCCGGAACAAGAAGTTCATTGTCGGTAGGCAAGCAGCAACCAACGCAAGTCCTGATTCAATCACGCTCCAATATAGAACTTCTGCGATCTCCACTAGTTAAGAATCAGTTCTGTGATTATTTGGAGATCCGAGAAGGCCTTACCGTCCGGATCGACAACTGGGTTAAAACCAACTGATACTCGTTATATTTGCTTCAGATATTGACGTGAATTGGCGAACGTTGGCATACCTTTGACAGCAATGATGAATATCACCATTCTCATGATAGAAGCAGCTACTGCCCTAATTCTTTCAGTATGATATGCCAAGAGTTTCTGGTAGCAGATCACGTACAAGACTCCCATCAAGAAGACGCCAATGACAGCTAATTTACGTGCAACTGATATCTGGAGGGTCCAGATCTAAGAAAACTTAGCATCAAGTGGCTTCAAGTCTTTCGATCAATGCTGTTACACACCTTTGGAATCGGTAAGGCAAGAATGATGAAATCGAACAGGAAATCCGATATCGCGAGCCCATTTTGAAACCCAATGAACAGGCATTTAGTCTTGAAATCGATGATGTTGCCCCACGCTGCATAGAAGCTTGTACCGCATTTGAAAAGTAAAGCGAAGAAGAATGATATGGTCCATGCTATCGTCAAACCAATCATGACCTGGCTGACGTAGTTGAAAAGACCCGGCTTCCCGGTACAGAATATGCGGCGGTAGAAATACAGAACGCTTAATTTGATACATCCCAGCGCAACGACCTGGAGAAGCTGAATCGAGTACTCGATCTAAGATAAATGAGCTACATCACTCATCGCGACATGCTTCGCAGCCTTACATCTTCACTTACTTTCTGACTGATAGTACTTTGCGTAGACGTGTATTCTACGATGACCTGTAGATCCTCTGTCTTCGGGAACGGCGTCGGATACCCGAGGCCATGCCCGCGGACACCTGATTGTTGACTTTAACAGAGCTCCCGCTGATTGCTCGGCAGCGCCTACCGATGATGAGTGCAGCACCCATCCCAATATTCAACAGCTGAGTAGGCGCAAAGATAGAATCAGCGCAAGGTTCTGTGACATCTCACAATCACACTCACCATTGCGGGTAAGGTCAACCAATCGTCCACCAACAGAGCTGCCTTCTGCACGTATCTAGTATAGAACCGTAGGATGACCGCGAAGATAGATAATATCGGAAAGATCGCACCAACAGCAATAATGGAATTGGGCGTTGCATAGGAAACGTGTGACAGAGACTGCGTTGACATGATGACTCTAAGCTCAGTCCTCTGAGAAGAGCTACTGGGAACTCGGGGGTAACAGGTCACAGTAACCCGTCAAGTGAGTGAGATAGCAGCCGTTATTTGAGGATGGTTTCCAATGGCTAGGAACAATCCTACCACCAGAACCCATTTCAAACGGTGAGATCATAGGTGGGGACGTGGACGCAACCTTGGGGCTCGCTAGGTGTGGGGTTTCTGATCAGCCCATGCAAGACACCTCGGAGCTGAATGCAGGGGCCCGCATTCTTGTATGCAAATCAAATTCTACGGCATCGTCGGAAGACCTGAAACGGCGCTCAAAATTACTTAGTTGTAACGAAGAAACAGGTAAAGTACGAAGTTTTAAACCAGGATAACAGGTCCTCCATTGAATACCAAATAAGGTTTGAAAGACATTCACAACAACGGCAGCCTAATCAATCGCAGATCATCCTGACTTTGACACCGTTCCTGCTCTCTACAGTCATTCTAAAACGCTCTGTCCAAGGCTCCGGATCCACGTTTTCCACAGTTGAAAATTCCTGTGTCATCCTGGCAACAATATAAGCAGCTTCAGTGAAGACCATCTGCTGTGCTGGACAGATTCTTGGGCCACCAGAGAACGGTAAGTACTCCCAGACCGGACGAGCACTCTCCCATCTCTCTGGACGAAAATCGTCCGCGTCGTGACCCCATAGATCTTGGTCTCTGTGCAAGGCGTGAATGTTCATTACAACTCTTGTCCCTCTTTTGACAAATATCGGTGCTTTGCCATCAACACCGCCGCCTAGCGGTAGTACGGTATCTTTGTGACAGACTCGGCGAACCATGCCCGCGAGTGGATGCAATCGAAGACCTGGTTGTTTCAGCCCTATTCCTGTATGGCGCGAGAGTACTCACTCTCGTTAAACACATAGCGCATGTACTTCATAGATTTGAGAAGCTCGAAGCTATACGGCCCAGAGCTTATCACTGCCAATGTCTCGGATTGTAATTTACGCCAACGATTAGGGTCCCGTGCCAGATGGAACAACATGTCGCTCACTGCAATCCCAGTTGCATCATGAGCAGGGAAGAAAACGTGAAGAAGCTGGTAGCGTAAGTCCATAGGGTCCTGCGTTTCATTCGCCATCTCGTCCAAGAGTATGTAGCGCCTTGACTGGCCCTTGCCAGCCACATTATTATTGTCAACAGTATCATGTGATTTTCGTTGCCTAAGCACCCGTTCGACATGACTGTCTATGAATTCGTGGACTTGGCGAACTGCATTCTTCCAGTGTGTGTCACGTCCCCGTATGAATGCAAGTTTCCCAAGTTGCATCCGGGCCGCAAGCCCATGCATAGAGGTATCGAAGCTTTCAAGAAACTGCGATGATCTGAACGAGGTTTCGGGTGATAGGCAATTGACAGACTCGCCAAAGAGGAATTCTGTAGAGGTATCAAGGAACTGGATTCATACCGCCATAGTCAACGATCCGCATTGAAGTATGTAATAGAGTTTCAATGCCTACCATGCGCTTGAACAGAGGCTGGAGGTCAATTGCAGTACCGTCACGGGGAATGCAATCCAGCAGTTGCTTGACATGCAGTTCAAGTGATTCGAAACTAGATATCTGAGGTCTCGCAAATGTAGGCCTGATCAGTGCTCTGGAACGTGCCCAGATAGCTCCATCTGCGGTAAATATGCCCTTAGCCATCAGAGAACCTCCACTCTCTTTTTGTTTCACAGGCTCTACTCCAAAATTGTCAAATGCTAACGCTAAGACAGTTTGAATATTCCGAGGCTCCCTCGTACTGATAACGTTTGTGCCCCAAGATTTGAATTGGAATGTTCTTCCATACGTCTCGAAAAGCTTCTTGTTGAGATTTAGCATCTGGCCACTTTGCATAGCCTTGCCCATAGCAAAGAAAAGGTCAAGACCGAGAAGGGGATCCTTGTGGGGGTAATTCATAGGCTCTTCACACCCATTCCTGCGTTTTAGGTCTGCGAGCACCTGTCGATCGCGAATCATGCGGTACACGTAGGTAGCCAAGCAGGCGATGAATATTGATAAGTTTGCCGCATATAAGATCCCCATTGTACCGGCAGCAGAGTACTGAAGTTCCCAAGAATGGGTAGTGGTCGGAGAGGATCAGAATTGCTAATTTAAATCAGTAGAGAGCAGCTGCAAAGTGGTGACCGGGTCGTTCCTGGGGATTGACTGAGGGGCATAGGTCGCAAGATTTACCGCGTTATCGAAATAATAGTCCCGCCGGTAAATACAGAACGGGATGTCGTTAGTTTACCAAAAGCAAAATCTGGACAACAGAAGTCTCGGGGCTTCTGCAGAACGTCATGCCTGCAGGCTAACTGGGATCCGTACGATACAGCATCAGGATAGGTTCGCATCAATCAACGTGCCTTAGCTGAATCTCAGCTGATGCTTTAGACCCGAGAGTCTGGTCTGCAACGCTGCCTCTGCAGCCGGGAGATGCGATTCGTTACCGTAGCAACGGGTCCGTCATCTAGCGCTGTCGATCCGTGATGCTACCTGCCTGATCGACTCACAATGCCGTCTAAGGATTTCATGACTCGACGCGACATCCTCTGCTACAATACGGCCGTCGGTCATGGTAATGATTAGCCATCATCGGCTAGATGAACGTTAGATGCGTAGAGAAACTTGCGCTATCTATCAGCGATGCTACCCACCTGATCGGCTCACAATGCAGTTTGAGGATCTTCTGACTCGAGCTGACATCGGTTATGCAATACGGTCGTCGGCTATGGCGAAGAGTGGCAATGATCGACCGGATGGAATGTCGGGTACATGGAGCAACTTGCGCTGATACCAAACCGCTCTCCCCTCACCGCTCTGCTGTGCTCCCGATGAGTCAATCCTTGCAGCATCTGAGCAGCGATGTGGGTGTGGAGAAAGTGCTGGAAAGCGCCCTAAAGTCCGAGCATGATCATCTCCGCGCTGTCCTGAGACGTCTATTCAGGCAGACGCTTTTTCCTGAGTATGAGGCAGAAATTGCCTGGCCCAGAGTATACCTACCACTTTCAACACCGGAAATGAGTGCATGCGATACGCCATACCACTTGTCCAGAATGTGACTAGCTTAGCAGGCAATTTGAGCATTCTCGAGTTTCAGCCAAACCAGGATTGACATCTTTGCCAGCATTTACTTCCTGACACATGATCACCTTGACTGTACAAATATCATTATGGAAAAGTCCTACCAGCGATTGCACCAAGACGAGTCTCCTGATCATGAGAATGTGCCTGTGCAAAGGCACACGCACAAAGGGTGGACCCTCCCACTCCTACTGTTCTCCAATGTCATATTTGCAGTAGCCTTGGTTGGGGTCACGCTGTCTACGCCTCGAGGGCTACGCCACGAGAGAACCCCCTCTGGCTTTGGTAAGTCTTGCTTCACTGTTGCTCCTGGTTTTCCGATTACATGCCAACAAAGATGACAGCTCAGACCCATGAGCTACCGACCGTATATAAGTCTTTCACCTGGTGGACAGAATATAGTGGAAAGAACGATACTGAGGTTGACGCTCTCTGGGATGCAGTTCTACCATCTCACGGTCTTATCGCCATGGACAATGAGTGGGCGAAGGAGCATGAGTGGCCGGATTCGCTAAGTCTCCCGGGCGACGATAGTAGATCCATCTATCTACTTGAAGCCTACCATCAGCTCCATTGCGTTGTAAGTCTTCGCTTTTTATGGTTTCATCCAACCCCGCTGAATCCTGCAGAAAATAATTCGACAGACGTTCTGGGAAGCTGTGAAGAGAGAGCCTTACACATACAATCCTCCCCACGCCGGCCATTGCTTCGATTTTTTACGTCAGGTAAGTCCATACCGTTCACAGGAGACAATCAGCATGACTGAAACATCGACAGTCAATTCAGTGCAACGCCGATAATACACCCCTCTACAGTTTCGGGGACTATACGGCTGGAAACGGGCAGCTTCGTAAATGTAGGGACTGGGACGCCCTTCGAGACTGGGCAACAGAGCATACGGCTTGCTACAGAGACACTGTCGAAGACATCCCTATCCAAGATCATTTTGGCTATTGCGACGGAGGAACGGATGGGTTGATAGAAGCTAAACCCCTGAAGTAGACGGGTTTCCCGACAGTACACTAGCTGGCCACATACAGTGGTGAACATTGTAACAGCTCACACTATGAAAAATAAATCGCAACTTTGCTAAATCACATCTTATGAAAGAGAGTATACCAGGTTTCCGATGATATAGGTATGGCAAGCCCCGGGGGTTCTATGTTAAAGGGTCCCAACAATCCAATTACCATAAGGGTCATAGACGCCTTGTGGTTTCTGGTCTACATTGCATGATGTCCCGTGGGATGGCAAAGTGCATGAGCATGATGTTGCAGCCTAGCAAAGTCACGACGAACCTAACTCAGTCCAGAAGTCCAGTTATCAAGCAATAGTGTATTCATGCCTGATTGCTTAAGTGGAGCGGTGAACGTCCAGGGTTCAATATCATATTTGAGTTCACCACTGCAGGGATGATCTTCCAGCAACGGCCTTCTTTCCCCGTTAGGACTGCTCCACACACCCTTCACTGCTGCCCCATATCTTTAGCTCCGGATGTAACTGCTGAACAAACTTACCGTCATAAGCATACCTGACTATATGAACCTTGACATCCGATCGAGGAGACTTGTGATCTCCTAGCGATCAACCCATAACAGCTTGAACACTTGTTGACGAATCCCATTCCAACAGCCTACACATTCTTACTACATCATAACCAGCATTGCCATCAAACCCAGTGCACCATGCGTCTTCTCAATACCGCTGCATATCTCTTCACTTTTGCAGCACTTGCCGTTGCTGTCCCAATGCCTGCTACAGCTAGATACGGTGAGTGTCCTTTGCTTCAAAAAATCCTAGTAAAAGCTAACCAGGGGTAGAGAACATGGGAGAAGCCCCGGGGAAGAATGTGGGTGGCGCTGAAACCGACGTTGGCGATTTCTATTGAACAACTAGGACAACATGAGAAGTGCGGCGATTGTCTTTATCACCGAGTCGCTATTATACTGACTGTCCGGTAGTCCACGAAATGTGCTTTTGCAAACGGACTGTGTGCTTTCTGTTGCTCGAAATACTGTATGTGGCAAGGATAATCCATGTGAGGGATAACGAATGCTCAGGATATGCAATTTCGAGATTTGCGTGATCCTTTCACCCATAGACATGGTTTAGGCGAAGGGCTGATAGCGTTGATAATTGGAAGGGGAAGACATTTCCATGTGTCACTTTTTACATTATGTTTCTCCTGGGTAGTGTCCCTTCAATACAAACGGTCCAATCAAAATGTATGGAGTATACCGTAGTGTTTGACACTTTTGAACCACCATGAAGCCAAGAGAATGTGACACAGATACCTTAGGTAGGTATATCTTTCTTTAGTCTGTGAAAAAGCAACTTCCCAAGATAGGACTGACTGTATTGCGTTGGTGTACCCGTTGGAGACTCCATGTCCTCGGACATCAAAATTTTGGTAATATCAGTGTCCATAATGAAGTCCGACGACAAGATTGACAAGGAAGAATATGGAAGACAATGTGCTGACTGCGCGGAAAACACAGGTAGACTGTAGAGTCGGTGCGCGGGTCAAGAAGAATTGTCACAGGGGCCCAGCGACCGTCGATTGTGCAGGTGGTTATTGCACGAGAGTTGTTTTGGGTGCGGAAGGCGGCTACGGCGCCAAGGGATGGTGCGCCATTGCTGCTGAAGTTGGACGCAGTGTCGAACCATGAGAACAACACGTGGGGTTCGCTTGGGTCATTGGCCCTGTTGCCAACGTCTTGGTCGCCGACCATGTCACCGATGAATGTGGCAGGAAGATTCCATGTCTCGTCTACGTAGGAGTCCAGGGGTGGGGTCGTCAATTGATCGTGCGGGAACATAAACGTTGTGGAGTTGATATCTGGATCGAAGACGGTATGGGATTGGATTTGCACTAGGGGCTTTTTGAATGGTGCATTGTCCAAGAATGAACAAGGAGCGGTCTGTTGATGTTTGCAAGACTAAGATTCTTCACTCCCAGAAGTTTCCCAGATCTCGCGCTTGTTGTTGCCCAATTGCAGAAGTAATTGTCCAGCTAGTCTCATCCGGTGTGCCGCCTGAGCCCGTGATGGAGGTTAAGATCTTTTCTACTCCACCGTCCAACCCAACGGTAAGATTAGGTTGGAGTCCCTGATTCTGATGCGCAGCGACCTACCTACCTACGAGAATTAAAGCAGACTGAGGACAGAACTCGCCGCTCAAACCCTCGGCGTTAGAGCAGGCGTCACCGTTAGCTGGATTATAGAGGTCGCTGGTGATGTCCGCTGGCCACAACTCCGCCATGCTTTGCAAAGCATTGAAAGTTAGTGATACTCTTGCAAGTGCGCAATTGGAGTTATGAGATATTATGGAAAACCGTGTGCTCATATAATATTTCTTGCGACTAAGATCAAGATCAAGTACGAGAAAAGATGTTCACTCTGAAGAGGCGTACCTGTAGTTCATGAAGATGCGCTCTGACGTATTTCCATAGACCTGAGGATACTTCATATCCCACCAGTCCAGTCTCGGCAACATGATAATGGCCGAGGAAGGGCCTACCAGCGCCGTCAAGGCGATGCATGATGCAAGCAGAAAGCTTAAGGGAAGCCATCTAGAGAAGTCTTTAGGATGGGTAAAAGCTGTCGCACCGCCCCAGAAATCTGCGCGAAGAAGATATGTAATGTCCGAAAGCTGATACCCTGCAGTGACGAAGCCTAACGGAACACCTTTCGATACACTCAGGCTGTACTTGATCCGATGCAGAACGATGATGGATAGCGAGGCCCCCATTAGTAATTCGTGTGCTTTGGCTGCATACTGCCAGGCTTGCAGAATCACCTTCTGATTTGAAGCCCCAAGGTCACTCTAGTAGAGGCTGTAGATGTTGAGAGAAATGATTGCGATTGTAATGCCGAGGGGTATGATGTGGGGAATGCATCGATATAGTGCAAATAGACGCCGGCCATCGATCGCGTGTTTTCGGGGCTCTCCTTTTTCCTCATCGTTTAGATTGGTGGGGTCTTTCACCGTAGCAGGCTCTCCCTTGGGCAGTAGAGGATATATAGAGGATGTGTGAGTAGTGTATGGATGTGGGAGGCTGTCATGCTCATTCATCGGAGGAGGCGTGACCGGTTTATTTTTGGACATGAGCGGGAATGTTGAAGCAGTCTGCACGGATAGGGGAGGTGAATGTCTTTGGCCTTCATTGATACTGTGCATCTCATATTCGGTCGGCGCGGCTCCGGTACTGCTCATTCTGGAATACCAGTGACAGATTGAATGACAAAACGTGGGGAGGCTTCCTACCCAGAAAGGATATGGATGCTGACATGCATGTACAGTCTCGGGTCGTCTTTACTCCGGGCTATCCTATTGCGGTGCAAAGCTGGTGCAGCAGTAATACTTGATTTTGCTGCCTGACATTGTTCTCGTGAAACAGAAAACTACTGGGGTATTTTGGTTGCGGATAACGAGCGTCGAGTACAAGTATAGTAAAAGTGATAGCCACGAAGAATAAAAGATACTCTATATACAAGGACTGATGCCTGCATCTGCTTATTTTCATAAGGTCTGCCGAGGTCTGCCCTATTGCGGCTGAAGTTCATCGTGCCGTCCGCGCCGCTGGTAGTCTGGCGTTCGGGGCAGAGGGGCAAAAACGAGACTCTGCCGGTTCTTATTGAGCTATTATTAAATCGCTTCGACACAGCCGAGCGAGACTTTGAACAGCATCCTTAGCTCGAAGCTACCAAGAGCGCAGCAGGAGTTTTCTACCCGAGATCTCATGTCGTTCCCAGCCGAGACCCTCCTAAGCGAGCCCCTTAAGCGAGCACCTGAATAGTACTCCATAACCACCAAATTATTACAATTCCCCCACCTTCCCGCTTCATCAGTCAAAGAGAAGGCCAATATTAGACACTAGAGACTCTAGGACCGTATAGAAGGCGGGGGACCGCGTATAGGCCAATAAAATTGTGTTAAAAGTGGTATTCTAGGCGTAATAAGTGGCTGAGTGATGGGCGGCTTCGGGACCCTCGCTCCGTAGCTCTTCAGGGGTAGTATACCATTTCAGGCTTTACTCTACAAGAATATTATGTCAAGACTCTTATAAGACTCTCCTACACAGCAATCTAGATATCTAATCTACTGGATTAAATAGCGTAAAGCGAGCTGGCGAAGGATCTTCGGTCCCCCGGAAATCTTTTCCAGTAGATCGTTCGCGCGTATGTTCGACCCCTTAAGTCCTCTTGCTTTCTACCTCCTATACAGGTCTATAAGTCTCTATGTTACCCGCCGTCGCCTGATTTGGTTCCACCAATATCTTCTTCCTGCTATATACCCTCTTAACCTATTCCTCTTTGGTCTAGACTTCTTCCTAGACTCCTTCCGCGCTGCCAAATCGAAAACCTATCTCTAGCGTATCCAGCACCTCTACTATAACTACGGCAACACCTTCACCCTCCAATCCTCACCCTTCTAACCCCCTATGATTAATACTATCGAATCCGCTAACATTAAGACCATTCTTATAATAAATTCGCAGACTACACCGCCGGAGAATCGCGTCGAAAGTCCTTCACTCCCCTTCTAGGCCGCTCTATCTTCCTCTCCGACGGCGTAGAATAGGCCTATTCCCGCGCCCTTCTTCGCCCCAGCTTCGCTCGTAGTTAGATTGCCGATATACCCTATCTCGAAATACACGTACAGAATCTTATCTATACGATCCCTACTGATAGCGAGACGATCGTCGACTTAGCGGAGCTCTTCCTTAGGTTTGCCGCGGATGTAATCACAGATTTTATATTCGGGAAGTCTATTCTAAGTTTGTTGTACCGGGAGTCGTTCGATATAAGGTTTATAACTACGTTTCAGAGGGTACAGGATGGAAGAGAAGCTCGATTCCGGATAGGGATTTTTGCAGATTGGGTACCGGGCTAGGGGAGGTTTTGGGAGAGCGTAAAGTAGATATATAAGTTTATAGATAAGTATATTAATAATGCTATAAGAAGCCGCGAGGAGGTAAAATAGTAAGCTTTATACTTATCGAATAATAATAACTCTAAAGGGGCTAAGGGCCGGTATATCTTTATAATACCAACTATTATATTGGAAGGGTCTATCTTATTAGTAAAGTTGTTCCGATATATCCTAGTACGCGGAGCGCCGGAGTAGGTCGGGATGATATTCGATCGACTTAGTAGACGTTAGGAGCTAGACTCTTAGTAGTACGCTAGCTGCCTAATAGCGGCTATATATTACCCGTAGAGAGAAGCTTAAGGAGTAGTCTACTCACTTCTTTCCTAAAGGTCCTTAGTAATTAGTTCTAATATAGAACTACCTATACTATACCAGTAATATAACTACTTCACGTCTTTGAATACCTTTATATATAGTAGTATAGTAATAGCGAGAAGCTAAGCCGTACTCTAATATTGTAGCGCTAGCAGGACGTAGTTCCTAGAGCGCAGTAACGGTCTACTAGCGAGGAGCCTATCTTATAGAGCGAGAACGGCCCGCTAACGGGGAGTATACCTTATAGTTCTAATTACTCTAACCTTTAAGGCTAAAGGCCCGGAGTAGAATATTATAGTAAGACGACCGCGCCTTTTAGAGGAACTAGAAATAGAGACTATACGCCCTGATAACGCGCTGATAGCGGAGTCCTCGGGCTCGACCCTTTTATCTCCGATACTCTAGTAGAGGATTACCTAACTTAAGGCGGAAAACTAATACTTATTAGAAGAAAAACGCGTCCGGGAGTTAGAAGCTCGGAATATAGAGCTTCGACTAGGAGCTAAAGCTGATTTAGAAGACTTTAATAGGCTTAGTAATAGTAAGGCGCTATTAGTCTTACTAGTAGTAAAGATAATATACCCTAAAAAGATATAACTATATTACGGGAATAGTAAAGGAGAGTATATCCGCTAGTTCGCTGATATCGAAATTAAATTCCTCCTAAGTCCTAAATATTTTACTACTAATAGGGCGAAAATCCTCTACTATATATAGTCTCTAGAAGGGGATATAGCGATATAATAGCGCTAATACTTTCGGAAGGAACAGCTAGACGATTATTCTTTTAAGAACTTTTCTTAGTTTCTCTTAGATTTAGTAGTAGATCTAGTAAATTACTAATTACTTACCTATAAGCGCTTAAATAGTACTAAGTAATAGTAGGGATAGAAGGTTTCTATCTTTAAAGCTTATCTAGAAGAACTAGAAAGCTATATTACTCCCCTATTAGAAGAGTTCCGGGTAAATAGCTTTTTAACTAAACTCCGCCCTGAGTTAAAGTCTAAAATCCTAAGTACCGATAGTATCCCGACGACGCGTAATAGTCTCCTAGTACTTATAATTATATAAGAAAAGAATCTTAAGCGTTATCTATTAATAACTAGATCTAGTAGTAAGGGTAAGCCTTTAGAAGAATAGGTATTTAGTACTCTAACTAAGTCCGCTAGCGGAGAGTTAGCGGGATATTAGCGAGGTAGTAAGAAGAGACGAAATTCTAAGTCTTATCTAGTATCTAAGGCTAACTCTAAATACTATAATAATAATTATTATTATTACGGTAAGACGGGGTATTAGAAGCTAGAATATCCCTATAGGGATAATCTAAGCTTTACTCCTACTAATTCGGTATAGTTAGAGAAAGATAGTACCCTACTACCGCCGAGTATACGAGGAAAGACTAATAAATAGAAGCTTTAGAACCTCTTTACCTTAAGGGATAAGTAATCCTCCTAGGTAGTCGATAGCCTTTTAAGGAGCTAGTTAACCCTAGGGCAATAATTAGCTTGGTCTCTTAGCGGTTCGTAGTATAATATAATTATAGCTAGAGCGCGCTATCTTACTAATACTAGTATAACCGAGCGGGCAAGGCACTTTTTGTTATAGGGCGTTTCAGTTAAGCTATATAGCTACTAATAACTAGGGGCAAGAAAAGGAATATAGTTCCTTATTCTATACTATAGACTAGGAGGGTCCCGACTTAATAATCGGGATACTAGTACTTTATAAGTCAGGTATTATAGTTAATACGCTAGCGCGCTAATAGCGGTACTAAATAAATCCTAGGCTAATATAGCTAGATAGACCGACCGAATTTAGTAAAGTTTTATAATAGGAATAGAAAGTATTTACTATAGTTTATACTAGTACTATAATAGCGGAGTAACCTTAGACTAACGAGTTTAATATAACCCTTCCTCCTGAATTATAGAAGTATAAAGATATATTCTTAAGTAAGAAAGTAGAGATCTTACCTAAATAAAAGTAGGGAGACTATACTATTAAGTTAGACGGTAGAGAGCTACCTTATAGTCCTATCTATAATCTATTAAGAACGAAGCTAATAGAGCTTCGGCGGTACCTTAACAATATACTAGGAAAGAAGTAGATTTACTACTCTATTTCGCTAGTAGGAGTATCTATACTTTTTATACTAAAGAAGGATAGGGGGCTATATCTTTATATAGATTATCGAGGGTTAAATATAGTAATAATCAAGTATTAGTACCTATTACCCCTAATTACAGAGACGCTAGGCCGCTTAAGCGGTACTAAAATCTTCTCGAAGTTAGACCTTAAGGATATATATTACTATATCTAAATTCAGCGTAGCGATAAATAGAAGACTATCAGGGGCCTACCTAGAGCGAGTCGATAGGGGTGAAGTATAACTAGAAGAACATATCTAAGGAGAGAAGATAGATACATGAAGCCTGCGCGTCTTGGAGACGCGCCAAGCTGCTAGCTATAAGCGATAAGCAATAATCGAACGTTCGATAACTATGCTCTATACTACGCGTATCGGCACCAACAGTAAGCAAAGGCTAAGCCGTGACACTACTCCCCTCCTCAAGCAAGTATCGTCCCTGATACGGAAGGTAAGACGACTATAGCCGACTCGGACTATCTGGTTTGTTCGGGTAGCGCGTATAGAAGTCGTCGACTATATCCTAAGCGTTACCAAATTCACCGCCGTCCGTATAGTACTATTAGCGGTCCGGTTGTTGCTCGTTCTTCTATCGGACCCGGAACTATAGATAGCGTCCACGACCGAATAGTCTAGTATCTAAGACGTCGTCGATCTCCTACTCTTCCTAGTTATCTACTATAATAGGTCTTAGTAGCTCCGTTTACTAACTAGGTAAAGGGTCTATAGATACTTTTCGTAGTAGACTAGGGTAGAAGATATTATATATTTGTATACTAGATAGGAGTTCTAGTCGGTATGATAATCCAACTTTATCTGATACCTTAAACGGTCCTAGTATCTTGTCATCCAGTTTCCTACTCGGACGTTCTATATTTATATTCCGACTGGATAGGAATACTATATCTCCTTTATCGTATATAACGTTAGACCGCTTCTTATTAGCTTAATCCGTTATTCTCCTACGGCTTATAATAGATTACTTGGTTATAAAGTCTAAGACTCTCGTTATACGGTTGTTACGAACCACGTTGCGTGCGGTAGTCTATTATATATAGATTGATTCTTAATAGGGATGGAGGTACAATAGAGCAAGAGGGTGAAGCAGGCTTCAAGTGATGCTAAGCGGGTCTGGTATATAATCAGATAATATATATTTAGTGCCTAGCCTAAGAGATCTATCGCATGTAGTAAATAATTGAATAGCAAGTTGAGCACGATGCTCCAAGTAGTAAGTAGTGCTCCGCATATATAGACATACGAAATCCATGCCAAGCATTCCTGATCGCACTGGTCGTACTGATCGCACCGCGCTTATTACGACCACTGCGCTCATCGCTTAACATGCCAAGCCTTCTTGATCGCACTGATCGCACTGATCGCACCGCGCTCATTGCGACCACTGCACTTATCGCTTAATATACCAAGCCTTCAGGGTCTGTCCGAGTCGGATACCGATTCGTCGACTCGAACCATAACGGGCGCTACGCTCCTTAAGCGTATCCCTGATCATGTTTCCTGATCGTAATATTAGCTCCCTCTCCCAGATTTCTCGTCCTGAGAAACTATCTATCCTTTATACTACCCCGACGTACTAAACGTTTAGATAAACCGACCGTCCGCCGAACGGTGTTAGCTAGTAAGCTAACCGAAGTCGTGATACGGCTGTATTCCCGATATGTTGCCAGCGGCAAGTAGTACTTGATAGGTACAGGTTCTAATAGGTATTCTAACTGTATAGGCAGCGGTAGAAAATACGACCTTGTAGTGTTACCCCTTAAGATATATTATATTAAGATAGAACGAAAGGAAGCGTAGTTATAGTTAAAAACTATGCGCGAAGAGTTAGCTCGTAATACGGAAGAGTCTATACGTCTTTAGGCTATACTAATACACCTTTAGACGTAGTATAAATAACTTAAAGATAAAAAGCGGAAGATTATAGACTAAGAGATATAGAATATTAAGGAGTTAGAAGAAGACTAGCGGTCTATCCTAAGCGTTCCTGATAGCTAGATATTTAATATCTTATCTAAACAGTTTGGCTTCCTAGACGGAACCGATTAGTTCTCCTTCCCGATTATTCCCGGAACTCCTATAGAAGGTCCTAGTAGTTCCGGAGGTTCCTAAGAGGTTCCTAGGTGTTTTCGGTATTATTATACTCTTTCTATTTAACTAGATACTTCTAATTAACCTAATTTAGAATCCTCTCGACCTCGAACTCCGTTTCTTCTTTAACGTTATAATAAAATATTTCCTATAAGGGTATATTAGAGTCTACTAGCTCTAAGAGTAAGATATAGAATACCGGATATACCTTAGTATTAGGTAGAAGCTCGAGTTTATAGTTAATAGGTCCTTTTACCTATTTAATTAAGAATAGTCTAACCTTAATATAATCTAGTTTCTTACTTAGTCTTATTATTCTTATATTTTTTATTAGGAGATATACTTTATCCCCCTTCTTTAGCTAAGGAATATTCTTTCTTTTCTTATTAATTCGTTCCTTTAGTTTAGAATTTAAGCTTTTAATAGATCTTTATATATCTTTATATAAATTCTTTAGCTCGTCCGCCTTTACTAAGGCTTTTTCTATATTAGGTCCCTCTCTAGATTATAGAAAAGTATTTATATTCTTTCTATAATTAGTAAAGAATAGTATTAGCTTTATTATATCTAATATCTTATTATTATATACTAGTTATACTATTAGAAGTAGTAATACCTAGTTATCCTATTTCTAGTTAACGTAGTATCTAAGGTATACTTCTATTATCTAATTTGTATATTCTATTTATCTATCTATCTACGGATAGTATACTATTAATATCCTTAATTTCGTTCTAATTACTCTAATAAGTATCTTCTAGTAATTAGATATAAAGAGCTTATCTCTATCTAATATAATTAACTTTAGTATACTATAATCCCTTATTAGCCTATCTAACAATATAAATACTAGCTGATCTACTTTATAGGTTTCCTTAAAAGGTACTATAATAGTATACTTCGTTAGTTTATCTATAATGACTATAATTGAATTAAAGATATCCTAAGTAGCTAGATCCTTAGATAGTAGTAACTTAACTATAAAGTCCATTATGATATCGTCCTATAGTAATTCTAGAACTAGTATAAATTATATTTGTCTATATTTGGTATATTATATAGACTTGTTCTGCTAGTATTAAATACATTCTTTAATATATTATTCAACGCGCGCTCGAAGCTTTAGCGCCGCGTATCCCCTTTCTAGGAGCTCTATTATTTTAGTAACTCCCGGATAACCTTATAATAGGTCGTCGTAGTAATCCCTAACTACTTCCTCTATATATTACTTAGGCAGATAAGTCTTTTCCCGGTATTTAAGTAATACCGTATCCGGCTAATCCTTTCTTAGGATTATTACAAATGTATTATCTTCGTAGGCCTTTACGATCCTATTAGTCGTATTAGGTCCTATTATATAAAGGGTTATAGCTAATACTTAGTATAGTACTAATAATCTATCGGCTTCTTTCTTTAGGATTAGTCGTTCTATAATATTCTTTTCTTCTATATAGTCTAATCGCCTACTAAGGGCGTCTACTCGACTATTATCCTTCCCTAGGGTATAGGTTATCTTAAACTTATATTAACCTAGTAGTTCTAACTATCGGACCTATTATCTATTTAACTCCTTTATTATTATAAAGTTAAGAAGGTTCTTATAGTCCGTAAAGATAGTTAAGTCTAAGTAGCTTTCTACGTATACTCGCTAGTTCTAAAGTATATATACTACGATAAGTAACTCCTTGTCGTATATATTATAGTTCTATTCTACTACTAATATATTCCTTAAATAGTAGGTAACTAGATACTATTTTTAGTCTTTTATCTAGTATAAGTATACTCCTATTATAAGATCCGATACGTCCGTTTCGATATAAGCTAGCTCGTTTATTTAAAAGGTATAGAGTACTAGTAGATCTATATATACTTTCTTTAATGTGTCGAATAATTTCTATTAGTCTTTTCCCTATATAAACCCGATATCTTTCTTTATAATATCTATTAGTAGTAGTACTTTCTTAGAGTAGCCCTTAATAAACTTCCTATTAAAGTTAGTAAATCCTAAGAAGCTTTATACTACTTTGACGTCCTATAGTATAGGCTATTCAGCTATAGCCTTAATCTTCTTCGGGCTTATACTAATACCTTTTATACTAACTATAAATCCTAGAAACTCTACTAATTCCCTGTAGAATTCGCACTTTTCTAGTTTAAGAAGAAGTTTCACTTATAATAGGTATCCGAGGACATCCTATATATACGTAATATATTCTTTCTTGTTCTTAGAATAAATTAGTATATCGTCGAGGTACGCTATTGCTATTCGATCTAAGTATACTCGTACAATATTATTAATAAGTACTTAGCAGGTTACTGGTACGTTAGTAAGTCCAAATAGTATTACTAGATACTTATAGTAGCTATATCTCGTTCGGAAGGTAGTTTTCTATTCCTCGCCTTCTTTTATCCGAATTAGGTTATATATACCTCTAAGATCCAGTTTAGTAAATATCTTTGCTTTCCTAAGCTAGTCCTATAGCTCGCCGATATTAGGCAAAGGGTATCTATTCTTAGTTATAATATCGTTCAACTTTTAATAGTCGATATATAGTTATAGGCTTCTATCCTTCTTTAGTATAAAGAGGATTAGGTAACCTACTAGTAATTTAGATTCTTAAATAAATCCCTTTTTAAGGTTCTTGTTAATATACCTACGAAGTACTTTAAGTTCCTTTTCTAATAATATATAAATAGGTCTAAATATTAGTTACTTACTAGGTTCGAGTTCGATCTTATAATCCTATAGCTAATACTTAGGTAATACTTCTATATTCGTCTCTTCCTCGAATAAGTATATCTACTTACTATATTCTTAAGGGATAGAGGGTATATTAGTTCCTCCTATAACTCTTACTTTATTATCCCGCTAACCTTTACTAGTAACTATAGAGTTAGACTACCTTTTAGTATCGTCCTTATACGAAGCTAAGGTAATATATACCTCGACCGGTCTTCGGTTCGACTTCTTATCTACTATTAAACGCTACTAATATATAGGTATAATCCTAGTAATATTTCCGGATTAATCTATCTTGAGTACTCCTCGAGCCTAATCGATTATTAGGTTATACTTCTTTAACCAAGGTATTTCTAAAATTATATAATAGGTAGCTATCCTAATAATATTAAAGGTAATCTCCTTATAGTAGCGCTAAATTATAATAGGTAACGAAAGTATCTCTTCGTCTACCTTTCCTATTAATAGTATTAACCTATCGGCTATCTAGAGGTTATACTACTACGACTTCTTTTAAGTTAGTATTCTAGTTATCCGTACTAGATCTCGTGAGATAAAGTTTCTAGTAGCTCTAGAGTCTATTATCGCAACGGTCCGCTGTCTATTAACAATTACTAGTATCTTTATATATATATCGTATTGCGCGGAATATAGATGTTATTTAGGGGTTAATATATTGATCTCCTTATAGCTACCCCTACTATAAGGGATTACTCTTTTCCCGCTTATAGGAGTAGGAACCCTACCTTTAACTTCGACTATATATACTTCTCGTAGTTATTATATAGACAGGCGTACTATTCTGTCAAATAGTATTCTCTAGCGCTTAGGTTATTATTTAATTCGTAGATAACTCTCTTTAACTATTTCTTGTCGTATCCTAGGAAGTATTAGTATATTCTTTTTATCGCGAGATACTATAGATATCCGTTTTCCTTATATTCGTAGTAATAGCTATATCCGCAGGGTAGTATTCTTACTAGCCCCTTGGCTATATTCCTCGGCGTACTATACTATATATAGTAAAGCGATGTATATTCTCCCTATAGTATACTCTTGTGACCTCGGTAATTCCGATCTATCCGATAGTCTAGCTATATATATTCCTTAGAGCTTTCTTCTTCTTCCTTAGACGTAGTAGTTTCAGGTATTATCCTTCTTAGTAGTCGTATTTCTTCCTACTTAGCTTCTAACGTACTAAGGGCTTCTTCCTACTCTAGATCTATTTCGCTTTCTTCCTAATCCTATTTAGACTTTTCTTCTTAAGCCTTACTACCGTCTTTAGTATTTAGGTTATTCCTATATTATTCCCTAATACGCGTATTAAACTTCCTTATAAAGTCGTTATCGCCGTTTTTAGATTCTTTATTAAGTTCTTCTTATATTATCCTATTATACTAGGAACTAATATCTTCTTCGACTTTATCCTATACTAGTAGAATCTCCTTAGGCGTGCCGTCTATATCGTCCTAGGTATATACTTTCTCTAGTACATTTAGCTGCGGTTAATACACTATATTTTTTAACTTGTAGTCTCTAGCGAAGTAGCCCGGTTTACTATAGCTATAACACTTTAGTATTTTCTTATTACCCCCTTACTACTTCTTACCTCTAGCTAGCCCCCTAAAGGCCTATTTGCCTTTCTTCTCCGTGAAGTCTAGTTCTATAGGCGTATACCTATAGGGGTCGCGTTCTTTGTATCCTAGGTAATAGCTCCTTAATTTAGCGAAAAAGCTTAAGTGTCCTATTCCGCCGACTCCTCCGTTATACCTCTTCTCTATAGTCCTTTCGAATAGCTTATTATTAATTTTAATTACTTCTTCAATTAGTTTATTAAGGGTATTAATAATAATCCCTAACCTTATAAGCTCGTCTTTAATATTATCCTTAAGACCTCTCCGGTATATAGTTATTAATATATTATTATTCTAGTTAGTCTTTACTATATATTACTGAAATTAAGTCGAGTACTCTAATATAGATTTCTTCTAGGTTATATACTAGATAGTTTGTATCGCTATATTAACTTCGTTTAACGGACCGAATATATAGTAGATTTCGAGTCTAAATATAGCTATACTCTCTATCTATTATTTAATTTCGCCGTCTTCGTCGTCGTCTTCTATATACTTCTTTAGGAATAGATTAACCTACTTTTAGGCTCTTCTACGTAAGTAAGTAATAGTAAAGGTAGGATATTATTATATAGGTATAAGGTCTCCTTAGAACTTTAAGTAAAGTAATACCTAGGATAGCTATCCCTCGAGCTTATCTCTCTCTCTATAGTATAAGTCGGGCTAGGCTATCTTAATATATCTACTAAGTCCTTCGTTAATAGTTAGGCGTTATTATCCGCTTCCTCCTCCTAAGGAGCTTAGGGTAGGTACCCTAGGGTCTCTTAGTATAGTACTTATCCTTAAGGGTGCTCAAAGTGTTACAAACCACGTTGCGTACGGTAGTCCGTTATATATAGATTGATTCTTAATAGGGATAGAGGTACAATAGAGTAAGAGGGTGAAGTAGGCTTCAAGTAATACTAAGCGGGTCTGGTATATAATTAGATAATATATGTTTAGTGCCTAGCCTAAGAGATCTATCGTATATAGTAAATAATTAAATAGCAAGTTAAGCACGATACTCCAAGTGGTAAGCAGTACTCCGTATATATAGATATACGAAATCTATACCAAGTATTCCTGATCGTACTGGTCGCACTAATCGCACCGCGCTCATTGCGACTACTGCGCTCATCGCTTAACATGCCAAGCCTTCTTGATCGCACTGATCGTACTGATCGCACCGCGCTCATTGCGACCACTGCACTCATCGCTTAACATGCCAAGCCTTCAGGGTCTGTCCGAGTCGGATACCGATTCGTCGACTCGAACCATGACGGGCGCTACGCTCCTTGAGCGCATCCCTGATCATATTTCCTGATCGTAACAACGGTCTGCGATATTATTTACCTTAGTATACTAGATATACTTATAAGCCGTAGATCTATTGTCTATAGGTAGAGAGAAAGATATCTAAGGGTAGAAACCGTTGTTCGTAAAGAAGGGAGTTATTCCTATAGTACTAGTAATAGAGTTATTATCTATAAATTCGGCTATAGAAAGAAGTCGGACCTAATTATCTTGTATATACGAGTAATACGTTCTTAGGTGACGCTCGACGTCTTAATTAGCCTGTTCCGTCTAACTATTAGTTTCCGGATAGAACGCCGTAGATAGCTTAACCTTGATCTTTAGTCGCTAATATAGCGCCTTCTATACTAATAATATGAACTATAGCCCTCGATTAGAGATGATCGACTCTAGGAGACTATACGAGCGGAAGATATATCTTATTAGGATGTCGGCTGTGGCTTCCGTAGACGTGCCTTGATTGGTCGCAATATATAGAGCGTAGTGGCGCTCTTTGGAAAGCCGATCCACGATAGTATATATAGTATTATACCCTTCCGAGACGAGGAGTCCAGTAATAAAGTCTATAGAGATATCTTACTAGCGTTGCTCCGGTACCGGTAAAGCCTATAGTAGCCTATTATACTGGTCTTGAGGGGCCTTACTTTGTTGGCAGATATAGTAATTATAGATATAGCGAGTAATCTTATCTTTTATACTACGCTAGTAGAACTATCTCTTTACTAACTTAAGCGTCCTATTTCTACTAGGATAGCTATATACGGGTTAGTTATGGCTTTCCTTAATTAGGTCTATACGGAGCTTAGCTATTGCTAGAATCTAAAGACGATCCTTATAGAAGAGTATATTATTATAACTAGAGTAATAATATAGATTAACTATCTCGAATATCTAAGACGGATCCTTCGCGAGGGTATTACGGATACGCCTATAGTTATCGTCTTCCTTATTTACTAGTATTACCCTTGTATATAGAGGTAAGTCTTTATTAGCTATCGCGTTGATCTATTTATCTAATATAGTATTATTACTATTACCTCCCTCTTTAAGGTCTCTATCCTTAGAGAATTTCTAAAAATACTCTAGAGATAGTAGAGTATAGTATTGATACTTTTGACGCTTATCTTGGTTATTAGTAGGAACTAAGTTTGGTATACGCGTCAAGGCGTCTACTTTGCCGTTGGATTTACTACTCCGATATATAATTTTAAAGTTGAAATTAGCTAATTTCTCTACCTATCGAGCTTGATAGCGCGTTAGCTCCTTTATCTATATAAAATATTTAAGGCTCTTATAATCGGTAAATATTTGGATAGGGATATTAGTTAATTCTAATTTAGGACGCTAGTATTCTAGATAGCGGATGATTATAAGTAGCTCCTTATCGTAGATCTTATAGTTATACTCCGTAGGTAGTAGGTTTTTACTATAGAATATAACTAGATAAAGGACTCCGTTATTATCTATTTAGGATAGGATACCGCTATTAATATAATCGGACGAATCTATCTCTAGTACCGCTGGCCGGGATCTATCGTAATGCCGAAGTACTAGGGTACTAGTAACTATGCTCTTGAGACGCTCGAAGGCCGCCTAATATACTTTAGACTACTAGAATAGATAATCCTTTTTAGTAAGTAATACTAAGGGTCTAACTATTTTCGAGAAGTCCTTAATAAACTAGCGGTAGAAGTTATAGAAACTAATAAATACTTATATCTCCTTTAGACGAGTTAGGGGTTCCTAGTTAATAATAACCTTAACTTTAGAAGGGTCTATATATAGACCTTCTATTAATATAATTAGTCCGAGGAAGATTATCTCTTGGATATAGAATTCGTATTTCTTAATATTAACCTATAGTCCCGCCTCCCGAAGCTTCAGTAAGACCTTTTATACATATTACTTATACTCTTTTTCCGTCTTACTATAGATTAGAATATTATCTAGATAGACCTAGTAGAAATCGTTTAGGTATTCAAAGAGGGTATTATTTATATAGTACTAGAAAGACGCAGGTCTATTAGTTAGGCTAAATAGTAGGATATAGTATTTAAACGCTCCGAATAAGGTAGTAAACGTTATAAGATCTTCGCTATCCGGATATATACGGAGCTTGTTAAATATAGTAATAATATCTAGCTTTATAAGGTATTTATATCTGATAATATAAGTAAATATTTCCTTAATAAGTGGTATAGGATAGCGGTTCCGAATTGTAAAGATATTAAGCTTCTAATAGTCGACGCAGAAATAAAGACTTCTATTATACTTTTGGATAAATAGGACTAGCGACGCGTAGGGCGCTATACTAGGTAAGATAAAGCCCTTCTTAAGGTTATCGTCTAAGTACTCCTTTACCTTTTAGAGCTTGAATCTAGATATCGAATATAAGCGACTTTAAGGGGGCTTCTTTCTAGGTTCCAGCTCGATCTTATAATTATATAACCGGTACGGTAGAAGTTCCTTTACCTTGCTCCGGTTAAAGACGTTAATTAGGTTATAGTATTCCTAGGGAAGCTTCTACTTGACTATTTCCTCTGCTTTTTCCGATACCTTATTAATCTAATCTAGCCTAGATCTATTCTAGATTACTTTCTCTATCTTAGCTATCGTTATAGAGAAATATTAGATATTATACTTCTTTTGATTCCTCGCCTATATATAGAAAGCAAGTATGCTAATTTCGGCGATATCTAGTACCTCGGGTTTCTCAGGTAGCGGAGGCGGAGGATTCGTAGGAATATTTATCGTCTAATCTACCTCCTTGGTAGGAGGCTTAACAAGAGCTTGGGGGGCCCCGATATAGTTATAGCGGCTAGATAGGAAGATAATATAGTTATCTGCCATATCTAGTAGGATCTTATACTTGTTCATCTATAGTTTACCGAGGATAATATATTAGTTACCTAGGCTGGTAATAAGTATAGATATAGTCGACTCGAGATGATCGTAGACTTTTATAGAAGGGTAAATAGTATAGGTAACGGGTTTCTTTCGTATCTTGCCGTTATATCTATAGAGGTAATATGGTTTAGCGAGAGGTATAGAGACAATATCGAGATATTCATCGCGCTTTCCCAAAAGATTATGTTATTAGCGTTATAGCTAGTTTTGCGCTATTAGCAGGCCGTATAGCGATTAGGGTCTACATCCCATATCGATTACGGATCGAGAAATCAGCTAAATTAGCAACTCGAGGTTGCCGATAGCAGTATCTGTAACCTCAAATTGCTACGCTAGGCGCCTACAATATTAGTATCAAAAGTTGCTTTCGTGGACTAACGCTACCATTGCGCATTTGTTCCAGAATACGAAATATATATACTTAGATAGTATATCGATAATATTAGTAGATAAGAAGTTATCTGAGTCGGATAGTTCGGATATATCCTCCGCTATAGTAGGTATATTCGAGTTAGATATCTTATCCAGAATTAACCTATAGGTAGTATTATCCGAGCTAGGCGATTTTAAAAGATAATACGATAATTATTTTTATATTATATATTTAATAGCTATATATTCGATTACTAATAGCTTGATTCTATTAGGCTTCCTCCCGCCCAAGCTTTATACTCTATTAATCTATCCTCTATCCCCTCTATAGTATTCTTAGTAGCCTAGTCCTTAGGTTCTTCTCCTATTGGAATAATATTTAGATATACTATTTTATCCTCTATAATCTACCTCTCTATCGACCTACTCTACTCTTCGATATCTATAATACGATCCTCTTCCTAAAGACTCTTATCTACTTATAGGCCGGCCTCCTTCTATATACGCTCGAAGTCCTATATTGAAAATATCTAGATATCTATTATCTCCGCTGAATTATTACTAAAGGTAAGGGAAGTAAAAAAACTATCCTAGTTTCTAAACTCTAAATTGGTCTCGTCGAGACCCTCCTTAGGAGATAGTTCTTTAGCCTTAATTTTAGTATTAGCCGATAATATATACCTATAATTACTTCTTATATATACTATATATTCTTTATTATTTCTATACTCTTCTTCTTAGCCTATTATACTAGTATTATTTATTTCTATCTCCTCTAGAATACTCTAAAGGTCCGGTTAATTTTTTAGATCTTCTAGGGAATCCTCGAATATATTAGTAACTGGTAGTCGACGGTTCTTACTATACCTATTTGTATAGTAGTAGTCTATTATTCAACGATAAAGTAGTTCTATAATTATCCGCGTTTTGATTTCACCTATATCGTACTATACCTCTATTATATATTCGAATATAGCTTAAGGTATTATTAGTATATAGGTTGTTCTTCGAGTATTAGATTAATTTACTACTAACTAATATACCGTCCTATCTCTTGATCCTACGGGAGCTATATTTATATTCTTCGAATATATAATAAAGCGCTATTATAACGAAAATAATAGTACTAGCGGGTAAAGGTTTCTATAGATCCGTACTCTTATACCTAAGTCTAATAGCGCTTATTCTATTAGAAAAAAATGCGATATAGACTTATTATAATTATCGGTACTAGAAAATAACCCTTATTTTAGACCTATTAGCTATATATTTCGTTCTTGTTTAGGAAAGAAGAATATTTATACCTTTCTCTAGATCCGCGAAAGTAAATCGTATATTAAATAGTAGATTCGATATGTTATTCTTCCGGTCCTTGACTATTAGGTATGGCTATTCTACTACTATTTTAATAGTTAATCTTATTTTCCTTATTATAAAACTTCTAAATTCGCTTAGGCTATCTATATATCGCGCTTTCCCAAATCTTACTGAGAACTTCTAATTTGCTAGACGCGCGGATAGGGCTGAAATTAGCCTATTAGCAGGATCAGCAAATAGCGCCCGCTAATAGGTCGATTTCAGCGTAATCAGCAAATAGCGCCCGCTAATAGCGCGATTTCAGCGTATTTAGTAACTCTAGCTTGCTAATAGCAGGATTAGTAGGATTAGCAAGTATTTAGCGAATCACGTAATTGATAACTAAGCAAAATGTTGATTTTCTATAATCGTCGCCATCGACGGCAGCGACTCCCCTAGAGCCCTATCAACACCAGCTGAAAACGGACCCCGGAATCGTGCGATTGGGCCCAAATTCTCGCGGGGGTGATGTTCGTAGCTACCCTAGGGGTTTAGTTGCGGCGTCGCAGTATCGTAATCATTGCGCGCGGTCGTATATCTTCGGGGATGATTTTTGGTTGCTGCTTAGTTACCTTAGAGTTACTAATAGTAACCGGAGTTGCTAATCCTACTGATTTCTCGGCCCGCAATTGATATAGGATGCAGACCCTAATCGCTATACGGCCTACTGACAGCGCAAAACTAGCTGTGACGCTAATAATATAATCTTTTGGGAAAGCGCGATGTAAGCTACGAAGATATTAGCTATTACGCGGCGTTATATAAATAGGTAGGGGTTTAGGAGTAATAACCTTGCGAGCTTCTTTAGGAGTTAGTATATTACCTAAGGTATCTAGATCGCTGATAACTTGAGGCCCCTTTATTCTTTAGAGCTTAGCCTTCTATTCTCTCTATATTCTTATTATAAGGTTATTTAGAGCTACCGAGTTATATTCTAGCTATAGTAATAGGCTATCGATATCGTTACCGCCTATAATTTGGAGAGGAATATAGGCTTCGTTGCGTGGAAAATATATTGATATTCCTGTAAGGATTAGTATCTTTGCGCTTGGCGACGCCTAGAACTACTCTAAGCGATAGGTCCCGCCGCCTCCTCCGTAGTTACCTCCTTATAGTCGTCTTTAGATTCAATATCTAATATATATATAGATATAGATAACGAAGTCGATAATAGTCTAGGCCTTGTCTTTTTAGATAATGGAACCCGATTATTAGGATTAGATAATTATCCTATAGTCGCGGTACTAGAATTCGGCCGCTTGCGCCGTGTAGGTAGTGCGGTACAGGTTGGCTATCGCTACTTATATTATACTAATTATAATAATTAGTTATTATAAGATCTATATACTAAGGTAAATATACTATTAATTCATCCTTCCGTCTGCTAATTAGATTCTCTCTCGATTTTCGATATTTCTTACTAGTAGATTTAAACTTATTAGTTATTATCTATTAGGGCGTCTAGATAGGTCGTCCGGCACGCTAGCCATTCTGCTCTATATATAAAGATGTTCGGTTTCGTTATTCCTGCACTATCGGCTATTTCAGCTATATTTAATGAATACGCGTCTCTAATTCATTATTTACCGAGCTACGTAGGTAGTTCCTAGTATCTATATTCCCTTAAGGACCTCGTTTTATTATATAGTTCTATATTGTTTCCTTCTTTCTATATTAGCGTATTAAATATACGCGTGACGTCGATAGGCAACTTACGGTCTTCTTTTGGGTAATACTCGTATCGCTTTATAATACGGTATCGATTCTAGATATCGATAGCCGCGTCTATTTACGCTGTACGGTTAATAGATTATATCTATTATCACGTACTAATCGTACTTATAACGGAGAAGCCCATCTTTTCTATCTCCTAAATATAGAGTTATCTAATAGACCGAATATAGGAGTATAGGGAAGTTATACCCCTATAACGATAGTAGGTACTAGTCTCTTTGTAGGGCTAGTTATAGGGTTATTAGAAGATATTTCGATATCCTCGACGCTAGTTATCTTTGAAGAGACCTCTTCTTCGTGTATTTTTTTTAGAGATATCCTCGCTAAGGTTACTATTACGTCTTCGACGTTTCCTAGGCTCTACTACTCCGTTATCCCCTTCGGTACTTCTCTTAGGTTCTAGCTACTTTTCTTTAATAGCCTTAATCTACTAATATATTAATATATAGAATAAGTTACTCGGTTCGAATCGTACCTTTCGCTTGTTCGCTTTAGTCTCCTAGGCTTTTCTAGTAGCTACTAGTCGTTCTCCCTTTATCTTAGCTATTATTAGAAGATTACTATTATCTATCTAATATATATAAGGGTCTTTATTAGTAACGAGGTGGTATAAGGTATTAAGGAGTATAATCCACGATGATATAGCTGGTTATAGATAGCTAGACGGGCGAGGTTCTTAGGGGAAGAAGGCGAAGGTTTTTAGAAAGGAACAGGCTTCTTTAGTATATTATTATCGTGTTATTTTGATTAATATAATATTAATATAAAATCGAGTTAGCTTAAAGACTATTAACCGAGTCGGATAAAAGTCTATCCGAGTCGAACGAAAATTTCCTACCTTTTCGAATAGGTTACTACTAGGACTATATCTCTAGCTATAGTTCTCCTACGTATAACGAATATCGCTATTTCTTCTATATCCTTGACGAGTACACGCCGCCTCCGCCCTATTGGCCCGGGACCTTAAGACCTTAGATACTACCTACTCGAGTATCTATCGATGGATATATATAGAGCCGGACTTACTAGATTCGCTATAGTACGTTAATAATATATACTTTGCCGCCGGTTCTTGAGTTGTATAGGTAGGATATAGAGTTACGTTATTAGCTTAACCGATTAAATTAGTTCTTCGACTTGGTTAACAACGATTAGATACCTCCTTCTATTTATAATACGTTCTATAAAGAGAATCTCTACTAGCGGATATATATTGAGTTGGCGGAACTATATCCTTTGCAGCGGCGACGGCGTTTGGATTTGTTAGAGAAGACGAATCTAGGTTAGGAAAAGCGGCGAGTAGTATTAGCTAGGTCTTTATAGCGAGATTCTGGGATATAAATATTATATCGGTAACGTTGAGTTGAATAGTAAAGTTTCTCTAGTCTCTAATTCGAATAATAGGGTCTACTATTTATAATATTTAAACTAGTCCTTAAATTTACTACTGGCAATATCTATAGGTTAATCCTATTATATTATACCTACTCTTACTAAGAGCTTTCTATCCGCCTATCTAGATAATAATTAAATTAAGATCCCTTTACCTTATCTAGAAATATACTATACTCGTATACCTTCTATCTTTACTATTACTACTAAATAACCCGCCTATAGTATTAAATCCTATAGTACTTTATCTAGTCCGTATCTATATTTACGCTTCTAGAGGTATAGGTAAGAGTAATACCGGTTTCAAGAACGTAGTTCGTAGGGGGAATAAAGTGATAATAGTTGTCTCCTTGGTATATCTATACGAATAATTCATCTCGTTTCCCGGAAGGTAAGGCCGAGCTACGCTATAGTTATTTATTAGGATAATACCTTTTAAACTACTAGAGTAAGGTTAGTATAAAGCCAAGACGAAATAGCGGAAGAGCTATAGACCTACTATCGCCAGAATATATATAGTAGTAGATAGCTTAGTAATTATAGATAGTTGTTATAGTCTTCCGACGATATCCTCCCTTAGTTTAACGATTAAATCCTTTAATACAACTAACTTCGGACTATTATTAACAAAATATTCGATATAATAGATATAGATACTAGCTAGCGGGTATTCAGTCTAGTCTTCTCTTAGATTAGCTAACTCTATAAAGTTCGTACGACCCTCGCCGCCGTTATATAAATCCCCCCCTTTAAGCTCATCCGTATATAGAGATAGGTTATTAAGCCGAGCGAATCCTAGAAGGCTTGGGACTATAGTAGCGGCGCGTAGTATATATACGTTTAAAGTAGTTAGTAGTCGTTAGCGCAGGTATCTCCTTGCTAGCCTTGCGAGTAATTATATATTATCTAGTATATTTTACTTTCGCTTCGTCTTAGATCCTTTAATCCTTAGCGCGAAGAGCTGTATTTTATACTGGCGAAGGCGGGTATATAATATAATAAATCTTATAGGGAGGTAGTTATACTAGATCGGTAGTCCTAGAGATATCTTAAGTATATAGCGTCCGCTTTATATCGATTATCTTCGTCTACTATTATAACTAATTACCTACTACTTTCGCTAGCACGATAGTAAGAATAATACCTAACTTCGCTACGCTAATCTTCCGGGCGGCGCTGTTCTTGATACACGGATAACTGATATTCTATTTATAAGCCGATAGATATATATCGTAATAACTCCGTAGCTTTAATCTCTCTAGTAAAAGATACTTATTATAATAAGGCGATGTTTCGAATTATTAGATAATTTTGTATATATAGATTTCGATCTAGATAGAGTCGGATATTAGCGTTGCCCGAGTCGAATATCTATATTATCTAAGTTGACTAGAGTCCTTAATAGAAGTAATTATTTAGTTTAGATATCTCTAAACTAGAATCTCGTCTATAGATGGCTCCCCCTATTAGAAAGCCTACTATCTTATCTAAGCCGTATAGTATAGCTAATAAATAAACGGTACGATCTTCTTCATTTTGCCGTTAGAGGCTATAATAGATAATAATCTACGGAGGTTTCGTATATTCTATATAGACTAGTTTCCCTTCTATAGCTAAAATAATAACTCTATATACTACTATATTTTCTAAGACTATTGCGGATAGTCCTCTACCTTAGTTATATTAATACTAGGGTAGTATTTAGTAGTAAGTAAATAGTAAAGTAGAGATTGAAGTACTTATATCCTATCGCGATCCTCCTATTCTAATACCTCTAGATCTTTCGTAGCTACTCTAGCTACTACTACCCTACCTATCTCGATATTATATAACTTCGGAACCCTACTATTATAGGCCTTACTAACCTTTAATACCTTCTTCTCGTCCTCTTCTATAGTATCCCCTTCCTCCTCTTACTCCTTCTCTTCCTAATTACTAGTATAGCTACTATTATTTATATCGGAATAGATAAGTATAGGATCGTTTAGAGGCCGGGTAGGAAATACTAGTAGGCTTACTTAATTAAAGGGGAGAATTTATAAGGCTTTAGGGCGGGGGATTTAGCGAGAGAGGTAGTAGAGTCTTTATATAGAGGATTCTATATATTATAGGTTATATTCTTAGGTTATACTATAAGAGAAGAATATCTAGCCCGGTAAGGTTATATAGAGGTATAATAGAGATAGTAATAATAGGAAGAATAAAATACGAAGAAGTAGAGGCCCTTCGCTAAGTTAGAACGAAGAAGAATACTAGAGTATATAATTTAGTAGTATCAGCGTACTATAATTAACTAGATTTACTAATATACCGCGGAAACGGACATAAGGTATATCTATTATTTAATATTTCACGCGGGCCTATCGTTTTACTAGAGTATAGTTAGTAGGAGCGCGATCGAAGTAAAGTATAAGATATATACCTTATAGACGCGTCTTAATATGAAACGAGATAGGATTCTCGCCTATATTATATATCTATAAGGTAGCCGCCTTGAATTTACGGGTGTAATTAACTTTAATATCATTTTTACTAATATAATAAAGAATTCGATCGGTTAAGCTATTATAGATACTATCCTCGTGTAAGACCTCTTTAAATATTCTAAATTCGATCTCGTCTAATATAATACTAGCTAGAGGTTTTTTCTCCTTAATAATATCGGAGGTAAAGAAAAGTATATTCGCCGTTATCTCTATTAACTAGATATAGAATCCTATTTTACTAAAGGTAAGCGGACGCGCTATATATAGAGTACTATCCGTAGAGAGAGACGGTACGGTACGCCTTCTATAATTGCGATAGTAATTATAGGTATTATTAATCTTTCTAGCTATACCTAATTTATAACTCTCTAGCTAGGGTTAGGGGATTATAGGTATAAAAACGGAGGGAAATACTATTTCTAACTACTATAAGGCCTTACTAAGTTTAGCCTAGTTCTCTAGTATCCCTAGGGATATACTAACGATATATCTCCTTTCTATCTCTTTCTTTAATACTACTCGAATCTCCTTATAGTAGGCCTATTCGACTATAAGGCTACGCGAAATAACCGAGACCGTCTAATTCCTGGGGTTAGTATTTTCGTAGAATTTAGTAGAAGGTAAAGAGACTAGAGAGGAGGGGGAAATACCGGCGGCGACGGCTACGGGCTCGTACTAGTATTCTATAGCGGGTATATATATAAGATATAGAGTATTAATTAATATATTAGTAGTAAGAGAAAGGAGTATAGGAAAGGATTAAAAGGTCGATATATAATATATAAAGAATAATTCCGTACTAAGCCTATAGTAATTAGCGTATAATAAGCGATATCCGACTCGAATACCAAGTATATTAAGCGCTATTCGACTCGGATATTGAGAGTTATCCAACTCGAATACTATCTAATACTTAATATTATTCGACACGTAGACTATTCTCTATATAGTATCTATATTAAGTATAGATATAACTACTTGACTTTCGAGTAGGTTTCTCCCTTTATTTAATAATAGTCTTAGTTAAAAGAGTCTATATTAATAGAAGGGTATTATAAGGAAGATTATAACTTAAGATAATACGTTATAAAGGAGTATAGTAGTATATATAGTTTATATCAAATACGATTATAATCTAGCAAATTAGGGCTATAAATTATATTCCCTTTTACCTACAGCTTGTATTTAGTATATAAATATATAGTATATCTAGATTTTGGTAGCGGATATTCAAGGAAGACTATAGTACGAAATATATACTAAAGATAGAAGAAATCAAAGGGGAATAGCTAGTAGTCTAAGTACTTTTAAGTCTTCCCGAACTAGTATAGATTAGATTTAATATTACTATAGAAGGGTAATTATAGTCTTATATCTATTTTATACGAAGTTAAAGTACTACTAAGTAGAAGAAAAGAAACCCGCAAAAGCGCGCTATTACTTAGCTAGAAATATCTAGCTTATTTATACGCCTATTACCTCGTTATATTATCTCTACTCTATTTAAATAATACCTTCTAATCTACTCTATATTCATCGTCCGTAATAAAGTAGTAGTTATACGTCTTTGAATTTCGCTAAGATAATCGAACTATCTACCTATTATACTAAATATTATAGAATTATATCTAGTCTATATCTATATTTATACTTCTAAATATACGGGTTAGGGTAATACTAGTTCTAAGGATACGTTTTGTAGAGATAAGGAAGCGCTTATTATCCTCTTCTTAGAATAGCTATATATATAACTTATCTCGCTTCTCGGAAGGTACGGTCGAGCTATACTATAGCTATTTACTAGGAAAATACTTTTTAAACTACTAGAGTAAGGTTAGTATAAGGTTAAGGTAGAATAGCAGAAGAGATATAGACTTACTACCGCTAGAATATATACGATAATAGGAGAACTGGTAAATATAACCAGTTTCTCTAGTCGCTCGTAGATATCTTCCCCTAGTAAGCCGATTAACTCTTTGATTTTTACTAACTTCGGTATATTACTAGTAAGTTTATCGATATATTTAGTATAAATACTATCTAGCGGCATCTTGGCCTAATTCTATATCAGGCTAGCCAACTCTATAAAATCTATATAACCCTTTCCGCCGTTATATAAAGGCCCCCCTTTAAGCTTATCCTAAGTAAGAGTAAGGTAGTTACGCCGAGAGAATTCTAGAAGGCTTGGGATAATAGTAGTAGCGCGTAGCTTATAGGCGCGTTTAAAGTAGTTATTAATCGCTAGTATAGGTATCTCCTTGCTAGCCTTGCGAGTAATTATATATTCTCTAGTATATTCGGCTTTTACTATATCTTAGATCCTCTAATCCTCGGCGCGAAGAGCTACCTTTTACTCTAGATTAAGTAAGTATATAATATAACGAGCCTTATACGGAGGTAGCTTAATAAGCTCGGTAGTCCTATTAATATCTATAGTTATAGGTATCTACTTAATTTCGATAGAGTTTAAGATAGCCTTTATATCTATAATATTCTTATTATTCTCGCTCTTATTAACTAGATTCTTTCGCTTTTAGTAGCTAGCGGTTAGTTTCCTAATAACCTCGACTTCGTTATAAGTTATATATTAATACTCTTTAACGGCGTACTACCAAGGCTACTCGATTATATAGATTATAGCTAAGTAGTTAGTTAGGTCGTATATCTACGGTATAGCGGAGAAACCCTATACCTAGGGTAAAGATAATCGGTATATTTTTATATACCGATTATCTATAGTATTCTACTCGTTCTTATTATCCTCTAGTATTTTTACTAGGACTTAGGTACTAATCTCATCCTTAATACTAAGGACTATCTTAGGATATTTACCCTTTACTATCCTTATCTTATAGAATTCGTTAATAAAGATCTAGCTAATATAGAAGTTATAGACGAATAGAGACTTAGAGTCCTATAGTACTTCCTTAATATACCTATTATATAAGCCCTTAGTTATAAGGAGTAGAATACGCTCCTATCTAGGTTTAGGTTTTCTATCCTTTTTATATTAAAGTAGTTTAGTATTTTCTAATATAAATAGGGTAGCGTTAATATTATTATATATTTTGCCTATATAGGTATAGAAGTACTATAGCTTCAATATTAGATATTAAGTATTAATTATCTTCGTCTACTCTTATAACTAGTTACCTATTACTTTCGCTAGTACAATAATAAGAATAATACCTTACTTCGGTACGCTAGTTAAATAGGCAGCGCTTTTCTCGATATATAGATAACTAATATCCTATTTATTAGCGGAGGGATATATATTATTACTACTCTATACCTTTAATTTCGAAGGTAGGAGATACTTAGTATAATAGATTAATACTTTAAACTATTCGAGATTTTTATAATCCTACTTATATATTTTAAAAACCTCGCGCTATTATAAGGAGAGTTAATACTTAAGGATATATATAATAAAAATCGTTAGAGTCTAGTTCGAGTCGGATATTAGTATTATCTAAGTTAATAGCAGGTTTTATTAAAAGCTAGGAATAGATACAAACCTTGCCAAAGCCGGGATCGTCCCTATTAATACCCCCCCTGCTAGTAAGTACGCCGGCGTATCTAAGTAGCGCAGTAGAGTTAATAAATATATAGTATAATCTTTTTTATCTTGCTATTAGGGGCTATAATAGATAATAACCTATAGAGGGTTCGTATATTCTTAATAGACTAGTTTCCCTTCTATAGTTAGAATAATAACTCTATATACTACTATATTTTCTAAGACTATTACGGATAATCCTCTACTTTAGTTATATTAATACTAGAGTAGTATTTAGTAGCGAGTAAATAATAAGGTAGAGGCTGAAGTACTTATATCCTATCGCGATCCTCCTATTCTAACGCCTCTATATCTTTCGTAGCTACTCTAGCTACTACTACCCTACCTATCTTGATATTATATAACCCTAGAGTCCTACCTATATAGGCCTTATTGATCTATAACGCCTTCTACTCGTCCTTATCTATTAAATCCCTTTCCTTTCTATTATTCTCTTCCTTATTATTTATACTACTACTACTATTTAAGCTAGAGCTAATATCTATAGGCTCCTTTAGATTCCCGGTAGATAGACTAGTATACTTATTAGTAAGAAGGGAAGGATTAACGAAAGGCTTTAGGGTAGAGGGTTTAGTAGAAGAGGTAGCAGGGTCTTTACCTAGAGGATCCTATATATTAGGGGTTTTCCCTTTAGGTCCTACCGTAAGAGAAGAATATTTTAAGCGATAGGAGAGGGTAAAACTACCTCGGTAAGGTTAATTTAGATAGGCCGTATTACCCTTAATAGATACTATTATATCTATTAGTTAATATCCTAAATATTAATTAACGTAGTATAACTAACGGAGTACCCCTCGCACGATATAAAGCTCGTAGCGCCGGTAACCATATGAATATATATCGCGGATAGTATTTTGTAGATCTTCGTTTATAGTTACCTCTATAATCCTATTAGATATATAGATAAGGGTACTCCCCCGGGTATTATCTTCGGCGGTCTAGAATTTCTTAGTTTCTAGGAACTAGATTAGAGTATTGTAACTAAGTTGGTCCTAGAGCTAGTTAGTATTAGTAAGCGAAGTATTATATATAATATACTATAGTTAGACAAGATAGAATTTATTATCGCGCGTATAACTAATTCTAAAGATAATATAAGACGGGTAGGTATTATCTAGAGCTAGAGCTAGTATAAAGAATAGTCTAGTATAATCGGGTTACTTAGTATAGGTATTATTATATCTAGGCTTTTTTGAACTAAACGAGTTATAAGACTCCTCTAAAGGTCGTTTACTAGTATATCGGTTAGCTACTCTAGGTACTTTATTAAGTAGTCTTACGAGTATATATATTACTTCGTCTCTAAAAGGTAGTATATAGTCGGGTAGAATAAAGTTAGTAGTAACGGAGTTAAAGACCTTAGTAAAGTCCTAGCTAGAACCTTAAAGATTTTCGCCCTAAATAGCGGTACCCTATAGGTAGTCTTTAAGTACTTGACGGAGGGTATTAAACAAGCTATTACTATACTATAAGCCTCTATAGATATTGGGGAGGTTCTATAGGATTCTAGGCGGATTACTAGACTTTAGCCTACTAATAAGCGTATAGAAATTGGCCTCGGTTAGCGTAGGCTCTAGCGTTATATCGACCTAAGGGTCGATTAGAGAAGGACCGACTATATTAGATAATATTATAGATAATTATAATATATCTATAATAAGAAGAATAATAATAGGACGAATAAAATAGGGAGAAGTTAAGGATTCTTCGCTAAGTTAGAGGGATAAAGCGGGTAATATAACTAGTAGGGTCTATACCGGGTTTTTATTTATAGTAGCGATTGGTCGGTAGTTAGTAAATATAATACTAGTAAGGTAAATACGTTACGAAATAGTTTAATACTTAATATAATTAGGCGATATAGACCCTTCTCTATAGAATAGTACGTCGGAGTAGTTATAAGTAGATAAGTTTAGCTATTAAAAGATTAAAGGTAGCGAGCTTTAATATAATAGATAAAGATATTAATTAAAAGCGGAACTTATATATATAGTACGTAGAAAGCGAATAGCTGATTTTAAACGTACTATATCTAGCTTTATACTTAATACCTAATATCTAGTAAAGATAGAGTATTAAAACTTATTATCTACTTGTAAAGATTAATTAGATTTCTTCTTCCGTTCTTCGAAATATAAGTCTTAATCAAGTACTCTATTATAAAAATAATCTAAGTTCGACTTAGATATATATTTTAGTAATAGAGGTATATACTATAAGGTTTATAACTAATTATATTTCCTAATAAGATAAGTAACCGGGGCGTTTATTAAATATATCGTATAGAAAGAAAATCCCCTTAAACCATCTATTAATTAACGCCTTCTACAGGACGATACTCTACTATATATATATTATAATTTAATTAATAGTAATAGTTAAAAATAGGCTATATAAGGCGACGTAAGGATAGATTTATCCTAACCTATAGCGGGTTAGCTTGAAGAATCTAGTAGTAAATATATTTACTAATATCTATCTAGACGCGTTGATCTCGATAATAACACCTCTATATTATATCTAAGCTAGATAGATAGATAGTATAAACGTTACTAGAAGCAGTATAGCAGCGGAAGCGGCCTAACTAGGTATCTACTACGCTATAAGGGCCGGGACCCCAATTGGACGCGTAGAAGATAGGTATACCTCGACGAAGATAAAGTCGAGGGCCCTATTTATAAACGCTAAAGAGACGAGGTCGATATAATTAGCGATAGTCCCCGTGAGGGCGAAGGTAGATAAGTCCTCTAGTGTTACGAACCGTACGTACCGGTCTTCGTATATAGATTGATTCTCAATAAGGATGGAGGTATAACTAATAAGAGGTAAAGCAGGCTTTAGTAGTGCTAAGCGGGTCTGGTATATAATCAGGTAATATATATTTAGTGCCTAGCCTAAGAGATCTATCGTATATAGTAAACAATTGAATAGTAAGTTAAGCACGATACTCTAAATAGTAAGTAGTACTCCGCATATATAGACATACGAAATCCATGCCAAGTATTCTTGATCGCACTAATCGCACTGATCGCATCTGCGCTCATTGCGACCACTGCGCTTATCGCTTAATATGCCAAGCCTTCCTGATCGCACTGATCGCACTGATCGCATCTGCGCTCGTTACGACCACTGCGCTCATCGCTTAATATACCAAGCCTTCAGGGTCTGTTCGAGTCGGATACCAACTTGTCGACTCGAACCATAACGGGCGCTACGCTCTATAAGCGCATCCCTGATCATGTTTCCTGATCGTAATATTAGCTCCCTCTCCCAGATTTCTCGTCCTGAGAAACTATCTATCCTTTATACCATCCCGATATACTAAACGTTTAGATAAACCGACCGTCCGCCGAACGGTATTGGCTAGTAAGCTAAACGAAGTTATTATACGGCCGTACTCCCGATATATTACCAGCGGCAAATAGTACCTGATAGGTACAGGGTCCGATAGGTATTCTAACTATATAGGCAGCGGTAGGAAATACGACCTTATAGTATCGCCCCTTAAAATATATTATATTAAGATAGAACGAAAGGAAGCGTAGTTATAGTTAAAAAACACGCGCGAAGAGCTTAAAGATTATATAAGAAAATCAATAGAGGAATCTATACATCTTTAGACTATACTAACGCGCCTTTAGACGTAGTATAAACATCTTGAAAATAAAAAGCGGAAGATTATAGACCGAGAGATATAGAATATTAAGGAGTTAGAAGAAGACTAGCGGTCTATCCCAAGCATTCCTAATAATTAGATATTCAACGTCTCGTCCGAACAATTTGGCTTCCTAGCCGGAACCGATTAGTCCTCCTTCCCGATTATTCCCGGAACTCCTATAGAAGGTCCTAGTAGTTCCGGAGGTTCTTAAAGGGTTCCTAGGTGTTTTCGGTATTGTCGTACCCTTTCTATTTAACTAGATATTTCTAATTAACCTAATTTAGAACCCTCTTAACCTCGAACTCTATTTCTTCCTTAATATTATAGTAAAATATTTCTTAGAGAGGTATATTAGAGTCCGCTGGCTCCAAGAGTAAGATATGAAATACCGGATATACTTTGGCGTTAGGTAGTAGTTGGAGTTTATAGTTAACTAGTCCTTTTAATCGTTTAATCAAGAATAGTCTAACCTTAATATAATCTAGTTTCTTACTTAGTCTTATCGTCTTTATATTTTTTATTAGGAGGTATACTTTATCCCCCTCTTTTAGCTAAGGAATATTCTTTCCTTTCTTATCGATCTATTCCTTTAACTTCTTATTAGAGCTCTTAATAGACCTTTATATATCCTTATATAAATTCTTTAGCTCTCCTACCTTAACTATGGCCCGGAAAGATATAGGATGGTATGGGATATTGGCTCTCTTACCCATCCCGGGGTATGGTATAGTATCAAGGTCTAAAATCCCATACTATTAGTGGGAGGTATGGGATCTCAATGGGATATCCCACGGTATAGGATATTAGTGGGATTATCTAATAGTACGGGATATTTTCGGGATATCCTAGTAGCGGATAAGATAAGACCTATACTTGGAATTTCTAGTCATTATTCTAGTCATCAAAACTTCAAATATTTTTTTGAATATTCTATAATTCTATATTTCCTACTAGAATATCCTATATTATAGAATATTCAAAAAAATATTTGAAGTTTTAATAACTAGAATAATGACTAGAAATTCCAAGTATAGATCTTATCTTATCCGCCACTGGGATATCCCGAAAATATCCCGTACTATTAGATAATCCCACTAATATCCCATCCCGTAGGATATCCTATTGAGATCCCATCCCATATCTCCTAAAAGATATGGGATTTAGGATCTTCTAATCCCATCCCATACCGGAATCCCATACCCAACCCTTGGGATATCCTATGGGATATCCTATATCTTTCCGGGCTATAACCTTAACTAAGGCTCTTTCTATATTAGGTCCCTCCCTTAGTTATAGAAATATATTTATATTCTTTCTATAGTTAGTAAAGAATAGGGTTAGTCCGGTTATATCTAACCGCTTATTATTATATACTAGTTATACTATTAGAAGTAGTAAAACCTAGTTATCCTACTTCTAGTTTATATAATATCTTAAATATACTTCTATTATCTAGTTTATACGTTCTATTTATCTATTAGTCTATAGGTAATATACTATTAATATCCGAAGTTTAGTTCTAACTACTACTATAAGCGTTTTCTAGTAGTTAGAAGTAAATAACTTATCTCTATCGGATATTATCGACTTTAGTATACTATAATCCCTTATTAACTTATCGAGTAGTATAAAGGCTAACTAATCTACCTTATATATCTCCTTGAAAGGTATTATAATTATATACTTTATAAGTTTATCTATAATAACTATAATTGAGTCGAAGATATCCTATATAGCCGAATCTTTTAAAGGTAGTAGTTTAACTATAAAGTCTATTATAATATCATCCTATAGTGATTCTAGTACGGGAGTAAACTATATTTATCCGTACTTGGCGTATCATGCCGCCTTATTCTACTAGTACTAGATATATTTTTTAATATATTGTTTAACGCGCGTCCGAAGTCTCGGCGCTGCGTATCCTCGTCCTAGGAGTTCTATAGTCTTGGCTACTCCTAGGTAACCTTATAAAGGGTTATCGTAGTAATCCCTAATTACTTCCTCAATATATATATTAGGCAAGTAGGTCTTATCCTAGTATTTAAGCAATACTAAATCCTACTAATCTTTTCGTAGGTTTATTGCGAATATATCGTTATTATAGGCCTTTACAATTCTATTAGTTATATTAGGTCCTAATATACGAAGGGTCGTCGCTAATACCTAGTATAGTACAAGCGATCCGTCCGCCTCTCTCTTTAGGATTAGTTATTCTATAACGTTCTTTTCTTCTATATAGTCCGATTGCCTACTAAGGGTATCCGCTCGACTATTATCCTTTCCTAGGATATAGGTTATCTTGAATTTATATTGACCTAATAGTTCTAACTATCGAACTTATCTTCTATTTAGCTCCTTTATTATTATAAAGTTAAGAAGATTCTTATAATCTATAAAGATAGTTAAATCCAAGTAGCTCTCTGCGTATACTCGCTAGTTCTAAAGTATATAAACTATAGCAAGTAGTTCCTTATTGTATATATTATAGTTCTATTCTACTACTAATATCTTCCTTGAATAGTAGGTAACTAGATACTACTTTTAGTCTTTTATTTAATATAGGTATACTCTAATTATAAGATCTAAGGTATCTATTTCGATACGGGCCGGTACGTTGGCCTAAAAGGTATAGAGTACTAGTAGATCTATATATACTTTCTTTAGTATATCGAATGATTTCTATTAGTCTCTTCCCTATATAAATCTAATATCCTTTTTTATAATATCCGTTAGAGATAGTACTTTCTTAGAGTAGCCCTCGATAAACTTCCTATTAAAGTTAGCGAATCCTAAGAAGCTTTATACTACTTTAACGTCCTATAGTATAGGCTATTCCGCTATAGCTTTGATATTTTCTAGGCTTATACTAATACCTTCTATACTAACTATAAATCCTAGAAATTCCACCGACTATCGATAAAATTCGCACTTTTCTAGTTTAAGGAGAAGTTTCGCTTACGATAGGTATCCGAGGACGTCCTATATATATAAAATATATTCTTCCTTGTTTTTAGAGTAAATTAGTATATCGTCGAGGTACGCTATCGCTATTCGATCTAAGTATACTCGTATAACGTTATTAATAAGTGCTTAGCAGGTTACTAGTACGTTAGTAAATCCAAACGGTATTACTAGATACTCGTAGTAGCTATATCTCGTTCGGAAGGTAGTTTTCTATTCCTCGCCCTCTTTTATCCGAATTAGATTATATACGCCTCTAAGATCCAGTTTAGTAAATATCTTTGCTTTCCCGAGCCGATCCTATAGCTCGCTAATATTAGGTAAAGGGTATCTATTTTTGATTATAATGTCGTTTAACTTTCGATAGTCGATATATAGTCTTAAGCTTCCGTCCTTCTTTAGTACAAAGAGGATAGAATAACCTACTAGTAATTTAGATTCCCGAATAAATCCCTTTTTAAGGTTCTTATTAATATACCCGCGAAGTACTTTAAGTTCCTTTTCTAATAATACGTAAATAGGTCCAAATATCGGCTATTTACTAGGTTCGAGTTCAATCTCATAATCCTATAGCTAGTATCTAGGTAATACTTCTATATTCGTCTCTTCCTCGAATAAGTACGCCTACTTACTATATTCCCGAGGGATAGAGAGTATATTAGTTCCTCCCCTAACTCTCACTTTATTATCCCGCTAACCTTTACTAGTAACTATAGAGTCGGACTACCTCTTAGTACCGTCCTTATACGAAGCTAAGGCAATATATACCTCGACCGGTCTTTAGTTCGACTTCTTATCTACTATTAAACGCTGCTAATACGTAGGTATAATCCTAGTAATATTATCGGATTAATCTATCTTGAGTACTCCTCGAGCCTAATTAATTATTAGGTTATACTTCTTTAACTAAGATATTCTTAAATTATATAATAAGTAGCTATCCTAATAACGTTAAAGGTAATCTCCTTATAGTAGCGCTAAATTATAATAGGTAACGAAAGTATCTCTTCGTCTACCTTTCCTATTAATAGTATTAACCTATCGGCTATCTAAAGGTTATACTACTACGACTTCTTTCGAGTTGGTATTCTAGTTATTTATACCAAGTCTCGTAAGATAAAGTTTCTAGTAGCTCTAGAGTCTATTATCGCAACGGTCCGCTATCTATTAACAATTACCGGTATCTTTATATATATATCGTATTATACGGAACACAGATGTTATTTAGAGGTTAATATATTAATCTCCTTATAGCTACCCCTACTATAAGGGATTACTCTTTTCCCTATATAGGGAGGAATCCTGCAAGTTATTTCTCGAACTTATATTTCTTATAGTCGTCGTGTAAATATACGTACTATTACTATAGGTAGTATTAGTTTACTTCTAGACTCTAATATCTTATTTAGTTTTAATAGTAAGCCTCTTCTTTATCCTTCTTACGCGGAAAGTAACTTAGTTATTATTTTCTTACTAAATACTAAGGATACCTATCATCCTTATACTTATAGTACTAGTAATTACTATAGGATGATTTTATCAGAACTCCTAGTTCCTTTCTATAGTTAATTCTATAATAGTTATAACTATTCTCTATATACTATCTCTAGTAGACTTCCTTATATTCAGGGTAATAGTAGTTACTCCTGAAGTCTAAGATACTAAAATCGTTCTAGAATTCTTTTAGCCTTTCTTCCTCTAAGTATTCCTTTCTCTCCTTAGATATAGTAGATCTAGATTCGGGTATTACTGGTAGTTCTTTCCTTTTGATTGTAACCTCCTATTCTAATTCTTCCTTATTCTAATCCTTCTTAGGTTACTTTCCCTAAGTATTACTACTATCCCTAATATATAGCTTCTCTATCCGAGTATTAGCTTCATCCGTAAAGCTATCGTCGGAGAACTCCTCGTCTCCTAAGTTAGATTCTCTGTCTAGTTACTAACCGTAGACTTCGTTCTATATTAGTAAGATTCTGCTAGAATTACTATCCTAGTCTCGTACCTTTTCTAGTACGTTTAGCTACTATCGATATACTATATTTTTCGACTTGCAGTCTCTGGCGAAGTGGCCCGATTTACTATAGCTATAATACGTAAGTATTTTCTTTCTACCCCCTTGCTGCTTCTTGCCCCTTGTAGGCCCTCTAAAGGCTTACTTACCTTTTCTCTCCGTGAAATCTAGTTCTATTAGTACTAGTCCGTAAGGGTTATATTCTTTATATTCTAGGTAATAGCTCTTCGATTTAGCAAAAAAGCTCGAGCGTCCTATTCCGCCGACTCCTCCGTTATACCTCTTCTCTATAGTCCTTTCGAATAGCTTATCGTTAATTTTAATTACTTCCTTGATTAATTTATCTAGGGTATTGATAATAATCCCTAATCTTATAAGCTCGTCTTTGATATTATCCTTAAGACCTCTCCGGTATATAGTTATCAATACGTTATCGTCCTAGTTAGTCTTTACTACGTATTATTGAAATTAAGTCGAATACTCTAATATAGATTTCTTCTAGGTTATATACTAGATAGTTTATATCGCTATATTGACTTTATTCAACGGACCGAATATACGGCGGATTTCGAGTCTAAATATAGCTATACTCTCTATCTATAGTTTTATTTCGCCGTCTTCGTCGTTATCTTCTATATACTTCTTTAGGAATGAATCAATCTACTTTTAGGCTCTTCTACGTAAGTAAGTAATAGCGAAGGTAGGATATCGTTATATAGGTATAAGGTCTCCTTGAAACTTTAAGTAAAGTAATACCTAGGATAGCTATCCCTCGAGCTTGTCTCTTTCTCTATAGTACAAGTTAGGCTAGGCTATCTTGATATACCTACTAAGTCCTTCGTCAATAGTAGGGCGTCTCTATCCGCTTCCTCCTCCTAAGGAGCTTAGGGTAGGTACCCTAGGGTCTCTTAGTACAGCACTTATCCTTGAGGGTACTCAAAGTATTACGAACCGTATATACCGGTCTTCGTATATAGATTGATTCTCAATAAGGATGGAGGTGTAACCAATAAGAGGTAAAGCAGGCTTTAGTAGTGCTAAGCGGGTCTGGTATATAATTAGGTAATATATATTTAGTGCCTAGCCTAAGAGATCTATCGTATATAGTAAACAATTGAATAGTAAGTTAAGCACGATGCTCCAAGTGGTAAGCAGTGCTCCGTATATATAGATATACGAAATCCATGCCAAGCATTCTTGATCGCACTGATCGCACTAATCGCATCTACGCTCATTGCGACCACTGCGCTCATCGCTTAATATACCAAGCCTTCCTGATCGCACTGATCGCACTAATCGCATCTGCGCTCGTTGCGACCACTGCGCTCATCGCTTAACATGCCAAGCCTTCAGGGTCTATCCGAGTCGAATACCGACTCGTCGACTCGAACCATGACGGGCGCTACGCTCTATAAGCGTATCCCTGATTATATTTCCTGATCGTAATACCTAGGAGGACCTAACTATTTTAATAGATAACGATACTCTAGGGCGATTACTTAAACTTACCGACTCTACTAATAAGATCTGGTACTAGCAAGATAAGCTAGATATAGTACTTAATTAATCGAAGTCGATAACGGCGTTAAATACTATAGATACTATCTCTACCTTGACTATTAGCTCTATAGAGTACTACCTATAGGAGCGAGGTACCGGGAGGCCTTTAGAGGAAGAGGATGTAACCCTAGCCGAGTCGTTGTCTATATCCCTATCTAAGTCGATATCCGAGTTGATACCCGAGTCGAACCCGGACTAGTACCCTTTCTATTTAGAAGCTAATTATACCCTAGCTTTATAGATATATAATACCTGACTATCTAGCGGTATAATAGATAATTTCTTTAAAGATACTCGATTACGACCTTTCTACGGACTCTATAGCTTTAATAGCGCTCTATAACTAAAAGCCAAGCTATATACTATAAAGTATTCTGCTACTACTAGTAGATAGTCTCGGCAAGCGTTTAGTATCCTATCGATTTAACCGGACGAGACGACTAGAATATATTATATACTCTACTTCGATATAATAGGTATAATACGAACTCTTATCGGATATAAACCTTTTAATTTAAGTATTAACTATATACTAATACGCTAGCGAAACCTTGACGGGGGTCTAATCGTTAGTAAGATATATATAGCCCGCTAGTAGTAGGAGATACAAGATAAGCTCCCTAATAGCTTAATAGTAGTACCGGTTATAATATCGTTAGACAAGACCCATTTGTTATAAATATATAGAGATTAATAGGTATAGCCAGTCTATATTACTATTAGTAACCTCGATCGAGGTATTTAATAGGTATAGGTTCGGTCGGGGATAATATTGCTTAGACTAGTACTATTAGTCTATAACAGTATAAAAGCCGAGGTATATTACTATACTATAGGGCTTATAGTCGAGGGTAAGCCGGCCGAAATACGGATCTTACTTAATATACTAATAATATTCTTTTAAAGTACTTAAGGAGCTAGCGCTAAAGGGGATTCTTATTATATAATAGACGAACGAATATAATAATACTACCTAATACTCGTATCTATACTAGGCGACTACGAGGAACAAGTTTTAATAACCTCGATCAAGAGTAGTAAATACTATCCGGTCTATTTAGTACCGCTAAATAAATAGGAACGACTATATCCTAAAAAACTATATCTAAAGCGAATATCTAAATAGACTATAGAGTAGTTATAGATATAAAAAACGTACGATAAGAATACGCCTAGGGTATTACTAGATATAATAGTATATAACCGGCCTAACTTTATAGACGGCCACTTCGTAGTTAACGTCTACTAACTATAGACGTTTAATATATTATACTAATTAATAGTTAAAGGGCTATTAAACTACCTCCTAGACTAGCTTAGGGAGTATATCGGAGAGGGACGAATAAAGCTTAAGGTATAAGCCTTAATCGACGCTCGGTTTCAAGCTATACCTAAATTTACTAAGCTAAGGCGATTTCGGGAGTTTAGTAAGCTAAGCTAATAGATAGGAGAGGAGAGTAAAGAGATATTATAGATTATAATACTCGTCTTCGCTCCTCTATTATCCGAAAAAAACCTAGATATACTATATACGAGACGAGCTATCGTTAACTTTATTATACTTATAAGATACCGATTCTATAATAAAGCGATACTAGAATATATAAATATAGTATTAGAAAGGATTAATCTACTTAAGGAGATATTTCGAAAATATAGGCTAGTTAATAAGAAAACGGGCGAGTAAACTTTTAACTTTCCCAAATTCTATAGTATTAGTTATTATATTAATATAATTAGATACTACGGTCTACCGGATAGATATAGTACCTAAGCCTCGGAAAGGGTATATCTAATATTACTAAAGAATTACTATAACCGAATAAATAAGTATAAGGATTACTAGGAGTAATTAATAGAATATAACGAACGCTATATCAAGTTAATAATTATATAGGATATTAAAAATTTCTAAGAGACGGAGCCTATATTACTTAGTTAGAGGAGAAAATAAGAAGACAAGAAAAGTATAAAGGCTAGGATCCTCCTAGATCTATACTAACTAGGATAGCGAGTAGATATAGAAGAGCGCTATATATTAAGATACCTATATAAATACGATAGTCGTTACTAGCGAATGGCGAGAGATATAGCTGAATAGCTAAATATAGCTGGGTTTCTCTAAAGCCTAGCTGCGTTTCTTAAGGTATACTAAGCGAAAACGCTAAGCAGAGGTAGTATAACCTCGAACCTAGATATCGATAGAAGGGAGGCAGACTATAGCTAGGTTAAGAGCTACCCGATCTATATCTATTCGGGCCTCGTATATTGGAAGACTATAGGAGAGGACTCCTCTAATTTAGGATATCTCTATAAGGATTTAGTAGTCTATAGACCTTATAAACATTTATAGTATTTTACCTAGCGTAGAGATTATATATAGATCTAAGAATAAGACTATAAGAGTTAAAACCCGGAAACTATATAGGAGGGAAAGTTAGTCGGTAAAATCTTAGTCGTTATAGAGGTAAAGGATCTTAGTAATAGAGACTTTAAGTAACGATCTACTTATATATAGGCTACCCTTATAGAAGTCTTTAATTATTAATATCTAGGGTAGGTATAAGACTACTATAGAATAGTCGAAGTTGAAAAGATACGGGTATCGCTTATACTTAATCCTCGAATAATAGGCGCTCGCCGCTTCTATAGACTACTAAATATCGAGCGAAGTACTTATCTAGTACCGGGAATAGTTAGAAGAAAAGAGATATTCTATATTAATAGTTTCATCGACTAGAACTAATATACTACGATATATTACCCTAAATTCCTAATAAATAATTCTAAGGCAGCGCGACGAATCTACGCTAAATTCCTACTAAATCCTTCTTAGGTAATACTATAAACCTAAGTAAAAACCCTTAAAAGGAAGAGAGATAATACTATAAATATATCTAGGTCGATAGAGCGGAAGAGATACTGCTACTAACCGCCCTCGCTACGTCTAAAGTTAAGGCTTTAGTTTTAAGGAAAACCTCTAATATAAAGAACTAACCTATAGTTTTAATTACTATAGTAGTATTAATCCTCTCTTCGGTATATTTAATTATAGCTATATTATATTAGTAGGCTATATAGTATCTTACGCGTATAATATTTACTTACTTCAGTATCGAGTCTATAGCCCTCGTATATTACTAATATTCGGGTACTTCGGTAAGCTAAAGAGTAGGGAGGTTATTAAGCTCGCGGTATTGTATATAAAGTCTATCGGGGAAGACAGGGAGCAAATTCGTCGGATATTAAGTATCTATAGCGATACTTTACTGAAATAATAGCGATAAGACTATAAACTACGAGAAGAAATATTAAGAAACGTCTAGCTAAATATTCATCTAACTCGGATAGGGTAAACCCGAGTCGGATACTACTCGGATAGTATAAAACCTAAGTTAGATACTACTCGGATAGTATAAAACCTAAGTCGGATACTAATCGGACAAGGGCAAAAAAGGGCGAAATATATACGCCCCTGATCTACTAGAGTTTTGCTAGGTACCGCTAATAATTCGGTAACTAGGCGTCGCAACTCTCTATCTCGGTTATTTACTTGAATTATAAGGAGTAGAAGATATAGTCGGATTAGCGGATAATAGATTATTATAGAATCGAGGAAAGTATAGTTAAATAACCTATAAAGAAGTTAAAGAAGGATTAGTATAAGCGCGAGTTAAACTTATATTGATATTACTAATAACGAGCTTTTATATACTAAAGGAGCTATTGATAGTAGCTATATTTCAAACGGATTATATATATAGAAGACTTTATTTAGATTTGACTACCTACTTATATCTTGTATAGAAGATATATAGCTACTAATTGGTAGAAATATATAGACTATATAAGAAGTAATCAATCATAATAAAAGAAAACTGGTAGCTATATATTAGTAGCGTTATATTATTAATTGAGCTAATAGCTAGCTAAACGTATAATGGACATGCTAATTGGTTAGATATTATACTAATAGTAACATCTAATTGCTAATTAGTTAGATATTATACTGGCAGTAATATCTAATTGCTAATTGGTTATATATTATACTAATAGCAATATCTAATTGCTAACTAACCTAACATCGTTAAATCGGCAGTATTGAGTTATAGATCGAGCTGATTTGATACTATTAGTAATATTGAGTTGCTAATTCCGCTGAACGTAACTATTAGCCCTACCGGCGCGCTCGGCAACTCGGGATTTCCTAGCAACTTTTGGGAAAGCGCGATGTTTAGAAAGTAGTTACGCTTCTTTTTCATCGATAAATGAATATATAGTAGTACTAGTATTAGTAAGGGCTTTAGATTAGTATTCTTTTCCTTAAGTAAGCAATATAATAGGGTATATAAATAATCTTCTGCTATATAGATTATAGATATCTATCGATAATAAGAATAGCAGGTCCTTAAGGGCGACTTCCCTGAGAACTTCTAGTTTTCTAACTCCGAGTAGTCTTCTATCTCGCTAATATCGCTAGGTACCTTTTCCTCCTCTCCTTTATCGGCTTCGCCTACTTCGTCCTATATCCTTTAAACGGTCTCCTTTCTCTTCTCAGGGTAGTCTATAGTAAAATACCCTTCCTTGTCACAAATATAGTATCGCTTAGAGTCTTGTAGCTTGGTTAGAGGTCCGTCTTTACGAGGTAATATAGGATAGCGAGGTACGATAACGATAGTAGGTTCAATAGATTGTCGTTTCGTAGGGGGAACGTATATAGGTAAGGTACGTCGATTCGTAGCTGGCGGAGTCCGAGTTAACGAGCGTGTTAAAGCCGATACTATTCGCTCACGCTTCTCGCTTATATAGCGCTGTTAATTATCTACCCGCTAATATAAGTTACTAAGCTCCTTTAAGGTGCGGAAGTTATAAGGGGTAGCTACAATCGTATCTTATAGGCGGAGATTGACTTTATCCTTTAACTCATCGATTATAGTCTCCTTGTCTAGCTTTAGGTAGTTAGTATATATACGGAACTAGGAGAAGAAGGTAGCAAAGGTATCGGTAGCCTTCTATCTTAGCGTCTTGAAACTATAGTATATATCGTCCTTCTTATTCGGATTCCCTATAATATCGCTTAACGTACTAAAGACTTCTTCTAGATTCGTGAAGTGCTCGGGATCGTTCGTTCGATAGGCTTGGATATACTTTACTATAGTGTCTCCTATATAAGAGATGATATAGATTACTTAGGTAGCGTTATCCTTAAAGTAATCCTCGTTAATTATAAGCTTGTCGCGAATTCGCTAGATCTAGTCCTCGATAGTAAGGTCGCTATCTATCTTGTAATATAGTAGTAGATCGGGTACCTTTGGTATACGAGTCTTTGAACCGCTAACTATTAAACTTGGAGTCTCCTAGCGCTAGAGAGATCTATCCGCTTATAATTTAGTAATACGTTCCTCCTAACGAGTATTCCGATCTTCTAGATCTATATTCTGCGATTATAGCGTTCGGACCTTCTCTTAAGCTACTTTCTTCTAGTATTAGGCCGATATAGTAGCGTCGTTGGCTCGATCGACCTTATCGACTATATTACTCTATTCTTTAATATAGAAGAGGGCGGCGTCACGCTCCTAACGGAGTTCTTCGAGGGATTATAGTAGCTAAACCGGCTAATACTTGGCCTAGTACTACAATTGCGGTATATTACTAATATCCTATAGAGTCTTAGCATCTTTAGTACCGGCAGATATATCTTAAGGGATAATTGATATATGTCGATGTGCTTGCGCTTATTGTAGGATATCGTCGCGCTATTACTCCGTATCCTAGGGTAAGGATTCGCCTGGTTAGACTCGTGCCATAGCGTATATAGTCGGTTGTTTTGGTATAGGGGTGTTTTTTTCTTCTTCAATACGGCAACTCGTATTGGCTATAGGTAGACTAGTATATCGTTCTTATACTCCGTAGAGCTCTCTAGTAGTATAGCCTTAGTAACTACTCCTGTAGTATAGACTCAGGGACCTTCCGCGTCGTTTATTTATGCTTGCTAACCGGCTTACGAGCCCTACCGTTTATTTAACCTCGCTGACAAGCGTACGAGGGCGGGATAAGGATAAGATATATTCTAATATTAGGGGCCTACCTAGAGCGAGTTAATAGGGGTGAAGTATAACTAGAAGAATATATCTAAGGAGAGAAGATAGATATATAAAGCCTACGCGTCTTGGAGACGCGCCAAGCCGCTAGCCATGAGCGATAAGCAATAATCGAACGTTCGATAACCATACTCTATACTACGCGTATCGGTACCAATAGTAAGCAAAGGCCAAGCCGTGACAAAGACAGCGTTCCGCACGTATTATAGTTACTTTAAATATCTTATTACACTATTTAGGTTAGTAAATACCCCTACTACTTTCTAAGTATATATTAATTAGGCCTTTATAGGCCTAATTGATATAATATATATAGTATATTTAGATAATATCTTGGTTTTTGCAGGATATAGTTATAACCCCGAAATTTATTAGGAAGCTAGGGATAGTTCCCTAAAGGGGGAGATACTATTAGTAAAGGAACGGGTGGAGCGGTTATAGTACTATTATAAAATAATTAAGGAGTATTAGTAGGGAGCTATTAAGGTATAGGCGAATATAAGGAGTATATAGGATATAGAAGGAAGCGTAGGAGAAAGTTATCTTGATTCTTTTAAATAGTAAGTACCTAATACTAAATACTAGAATACTAAAAGGAAAAAGTAAGAAAGTTAGTATAAGGAGTAGTAGTAGAGTAATACCGCTTACTCTCTTTACTACTTTTATAGCTCTCCTCCTCTCTCTTCTCTTCTCCCTCCTTACTACCCTCCTCTCCTCTATCCTCCTCTCCCCCTACTCCTCTAATATAGTACCCCGAATAATATTACTCCGAGATTAGCTTATAGGTAGCTATATAACTTAGTATATAGCGATAGTATACGGTATACTAGAGCTTACCTCCTCTTCCTCTACCTTCTCTTCTTCCTCTATCTCCTTTACTTCCTCTATCTCCTCTTCTTTCTCTACCTCCTCTTTATTATCCTCTCTACTTTCTCTAAACCCCTCTTCCTTCTCTTCCTCCCCTTCCTCCTCTTCTTCCTTATTACTCTCCTCTTCTACTATACTTACCTCTATATTTATAATATATAGCCCTTCTAATTTATCCTAGAAAAAATTAGTTAGTATATATATAGGGTATAAGGCGTATAAGCGGAGTTAAGGATAGCGGTATAATAGAAGGATAGAGAAGGAAAGAATAGAATATAACTTATCTTCTATAGCGAGTTAGCGGAGTTAACTTGTAGATTTAGATATCTTACTAATACTCGTACCCTCCCCTCTAGGTCAGCTACCTGCTAAGCTAACTAATTACCCGATATAGCGGGGGTTATACTATAGTCCTTATACTACTAGATAACCTACCGAAGTAGGTCCCTAATATACTAGACTAACGGGCGTGACACGCCCGCCGCCGCTATACTACTAGCTAACTCGATAGCGAGTACCCGAACCTCTACCCTAAACTCTAGTAGTATCTTTAATATTAGCGGAACGTAGATAGAATATTAAATAATATCTATACTATAATATAACGGTTTACTCTATATTATACCCTCTTATACTAAGTATAAGGAGATACTAATCTATAGTAGTACTATATTTATACCCGAAGGTATAGTCTATATAGAAGGTCCGCTACTATAAACATTAGCGGTACCCTAATAACGGGGCTCTTGCGTATTAAATTATATTTACTTCTACTACGGCTACTACTAATATTACTATTATTAACTATTAAACTATTAATATTATTTTACGACGACTCTATAATAGCTCTACTTACTTAGGAATCGAGAGTCGTTATAACGAGGTAATCTATTATTAATTAGAATCTATACCTACTAAAGGAATATTAGATTATAGGGTATATACTATAAGTAGTAGGAGTTATAAAAGAAGAAAGTAAAAGGGGAATCTATAGGGTTTTAATATAGCGATAGCGATTAGCTAGTATTATATAAGATTTACTTTAAAATAAATTTACCTTATAATTTCGTTATAGCGATAGCGGTTAGCTAATATTATATAATATTTACTTCGAAACGAATTTACCTTATAATTTCGTTATTTTGATAGTAGATATACTTATATTATCTTAAAGCTATATAAAGTAGGGACTCTTTCCCCTCCTTTTTCCTATTAGATTTTAGAAGGTTTTTAATAAGCTCTACCTAATAACTATCTAGCCTCTCTACTCTATACGCGCCGCGAAGGCGCGCCGCTATAGCTTTATACTAGAGGGCTAGTACTTAAGAAGGGAGATAATTATAATACTAACTATTATATTAGAAGGGTCTATCTTATTAGTAAAGTTATTCCGATATCTCCTAGTACGTAGAGCGTCGGAGTAGGTCAGGATAATATTCGATCGACTTAGTAGACATTAGGAGCTAGGCTCTTAGTAGTACGCTAGCTGCCTAATAGCGGCTATATATTACCCGTAGAGAGAAGCTTAAGGAGTAGTCTATCTACTTCTTTCCTAAGGGTCCTTAGTAATTAGTTCTAATATAGAACTATCTATACTATACTAGTAATATAACTACTTCACGTCTTTGAATACCTTTATATATAGTAGCGTAGTAATAGCGAGAAGCTAAGCTATACTCTAATATCGTAGCGCTAGCGGGACGCAGTTCCTAGAGCGCAGCAACGGTCCGCCAGCGAGGAGCCTATCTCACGGAGCGAGAACGGCCCGCTAACGAGGAGCATACCTTATACTAGTCCTCGGCTCGTAGCTCTTTAAGCGCTTCTATATAGTATAGAGTACTGCCTAGCTAGAGGCTAGGTATATTGTTAGTAGCGAATGATTTAAAGGGGGAACGGTAGTTTTAGAACCAGACGGTACGGGATATAAAGTAGGTTATATAGGCTACGAAGTCGGAGACGGCGTTAGGGAAGGGGTAGAAGGAGTAGATAGGTTCGGTTTAGTAGCAGTCGAGGAATTGGAGGATATAGTCGACTTGGGTTCCTATAAGGATCGGGGATATACTATTTAGTAGGCTGCTACTCTATCTCTTGGTTCTTAAGCGGTATAAAGACTTACTAATCGTAGGTATTACGGAGCCAGCTCCAATAGGGGAATAAGGTCTAAGTGTTATATAATAGTTCGGGAAGCCTGCCGTCGCAATTCCCAGATAGGATTTAAGTTCGTTTACCTAGTCGTATTGGAGGTTAATACTACCGGGTCCGATAATAGGGAAGCGAGGTCGATAAGAAGTATTAAAACCGGTAGTACAAATAAGTATATCGAGAGGATACTCGTCTCCACTCTTATATATATAGCCTATTTATATAAGCTCTATTACTCCGCTTTATATAGCGGTTATATTGTCTTTGCGTATTATCTATTATTTTTAGTAAGTAGTAATATACTAATTAAACGAGTAGAGGTATTTACTTCTAAATAACCTAGATAAGGTATAAGTCTTATATAACCGATACTATATTTCGATATAAAGATCTCCGCAAGATTATTATTCTATAGTATCTACTTTATTTCATTTATATAGCGAGCCTTCAACCGCTTTTACAACCTCGAATCTTATAGATAGATATCTAAGATATTAGTATATTACGTTATAAGGTCTCTATTTAACGGTACAAAGTAATTACTTACCGAATATACTATTTATTATTATCTCGTTGGCCTTATAATAAACTATTAGCTTCTTAGGATCTTTAGCGAAAGCCTTAATATCTTCCTAAGAGTATACTCTTTATAAAGTATCTATAGTAGATAAGATCCAAGTTAGCGAGCGGATAAACGCCGTTAGTATTTTAATAATAGGCTAGATTATAGATAAAGTTTAGACTCTAGATAGGCTAATTAATATAGATATTAGAATATATATAGAGATAATATATATAGTCTTACCTATTCTCTATTAGACTAATCTACTTTCCTTTTAAATCAACGGTATTATTCTACTTGGCTATATAGAGTATTATTCTCTTGAATCTATCGAGTTCCTATATATCCGGCCATCTCTAATTATTTAGATATCTCGTAGCTTAGATAAGGATATTATATAAGTCCTCGAAGGTTTAACTAGAGACCAGCTCTTTAATTATAATACTCTATTTACCCTCTTCTTCGCTCTAGCAAGCCTCGTCGGCAAAATCGAACGTGGCCCGAACGTGGCCCCAGACGCCCGGCGGGCGCCCGGGGCCGCTCGGGCGCCTTACCCAGAAACCGGTCCGACGTGCGTCCGGGGCCACGCCAATCACGGCTAAGGGCGCCCCGTGCAGGCCCCGGGCCAACTTTTAATTAGTAAAAGATAGCGTCGGAAACCCCCTAACTAGTCTTGCAGCTACCCTTGGCAAACCCCCACGGGGCGTACACTGCTACACCCTCGTACCGCTGTCGCGTACTGCTATCGCGTACTACTGTCACGCACCGCTATTGCAACGCTGTCGCAACGCGGTCGCAACATCTGCGCACATTACCCCCGCGAGGAAATCGCCCGAATCGATCGATTCCAGCACCGCGTTGGGGTTAACCCCCAGGGCTGCTCTAGAGGGGGGTTCCCGAGTGCTCCGGTCGATTATTAAACATCAAAAAAAATCATATAGGGCTGAAAACACGTGACTTGGCCCGAGGGGCGCCCGGGGCGCCTTGGGCCCCCGAAGTAGCTCGCGCTTTGGCCCGGGGGTGCTGGGGTCGGGTTTGATTTTGTCGACGCTTAGAGACTTCGTGACGCGCTTTAATATTTTTTATAGAGAGTACCTCTTAGAGAAATCATTAAAGTAGTCGCTAATCTCTAAATTACTAGCGTAGATAGTAGACTAATTATACTTTAGCTCGAAAGAAAAAGTATAATTATATACTAGTATATTATAGGCGTATCTATCTTTCTTCTAATAATAGATTATCGCGATATTCGGAGCAATTCCGCACTTATAGCCAACTAGATTAGCTCTATACTTCCCCTACTAACTGCCTTCTTCGGTTAGCGCGCCAAGTAAGAATATCAAAATCGAAATACGTATCGCAACTTCTTCGTAGTACTTCCCCGCGCTATATATATTATATAATATCAAGATGGTTTTATAAGTTTTGGAACTAAGTATACGCTTTCTAACGCCGTCAAATTTTTCAAAATCGGTCTATTTACGCAATAGTTATAAGTAAAAGAAGCGTTTTCGCTATGTTTTACAGGTAGTAGCTCGGTAGTAAATGCCAAGTATTAAGCTTGGCGTCCCCCGGACCCTAGAATATCAAAAGTTGAAGGCGTACCGCAACTTCTTCGCAGTAATACCCCGCACTATATATATTATATAATATCAAGATGATTTCATAAGTTTTGAAACCAAATATACGCTTTCTAATACCGTCAAAATTTTTAAAGTCGGTCTACTTACGCAAAAGTTGTGAGCAAAAGAAGCGTTTTCGCCATGTTTTTGCGGCACAAGCTCGGTGGCAGATACCAAGCATTGAGCTTGGCGCCCCCGGATCCTAGAATATCAAAAGTTGAATACGCACCGCAACTTCTTCGCAGCAATGCCCCGCGCCACATACGTTATACGATATCGAGATGATTTCATGAGTTTTGGAACCAAGTATGCGCTTTCTAATGCCGTTCGAATTTTGAAATTCGGTAAATATTTGGCTAAGGAAAGCTCAAAAAACATGTTTTTGCCTGCGGAGTTCCCTAAAGCTACCCCCGCAGCCGCCCCCGAAGTACTAATATACTAAATCCTTAATAACTTTTGCCCTATTAGGATTAAGGCTTAGCTTTATATATATATAATATACTATAATATATACGTCGGCAAATTCGAACCCGGCCCCAGCAGCGCCGGGCCAAAGCGCGACAGGCCCCAAGCTCCAAATACGCCCGAAGGTGGCCCGGGGCGCAAAATGCCCTTAACTAGACTGAATTATTCTTATAATAGATGTTACGAGTATATAATACAACGATATTTACTAGAGAGTTAATACGTAGTTCATCTAGATTACGTAGTAAGTATTATAGATGAAGATTCAATATTAAATCGAATGTTGCGCATTCTATCTATCGAACGTTGTCGAACGGTATCGAATAAGTAAATAGACGCTTAGCCTTAGCTGCGCACTCTATTTATCGAACGTTATCGAACTATATCGAATAAATAGACGCTTAGCCTCAGTTGCGCACTCTATTTATTAAACGTTATCGAACTATATCGAATAAATAGACGCTTAGCCTCAGTTGCGCACTCTATTTATCGAACGTTATCGAACTATATCGAATAAATAGACACTTAGCCTCAGTTACGCACTCTTTTTATTAACCGTTGTCAAACGGTATTAAATAAGTAACTAACGTTTAGCCTTAGGATCTAATATTAGTCGTCTACTAAGTAGTAACTATCTCCTTCTTTTCTATCTAGTCTTATAATAAGTACGCAGATTCTTTCTCTACTCGTGCTAACTTCTTGGCTAAATATAGCTTTCGAACTAGTATATTCTACTCTTCGTAGTATCTAACTATCCCCTTCTATCTCTATCTTCGCTTCTCCTATATACTAAATATAATTATATTAATTCTAATATCCGTATACTATATAGATATATACGTCTCGTCTAAGGAACGGATACGATAGATTCGCTTTATAGCCTAGTCTTTAATATTATCCAGCTAGCTTATATCTATTAGAATTAGTTTCCTTTGCTCGGGTTATAGTATATTCCTTACTAAATAGATAAGATAGAAGTACCAGGATATCTAAATATAGCTCTTCGAAACCGGGATTTTCTTGAAATCTATAAATAATATCCTGGCGCTTATCGATGGTATACCCAATATATACGAATTTCACGATTAGATTCGAGCCTACCTCCTCGAGATTATCCTAAAGCTACTACTTAGTAGTTAGCGAAGCCTTTAAGACGAAGTACTAGTAGGATTTATACTTTAAAGGGTACGATGGGGGTAAAGCTTACCTTTACCTTTATATAGGCTACTAAGGGTAGGTTTAATATAATTACAAGCTTCTTAGATACTTGTATACGCTCCTTATTGCCAGCGCGTTTGAACTATATATAGTTAAGATTCTATATAGTCTCCCAAATCCTATCCTATTCAGGATTATATTTACTAAGTATAGAAATATTTTTATAGTATAGGTTATCTACCTTAATCCTTATACGTGTTTCTAAGTATTTTTTCTTGAACGTCTCACGTTAGATCAATATCGATATTAGGGGTTGTAAGAAGCTTAGCTAGGCCCGGTATATCTATAATTATGCGTATCTTCGCTGATAAGATGAAAAATATATCGTTATACTTATTAGTAGATTTAATACCTTAGTCCTAGACCTATTATTTAAGTTTCCTCTTACTCTCGGTATCTACTAATATAAGATCTAGTTAGAGCTAAATTAGAAACTAGAATTATACGTGCTTAGTATAGTATAAGGGTAAATATAATATCGGTTCGTTGTTTATCTATCTAGAAGTCTCTATATATATAATTATAATATACGGAAGGAAAATAATTAGTTTATCTCTCTTCTCCTTAAACTAGGGAATAGTATTACTTATAGTCGAGCTTCCCTTGGCTATATTATTATATACCTTAATAATATCGTTGAAATTCTTTAGCAAGCCGAATATAAGAGTCCTATATTTAGACTAAGTATCCTTATATAGGTATTATAATATACTTATTATACTACTTATATCCGACGGTAATTTATTCTACAGGGTCCCGGATATAGCTACGAATGTATATTGAAACTTGTAGGCTTGTTTTTTTATCCTACGTAGTAAACCTATTATCCCGCTACTATAGGTTTTAGTAGTAATAAATTCGTTATTAAAGGTTCTTCCTATAGATAGCCTTGATATTAGCCGGAATATCTATACCTCTCTCTTCTTGCCTATAGATATTCCCTAATATATTTCGGTGACCTTAAATCTTTGCTCGACGTATATAGAGTAGCTACTAACGGTTATTACGATAATCTACCTCTGCGACTCCCAAGATGGATCCTCTTAAGTAGTCTACTATAATATCTTTTATTATCTTATAGTTATCTAAGCTAAGGTTAAAGGGATATTATTTCTTTATTTATAAGATTACTAGCTAATATATTAGCGTAGTTAAATTAAGGATTAAAAGGTATAATTACGGTTATAAAGGTAAGATAGGAACGGGTATTAAGTCGGCGGTAGAGGACCTTATAGGATCGTTATAGATGTTAGATAAGGTAGACCAAGTGATTATTTACTTTAAGACGCGTTAAAGACTAAATACTATATAGAGACGTTTATACTAATTTCGGTAGTGTTATTTCTTATTGAATTTTCTAGCTAGAAAGTACTACTAATAATCTAGGTACTTAGCTAAGCAAATCACGTGCCTCTCCCCTAACAGCGTTCGGCTATATATAGCGCTAAGCACAGCTTTTGATACTAGCCTAATTTAGGTATTATCGAACGCTTTCGAACGGTAGTTGAATCTCGGTATATTAGGCTCTAGTAGCAGGTTTTCGAACGCTCCCCAATATTATAGAAGTATATAATACTAGTTTTAAAGGATTAGGTCGATCGCTAGGATTATAATATATCCCCTTAGCGGTACTTCCTCTAAGATAAATATATTTATACCTTCTTTTATAAGGTATCTAGGGAAGTAGTATCCGGGATCTCTTCCTATAAGACCTAAAGTAGTCTAGATATATTATAAACTACCGCACTCCGTAGTAGCTTGTAAGTTATTATAGGTTGGTAGTATAGCTATAGGGAAGGGACAAATGAATCTTTTAGTAGTAGTCTTAGTTACTATTACTTCCGAAAGAGTAAGTTCTTTTACCGAACTAGCGTAGAAGAGGTTAGAGGAGGCCTATAGTAAGGATTCTGCGCGCTATATATATACTATAGTTAGTAAAAGAGCGATATAAGGATAAATAGGGAGGAGACTTATATTAAGGGCCATGTTCTCTTAAGGCTAATTAAAGATTTAGGGTACTCGCAATTTAATAGAGGAAGTAGGAAGGTTATCTACTATAGCCGCGTTACTAGCTAGGGTCGTATTAATTTCGGAATTAATAATAGTACGAGAGCTTTAGCACGAGCGCGGTAAGCTTTAGTAGTACAAGCTATAGCGTTACTAGCGTGAGTAGAGGGCAAATTACCACTAGTGTTAGACTGAGAGCTATCTAAATAACTATAGTTATCGGTGTTAACGGCTGGAAAGTAGCGAGTTAAAGCTTCGTGGTTGCCCTGCGCGTTCAAGGAGCTAGGGCCGATATTATAGCCGCTACTAGGTGGGGGTTAGTAAAGGTTCTCGTTTATAGCAAGTTTATAGGTAGTTTAGTCTAAGGACCCTAGGAACTCCACAGCCGCTTCTCCTACAGCTGACTCCTTAGTATATATCGGTATCTCGTAATAAAATAAGGGCAATATAGGTATTGCTTATAGGATCAGACTGAGACACCTATACGACTAACTACTTGTGATTACCACGTAATAGATAGCTGAATCGTGCTAGAAACTTATCTAGAGTATAATTTATAAGTAAGTTCAACCGTGTATCTAATAGTATAGTCTATAGATACTTCGTAAAGCCGAGTCTTCTTTTCAGGTATAATCTTCTTTAAATAACCCTTGAATAATCATTCCATCTCTTCCAGGCAGATTATCAGGTACTTAAGGTTCTTAAGATACTTATATCGTTCTCTATAGGACCTATTCTTACTATTCTAAAGGTCTTCTTCTTTAGTAGTATTAAAACCTTTAGACTATAGATATTCGATAACCCTATAGGTACCCCCGGAAGAAGTAGGAGAGGGCGTATAAGACTAGGGCTAAAAGCATCCTCGAATATATTAATCCCCTCCTAAAGAATCATTATATATAGCTAAATAAGAGTTAGTGCGTAAAGGGTAGTTTGTTACTAAATCTACGGAGCGCTCTACGCAAGGTAAGTTCGATAGTTAGTATTAGTACTAGTACCTCGGTAAAGAAGAAACACTATACTAATATAATTTAACTGATTTTTAGTAGCTTTCTAACGTTATAAAGCTATAGAATATCAGGCTTAAGTAGGGAGGCTTCCGAACGGTTTTACGTTATTGAATATATATATAGCTACCTATAGCTCGATGTAATAGTAGTAGAAATATACTTAATTCGTTTATTTGAGAAAGAAGAACTACTCTCGAAGACTATAGCCGTTATTATAATAGGCCTAGTACCTATTAGAGGCCTATATATATTATATATCGTATTGCCTAAGTATAGCTCTAGTCCTCTTCGTCTTTTCGTTTCTACTCCTTTACCGTAGTAAGCTTTCGAACTAGTATATCTTAATCCCCCTAACTTCTAACCGTCCCCTCCCGCCCCTATCTTCGCTTCTCCTGTATACTAAATATAATTATATTAATCGGAACATTTGTATACTATATAGATATATACATCGCGTTCAACGACCCGATACGATAGATTCGCTTGACCACCTAGTCTTCAATATTATCTAGCTAGGTTATATCTATTAGAATTATTTTCTTCGCTCGGGTTATAGTATATCCCTTATTAAATAATCTATATAGAAGTACTAGGATATCTGAGTTTAGGTCTTCGAAGCCGGGGTCCTCTTGAAATCCCTTGATAATATCCTGGCGCTTATTAACGCTATACCCTATATATACGAACTTTATAATTAGGTTCGAGCCTATCTCCTCGAGCTTATCCTAAAGCTACTACTCCGTAGTTAGCGAAGCCTTTAAGACGAAGTACTAGCAGGATTTATATATTAAAGGGTACGATAGGGGTAGAGCTTACCTTTACCGTTATATAGGCTACTAAGAGTAGATTAGACATAATAACGAGCTTCTTAGGTACTCGTTTCCGCTCTATATCGCTAGCGTACTTAAACTATATATAGCCAAGATTCTCGATAGTCTTCCAAATCTTATCCTATTTAGGATTATATTTCTCAAGTATAGAAATATTCTTATAGTATAGATTATCCGCCTTGATCTCTATATAAGTTTTCAAGTATTTTTTCTTAAAGGACGCCTATATTAGATTATTATTGAATCCGGGGTTTGTAAGAAGCTTGGCGAGGCCCGGTATATCTATAATTATATATATCTTCGCTGATAAGGTAAAGAATATTATATTATACTTAGTAGTTAATTAGATACCTTAGTTATAGACCTATTGATTAAGTTTCCTCTTAACCTCGGTATCTACTAGATTAAGATCTAGTTAGAGCTGAGTTAGAAATTGGAATTATACGTGCTTAGTATCGTGTAATAGTAAATATAACATCGGTTCATTATTTAGCCATCTCGACGTCTCCGTGCGTATAATTATAATATCCCGAAGGAAAACGATTAGTTTATTCCTCTTCTCCGCAAATAGGGCTATAGCGCTAGATATCGTTAGGTTCCTCTTAGCTATATTATTATATACGTTAATAATCTCCTTAAAGTTATCTAGTATACTAAATCTAAGAGTCTTATACGCAGCCTAAGTATACCTATATAGGTATCGTAATACACTTATAATACCGCTTATATCCGAGGGTAATTTATTCTATAGCGTCCCTAATATCGCTATAAACGTATAATGAAAGTTATAGGATTCCTGTTTAATATTACGCAGTAGACCTATTATCCCGCTACCCTGGGTTTTAGTAGTAGTAAATTCGTTATCGAAGGTTCTTCCTATAGATAGCCTCTATACTATCTAGTACCTTATTATCTCTCTCCTTTTACCTTTAGGTATTTCCCGGTATAGTTAGTTGATCTTGAATTTCTACTTAACGTTTATATCGTAGCTCCTAACTATTATTAGAATAATCTATCTCTGCGACTCCTAAGATAGACGCTCTTCTAGTTTGTAGTCTATCTTAAAGACGTTCCCTTTATATCGGATCTTCTTACCTCTAGGACCTTCCTAGAAGTATTACTAGATAAGACTATTATCTCTAGCCGACCTATAGCCGACGACTAGACCAAGATCCACCCGCTCGTCGGCTTTCGGATCGTACTATTTAGAGAACTCTATTTTCTACGTTAGTAGTAGAGTAGCCGGTGCGAAGATTATATTTGGGCTATACTATATATCAAATTTGATTATAATACTCCCCTTGATATAGCTATATTGGATTAGCTACTATACTTGACTTGGGTATAGGCCATTAATACCGTGTTATAGATATTAGGGGTTTTTACTTTTGCGTACGTCCCTAATATTAACTCTATTTTAATTAATCCACCGCTAGGTTATAATTAATAGGTAGATTATTAGAGTCTAGTACTAAAAGTTAGATCTGTTAAACGGTTTTAAACATTATTAAACGAAGACGTGATTACTAACCTTACCGAACCCTATCTTATCTGCGAGGATACCCCCGTCCCCCGTACTATTATATAACTATAGTAATATATATACTATTAGAAACTGAAAGTAATACGGATCAATTAATATACCCGGAAAAGTGAAGCTCGGCGTGACCATCTTCGATTTATCTGCCTTCAGGTTTTTGCGCTCCTTAGGTTTTAAGATCTTATAAGGTATTAGATATAATATATATATACCCTTAAGAGATTCTTTATTTATATACTCGCAAAGGGTAGAATAGACGATATCTTACTTCCTAGAGTCTCTATATTAGTAGCTCTTTAGAAGCTAGAGGAGTAAGGAAGAGCTTATAGGCTTAATAATATAGCTCCCTTTTCGTCGTCCTTATCGTTATTATTATTAATTAAAGTATTTAGATCCTCCTCCTCCTTATTATTATCTTTATAATCCTCTCCCCTCTTCTTATATTACTATTTATCTTACTACCCTTCCTCCTTATCTATATCTTTACCTTTATCTTCGTCTCCTTTATCTAAGATATTAATAGACTACCTTTTATTACCTAGCTAGTACTCCTCTAGTAAGAGCGAAGATATCCCCTATATAATTAAAGTATCGTCTTCGATTTCCTTGAGATACTTAGATAATAGAGTATACGATAAAGGGGGACCGATCTTCGGAGGGAGAGGAGATTTTGCTTTCGACTAGGAAATCGACTATAGTACCAGTAGTAGTTTATCGCTAAAGACACGGCCTATTACTCTATTAGTATATACCTTATCTAGCGGATACCTTCTAAGAGGCCCTACTATCGGTATTCGCTCCGATACTTGTATACGGTTTTATTTAATAGTTATCTAGTCTTGGTAGAGGTAGGGGTTACCTTCCGTTAGGCGCGCTAAATAGATATAGTAGAGGATTCGAACCTAGTAGCTCGAGCGTTAGCTATAATATAATAGTATTATATTTAGCGGGCAGCTTACTAGAAGTAGGATTCGATTTAACTACAAATTCTAGATACTTATAGCTCCGATCCCTTAACTATAATAAAAGACACGTATAGAAATATAATTGATTATTGTTTACTACTACTAGTTACTTACAATTATTTCGATATAACTAGCCTATTAGTATATCGTCTAGCTCTTTAAAGATAATACTACTCGTTAATAGTTATCTATATACTTCGAGTTTCGTATACTAAAAGAGTAGCTTCACGCTATAAGTAATATTATCTAGAAGAATATCCTATATAGTATTAAATATTTTAATACTACTATTATCTTCCCGTTTATAGTAAAGGAGTATATTATTAATAAGTCGAGGGTCTAAAGGTAGTAGGGGTAGCCTTGATAGGATATTAGCTTTCGAGTCTTAGTAACTAAACGCGCCGCTCGTAGACCCTTCGGTCTTTATATTAGAGGCCTCTAAGGTTCGTTATCTCTTTATCTCTAAGGTCTCTAAGCTTTTATCGACGCTACGCTTACCGGGAGTTATCTTATACTTCTTACCTTACTTTACCTTCTTTGCTAGGATATATAGCTAGAATAAAATATAGGCGGGCGGGACCTCTATAAATATAGTAGCGCCGAGTTTACTCTCGATATCTATAACGATTACTAGTTTTAGACTATTAAGTAGTTTTAATAACCCCTTATCTTTTAGATTAATACTTAGGAGATTATTCGCGATTAAGTAGTCTACTATAATATCTTTTATTATCTTATAGTTATCTAAGCTAAGGTTAAAGGGAGTTATTATTTCTTTATTTATAAGATTACTAGCTAATATATTAGCGTAGTTAAATCGAGGATTAAAAGGTATAATTACGGTTATAAAGGTAAGATAGAATAAAGTAGAATAAAGTAGAATAGATAGGATGAAATAGTTATAGATTTAAGGATAAAGGAATAAAATGACGCGAATTTAACTAGGTACGCTACGCTAAAAGACCCTATAGGTATATATAATCGCTATACTATAAGTGAATATATTCTAATCCCTATATATATAATCCTCGAACTTCGACCTAATTTATATTCCTTTACTCTAGAACGTTTATCTATAGTATTAAATAATTAGCTTTTCTACTATAAGCTTTTTTAGATAGCTTAGAAGCGTTATTATTATTAGAGCTATAATAATTAATATTTCTGCAAGTCGCGAGGCTATATTAATAAGTTAGGTTATTAATTTAAAGACTATTTCGGTATTAGACTACTACGGAGTTTAACCCCGACGACGCCCGATTAGGCTTGGCGTAGATGAAAATTTCGAACGCTTTCGAACACTATCGAGCGTTTTCTAACCCCTTCTAATATTAAGGAATCTTCTACGCCTTTAAGTAGTATATAGTAACTCTTTACTACTTAATTAATTCCCTTTATATATTTTATCTTACCTTATAGACCTAGGATAGCTCTATAGGTCTATAAGGCCTGCGGCGTTATTACTAAGATATATTATAGCTTCTCGAACTATATAAATAGATACCGAAAGCGGCACGGTAAAGATATAATACCTAGAGAACCGCCTCGGAGGAGAATCTATATAGCCGCCGAGACTATCGAAGAGGTTAAAAGATAGCTATAGAGAATAATAGATAAGATAGAGTTAAGTCTAAATATAGCGGTAGGCGCTAGAGAATAGAGTATATAATATAAGATTAGGACGGATAGAGGACCGGAAGATCCTATAGAGGCCAATAATACGCTAGGATATAAAAATCCTAGGCTTAACGCCTCTAGCGGGTCGAATTATATTAAGGCAGATATCCTTCCGGTAGCCGTAGGTATTAAAGAGAAGACTTCTTACGATATTACGGGTAGTAGGGCCGGTAAGCCTCTAATATACTACTCGCAGGCTGAAGATACTTGTAGCGCTCGGTATTCGAACTTCTCACCGTTTCGCGATAAGACTAACTTCGCGTTTATAGAATAGTTAGCTAAAATTAAATATACTAAAGGCGGAGTTAACGGTTTCTTCGGGGATAACCGACTTTATCCTCTATAGTAGTACGCTACCTTTTAGAATAGCGAGTCTTAGAGGGAGCTTCTATCTAAAATTCAAGATAGTATTTTAAATAACGAATAGATAGAATAGGTAATTACTATTAACTCAAATATCGAATAGGTCGCAGTAAGAGGATATTCTATATACTATTAAGATATTACTAAGGTAATCGAGTTTCTTCTTAGTTACCGTCCTTTTATAGGAAATCTATTATATATACTAGTCCGAAGGTTTATTATAAACTAGCTAGGCTAGGATAGCTCTAAGGACGAGGACTCTCGCCTCTATACCGAGATATATACTATAGACTAGTAGTAGTTCATACAAGAGCAGCTCCCTGAAAATACTATAGTAATCCCGGTTCTCCTAGCCAGCGATAAAATCTAACTTACTAATCTCTCCGGCGATTTATTAGTATAGCCTATTTACTTAACTATTAGTAACCTTAATAATGAAACGCGAAGATAAAGAAGCCGGCCTAGTAATATCCTAATCGCTTTAATACTAATCCCGAAGGAGATAGGTCTCTATATTAAGGTAGAGGTATATTATACAATAATAGATATTATTACGGAGCGTAAGTATATAGTATATCTATATACCAGCGTTTATATATCTAATATTCGTTTTATCTTAGCTATTAGACGGTATAGCCGCCGTGGGATACCTATTATATATACCGATAAGAAAGTCCGCTAAGGATATCCAATACTCGCTAGAATTATAGCTAATTATAAGAAACAAGTCCTTATTACCGAGGTCAGGTCTTTATAGCAATACCCTATTTACTATATATTACGAGAAGAATTTAGACGGTTAGGGAAAAAACAAGGATGGAAGTTACGAGATTACTATTAGATGTAGTAGCAACGTCGATTACAGCTTATACCGGAATGGATACCGGAGGACTATCCCGAACGTATTTATACCTTCGACAATTTCGCCTAGCAGCTTCCCTATATTAATATCCACTAATATATAATAGTCGATATTCTATACCAACTGCTCAAAGGCGTCGCCGGTCGTGATTATCTTCTTAGATAGATAGATAAGGCTATTAGGGCCGCTGTGAAACCTAGTCGAAAGAGGCCCGGAAGTAGGAGCGTAAGAGACATCCTTGAGACGCCCGCAATAGTCTAACTAGACCAGTTATTCCGCCGTATACCCCCGTTTGCGGGCCTAAAACATTTCGCTAGCTATAGCGACGTTAAGTAGTAGACAGGGAGCGAACATAAAATGGTACTCCGCTAACTAGTTACGGTAATTACACCGCTTCTAGTAGCCAAGAATAGCAACGTCCTGTATACTACGCGTGGGATTATAAACTTTATGACTCTGGCTCAATATAATTCCTACACGGGCAAGTCTCTAAAGTATATAGAATATTACCTTACTCAATGAGACAAGAGTAAAGAGGCCTTCCGTAGGTTTAGGCCTAATAAGAATTTCGACTTTCCCAAGTAGTATTCTATAATATACTATACGAATTATATCCGTAAATTTGGATATACTTCTAGGTACTTAATAGGTATTAGTAAAGCTAATTATATTAATCTTATAAAGGACTACTTTAGGCGGACAAATAAGCGAAAGGGATTCGAGAAGCAGATTATCCTAGCCAATATTCGATATTTAAACCTTACGATAATACTAGATATTAAACGATATAAGGCGGGCAGGGGTCTTTTAGAGTTAGAATACTCCGTAAGAAGTATCCGCAACCTAGCCGCAGGCGTAAAGGATCTTAGAGAGCTATAATAGCCGCTAGACGAGGCCTAGGAACAACGTATACAGAGCCTTCGATTGAGTATCAACTATTAGATATACGTATCGACCGTAGCCTATTAATACGGAATCCCGAATCTTTATACTACGTTAATCAATTTTATTAAGTAAGAACGCTCGGATTAGACGTTTACTACTACTAATAGGGATACTAATATAGACAGAAATAAAGATCTATTATAGGCGGCTTCTTGCCCTATAAAAGTATACGGCTCTATTACTTTATAGAAAAAAATAGGCGACCCTATTAATCCTAATCGCGTTATAGAAGACTATACTCGCTGCACCCCGAACTGGTAGGCTTAGGGCGAATAGCGACAGGATTATATTTAGGTATAGGAATACGAGATAGGAAGTAAGAGTCGGAATTATATACTATATCTATAGGATAGGAGGCTAGTCGGCAAGTTACTTATAATCTTAATAGTAATAGATCTTGGTCGACAAAATACTAAGGGTAGGCATCCCTCGTATACCGGAGCTATAATCCAAACTCTAAAATTCAGATCTGGTAGGCGTATAGATCCTATATATAGTATAGTAGAGATAGAGGAGTATCGTTTACCGGACGCTATAAACGGTTATAGTTATACAAGCCGACGATTCTATAGTCTTCCGAGTATTATTCGTATAGTATATATTATCCCTCGAGGGTTGACAGACGGGCCAACCTACTATATTAACAACTATATCGACTTCGATCAATTTAACACATTATACGATATAGGGTTCTTAAAGGTAGAGTCTTAGGCGGCTAAACGAGTAGCTAAGCGTTCTAAAGATAAAAAGGTAACTAGATAGTAGAGACGCACGCGAAATCTTTTAACCAAAATCGAGCGTTATCGAGCGTTTTCGAATGATTTCAAATATACTTAGCGCTCGTTAGTATTCGGCCCCTTAGATATTTTTAGCGTTTTAAACTAATAATCCCGCCCTACTAATAAATACGATCTCGTATCAATATCCTCCGTCCCTATTAAAGTTCTATCTTGGATAATAAATAATCTAGATACTAGTACCGTAAGTTAGAAAACTATAACCCTATTAGGCTAACCTTTAGGCTAATAAAAGGTATAGCTAAGTCGAACGAACGCTATATAGTCCTCGGAGCCCTCGAGAGAAGCGATATTACGAGAGCTTAATATCAAGTCCTAGTCGGTTCGGTATATATATACAGGTCTCGACATCGACCAGAAACTCTATAGAGATATATATACCGCCCTGGATACGGAGGTTAGAAGATACGGTACTATACGCGACAAGATCAATAATATCGCTACTAAGTAGAGTCTATAACCCGTATTTGATATTGTATATAAGCAATTTCCGGAGGTTTTCAAGGGTATAGACTGTGTGTAGAGGGAAGAGTATCTGACTTATTAGGCTCAAAAGTATAATAATAATAGGAAGAGGCAAAAGACTATAAAGGAGGAGCTACTAATAGTAGTAGTAAATAGGGAGCAAGCCAAGCGGCAATAAAGTACTCTATCGCCACCTATTTTTAGTAATATTATAGTCTACGTTCAAAGAAAAGGCCATAATATAATAACGATATACCGGCCGCAGGATTTAGTACTGCCTTTAAATCGAGGTCCTTCGAATATCGAGATCGATAATATTTAATTCGACCGGTTTATTAGTATATTAGTAGAGGATATCTAATTTGATAAGGCTATAGAGAGGATTCTCTATAAGCCGGTTAGGGGGAAGGCGCTTGAGATTACAAATAAACGGTTATAGAGGGGTATATTAGTAGAAATATATTCAAGCGGATATACACGGTTAACTTTTGACGTCTACTCGATACGCTATAGTCCCGAAGATAGTACCGATAAGCTAGATAATAGTAGGAAATAAATCCAAGAAAGAGAAAGCAGATAGGATAGTATAGAGAAAGAGGTAGTAGCGATATAGTAAACCCTGGCTAAGAAGCGACGGAATCCGTATAATACTACTATAGCTTATAGAGACGAGTTATAAGAAGCTATAGGTAGTTAATACCTACGGAAACGAAAGAGGTATTAAGACTATCTCGAATATACATTCTTATATACTACCTTGAACCCGCCTTTATTAAGATTAATAATTAGGATTCTATCTATATACTAAGTTATAAAAGTATCTATAAAATCTTAATAAGAGAGTTGTAAGGCCTTAGAAATAGATACTATAGATAATATAAGATTAGAATTAATAGGAACTCTAAAGATAACCTTCCTTAAGACATAAGAGATATCGGGAAGAGATCTAAGCTCCCTACTTAACGCTTACTAGGCCTTTAAAAGATTACTATACCAGCTACTATATTATAATATTAGTGCCTGTCTTCCGCTATCACCTAAGGAAAATTCCTTTCGAGATAACCTTTGTTACTTAACTATCCTAATTATATAATACCCTCGGCAAGGAAGCCCCCTAGTACTTTAAGGAATAGGCCGGCTACCGATAGCCAGGTCGATTATTTCTATTAGATTATCATTCCAGGGCGAAGGCTATAATATTATCCTAAGAAAACTATAAAGACTCTAGGACGCCTACGCGCCTAGAGTTGACTCCCGAGTAGTAGCTTCCGAATGAATATAGTAGGGGTTACCGTTGGCTGCAAGTAATCTAGTTTACTACGTTTGCTCCTCCGCTTTTGCAATTTCGAGTTAGTATACTAGATATTTAACCTACTAGGTAGTATCCGTAGCGTTAATCTAATACTCTACGACTATATTACTAAGGATAACAGAATCTCCGACTCCGCGTAGAATCTCTTTATATAGGTTAGCCTCCAATTTATCGTCGATAATAGTAGCTATATTCGTATCGAGATACTACCCGGCGTGGGTCTTATAGCGGTCGATTAGTAGCTATAGGCGTTAATAAAGATCGGATTATAAAGAGCTACTAGGTAGCTAATAATAAAGAAGGAGAAGCGATTAACTAAGATACTATTGCCGCCTCTCTATCCACCGTTTATTCGGGTATTTATCTTTCGGATTAGGGGCACTAGTCTAATAAGGACTATAGTAGGTCATCTATCTCAGTGAGTCTTACTACGCCTGCCGCCTTATAGCGTACGGGAATCCTTTTATTTCTATCTCGCCGAGAATTTAGAGCTCTATATAGCTTATTTAGAAGAAGTTTCTAGAGTTATAAACGCGATAATAAGGATTAAAGTAGTATAGTATCAAGTTTTGCAGGTCCTAACGATATTCTAATAGGATCGTAGCGAAAACGCGAAAAGTATACGCTTTAAACCGTACTAGCGAAGTTAAGTATAACCTACCTAATCGAACGGAGTCGAACGATCTTCGAACAGGGAAATTACTAAAACAACGCGTCTATATCCCGAAATCAACAGAAGCCTGCCCTTGAATTAACTAGCGGCTGCGCCCCTTAAATTAAACCGTCTATCTAGCTTTCCTGCGTCTTTCTTTATATCTATAAGTTATAGTATTTAGCCGATTACTACTCTATTTATTCCCTTTAATCTCGATTATATTCTCTCGCGTACATTATATATATATACTACTATTAACTATCTCACGATATATCGAGGAGCTATAGCTACTGGGGTTATAATATCCAGGTTTTAGTCTAGGCCTACGAATCTACTACAGAGGGTATAGAACTATATATATATCACTACTAGTTTATATCTCTAATAGGATGATTATTAATATTATCTGTAGATATCTAAACCCTATAGGCTGGTTAACGGCAACAATAAATCCATCTAGTTATTCAGGGCGACTAGAGCTAGCACGCAGTTACTATCTAACCTCGACGACCTATTAGATAATGAGCTATCCCTCTCTAAACGCTATACTAAATATCGCCGAGAGACGTACGACGAGGAATATAACGATAAATATTCGGTAGGCGAGGGAGGTAAATACTCTAGAGAAGCGGAGGAAGAGGAAATAGAAGTAGATATACTCTAACCCAAACGAATTCGCTTAAGAGTAAGTCTATTATAATACCGCGGATAGTATAACTAATAAAGTATAGTATCGGACGATAGTGAACCCCTATTACTCCTTAAGCCTTCGTCTACCTAGTTCCCTAAGCGGAAGAGTCTCGTCAATCTTAAGGTCCGCTATATCTTCTACCTTAAACGGATATCGTCGTTAGCGTCTATATACTATAAATATCGGTAATAGCGCCGAAGACCATTAAGTATAGGAAGAGCTATCTAGCCTACTATAGGGTAGCCTCCTTCGACGCCAATATAGATACTCCTTAGCTAGGTATTATAAAGTTATATAGAAAGCAACCTACTATATATAGGCTATAATCTTGACGGGTAGTAGGGGTTGATACTCGACTATTTAGCCCGAAAAGAATCCCAGCTAGGCTAATAGTATAATAGCCGAGGTATAGACCTATTATAAAGTCTTGATCTAAAGTAGTATAACTATATAGAGAGATATTAATATATAACCTAAAGACTTCGAAGTACGAAGGATATATAGATTCTACCCTATCTCTCCTTATCTATCTTTGTAATCGAGTATAACAAGACTACTAGTTACTTAATTGTGTCGGGTCATTTCGAAGCTATACTATATCAAAGGTCAGGATTATTATAGCATCCGAATACAAGTTCTATCGAGCGATACAACCGTAGGTACTAGTCGCTTAACTTCTTTTATATAATACGTTCCTATTAAAGAACTATTACGATAGAAAGGTATATTAATAACCTAGTCACCTACTTTATTAACTAATAACCCGTATTACTATCTAGGATCCTAAAACCTGAGGACGCAGGAAGTTCCTTACTAATATAATCTTATATACGATTATTAAGGTCTTCTTTTGCGATAGATATCTTAGCCTTAGATCTTTATCCGTTATATATAATCTCTTTACTCCTCTTCGTCCAGCTATAGTATATTTTATTACTACTTTAGTCTTTAATATAATTAGGGAATAGGAGGGTAGATAAAAGCGAACTATTAACTTTAAGGGTCTAAAGGTCGAAGATAAACCGCTAGGATAGTACTTATATAGGACTAAGCTAATTATAAATACTTAGATATATACGACTATATTAAGAAATTATAGATATTAATAAGTAGTAAGAGATAGAAGTTAACTACTTATTATCTAAATAAGAAGGTACTTACTAGTAAACTAGGATCGGAAGACGCAGAGGCTATAATAGATACTTCTAGTCTATAGGATAATAGAGTTAACAATCTTCTAGAGTCCGACGAAGAGACTATAACACTAGATTTAGATATATCCTTACTATATCAACCCTTAGCCTAGAAAGCTACGACTAGCGCCTATACTATACCCCTCTCTTCCGACTCTCCCCGCCCTAGCGATATCGATAAGGGAAGCTCCTAGCGCAGTATAAACTACGTAGTAGTATATTAGGAGTTATATAGGCAAGAGTTATATATATATATACTATAGGATAGAACGAATTCCGCGGGCAAGAGTTCGACCTATATTATATAATATAGTATAGGGTAGTAGAGGACGCTGAGTTAGAGTAGCCTCTAACGAATAATAATAAGTACGCGAAGTTCCTCAAGAGAACTTAGAAAGCTAGGAACCGGGTATTTATAAGGCTAGAAGACGACGATAATAGGGTATAGGATAGAAAGGTAGCGAGGAGAGGGTTCTATAGACTTTTGGAATCATTTGCGCGACTAGCAGATAGACTTTATTATAGTATTTATTCATTCGTATCAATCTATAAAATAGCGTATCAGTTGTTTTAGTGATGGTTTTCGAACGTTATCGAACCGTAGTCGAACTATAGTTTTCGAACATTATCGAACCGTAGTCGAACCACGTAAATTCGTCTTAATACTAACTGCTATCGAACGTAATCGAACTATAGAACATCGCAAAATTGGTAAGATAGTAGTCTATAGCAAATAACACCTCTAAGGCTCGAAGCTAATTCGTACTAGTAATTATAATCTAGAGACGCACGTCGGACCGGTTTCTGGGTGAGGCGCCCGTGTGGCCCCGGGCGCCCGCCGGGCGTCTGGGGCCACGTTCGGGCCACGTTCGATTTTGCCGACGTAGCTTTCTAATTCCGCTTAAATTTCCTATATCGAGTATAAAATAAGCGAGATATAGCCGTTTTTACGGTAATCTTCTGTGAAGATTACGGGCACTTACTTGTATATCTATATAAATATTATTATAGCAGAATGTAAAGAGCGGTTATATCTCTAACCCCGGATATATATTTTTATACCAAGTTCTAGAAACTCTAGGATTCTTCTTATAAATCTTATATAGGATATTAGCTAGAAAATCTCGGATAACTCAAGTAAGACCTAAGGTAAATTATATACCGTAAGAGAAAAATTATAGAAAGAATACTAAAGATTATAGGCGAAGTATAGTCTAGATATATCGGTACTAATATAGATAATTCGTATTTACCTTTTATAATAAATAGTATCAATAGCTTCGTCAAATTCCGATTCTTCTATACTAGACTATCGTCTCTATAGATAGAAATAGAATATATACTAATTAGGGCAATAGAAAATAGAAAGGAAAAAAGTACTTCCTAGCTAGTTCAGCTCGTAGGCTTCCTATACTATACCTCTACTCCTAACTAAGAGATTAAAGTATAGTATAATATCGCGAGCATAGCGTAACAGAATAATTCGTTATTATCATCACGACGTACTTGCAAGGCTAATTAGCAAGTAGATATAATCTATAGTCCGATCGCGATAGGAGCGGTAGGAGATCATTATAATATAAAGTATAAGGTATATATATGGCTATACGACGTAGACGTAGGTATAAGTCATAGTTATATACGTAAAGAACATGTGTGGATATTATAGACGTAGCTTTAAGGTATAGTCCGGCGAGTAGAAAGTAGGGCAGGCTTACTATTCGTATATAAGATGCCTATCGAACTTTAAATCAATCCTGCCAGTTACCTATACGATTCCCCAATTGGCTACTATCGAGTTGAAACGGCCTAAATCAACCTCACAATCAACCTCGAGGTTTAGGAGCTTGTGAGCTTGTTTAATATTTACTACTCCGGACCAAAGATATCACTACACTTGCATTGGATCGTCTATACTCTAGCGGGGTTTCCGAAAGTTACCTACTAATTTCAAATAGTATTATTTATACGTTTACAATATACCTTACGGAGGATAATACCAAAAGTCTTGAATTAGTAGTATACTAGTTAAGTCGTTTCTATCCACTCCGCACTTAGTACCCTTAGTTTATTATATTATAAATACAATATATAATTTTTTTTGCAAGCTTTATAGTAACTCTAATAACTCTAACTTCTTTAACCAATAGCAACTATCTATTTAGATACTAATACTAGTATTCAGGCTCCTATTATAACTGCTATTAGGACTATAGCCTTACTTCCGACCCTTATACCGCTGCTAACGCTTCGCAGGGATATATAGACGTATATTAGACTATTCGCCTTCCTCCCTCCCTTCCCTATACTCGTTCCCATCGTATAATTCTATAACTTTAGCAATATAATATAGGAGGCGTTTAATCCACGATTAGATACGCTTCTAGCGGAGTTCTTTTTCCTAATAGCGCGTCTAGACCTTAGTAAGAATCGCCCTAGTCCGCGGGCAGCCTTTACGAGTTATACGCCTCTTTATCCACTACTAATACGGTTCTATAGTATTTAGATCCGGGGAATTACCGCACTATATAAGGCGGAGGATATTAGTATCTAGGAATATCTAATCTTAGTACTTAGACGTATACGAAGGAGCTTTATCCTCTTAGATAAGAGCCTTAGGGCTATATATTTTTATAAATAGGATAAGTAATTTTAGCAGAATAACTATTTAATAGCGATACTAATCGATACCTCCCTTCTTTGCATTTCGGACGATTTTACTATACTTTTAGTCCTATTTATTACAATGTAGCAATAGGCTAGAAAGGATGTCTAGCTAATGGGGGCCCCTAGGGCCCTATATATGCCCAAAACAGACAAAGAACGGCTAGTAACAGGCTTCTAGAATCGCATAGAAAGCAATCAAGCAACGGATTGTAACACTCCCCTCGATGCTAGAAATATATCCCTGCTAGCGCTCCCCTCAATCCTGGACCCAAAACATTTGTCGGTGTCCGAGAGGTCGTTGATAGTCCTGAGAATCCATATGTCTCCCCTGTATCCGGATCGAAATACTCTTAGTAGCAACTGACTAAGGAGCTGTGCCTGTATAGGGCTTGAGTAGTCGTCGTAGGCCTGAGAATTTATCTCCCCTGTATCCAGACTGAAATGCTCCTAGATATAACTAATTGAGGAGCCGTGCCTATAAAACCGTATAGGGCTTGTATTCAGACCGAAATGCTCCTAGAAATAACTGATTGAGGAGCCGTGCCTACAAAGCCGTATAGGGCTTGTATCTAGACCGAAATGCTCCCAGAAATAACTAATTGAGGAGCCGTGCCTATAAAGCCGTATAGGGCTTGTATTTAGACCGAAACGCTCCCAGAAATAACTAATTGAGGAGCCGTGCCTATAAAGCCGTATAGGGCTTGTATCTAGATCGAAATGCTTCCAGAAATAACTAATTGAGGAGCCGTGCCTATAAAGCCGTATAGGGCTTGTATTCAGACCGAAACGCTCCCAGAAATAACTGATTGGGGGCCGAATTCCTCCATGATACCTTTACTGAGTTCTGACTCTATATCTATAAGTTAATTGGCAAGCAAATCTAAGGGCTGAATTCCTCTATAATGCCTCTACTAAGTTCTAACTTCATATCTATAAGTCGATTGGTAAGTAAATCCGAGGGCTGAACGTATATAACGTAGACACCGTGCTACGAGGGAACCTTCCCTATAAAGGTACAGCGAAATAGGCGCTATCCGGGCTCATAACCTATTGTAATGTGGTAATAGGCTAGGAAGGATGTCTAGCTAATAGGGGCCCCTAGGGCCCTATATATGGCCAAAACAGACAAAGAACGGCTAGTAATAGGCTTCTAGAATCGCATAGAAAGCAATCAAGCAACGGATTGCAATACTATTTCTAAGTAGGCTTAGTACTATCTATATTCTTTAGTTCTATTCTTTTTATTACCGTCTTAAGTTCCTATTTAGCTTTAAGCTTTAGCTCTAAAATCTTATTTATAGTATCTATATACGCCTTAGATTCTTTCTTTTCTGCTATAGTCTTATCCTTCTAGATATAGAATAGCCCTTTTCTATCGTATATAAAATAGCTCTAAAATATAAACTCTATAAAGCCTCCCTATCGCCGTCGCGTATATATTAGATTATATTTTTCCCGCGAAGTTCTCTATATTCTAACTTTACTATAGTATTATCCTAAGTAAATAGACGTTTTATTAGTCTAGATTACTTTTTTCTAATCTTCTATTATCTAGTACTAGAAGTATAAAGCGAATTAATAGCGGGCTTCTATTATAGTAGATATAAAGCCTAGTTTCTTTATAGTTTTAACGTTTCTAAAGCTATATCTATATAGAATTCGAAGTACTAAGGAAGAAGAGACTCTATTTTTAAATCCTAGTACTACGGATAGCTTCTCTCTACTATTATAGTCTTTCTTTACTAAATTTATTAGTAAAGATACCTTAAGATAAGGAAAAGAATATACTAGCTACTAGGATTTAAGCCTCTTTTACTGGCGTTAAAATATACGGTCTACTAGAACGCCCTATATCTTTCTTCTAATAATAGATTATGAGGACTTTCGGAGCAATTCCGCACTTGTAGCCAATCAGATTGGCCCTATATTCTGCACTTCCTCTCTCGGCTAGCGCCTTCAACTACCAAAAGTTGAATTCGTATCGCAACTTCTTCGCACTACTTCCCCGCGCCACATACGTCATATGATATCGAGATGATTTCATAAGTTTTGGAACCAAGTATACGCTTTCTAATACCGTCAAAATTTTCAAAATAAGTCTACTTACGCAAAAGTTATAACCAAAAGAAGCGTTTTCGCCATAAGCATTGAGCTTGGCGCCCCCGGACCCTGGAACATCAAAAGTTGAATGCGCACCGCAACTTCTTCGCAGCGCCACATACGTTATATGATACCGAGATAATTTCATGAGTTTTGGAACCAAGCATGCGCTTTCCGACGCCGTTCGATTTTTGAAATTTAGTTGAAATTTGGCTAAGGAAAGCTTCAAAAACATGTTTTTGCCTGCGGAGTTCCCTGAAGCTACCACCGCAGTCACCCCCGAAGTGCCTCCGGAGCACTCAAATATTTAACCCTTAATAACTTTCGATATATTAGGGTTAGGGTTTAGCTTTATATATGTAAAATATACTATAAAAAGAGGGCTTTCTAATTAGGCTTAAATTTTCTAAATCGAGTATAAAATAAGCGAGATATAGCCGTTTTTACGGTAATCTTCTGTGAAGATTACAGGTACTCACTTGTCTACTATATTTTCTTCTTTTAAAATCGATAAGGCTATAGGGTCGAATCTACGTTCTCTAGCCTTCTTCCGCAGCCTTTTAACTAACGTTATATTATATAGTCCAGCCTATACAGCTGCTATCTTCTCCTCTATACCGTATTCGGCTAGGGCGAGTATTTAGAGTCACTACGCTATCGAACAATTGACTGAACGGCCATCTTTAGCGAGTATATTAAGGCTTAGGGTCTCTTCTAGAGCAGGGAGAGCTGCTATAGGAGGCCAATAACGTACGCGGCGTAGGCTTTTAACGATTAATAGCGTAATCGACTCATTCAGCTACGCGACTAGACCGTGCCTGCGAGGATTTCTTCTTGGTGGAGTAATTGGCTGAGATTTAGGCCCAGCTGCTGTACTGCGGCGGCGAGGAGCCATTGGTACAGTGATATCTACAGTCTACGGAATTCCCTATCTATCTATATATCTGATACGTATCCCCCTGAGCCCATTGGCCCTATTCCTGACCCAATTGGCGCGGTAATATCGATATTTAGCAGCAGATGCGGCGAAATTTTCGGTAGGGCTGACGTCTGAGGTCTGCTTGGCGCTGTGGCACTCAGTACTAGCGCAATTCAAGACTTTTGGTGTCAATCTCCGTACTACGGGGCTGTGCCTCGATAGTCTTGATTCATGAACATAGCCTTGTTACATTGAAAAGGCGGTATTTTGCGACCTTCTTCGTCCACTCAGGGTGCGTTGGAAAGGATGTGATAGTATCCACTATACTGACAGCGTATACATCTGAAGATGTTTCAGCCACGTCTAAATTGTATTGAGAAACTCCATTTTCACCCAAAAGAAGGCGAAGCCCAAGGTGGTCTTAGATATTTCGAGGTCGGGTCAAAATGCACAGGCAATGGCCTTAATAGCCATGATCCAGGCATTTTGGATCCAAGCAATGTTGTAGAATGGCTAACGAAGGCATGTATATCTCACACACAGGAAGGTTTCTGCGTGCTCATATCTGTTACAGACCCATGTTTTGACTTCAGATGATGCAGCAAGGGAAGGTGCTCATCTGAGACTGATGTAACCGTCTATACCAAGTATCACTCACGACGGATCTAACAAAGACAAGACTGGTAGGACGAACAAAGCATTCAAAACACTTCGACCATCTCCCTTGTTCGGAAGACACCTTTCGTGTGATCCTTGAAGGCTGCGGGTTTTCTAATGCTTATGCTGCTTGTTTGGTATCTGAAGGGGCTCGGTATTCTTGGGACGAGGTTATTGCTCCCAATAGAGACGTCTCGCTATGTACGTTCCGGCTGAAATTCCGGAAGACAAAGCTCGTCTGACTTCTTGCAAAGCGTTCACTTCCAAGACATTCGCATATCGGGTAGGTAGCCATGCGATGACCTTGACATACGACTTTAGGACGAATACAACAAGTGCAATAATTCAAGGCGGTCGTGATACGAGCACCACGGCACGGATGATCGAAATGCTTGAAGACGAAGCCGATTTCGCAGATCATCCAGGCTTTCTACCGTTGATTGCTGCGTATCTTGTATGGGAGACATCACATAAAGAGTATGATTCTCTACGTATGGAAATGGAAAGGCTCGAGAGCTTGACAGGACATGGAACCTTGATCGGTCCCACAAGGACCAAGAATGCGTTGAATTTGTACGAACAGGATCTTCATGGAATGGCACGGGAATTCAGCATTTTCTCCTCTAGAGTCGCGTCGAAGATTGAGAGGGCGAGGAATATGTTCATTCGAATTCCAAAGCTTATTGCGTTCATCAAGAGATTTGACGAGATAGTGTCTGAGAATCATGATGGAGCCCCGGCCACCGCGAGCAAGGGCATATACAATGCATCACCAGCACACCAGGCTGATGCCCTTCGGAAGAGCGAAAAGCTAAGAAGACAAGCAAATGATCTTGCAAACAATTGGGAATGCCAGATTCAGCGATACGAGGCGTTCGAGAAAAATGTACAGATTCAGCTAACGGTTGTAAGCCATACAATCACCCAAACCTTTTGGAAGAATTTTGACATGAGAGATAGATTTACAATGCCGCTGTACAGCGAGACAGCAGGCTTAATCTTCAAATTGCCAGACTCTCGGCCAGCATCGCCGCGGAGACAAAACGTGATAGCTCTATTGTGAAGAGCATTGCGCTTCTGACGATGCTCTTTTTACCAGCAACATTCGTGTCGGTATGTTGGACCTTTTTCGTATTGATCAATATGTTGGTCTCTAATCTCCTTTACCATTGCCCCAGAATCTGTTACACGTTTTCGACATAAGCTCACGGCTTACCTTTCTTACGTTAGACACTATTCGCGATGCCGTTATTTGATTGGAACGCCGATCATCTTTCCAGCGTTGCTGGACCTTATGCATGGATTTATGCCGCTGTTGCATTGCCTTTGACGATTGCCGTCGTGGTCCTTTGGCTCATTTGGTTGAATTTCGCTCGTCTTTGGCGTCGGTCAGACCGTGTTGATGGACTACAAAGGAGCATTTCTGGGTCTAGTGATGACGAAGAGCAAGCTTTTACCGGCAATATTATTATGAATGACTTCAAGAAGCGATCATAGGGTTTGGAAGGGATAGCGCTTACCGAAATTGAGAGGGATATAAAACCTTAGATATTGCGGCCGTGGATACCATAACATCTAGAGAAGACATATATATTTATACGACCTTTAGAGCGCTACTGGGAGTTAGGAAATGCGTTCTAGATTGTATATAGATTATCTCCACCGTAAGCTTTTCACATAACCAAATCATCTAGAGATATAAAGATAGCATTCGCGAGTACTAGGATCTCGGTTTCTAAATCGTCGTAAAGTATTGTCTACGTAAATATATCGTATACCTTACCTTGGTACTGATAGAGTAATGCCTGCTATCCTAGTTCACAAAACAGAAGCCTCTTTTCTCGTTATTACAGGTATCACTTGAGTAGGGCCTGATCTCAGACCACAGCACTGATAAGAAAAAGCCACCAGTCCAAGCACTTCAGCGTGTCCAATAAGCAATACGAATCTGTTAGATAGAAGAGTCTGGTAAAGACTGTTGAAGACGGTCGGAGCCTTCAATACATTTAACAGTCGATACGTTGCTTATTCGTCCTCCGAAGCATCTGCACCTGGGCTCAATCTCCCAAGCTAGGTTTTAAGCGTAGGATTCCTTCGATCCCACGCTATCCCAGCCAGAGCCTCCTGGGAGTCATCACTGTTCCAATTCTGGCACCTCTCTTGACTTAGCACGGTGTATGGGGCCGCTACCTCCTAATTCGGGCTCTCCTAGGGGGTTTGTCCCAGGAGAATTCTCCTGGGGTTAACGAACACTTAGGATGAGCTGACACTAGCCAATGAGGGTCAAGCCGTATTTAAATCTCCCGGTTTGCCCCGCACTGCCCCACCTAGCTTAATTTGTTCACGGCTGCATTCTAAAAGAAGTTAAGGGAGACTCCCCATCAAAAGCACAGTGAGTCGGGCACGCAGAGTTAGAACGGTGTCTATCATGGACATCTTTGTGCGAAACATACCAGACCAGGCCAGTAACAGAAATCTGGAGATATTTTTTCACGAGCAGTTCCGACCCTTCAGCATTGACGATTTCTCTTGTCAGAAGCTGAAATCGCGAGGATGTGCTATACTGACGGTGCTAGATGCCGAGAAAGCCCAGCGCTTCCTCGACATCTACGAATCAGCCTCCCAGAAAGGTAACATACGTATAAGGGCACAGGCACTGAAATACATGGACAGAGATCTTTTCTGCTCCCCGAGCAAATTCAAGCCCGATAAGATGTTACTGCAGATCTTACGCAAAGAGGCAAAGGACAAAGGGAATCAGGCCCGTACCAAGGCATCAGCCGGTGGTTCCGCGGAGCAGGTTGACCGTGAATTCAAGTATACCTGGGTTCGATGTGGTTTCTGGGACTACCAAACATCCGACCTAGTCTTCGTCTCTCAGGTTATAGACCGAAGAATGGGTTCCATCATGTTCGGGAAGAAGAACCTGGCGTTAATGGCTCGTTCTGACAGTACTGCCCCCGTGACGTACCGACTCGATGTTCCCTATTCAAGCGTCCAGTCCATTACAACCGGAAGCTTCCAAGACCCTTCACTTACCATTACTCTGTCTGAAGCTCCGAGAGTCTATCAGCAGTCTACAAGCGATCCGGACTCCATTGAATCTTGTTTTGATGCTCTAGGATTATATCCGAAAGCGCAAGCCAAACCTAAAAGGAGAAGAGTGGCAAGCCTTGGTGGACCTCATGAGCGTATCATAAGCAGTTGTTTTGTGTACCGAGCATTGATTTCGGACCCTAGCAAAATCCGTTCCATTGGCCTGCTACTTCGAAAACGCTGGGAGATGCCGCCAAGTATCCCGTGGCCTACTTCTGTCGTTGCGCCTAGGTCATTGTATGCGACAGAAATGGATCTGCTCATTTCGGCCCTGTGCAATCGATATAACTCGTTCACTTTCGGTCTCAAGTTTCAGGTGCAGAGACTTGCTCAGAATGGTTATCTGACTCCTGCTCGGGTGCTCGAGCTACTACCCCATATCTTGCAGGTTTTCCATCATTCGGGCGGCTTCACAGCTGCTGAGGCTCTTCGAAAACTGTCTAGACAACTCCCATTTGCGGGCCCCGACGTCGACGGCAAAGTGTTTGCCATAGAACGTATAGGAAAGCTCCTCAGAGAAAACGAGAAGGCCAGCACACGAGAGCTGTCTCACAACTTTAGCGTTACGAAGCAACACCCACACATCGGTCTTGTTCACAAGGCATTGGTAACGCCGGCCGGCGTCTACCTCGAAGGACCGGAACCGGAGACGAAAAATCGAGTGTTACGGGCGTATTCCGAACATGCAGACCATTTCATCCGTGTCACCTTCTCGGATGAAGACGGAGAGCGAATGACCTTCGACCGTTTTGTGTCCCTCGAGGAGATTTTCCATTCGAGGTTCAAAAACATACTTGACGGAGTCATTTCCATAGCAGGTCGTCGCTTCGTGTTCCTTGGCTTTTCGCATTCGTCATTACGGGACCAGACTTGCTGGTTCATGGCTCCTTTTGAGCACAACGGCGTGCTGCTGAATGCAACAGCCGTTATTACCAACCTCGGTAATTTCTCTGCGATTCGATCTCCGGCAAAATGTGCTGCGAGAATCGGCCAGGCTTTTTCTAACACCGACGGAGCCGTGAGAATATCTCTAGCGACTGTCGACGAGATCCCGGACGTCGAGAGAAATCGAAGGGTCTTTTCCGATGGCGTAGGAACAATCTCGGCGGAGACTCTGGCCATGCTCTGGAGAGAATATGCTCCTGCGAGAAAGTCGAAGCCGACGTTATATCAGATCAGATTCGCAGGTACGTGACTGCATCCGTACCTTCAAACCAGCCATGAAACCTTTTATGATCGAGCATGACCCGTCTCTCGCCTCCGAGGAAGCGGCCCAATCCTTTCCTCTTGAGAGACAGTGATGGAGGACTCGATACTGACCTTCTGTTGTGCAGGAGCGAAGGGAATGATCTCTCTCGACACGAGGCTCGAAGGCCAGGCCTTGTTGCTTCGCCGATCGATGATCAAGTTTACGGGCTCGAACGCGTCGGATATCGAAATCTGTGGGTCGGCCTCACGACCACTTCCAATGTATCTCAATCGCCAATACATCAAAATCATGGAAGACCTGGGAGTTGACCCTAGCGTGTTTATGGAGCTGCAGAACGCTGCCGTGGAGCGGCTCCGTCGCACCACACTTTCTGCGGTCAACGCCGCAAGCTTTTTGGAGCGCGAACTCGTTGGCAAATCAGCCCGAGTGCCTTGGCTCATTCGGAAGCTCTACTACATAGGATTTGAATTCCTGGAGGACCCTTTCCTTCGAGGAATAGTCGAGCTGGCCGTACTGTCACAACTTCGGGAGCTGAAGCACCGTTCTCGCATCTTCGTGGAGCAAGGTGTAACGCTTTACGGCATCATGGACGAGACGGACACTCTTGCTGAGGGTGAAATCTACTGCCGCACTGATAAAGAGGTTATCATCAGCAAAGTCACAATCACTCGGGCGCCGGCATTGCATCCAGGAGACATACAAGTCGCCAACGCAGTCGACGTTCCCGGTGAATCTCCACTCAATGCTCTGCACAACTGCATCGTGTTCAGTCAACAGGGCCAGCGAGATTTCCCAAGTCAATTGAGCGGTGGTGACCTTGATGGGGACACCTACAGTGTGATTTATGATCCCCGTCTGCTACCTCCACGTGTTGTCGAACCGGCAGATTATCCGAGAGTAGCCCCAAAGGACATAGGCAGGCTGGTCACGAGAAAGGACATGACTGATTTCTTCATCGACTTCATGGAGAACGATCAGCTGGGGAGGATTGCTACTATTCATACGCAACTGGCAGATCGCAGCGATGGAGGAACCCGGCACCCAGATTGTATCACCTTGGCTGCAATGCATTCGACTGCAGTGGATTTTTCCAAGACCGGAATCCCAGTGTGTAGCATTCTTGCTTCAATAGAGCAATCTTTAACGATGTCTACAGGTCGACATGAAAAAATGTCCAAAGTACGATCTATGCCGACCTGACTTTATGGCTCCTAGTCCCCGAGTGACCGTCGAGAAAGGCACCTGGGTCCTCGAAGAGAAGTCGCCGCGCAGTCTTGCTGAAGAAGACGAAGAACCTGTAAGCGCTCTCGACCCAGATACCAAAAGCTACCGCTACTACGAAAGTGAAAAGGTTCTGGGCAAACTCTATCGCGCCATCGATGAAAAGAACTTCCTTGCTAAACTACAGAGACGAGCCCGAGAGTTAGAAGCCACCGATAGTTTCGACCAGACGCTGATCCACCGGCTATGGGCTTACGTTCAGAGCCAGACGCGCCTCATACAGTGGGACCATTATCGTGAATGGGCGCACGAGATCAAAGAGGCGTAAGTACTTCCTCGCCTTCTCCCCTACCTCGTTCCTTTTCAGCCGAAGGGCAGGCTAACCACGTGCTAGCTACGAAACGCAACTTCTCAACACCATCTACCAATACAGCACTAACCCCGCGCATCTTATCAGCGAGCTCGAAGTCTTCGTCGGCACCCTGCTCGGCAAGAGCGGGGGTGTCCGAAACCATCGCCTCCGCGAGATGTCGATGGATATGAAAGAGACTTTTGAGCGTGACGTCGCCTTCACTGTCGATTGCATAGTCAAGGGTTCACAAGAGGAGGGCGGAAAGGACGAGGCGCTAGAAAGGTCCATTGCATGCTTGGCCGTTGCGGTGGAGGAAGCGGGGAATACGCGGGAGAGAGCGAGGAGAAAGCTGGAGAGTTTTCGGTATATTGCCGCTGCTGTTTGCTTGGGGGAAGTGGAGAGGCTCCAAAAGAGCTTGGGGTTGCAATTTCCGCTCTGAGCGGTATTGGGAGCTGTTGGGTGAGACGAATGAGGTGGATGAACTCCCATGCATACATGACGATTATTTCTAAGAACGAAATCCGCAGAAACCAGGAGGAAGGTCCTGTAAGATCAGCGTAGATAGTTTCACAAACCCAATGCACGAGCGTAGTTTTTCTCCATGTTTGGCGAAGAGTGGATGCTGTTTTTTTGAAACATGGGCCACATTTGTGGAACCCTCAAAACGTTGACGGGGCGTCTTTAGACGCGCTAACCCCAACGGGTAGATTAAAGCATATGGGATAGGGTAGCCCTACGATGGATTTTCGCGAAGACTACGACTTTGAGTGATCGGGATGATAAGTCTGACAAGGACTCCACCGTGTGTATTTCAAAGGACCGGGGGAAATTGTGGATATTGTGATCGTTAGCACTATAGCCTGAAAACCCAAGGCTGTTAATGGTCCAAACCGTCCAGTTTGAAAGGTAAACTGGACTGCGGACTACTTAGCAAGCAGTCCGCAGTCCAGTTTGAAAGTCAGACGGTCCAACTGTTTAAAACCAGTAATCGACTAATAGTCTAGACAGTTTAAGTGCAGGGGCATCGGAAAGGAGCTGAGTAGTTAGAGTCAAAAATGCGGTGTATTTGCCAACACCGCCGACTAGGTTAGCGATAACGACACTATAAAATAAGTATATAGAAACACCCTAGGGGGTCCATAAGCATCCTAAAAAACACCGGCGTGTATTAGGCTTGTATATAGATCAATTCAGAATAGTATATCGTCGCCCTGAGAAAAATTGTAATATAGCGCAGAACCGAGCTCGACCCCTAAAGCTTCCAATATGCGATTACAACACTTTTCCGAGTTAATATATATATACTACGCTAGCGAATAGTAGCTTAGCGTCAGTCTCAGATATGCTAACTGCCCTCAGGTATACTATACTAGGTATAGTCTATCTCTCTATAAGCTTAGGGCTTACTATCGCTATCGCGTATATAGTCTCTACCTCTTTCCTATATTACGATAATACTATATAGATCTTCTTAAGTAAAGATCTCGATATAGAACTAAGACTTTAGGCACTCCAATAGCTTAATAGCCTCGATCTTCAGGCTATATCTTTAGTCGATAATTATATATTTAGTACTAGAGAAGACTCTCTTAGGCTCGACGGATATAGGAGGGATCGAGTAGATATCGATTACTATCTTAGATAGTAGTAGAAGTCGCTGGCGCTGTTCTAAAAGTAGCTACTATTCGATTACTAATATATTATCGCTGCCTATTAGTAGTAGCTTACTCAAATATTATTCTAATTCGTCTCTAGTAGTCTAAGTACCTCCTTCTATATTTACCTTCTACTTTTTAAGAGCGCTAACTAGCTCCGGGGCTACGGAAGGATATACTAGCAATCCTATAGATAAGCGATAGATAGTCTCCTAAAAAGCCCTGAGGTTATCCTTTATAGTTAGTCGCTATTTAGTATTCTATTTATTGAAATACGTCTATTTAACGCAGGGATTCAGGATGATTATAGCTATATAAACGGGAGATCTCTCTATTCGGTTCTAGTATTTCAATATCTTCGTATAGCCAGCTTGGACTAATTATCTAAATATATTATAATTAGTAAATATAGTAGAAGCTTCCTTAAAGTACTCCAGTATATAGTCTATTAATAGAAGTATATTATCTAGTATTACTTATCGACCTTCTAACTCTTTAGTTACCTTATAAAAGTACTATAGAAAGTCTCGAATTTATAGTAGTATCTTCTAGTTATCTATAGAGAGTTAATCTTTTAATAGTACCTCTTCCTTACTTATAAGCTAAAGGATTATAAGCTTTATCTTCTAAATAGCCTAGTCTAATATCTCGTACTAAGAATTCTAGCGTATTCTATTATCTCGGTAAGGTATAATACTACTACTAATTACTTTGAAGTACTAGATACGCTAAGTACTTTCTATAATATATATATTAATATTATATAGCTTGCCGAGAGGACTAAGTTATTACTATTACTTAAGCTACTTATCTAAAGGAGATATATAAGTCTCCTTCGGGTATTTGTAGTTATCTACTACTTTACTAAATAAGAAGGTTTGTACTAAGAGATTAATAATATAGCCTAAATAGCGCAAGCGATATTAATAAGGATTATAGTTAATACCGTAATTCTTTGAAAGAGCCTCCGAAATAATTCTTGTTAAGGTATTATTTAAATAGGCGTTATCTATAACGAAATAGCCTAGTTATCTAATAACCCTATAGTCTCTAAGAATTTATAGAAGGATAGTAGCTTGATTCTCTCTAGAGTATTCTCCTTAAATCTCTTTTATAGCGAGTATAATCTCTTATCTTTTAAGGCTTTCCGCTATAAAATAGGTAACTATTATAAAAATCCCGAGATAATTAGGAGACGTCTATATATCGTAGGTAATATATATATCTAATACTATAGAAAGTATAATATAGTATAGGTAGCGCTTCTCTTCAGCGAAGAGCTCGAAGGCGTATTTCTTTATAGTTATACCCGCGCTAGGAAGTATCTTATTAGCTAGTAGACTAATATATTCTAGAAAGGCTTAGAAAGGCTTAAGAGTTACCTGGTTAAAAGGAAGGTTATATTTAATAATCTACTATATATAGAGATACTCTAGAGTCGCCTAATTAAGCCTAGTAGCTAGAAGGTCTTCTCTTCTTTGCTATTCTATAGTAATATTAGCTTCGGCTCTATACCGAAAAGCTATATTAATAGTAGAGCTATCTAATTAACGTTTCTTCGCCACTCCGCCAGTAACTAGATTATACTAATATTTATCTTTTAGGTATTTTAATATATTATTTACAAGTGAGTGCCCGTAATCTTCATAGAAGATTATCGTAAAACGGATATATCTCGCTTATTTTATAAGCGAAATTAGAAAGTAATCTATCTATAGTATTGAATTATAAGCTTATCTATAACTTGTATAATAGTAACGATTTTGGTATATATAAGAGCTAGCTATTTAGATAGCTCTAGGATGCAGAAATGATCTTTGAAGCTTTATATAGTTTGGATGGTTCTAGGACACTTTTCGCCCCCGGAAGCCATTGGAATACCCCCGGAACGAATAGGCAACATATCGCCATATCGCCATATGCGAATGAGCAATCCGGTATTACAAGCCACAACCGTGCTGTCTTGAACGCATGGTTGCCGAACGTTGTCGAACGGGCTTGGCACTGAGTCGGACGAATCAGTATACGACTCGGACAAGACCCTGAGGCTTGGCATGCTAAGCGATGAGTATCATGAGCGCCGTGCGATTAGTGCGCTCAAGAAGGGCTTGGCGAACTTTTATATATCTATATATACGGAGTACTACTTACCACTTGGAGCATCGTGCTTAACTTACTTCTATTTTCATCTAGTATCTACTATATACGATAGATCTCTTAGGCTAGGCACTAAATATATATTATCTAATCATATACCAGACCCGCTTAGTATCACTTGAAGCCTACTTTATACTCTTGCTCTATTGTACCCCTATCCTAGTAAGAATCAATCTACACTACGACTACCGTACACAACGTGGTTTATAACACTTTGAGCACCCTTAAGGATAAGTACTATACCAAGAGACCCCAGGGCTAATACCCTAAGCTCCTTAGGAGGGAGCGGATAATAATAATAGAGACGCTCGACTGTTAACGAAGGAACTAGTAGATATATCAAGATAGCCTAGCCTAACTTATACTATAGAGAAAGAGATAAGCTCGAGGGATAGCTATCTTAGGTTGGTCTATACCTGGCTTTCTAGGGAGACTATATACCTACTCAGCGATATCTAACCTTCGCTATTACTTACTTACGTAGAAGAGCCTAGAAATAGGTTGACTCGTTCCTAAAGAAGTATATAGAAGAACTAGAAGACGACGATAATACGGAAATCAAGTAGTAGATAGAGAATATAGCTATATTTAGACTCGAAATCCGCCGTATATTTAGACCGTCCAATAAAATCAATATAGTAATACAAACTATCTAGTACTTAACTTAGAAGAAGTCTATATTAGAGTATTCGACTTAGTTTCAATAGTATATAGCGAAGACTAACTAGGACGATAATATATTAATAACTATATACCGAAGAGGTCTAAAGGATAATATTAAGGACGAACTTATAAGGTTAGGGATTATCTTAGATACCCTTAATAAACTAATTAAGGAAGTAATCGAAATTAACGATAAGCTATTTAAAAGGACTATAGAGAAAAGGTATAACAGAGGAGTCGGCGGAATAGGACGCTCGAGCTTTTTTGCTAAATCGAAGAGCTATTACCTAGGATACAAAGAACGCGACCCTTATAGACTAGTACTAATAGAACTAGACTTCACGGAGAAGAAAGGTAAATAGGCCTTTATTAGGCTAGCTAGGGATAAAAAGTAGTAAGGGGGTAATAAGAAAATACTAAAGTATTATAGCTATAGTAAACCGGGCTACTTTACTAGAGACTATAAGTTAAAAAATATAGTATATTAACCGTAGCTAAATATACTAGAGAAAGTATATACCTAGGACAATATAGACGGTACGTCTAAAGAGATTCTACTAGTATAGGATAAAGTTAAAGAAGATATTAGTTCCTAGTATAATAGGATAATATAAGAAGAACTTAATAAAGAATCTAAAAACAGCGATAACGACTTTATAAGGAAGTTTAATATATATATTAGGGAATAATATAGGAACGACCTAAATACTAAAGATAGTAGTAAGGCTTAAGAAGAAAAATCTAAGTAGAATTAGAAAGAAAGTAAAATAGATCTAGAGTAGGAAGAAGCCCTTAGTATATTAGAAGCTAAGTAGGAAGAAATACGACTACCAAGAAGGATAATACCTAAAACTACTATATCTAAGGAAGAAGAAGAAAGCTCTAAGGAATATATATAGCTAGACTATCGGATAGATCGGAATTACTAAGGTTATAAGAGTATACTATAGGAAGAATATATATCGCTTTACTACGTATAGTATAGTACGCCGAGGAATATAGCTAAGGGGCTAGTAAGAATACTACCCTACGGATATAGCTATTACTACGAATATAAGGAAAACGGATATCTATAGTACCTCACGACGAAAAGAATATACTAATACTTCCTAGGATATAATAAAGAATAGTTAAAGAGAGTTATTTATAAATTAAATAATAATCTAAATACTAGAGAATACTATTTAATAGAATAGTACGCCTATCTATATAATAACTACGAGAAGTATATATAGTCGAAGTTAAAGGTAGGGTTCCTACTCCTATAAGCGGGAAAAGAGTAATCCCTTATAGTAGGGGTAGCTATAAGGAGATCAATATATTAACCCCTAAATAATATCTGTGTTCCGCGTAATACGATATATATATAAAGATACTAGTAATTGTTAACGGATAGCGGACCGTTACGATAATAGACTCTAGAGCTACTAGAAACTTCATCTCACGAGATCTAGTATAGACGACTAGAATACTAACTCGAAAGAAGTCGTAGTAGTATAACCTCTAGATGGCTAATAGGTTAATACTATCAATAGAAAAGGTAAATAAAGAGATACTTTCGTTACCTATTATAATTCAGCGCTACTATAAGGAGATTACCTTTAATATTATTAGGATAGCTATCTATTATATAATTTTAGGAATACCTTAGTTAAAGAAGTATAACCTAATAATCGATTAGGCTCGAGGAGTACTCAAGATAGATTAATCCGGCAATATTACTAGAATTATACCTATATATTAGCAGCGTTTAATAGTAGATAAGAAGTCGAACCGAAGACCGGTCGAGGTATATATTACCTTAGCTTCGTATAAGGACAATACTAAAAGGTAGTCTAACTCTATAGTTACTAGTAAAGGTTAGCGGGATAATAAAGTAAGAGTTATAGGAGGAACTAATATACCCTCTATCCCTTAAGAATATAGTAAGTAGATATACTTATTCGAGGAAGAGACGAATATAGAAGTATTACCTAGGTACTAGCTATAGGATTATAAGATCGAACTCGAACCTAGTAAATAGCCGATATTTAGACCTATTTACGTATTATTAGAAAAGGAACTTAAAGTACTTCGCGGGTATATTGACGAGAACCTCAAAAAGGGATTTATTCAGGAATCCAAATTACTAGTAGATTATCTAATCCTCTTTACACTAAAGAGGAACGGAAGCTTAAGACTATATATCGACTATCGAAAGTTAAACGACATTACTATTAAGAATAGATATCTATTGCCAAATATAGGAGAGCTATAGGATCGGCTTAGGAAAGTAAAGATATTTACTAAACTAGATCTTAGAGGTATATATAATCTAATTCGAATAAAAGAAGGCGAGGAATAGAAAACTACCTTCCGAACAAGATATAGCTACTATAAGTATCTAGTAATACCGTTTAGACTCACCAACGTACTAGTAACCTGCCAAGTACTTATTAATAACGTTATACGAGTATACTTAGATCGAATAGCAATAGCGTACCTCGACGATATACTAATTTATTCTAAGAATAAGAAAGAATATATAGAGTATATATAGGATATCCTCGGATACCTATTATAAGCGAAACTTCTTCTTAAACTAGAAAAGTACGAATTCTATAAGGAATTAGTAGAATTTCTAGGATTTATAGTTAGTATAAAAGGTATTAGTATAAGCCTAGAAAAGATCAAGGCTATCGCTGAATAGCCTATACTATAGGACGTCAAAGTAGTATAAAGTTTCTTAGGATTTGCCAATTTTAATAGGAAATTCATCGAAGGCTACTCGAAGAAAGTACTACTATTAACGGATATTATAAGAAAGGATATTAGATTTATATAGGGAAGAGACTAATAGAAATCATTCGATATACTAAAGAAAGTATATATAGATCTACTAGTACTCTATACCTTTTAGGCCAACGTACCGGCCCGTATCGAAATAGATACCTTAGATCTTATAATTAGAGTATACCTATATTAAATAAAGGACTAAAAATAGTATCTAGTTACCTATTATTCAAGGAAGATATTAGTAGTAGAATAGAACTATAATATATATAATAAAGAGTTACTTACCGTAGTATATATATTATAGAACTGGCGAGTATACGCGGAAAGCTACTTAGATCTAACTATCTTTACGGATTATAAGAATCTCCTTAACTTTATAATAATAAAGGAGTTAAATAGAAGATAGGTTCGATAGTTAGAACTATTAGGTCAATATAAGTTTAAGATAATCTATACCCTAGGAAAGGATAATAGTCGAGTAGATACCCTTAGTAGGCGATTAGACTATATAGAAGAAAAGAATATTATAGAATAACTAATTCTAAAGAAAGAAGCGGACGGATCGCTAGTACTATACTAGGTATTAGCAGCGACCCTTTATATATTAGGACCTAATATAACTAATAGGATCGTAAAGGCCTACGATAACGATATATTCGCAACAAACCTACAAAAGGATTAGTAGGATTTAGTATTACTTAAATACTAGGATAAAACCTACTTACCTAATATATACGTTAAAGAAGTAATTAGGGATTACTACGATAACCCTTTATAAGGTTACCCTAGAGTATCTAAGACGATAGAACTCCTAGGACGAGGATACGCGGCGCCGAAGCTTCGAGCGTGTATTAAATAATATATTAAAGAATATATTAAGTGCTAGTAGAATAAGGCGGTACGATACGCCAAGTACGGATAAATATAGTTTACTTCTATACTAGAATTACTATAGGATGATATTATAATAGACTTTATAGTTAAACTACTACCTTCGAAAGATCTAGCTATATAGGATATCTTTAACTCGATTATAGTCATTATAGATAAACTTACTAAGTATACGATTATAATACTATTCAAAGAAATCTATAAAGTAGATTAGCTAGCTTTCGTACTACTTAATAAGCTAATAAGGGATTATAGTATATCTAAATCAATAATATCCGATAGAGATAAATTATTTATATCTAACTACTAGAGAACGCTAATAGTAGTAATTAGAACGAAACTTCGGATATTAATAGTATATTATCTATAGACTAATAGATAAATAGAGCGTGCCAATTAAATAATAGAAGTATACTTAAGGTATTATATAAACTAGAAGTAAGATAACTAGATTTCGCTGCTTCTAATAGTATAGCTAGTATATAATAACAAGAAGTTAGATATAACGGGCCTAATACTATTCTTTACTAATTACGGAAAGAATATAAATATATTTCTATAACCTAGGGAAGGACCTAATATAGAAAAGGCTTTAGTTAAGGTAGAAGAGCTGAAAGATTTATATAAGGATATATAAAGATCTATTAAGAGCTTAAATAGTAAGTTAAAGGAATAAGTTAATAAGAAAAGAAAGAATATTCCTTAGCTAAAAGAGGGGGATAAAGTATACCTCCTAATAAAAAATATAAGAATAATAAGGCTAAGTAAGAAACTAGATTATATTAAGGTTAGACTATTCTTAATTAAACGAGTAAAAGGATCGGTTAACTATAAACTTTAATTACTACCTAACGCCAAGGTATATCCGGTATTCTATATCTTACTCTTAGAGCTAGTAGACCCTAATATACCCTTGTAGGAAATATTTTATTATAATATTAAAGAAGAAACAGAGTATAAGGTCGAGAGGATCCTAGATAGGAGAAATTAGTTCTACCTAGTTAAATAGAAAGGGTATAATAAAACGGAAAATACCTGGGAGCCTCTTAGGAACCTTGCGGGGAACTATAGGGAATATCTATAAGAGTTCTATTAGAAACGAGAGAAGACTAGTTAAAGTTCTCGGGGGCTTCCAGCCCGCCGGGGAGATCGAATCGCTCGGACGAGGTAGTAAATATTAGGTTATCGGAAGACGCAGGAGCGATATACTAGTCCTCCTCTAATTCCTTAATGTTCTATAGCTTACGTTCAACTATCGACTTCTTTTTACCTTCTACCGCCTCGAGTTATTTTTAAAGATAACTAAGTTTAGCTACGGAGTTAGATAACTCCTATAGTATTTCGTTACGCCTCTTTTCAATATAATATATCTCAAGGAGCGATACCATAAGGTCGCATTTCCTACTACTACTTATACAACTAGAATATCTATCGGAACCTATACCTATTAGATACTACTTACTACTGGCAACGCATCGAGAACACGGTCGTATTACGAACTCGGATAGCTCGGTAGCCAGCTCCTTCGATCGGATAGAAGGGTTAGTAGATTATCTAGTACGTTAAGCTGGTATAGAGGATAGATAGTTTCTTAGGACGAGAAATCTGGGAGAGGGAGCTAATATTACGATCAGGAAACATGATCAGGGATGCGCTTAAGGAGCGTAGCGCCCGTTATGGTTCGAGTCGACGAATTAGTATCCGACTTAGATAGGACCCTAAGGCTTGGTATACTAAGTGACGATAGTAATGATAGTATTGTGATTAGTACGATCAAGAACGATAATAGTAATGATAGTAGTGCGATCAATACGATCAAGAATGCTTGGTATAGGTTTCGTATGTCTATATATACGGAGTACTACTTATTACTTAGAGTATCGTGCTCAACTTCTGTTTTCATCTAGTATCTACTATATACGATAGATCTCTTAGGCTAGGCACTGAATATATATTATCTAATTATATACTAGACCCGCTTAGCATCACTTGAAGCCTGCTTTATACTCTTGTCTAGTTATACCTCTATCTCTATTGAGAATCAATCTATATACGATATATAGCACGCAACGTATTCGTAACACGTGATTGGCTAAGCAGATACTATATAGTATATAATAAGCAGGGAAGCCCTTGAAAACGGCCGTATTATATATACAAGTCAAGACGGAAGCAGAGAATTCATTAGCTTACTTATATATATTAATGCTATAGAAGCTACTCTCCCTCCATTACTTATCTACAAAGGTAAATCTATACTACAAGATATATAGCTAGAGGACTAGCTACCTAAAGATACGGCCTATTTCGTAGTCTTATCAAACGGATAGAGTTGTAATACTTTAGGTCTTTATTAGCTAGAAGTAATATTTTACTATTATATAAGTAAAAGAGCCGGAAGAGGATGTCGTTTATTGATTATTAATAGATATAGTAGTTATATTAACCTAAAGTTCATTGATCTATACGATAAACTACGTATTCTCGTGTTGGTTTTACCTCTATATTTAACGTATCGTTTATAACCTCTTAATATATCCCTTTTTACGCCTTTAGCGTCTTATTATACTAAGGGTCTTAATAAATTAATAATAAATAGTCTAGCTATAGTCTCTATATCGAAAAGAGCCTTTTAGAGTATCTTCTAGCCTGCTTGGCAGAAGGTATTTATACCTGTAAATATCGCTTCCGGCTTCGAAAAAACTAGTATTTAGCTCTATAATCCAGCGATAACTCTAGATAAAATTACTAAGCCGACTCCGACCGAAGCCCCTTCAATAGTAAAGATACTAATAATATATTATACTATCTGCCGAGTCTAACGATAATACTATAATTAACCGAATTTACCTTTACTTAAGAAGCTTTTTCGAGTAAATAAACGCCTTACTTCTTAGTACTTAGTAGACTAATATATTATTAAAGGCTTAACGGTATCCTTTAGGAATAAAAAGAAGAAGAGACAATATAGTAAACGCCTTAATCTACTTGGTGAAGAAGATTCTAGGCCTTAATTCTTTAGCCTATAGCGAGTATAAGCTACCCGTTAATTTTAAGCTATAAAAGATACTAAAGAAGTACTATAATAGTAGTAAATCCTTAATAAAAAAGCTTTAGTAGCTACTAGAAAGGCTTAGAAAGAGGAGGATAAGCTATATAGGGTAATACTCGCTACTAAAAGACGTCAACTCGCTGTAGAAGCGTTAGCCTAGAAAGCTATAGATAAGTAAGCTTAAAAAGAGCTAAGAGAAGCAGCAAAACACTATAGCGCAGGGTAACTAAGCTTAAATAAGCAATCTACAAAGCTTCTAAAAGCTTAAAAGACTATTAAGAAGCAAGTAAAAGGGTCTAGTTATACTATCGTCGTATTACAAGTCGAGGAGGTAATTTCAGCTATATCTCGTAGAAGGAAGGTTCAACGCCCACGGCGCTTTAATATATAAGGATTCTGGGCTCAATCATTATATATATACCTTCTATCTACTATATATTTAATTCTAAACTCACCAATCGTTGCGGTTGTTAATTGGTGACGAATATAGTATTTTGATGATTTCGTCAAAAAGGTATCGCCGGGCCGGGGGTGTCGCCGAGCAGGGATTACGTCTAGTATATCTATAGTATTCTTAGGTAGGTATCTATATTTCTAGAGAGTCTTCTTATCCTTAGTAACTAGGTCGACTATATTACCTTTACTATTACTAATATATAGGAGAGCTTCGGTAAATTCTACTATTTACTACCTACCTTCTTCGATAAGACCTCGATTACTTAGATATATATTAGTAGTAAGGCGAAGAATAGTTACCTCGTTCTAGAACGCTATCTTCTAGATATAGGTATTAATAATAACGTCTGCGGTCCCCCTAGGAACTACTAGTAAGGTCTAACGGAAATCGCCGCAAAAGTAAACAACCTTACTACTAAAGTAAATACTATTATTACTATAAAGATCCTATAAAGAATAGCTAATATATTCAGCGGCGAAATAACTCTATATAGATACCTCGTCCTAGAAGATAACGTAAGCCCGTTTAATTAACTCTACGAGGTTAGTTCCTTTCTAAATATCGTAACTAGATATACTCTTAGTATCTAATAGGATCTTAAACCGCGAATAGGCAGTATATCTATCGTCTAATAGAGTCGTAGTAATACCTGAAGAGGCTACTACTAAAGTAATACGCTTCTTCTAAAAGGGAGCCCGACTTGATCCCCTCTAGATATGGCCCCTAGGTCAGCTCTGGCCTCTCGTCAAGAAAAGCTACCCTTTATCCATCTGGGCTTTATGTTCTACCGACAGAATGGATAGCGGAAGGAGGATCTCCTTGTTGATATCCTTTGCCCAGATTGCCTTGTGTCGACATTATAAAAGCTGAATAATAATGATCATCCCTCGATACGGAAGCTGGACCACGGGTTTTCTTCTACCTGGTCACATCTAAATCAAGCTTGAAGCTCGGTACACACAAATCCTATGCAAAATGCTCAGCAACGATTATTCGTCTTACGGCCCTATTGTTATTCATTACATTGTAGAGCTTGGGTATCTATTATTCAATTGTCGTCTACTATATCAACGTGATGATTTAGGGAGCGCTCGGAAGACCACAACTTCTTAACCACCCTTTCCGTCTCTCTTCGATTCTTCTCGAAATCTATTGTATGTACGCCTGGAATTTCCGCGACCTCTGGCAAATGGTTGTCTTCGGCAGCGAGTTAGCTCAGATATACTTGTTGCACTTCCAGCAGGCACTCTTTTATATTTACAGCCATCGAATGGTCAGGGTTGCTAGTCGAATGTTGCCTGCGCTCATCGCGCTCCGCGAGTTTCTCTCGACGATATGTCTCTCGTTCGCATACGACTTCTGCGTCTCGGTCGCTTTGCAACATCGTTCGAGGGCGCTTCCAGGTCTATAGGTCTTTGTGAGCCTGATAGATCCTATGCTAGGACTGATGCCGGCCTTCAAGAAGCGAGAGGTAGGACCTGTAGAAAAAGGTTGAATGGCTGACTTTAGAGATTTTTCTGGGCCGATTTCAAACAGAGCAGATATAGATGAAGTAATAATTCCCATGACGTTTCCAGTGGTCTTTATAAGTATAAACATAGCACCCTTTTGCTAAAATGGCTGTCCAAGTTGTAGAGTCCGAATTGTGGTCAATTCTGGAGGGGTGAGCCAGAATAGGACCTGAGGGATCCAGAATTGGACCTGAGGGGGCTCCCCTCAGATTAAAGAAGTCGAACATCCTTCAAGTCCTCTTTTTAACCTGCTTTAACGAAGGTAGAAGATACTTACATCCTCTTTACCTACTTGGATGAAGATAGAAGATGCTTACCTCCCCTTATTTGCCTACTTTAACTATATAATCCTGATATTCCTTTGCGAACAGCACTCCATTTCATAGCTACACTTCGACCCAGTAACATGAACCGCGCGGCTTACAGAACGAAGTGCCGCAAGAAATTGGCCGAGTATCTCCGTAAGATCTACCGACTGAAAGAAAAGCAGAAAGTACTGATAATTCTTCCAGAATACAAGCTTGGCCTCTCAATCAAGCCAGAAGACATACGATTGATGACCAATGCTGATGATCCCTATTCATAGTAAGCGCTACCGGAGAAGGACCATTTATTCAAGAAGCAATTGAGCAAGCATTCTATTAGCGCTTATAGAGCACTTTGTCGTAAAGTAAGCGTGTCATTCGAAGCCATCCCAACAACACGGCCAAACCCCGATATCAGCAGCAAGCCCGATAAGGAAAGTCGAGAAACCTTCTCCAAAGCGTGACGGTAACTAACCAGATGAATAGATAACGCCAGACTCCCAACCAAGCTTCACGATCAGGATTCAGCAGTTAGAATCTGAAAAGTTGCAATTGGCTACTGAGTTGGACCAATTGATAAGCCAGGTGACCGAAGCACCCGTCGATGAATTCCGGAATCGACTTAAGCTCGAACTAGATCTCTATAAGTAGATAGAAAGGACAACATAGGTGAAAAAGAAGATGCAAGCAGAAATCCTCCAAACAAATCGGACAACCCCGTCCAATCAATAAAACCCTGTCCCTCCGTATATAACTCCATTCAGCATGGCGCAATGCGTTGCTATAACTCATCCCAGGGTTTGACCTTCTCGGTAACTACAACTCAACAAGATGTTTGATAGCTTGCTTCATGGCGAAATCTTCGGATCTAGAACGTCTAGTACCTTGATATTCTCTTCTTCTAAAGATATCGTTACTTCTATAGCGTCCGCCTCACTCTTGGTCGCTTTAAAATCGGAAGGCTCGCTCTCTTCCCCTTTACCATCAGAGGCTTTAAAGAGCTCAGGGAATTACGCCTGAGCTTTCGAAGCTAACTCGAAGACGCCGGCATCAAGAAGCTCTTTTGCGACGTTGCAGATTGTCCCGAGACCATACTCATTGGTGAGAGCCCCAAACGAATGCTTATTCCTATCCAGCAGCTTCCGGACACTCCTAGTCTTCCGAACACAAGCGTTACTTCCTATAAAAACGCTGCCACAGTGCAAATAGACTGATTTTCTTGGCAGCTAGGGGCGTTAGGGTATGATTAGTAACCCCCAGGAGCGATGGATAGATCTAAAATTATCATGTAGTTCTGAGCAATAGAGTCTGCATCACCCTCCATTTAGGTCTAGCTCTGAATACATACCAGGATCTCGAGACATGAATCATCAAATATACAGCTTACGCAGGCCGATCAAGGACTAACCATCGGGGTTAACCGAAGCTAAGGTAAATTCAGGATATCCCTCTTCTAAAGGTATACGGACTCGCTTATTCTTATACAGGGACATTACCTCAAGGCTGATAATTGGTATTTCGCGTCAGAGCCGGCCAGTATTTACTACATGGTAGAAGACCTTTAGATATAATATCATTTATATCAAACCAACGAGGGAGGACTTCTTCGTAATAGATAACCCTCGTCAACCTCCCTGCAAACCGCGGTGCAACACTATCTAGAACTTACTCTACTCTATTCAGCTATAGCCTCTGCTGACGGTAAGTCTTCCACGATAACTTTTGGAAGAGATACTAATTCTACTATAGGTTTCACCTTTCCTAACTCGGTCTATTCGCCGGCCTACGTATAGGAGGAAGAAGGTCAGAGCATCCTCTTAAAACCTTTTCAGCCTAGGGAACAGCGCAATCCGTTCATTCTACTCCAGTATACCTTACCACCTCAACGAGATCAGCCGACACTATCATCGGGCGTGGTAGTTATTAAAGACTCAGCACTGTCGGCCACGCATTTTTTTAACCTAGTCCTTCAAATAGGGCCTGTGCAAAGTACAAAATAGAGGAAAGACATCGCGGCAGTATAATATGTCTTAGGTAAGCATCGCAACCAATATTTTGATAAGTTCTTAAGTAAAGGCTATATCGTATCAATACAAGTCGTAGGTATTACGGAGAAAGTTAGGAGCTTCGGACTTAGTCTTGTCTAGCATAAATGATCAAGGCTTCCCTAACGTGGTGGGAGCATCAGCCATTAACACCGACAGCTTGCTAGCAACTTTGCATTACAGAGGCTGTCTCCTAATACAATAAGGGGCTCTGTAACAGGCTGATCGTACATTAGAGAATAAGCCCGCGCAAGAGGACAAGGCCCTTGGTTCCTTCGAGAGAAACGCTATAGCTTCCTAGATATATCATCAGGATGAAGGCAGCCGTTTCCCTCAGCATTCCAATAGATTTGAAGAATAGGCCAGGTCGTACGAGCGTTGACGTATATGCCTCTTACTACGATGGGTTTCATTAACCTGTCCGACCAACACCATCATTACTATACAGCTTGTGGCCAGCGTTATGTCCACGACTATCAGCGATGCAGGGCGACTTCGGCCCGGCCCAATCGGCAAATCCGTATGCCTTCAAGCGGATCGATCCAAGACTTGCCACGAGTCCTTGACGTGCGAGATCGGAATCTGCCCGGAAAGTACAAATCTTCCTCCCATAATCCAGGCTCCTCTTTGAATAACACGAGCGCCGATCGTAACGACCGAAAAGACGTACAACGCCGCAAGTTTCTCGAACGCAATCGCGTGGCCTCCTCTAGATACCGTCAGAAAAGAAAAGAATGGATCCAGAACCTTGAGAACCGTAGCCGCGAGCTGCAAAAGTATAACAAGTCTCTACGCTTGATCGTCGATAGCTTACAGCAAGGAGTACTATACCTAAAGGAATAGATATTGACGTATACTGGTTGCGACTGCACTCATATCCGCGATATCTTGAGGTCAGGTACAAGCGTACGGCCTGCGCTTAGGGCCGAGTGCCAGGACGAGGTGCGCATGAAACGTGAGACTAGCCCGTTTGAGAGTACGCCAAGGTCTCGGATAGCGAGTGTAAGGACGGGGTTCTCGGACGGGCAGAATATAATTACTAAAGAGGTAAAAGGGCATAGTAATACGGAGATTGGTAGGTATAAGAAGGCGTTGGAGGCGTTATTAACAAGTTGGATGGTCCACGACGGCAGCGAGGAGGGTATTTCGAATTACATCGACAGCACACAGAAGGACGATTAAATGCCTGCACTTGGAAGTATTATAGCATAAAATGGGAAAGAGGACGACGGCGTCCTTATTGCAACTCAAAGCTAAACTAATCAGATAACTCAACTCCTAGTATTCCAAGAAACGCTATCCACCTTGTCGATACTCAAAGACCCTCATGTCAATACCAATACACCGGCTCACTGGGTGTTACGATCCTGACTTCCCCTGTTCGTCTGTCTCGTACCTCACGATCTGGCCACAGTGTGTTCCGCACTGCTAATCTACGGACTCCGGTTGAGCTTTGCACATACCAGCCATCTGTACAATCCCTCTCTGCCGTGACTGGAGGCAGCCCAATCCTCTCCCGGAAATAGTTGAACACGGCTTCATTTCCTTCATCACCTGCAACTTGGACAGCCTGTTGTTTCTTCAGGTTCTTTTGCACTGTATTTGCTCCATTCTCCAATAGCAGCTTTACGATAGGAACAGAGCCAACTTTTGCAGCCACATGGAGCGCGGTGTTGCCTTGACTGTTCGCTTTGTTGACATCAATATCGCCGTGCTTGAGCAGCAGAGCCAGGGCTCGTATATCTGCGCCTGTCTTTGCGGCTGCGACTAAGGCAAAATTGCCTTGGGAATCTGCGAGGTTCACATCGATGTCTCCGCGCTTGAGCAGCTGCTCCAGGACCGGAATGTTTTGAGCAGCAGCCGCAACTTCAATTGCTGGCTTGAGACAATCCTGGTCGTGTCTCACCTTGGCAAGTGCGTTGACATTGGTACAGGCAAAATTGAGTAAGGCAGAAACGTTGTCCATGTATCCAATCAGAACGGCTCGAGGTAGGATTGACCGGCCGTAGAAGCAATCGTTTGGGTCTGTGCCCATCGTTAGGAGCGTTGGAACAATGTTGCTAATCGCGTATTCAACAGCGGTGGGCATCACCAGTCGCTTTCCGTGGCCATCCAGCACTTCCAACAAGGAGACAAGGTGGTTATTGTTGGTATTCTGTGCCACCATTCGAAGCAGATCTGAATCCGTCAACAACTCTTTGAGACGGTCTGATCTCCTTGCTGCATCGAGAAGCCGGCCCAACAACATGTGGTTAGACTGCTGTAGAGAAAAGGAGAGGCAGCGCCGAAAGCCTGTAGGCTCAGCGTCGTTGATGCCATGGTCTAAAAGACAAAATATGGCGCGCTGATGCTTCTTTTCAACTGCCCAGACCAATGCGTTTTGCGCGCTACCGTGGAATTTTATAAGCGATTGTGCTCTTTTCTCCTCTGTCTTGAGTTTCGTGGCGGCATGAGCAGAGGCTTTTAACTTGCTGCCGAATTGGCCGTCTAAGGTTCGTGTAGTTGTAATTTTGGATGGAGCAGGAGTCGCAGAGGTCTGCGCAAAGGAGCTTTGTGTCACTTGACTCTGTGCAACACTGGCTTACGGGTTTTCAATTTCCTGAAGGATTCCAGCAGAGCTCGTCTGGACGCTCGTTGCTCGTTGGTAGGCAGCGACGTTCTTGCCATTGCGGTGAGGCTTGGGTGCGTGTGACGACGGTACCTGGGCCTTCAGCCATACTTTAAGCATCGAGAGCGGCTGATGAAGGGTCTGTGTCAGTGTTTGAGACTGCATTCTGTCATAACCCTGCTAAACGTGCTCGCAGTGGGACGTTGCAGAATCAGAAAATGGAGTGTGGGGCAGAGACGGGGTGGCCGCTAGAGCCAAGTAGAGTATAAAAAGAATGAAACGAGTTAAGAGTAGCGAGTCAAGACTAAAAGGAACAAGCGTAGAGGGAGCGACGTTGAAGTGGTCTCGGTGGTGTTGTATAAGATAATGTACTATTTCTCGTGGAGGAGACTCCCTAAGTGCTACAGAACTAAGCTACATTAGGCTACCTCGTCGCCTCACCAAAATTTCTCGCCCACAGCGGTCCCCCCTTTGGAAAAGACGCGGTCCCCCACGTCCAGGTATGATTCCTATTTGAAGCGGTGGAGGAAGAGGAGTAGCATGCCAGACGATAAGGTCGGAAGAGGTTCAACAGTCCCTCGTGGATTCGCTGTTCAAAGCAAGAAGAGAAGCACTCACATTCCGTTCGGAACATTGAGGTGACAAGCAGTCTAGGTAATGAAGCGTACATTTGGTTTCTAAGACATGGAATTTTGTCCCATATGTCAATCTTCTTCATTCGCTAACGTTCGTCCCCCCTAACAAGTATTGATCGCAACATGGATGACACCTCCTTCTAGATCATCGTCATCATACCAAGACCGAGATTCAACAATATAAACCAGAAAACTGTAACGTTGCTAGCGTCGAGGGCCGATAAGTTCGCCCCGGAATTAGAACTCGCGGTAGCAGTGACTGTAACCGGTTGCACTACCGTCGGCATGGTCTCCGATGATATAAGCATAGGAGGTAGTGTGTCGGTCATTGTGGGGACGGGATATGAATATGCTGATGCTACGGAAGAAAAATCCGATGGTAGGCCGTAAGAATATGGTGAATCTTCGATGCTGGTAGCAGCGGCAGCAAGGGAAGAAGCCACCTGGCTCAGGGACGGTAAATCCGTGGCAGACGACTGAGTTGCCGGTAGCATGGTGGCGAGAGTTGGAGGCTGGCTGGCTGGTGATGTCCCGGGGGTCGCAGGGGGAGGAGTCGCGGCCTGAGACGTGGGTAGAGCACTGGGAGGCGCCGCATTAGGGGAGGGTGGAATGCTTGGAGCGGCCGCATTCGGAGAGGGGTTGGGCGAAGGAACTTGAGTCAGCGACATGGTGGAGAAGATCATGGTGTCAGACTCGCAGATGGTTGACTGGTAGTTACAGGTGTAACCTAGGTCGCAGCAAAGGCCATCGAAAATGCCGGAACAGGTTGAACCACCATTGCATGGACCTAGGCAGACTGGCACGTGGTTCTCGTTGAAGGTGAACGATTCGCCATAACTGCAACAGCCTGGCGAACCGTTGTTGCAGGAAGTTTGCTCGGCTGGACAGACAAATTGTTCCTGACGTCTGACAAGAGCTGCGGTAGTTGGGGCAGGGCCTTCAGCGCGGAGGCGGTATTCGGCCGTGAGGAAGGGAAATTGTGGAATGCTCAGGAGGAGAGTGAGATGTAGGCTGTACATGATACTGGATGGGGTGGCTGATCTTCTCAGTCGTGCACTCTCTGGAGACGACCGGAAGGATTACGTTTGGAGCAGAATTGGCAACGAAGCCTGGTCAGGACTTGATATGTGGGGACAAAGGGGACCCTTATAGCCGTGAAGCTATGCAGGTTGACTTGCCTCAACACTACGGCACGAGGCGAAGGGAAGTGCCAAAGGCAGTGCAACTGGCCGCGGATCGTGCCAAGCAAATACCATCATAGTAGTCACCAGGCTAGGATGTCAGTTATTAGTTGTTTTAATTATGTCTCTAGGCCAAAGATGGAAGAATTAAAGTGGGAATAAAAGCTGCCGGCGGTGTTTCATTGCATCTGTGTCTTAGCTCGCCATATCATAACAGCATAAGAGTTCCGTACGGAGCCTGCTATAGAGAGACACGCCAACGATTCACTTGCTCCGAGAACTTCAACATAACCCCCATCGAAATCACTGGCGGTACGACGGCTGCTGGTAACACACATTCTAGAGTGAGATAGCAAAGGTGAGGTTCAAAAGGCTACGGACATACGGTAGCCTTGTTGGAGTGTCGAATGTCCAATATCGACAGTGGAACGCTACGGGATTTCCCTAAGTCGGCTAGCCAACCTTGATCAGATGCGCAGCAATGGCTAGACCGAACGTTTCTCCCCTGCATAGTTTCATGTTTGAATAGTGGCAGCCGAATGAAGCCATCACAGCAATGTATATAACCAAGAAAATAAAAAACGATATCTCAAGGTTCTAAAGCACAAAGACCGATGTAACCCCATTTGCTTGATCAAAGCTGGGGGGGAGACCAGGAAACACAAGTAAGGCTCACTTGGGGGCGGTATCTGGCTTGGCATGCTTGGCATCAAGCCGCCATTGGCTTTGATAGCCCGATACCAGACAGTAGGTTACATTGTGGCTGGCGTAACGTCCATACCTGGTCATACGAACCCGTCCTGAGATACGGCGAAAGACGGTCTGTACAGACCTGGGTGAACATCACTGTGCTCGGTGTTAGCGCTGGGGTTTTATAAAAAAGATTACTGCAGAAAGGAGTCTAGGAGACCATATTTAAGTCGGTTCACACTGTCTTCTAAGGCTTGCGCAAGGGTAGGGCAAGTATACCCAGAGTAGGGGCGGAATACTTAGTATTGCACCTCGAACCGACTAGGCACTTCTACGCAGCTTCTCGTTACTCTCGTTACTTCCTGTACTCGTATTGTTTTTAGACTCACAAATAACTGCCCGGGCCATTTTATATTCCTCTATCACTCGAAGGTATATAAAAAAAGTCCCGGTAACCTGAAAATCGTTCCACTTGACGTCAACCGACTTTTGAACGTCACGAACTTATAGTGTTGGAAAGCTATATACGGGGCAGGTCCGTCACTGCCCTTACTTAGATATTAAGCAAAGCCTAATTTGGCAATAGAATCTACCAATCGAGGGCAGAAAGCCGTCGCAGATAGCGTTAAATTAGCACAATAATACTTGCACCAGCAGATCCTGCCCCTGCATCTTGCTATCTCCCTTCTCGATCCACCTGTAGACAAGTCTGAAGAACGGCTATAGACTATGAATTCGTCCTCTATATCAGGAAGCCAGTATCTCTTCCGCCAGATTATTAACCTAGTACACGGTAACCCACAAAGGCTTGATCGAGCCTTAAAGAAAGCGCTGGTCGGGCTACCCTGCCAAGATCCTCCGCCAGAAAATATTACTATATCTTGTTACGAACCACGTTGCGTGCGGTGGTTCTATGGATTGATTCTCAATGGGGATGGAGGTGTAACCTGACAAGAGTATGAAGCAGGCTTCAAGTGATGCTAAGCGGGTCTGGTATATGATCAGATAATATATATTCAGTGCCTAGCCTAAGAGATCTATCGTATGTAGTAGACAATTGAATAGCAAGTTGAGCACGATGCTCCAAGTGGTGAGCAGTGCTCCGCATATATAGACATACGAAATCCATGCCAAGCATTCTTGATCGCACTGATCGCACTGATCGCATCTGCGCTCATTACGACTACTGCGCTTATCGCTTAATATGCCAAGCCTTCCTGATCGCACTGATCGCACTGATCGCATCTGCGCTCATTACGACCACTGCGCTCATCGCTTAACATGCCAAGCCTTCAGGGTCTATCCGAGTCGGACACCGACTTATCGACTCGAACCATAACGGGCGCTACGCTCTATAAGCGTATCCCTGATTATGTTTCCTGATCGTAATATTAGCTCCCTCTCCCAGATTTCTCGTCCCGAGAAACCATCTATCCTTTATACTACCCCGACGTACTAAATGTTTAGATAAACCGACCGTCCGCCGAACGGTATTAGCCAGTAAGCTAAACGAAGTTATTATACGGCTGTACTCCCGATATATTACCAGCGGTAAATAGTGCCTGATGGGTACAGGGTCCGATAGGTATTCTAACTATGTGGGCAGCGGTAGGAAATACGACCTTGTAGTATTGCCCCTCGAAATATATTATATTAAGACGGAACGAAAGGAAGCGTAGTTATAATTAAAAAATACGCGCGAAGAGCTTAAGGATTATATACGAAAATTAATAGAGGAATCTATATATCTTTAGACTACGCTGACGCGCCTTTAGATATAGTATAAATATCTTGAAAATAAAAAGCGGAAGATTATAGACTAAGAGATATAGAATATTAAGGAGTTAGAAGAAGACTAGCGGTCTGTCCCAAGTATTCCTGATGATTAGATGTTCAATGTCTCGTCCGAATAATTTGGCTTCCTAGCCGGAACTAATTGGTCCTCCTTCCCGATCGTTCCCGGAACTCCTGTAGAAGGTCCTGGCAGTTCCGGAGGTTCTTAAGGGGTTCCTAGGTGTTTTCGGTATCGTTATACCCTTTCTATTTAACTAGATATTTCTAATCGACCTAATTTAGAATCCTCTTAACCTCGAACTCTGTTTCTTCCTTAATATTATAGTAAAACGTTTCTTAGAGAGGTATATTAGAGTCCGCTAGCTCTAAGAGTAAGATATAGAATACCGGATATACTTTAGTGTCAGGTAGTAATTGGAGTTTATAGTTAACTGGTCCTTTTAACCGTTTAATTAAGAATAGTCTAACCTTAATATAATCTAGTTTCTTGCTTGGTCTCGTCGTCCTTATATTTTTTATTAGGAGGTATACTTTATCCCCCTCTTTTAGCTAAGGAATATTCTTTCTTTTCTTATTGATCTATCCCTTTAACTTCTTATTAGAGCTCTTAATAGACCTTTATATATCCCTGTATAAATTCTTTAGCTCTTCTACCTTAACTAAGGCTCTTTCTATATTAGGTCCCTCCCTTAGTTATAGAAATATATTTATATTCTTTCTATAGTTAGTAAAGAATAGGGTTAGTCCGGTTATATCTGACCGCTTATTGTTATACGCTAGTTATACTATCGGAAGTAGTAAAACCTAGTTACCCTACTTCCGGTTTATATAATATCTTAGGTATACTTCTATTATTTGATTTGCACGTTCTGTCTATCTATTAGTCTATAGGTGATATACTATTGATATCCGAAGTTTAGTTCTAATTGCTACTATCAGCGTTCTCTAGTAGTTGGAAGTAAATAGTTTATCTCTATCGGATATTATCGACTTTAGTATACTATAATCCCTTATTAGCTTATCGAGTAGTATAAAGGCTAACTAGTTTACCTTATATATCTCCTTGAAAGGTATTATAATTGTATATTTTATAAGTTTATCTATAATGACTATAATCGAGTTAAAGGTATCCTATATAGCTAGATCTTTCGAAGGTAGTAGTTTAACTATAAAGTCTATTATAATATTATCCTATAGTAACTCTAGTATAGGAGTAAACTGTATTTGTCAGTACTTAGTATATCGTGTAGCCTTATTCTGCTGGTACTCGATATATTCTTTGATATATTATTTAATACGCGCTCGAAGCTTCGGCGCCGCGTATCCTTGTCCTAGGAGTTCTACTATTTTAGATACTCCTAGGTAATCTTATAAAGGGTTGTTATAGTAATCCCTGATTACTTCTTCAGTATATTATTTAGGTAGATAAGTCCTCTCCTAGTATTTAAGTAATATAGTATCTAGCTGATCCTTCCTTAGGGTTATTACGAATATATCGTCTTTATAGGCCTTTACGATCCTATTAGTTGTATTAGGTCCCGTTATACGAAGGGTTATAGCTAATACCTAGTATAGTACTAATAATCCGTCCGCTTCTTTCTTTAGGATTAGTCGCTCTATAATATTCTTCTCTTCTATATAGTCTAATCGCCTACTAAGGGCGTCTACTCGACTATTATCCTTCCCTAGGGTATAGGTTATCTTAAACTTATATTAACCTAGTAGTTCTAACTATCGGACCTATCGTCTATTTAACTCCTTTATTATTATAAAGTTAAGAAGGTTCTTATAGTCTATAAAGATAGTTAAGTCCGAGTAGCTTTCTACGTATACTCGCCAGTTCTAAAGTATATATACTACGGCAAGTAACTCCTTGTCGTGTATATTATAGTTCTATTCTACTACTAATATCTTCCTTGAATAGTAGGTAACTAGATACTATTTTTAGTCTTTTATCTAGTATAAGTATACTCCTATTATAAGATCTGATATATCCGTTTTAATACGAGCTGGCTTATTTATTTAAAAGGTATAGAGTACTAGTAGATCTATATATACTTTCTTTAATGTGTCGAATGATTTCTATTAGTCTTTTCCCTATATAAACCCGATATCTTTCTTTATAATATCTATTAGTAGTAGTACCTTCTTAGAGTAGCCCTCGATAAACTTCCTGTTAAAGTTAGCAAATCCTAAGAAGCTTTATACTGCTTTAACGTCCTGTAGTATAGGCTATTTAGCTATAGCCTTAATCTTCTCCGGGCTTATACTAATACCTTTTATACTGACTATAAATCCTAGAAACTCTACTAATTCCCTGTAGAATTCGTACTTTTCTGGTTTAAGAAGAAGTTTCGCTTATAATAGGTATCTAAGGATATCCTATATATACTCTATATATTCTTTCTTATTCTTAGAATAAATTAGTATATTATTAAGGTACGCTATCGCTGTTCGATCTAAGTATACTCGTATAATATTATTAATAAGTACTTAGTAGGTTACTAGTACGTTAGTGAGTCTAAATAGTATTACTAGGTACTCGTAGTAGCTATATCTTATTCGGAAGGTAGTCTTCTATTCTTCGCCTCCTTTTATCTAAATTAGATTATATATACCTCTAAGATCTAGTTTAGTAAATATCTTTGCTTTTCCGAGCCGATCCTATAGCTCTCCTATATTTAGTAATAGATATCTATTCTTGATAGTAATATCATTCAACTTTCGATAGTCGATATATAGTCTTAAGCTTCTATCCTTCTTCGGTATAAAGAGGATCAGGTAACCTGCTAGTAATTTAGATTCCTGAATAAATCCCTTTTTAAGGTTCTTGTTAATATACCCGTAAAGTACTTTAAGTTCCTTTTCTAATAATACGTAAATAGGTCTAAATATTGGTTACTTACTAGGTTCGAGTTTAATCTTATAATCCTATAGCTAGTACTTAGGTAATACTTCTATATTCGTCTCTTCCTCGAATAAGTATACCTACTTACTATATTCCTAAGGGATAGAGGGTATATTAGTTCCTCCCTTATCTCTTACTTTGTTATCCTACTAACCTTTACTAGTAACTATAGAGTCAGACTACCTTTTAGTACCGTTCTTGTACGAAGCTAAGGTAATATATACCTCGACCGGTCTTCGGTTTAACTTCTTATCTACTATTAAATACTACTAATATATAGGTATAATCCTGGTAATATTGCCGGATTAATCTATCTTGAGTACTCCTCGAGCCTAATCGATTATTAGGTTATACTTCTTTAACTAAGGTATTCCTAAAATTATATAATAGGTAGCTATCCTAATAACGTTAAAGGTAATCTCCTTATAGTAGTACTAAATTATAATAGGTAATAAAAGTATCTCTTCGTCTACCTTTCCTATTAATAGTATTAACCTATCGGCCATCTAAAGATTATACTAGTATAACTTCTTCCGAGTTAGTATTCTAGTTATCTATACTAGATCTCGTGAGATAAAATTTCTAGTAGCTCTAGAATCTATTATCGCAACGGTCCGCTGTCTATTAACGATTACCGGTATTTTTATATGTATATTATATTATATAGAACACAGATATTATTTAGGGGTTAATATATTGATCTCCTTATGGCTACCCCTGCTATAAGGGATTACTCTTTTCCCTGTACGGGGAGGAATCCTATAAGTTATTTCTCGAACTTATGTTTCTTGTAGTCGTCGTACAAATATATATACTACTATTATAGGTAGTACTAGTTTGCTTCTAGACTCCAGCGTCTTATTTGGTTTCTATAGTATACTTCTTCCTCGTCTTTCTTACGTAGGAAGTAGCTTAGTTATTATTTTCTTGCTAAGTACTAAGGGTATCTATCGTCCTTATACTTATAGTACTAGTAATTACTATAGGATGATTTTGTTAGAACTCCCAGTTCCTTTCTGCGGTTAATTCTATAATAGTTATAACTATTCTCTATATACTATCTCTAGTAGACTTCCTTATATTTAGGGTGATAGTAGTTATACCTAAAGTCTAAGATACTAAAATTGTTCTAGAATTCTCTTAGTCTTTCTTCCTCTAAGTATTCTCTTCTCTCCTTAGATATAGTAGATCTAGGTTCGGGTATTATCGGTAGTCCTTTTCTTTTGATTATAACTTCCTATTCTAATTCTTCCTCGTCCTAATCCTACTTAGGTTACTTTCTCTAGGCGTTACTACTATCTCTAATATATAGCTTCCCTATCTAAGTATTAGCTTTATTCGTGAAGCTATTATCGGAGAACTCCTTATCTCCCAAGTTAGATTCTTCTTCTAGTTACTGGCTATTGACTTCGTTCTATATTAGTAAGATTCTACTAGAATTACTGTCCTGGTCCTGTACCTTTTCTAGTATATTTAGCTGCTGTCGATATACTATATTTTTCGACTTGTAGTCTCTGGTGAAGTAGCCCGGTTTGCTATAGCTATAATATGTAAGTATTTTCTTTCTACCCCCTTACTGCTTCTTGCCCCTAGCTAGCCCTCTAAAGGCCTATTTACCTTTCTTCTCCGTGAAATCTAGTTCTATTAGTACTAGTCCGTAAGGGTTATATTCTTTATAACCTAGGCGGTAGCTCTTCGATTTAGTAAAAAAGCTTAAGTATCCTATCCCGCCGACTCCTCTATTATACCTTTTTTCTATAGTCCTTTCAAATAACTTATTATTAATTTCGATTACTTCTTTAATTAGTTTATTAAGGGTATTAAGGATAATCCCTAACCTTATAAGTTCGTCCTTAACGTTATCCTTTAGACCTCTTCGGTATATAGTTATTAATATATTATTATCCTAGTTAGTCTTCGCTGTATACTACTAGAACTAAGTCGAATATTCCGATATAGACTTCTTCTGAGTTAAGTACTGGATAGTTTATATCGCTATATTAACTTCGTTAGATAGTCCGAATATATAGCGGATTTCAAGCCTAAATATTACTATACTTTCTATCTACTACTTAATCTTACCGTCCTCGTCGTTATCTTCTATATACTTTTTTAGGAATAGATTAACCTATTTTTAAGCTCTTCTATGTAAGTAAGTAATAGCGAAGGTAGGATATCGTTATATAGGTATAAGGTCCCCTTAGAACTTTAGATACAATAATACCTAGGATAGCTATCCCTCGAGCTTGTCTCTCTCTCTATAGTATAAGTCGGGCTAGGCTATCTTGATATACCTGCTGAGTCCTTTATTAATAGTAGGGTATCTCTATCTACTTCCTCCTCCTAAGGAGCTTAGGGTAGGTACCCTAGGGTCTCTTAGTATAGTACTTATCCTTAAGGGTGCTTAAAGTATTATAAACTATGTTACGTGCGGTGGTTCTATAGATTGATTCTTAATAGGGATAGAGGTATAACCTAATAAGAGTATAAAGCAGGCTTTAAGTAATACTAAGCGGGTCTAGTATATAATTAGATAATATATATTTAGTGCCTAGCCTAAGAGATCTATTATATATAGTAGATAATTGAATAGTAAGTTAAGTACGATACTCCAAGTAGTAAGTAGTACTCCGTATATATAGATATACGAAATCTATACCAAGCATTCTTGATCGCACTGATCGCACTGATCGTATCTGCGCTCATTACGACCACTGCGCTTATCGCTTAATATGCCAAGCCTTCCTGATTGTACTGATCGCACTGATCGCATCTGCGCTCATTGCGACCACTGCGCTCATCGCTTAATATGCCAAGCCTTCAGGGTCTATCCGAGTCGGATACCGACTCGTCGACTCGAACCATAACGGGCGCTACGCTCTATGAGTGTATCCCTGATCATGTTTCCTGATCGTAACATATCTCCGCAATTCTTAAAAATCCTTCGATCGGTAAACGAGTTAAAGATCGCGCAGAAGGATAGCTTTATCGCTATCAACTACCTGATATAGGTACTATTACAAGACCCATCGATACAAAGATATATAGCCGATGCGAATATACCAAATACCAAGCTTATCGATTCTGCTATTTAGCGGATTCGGGGAACAAAGAAAATAGATTTAAAGAGTAAGGACTTAGAGCAAGATAATAAAAACCTAGAGAAATTTATAATCAATATAACTTCGATAGCTAGGAGAGGGGAGGTCGACCCTCTATTTAGGAGAGAGGGAGAGATTAGATAAGTTCTCCAAATCTTATCACGAAGAATAAAGAAAATCCCACTTCTAGTTAGTAAGCCTGGCGTTAGGAAGACTATAATCGTAGGAGGGTTCGCACGTCGAATAATTAACGCAGATATACCAGTCTATTTCGCTAATTGCAAGCTGCTTTCCCTTAATATTAGTTCTCTAATAGCTGGAAACAAATATAGAGGGGAGATTAAGGAAAGGATAACAGGTATACTAAAGGAGATCGAGGACTCCAAGGAGTTTATTCTTCTCTTTATTAACGATATTCATCTACTAATAGGAGCTAGATTAGAAAGACAGGGAGCGATAAATATCGCAAACCTTATAAAGCCTATGCTTGCCAGGCGCTAATTGCATTATATTAGTACTACCACTCCCGCAGAGTACAGGAAGAATATAGAGGAAGATCCGTTTATTGCGCGGGGTTTTCAGCAAGTCCTGGTTAAGGAGCCCACTATCCCCGAAACGGTCTTTATTCTACGTGGTCTAAAGGAAAAATACAAGATCGAACATAGTACGACGATCCTAGATAGCGCTGTAGTTAGAGCTGCGACCCTCGCGGCTCAACACCTCACGGCACGATTTCTACCTGACTCTACTATAGACTTGATCGATGAAGCCGCAGCTACTATAAGATTTACCCGCGATTTCTAACCAGAAGCTCTCGAAACCGTTAAACGCAAGCTCTGGGAATTGCAAATCGAAATCCACGCCCTGGAACGAGAGAAAGACGACGTAGCGCGTATACGTCTTACACAAGCACAACAGGAAGCGTCCACCGCGGAGAAAGACCGGAGATTTATATATAAGAAATACGAAAGCAAGGAGCAACGCTACAATGATATCCAAAATTACAAGATTAAATACCATCAGCTCAGGATCAAGCAAGAAGAGGCAGAGCGAAAGCACGATTTGCAGCTTGCCTCAGATCTTCTTTACTACGCTATGCCTGACGCCAAAGCTCGCATCGAGCAGCTTGAGGCTGATAGTGCCCGCGTAGATGCTGAGCTTTGCGCTATTCGCGGCTCTCCGGGTGCTCGAGAAGGTATATTTCCCGATGCAGTAGGACCAGATCAGATCAACGAGATCGTGGCTCGCTGGACGGGCATTCCCGTCACACGCTTGCGGATATCAGGGGAAGACAAGCTGCTGTAGATGAAGTAGGTCCTTTCAAAAGTTATAATCGGCCAAAAAAAAGCTGTCACCTCAGTCAGCAACGCGATCCGTCTCCAGCGCTCCAGGCTCAGCAATCCATATCTTTCCTCTTCTGCGGTCCGATCGGTACAGGCAAAAGTCTCCTTGCCGAGGCTCTCGCCGACTTCCTCTTCGACGACCCGAAATCTATAATCCGCTCCGACATATCCGGTTTCCAAGAACGGCTCTTCTGCAAGCGCAGATTGATAACCTAAATCGACCTATTACTTAATTAGGCTTTTCAAGCTATAATGCTGACAAGCTCGTGTCCGGTAAAGCAACACAAATATATTCGTATGTGCTCGAGAGTGATAGAGATGGAGGGGGGAAGATGATTTAATTGGCCCTGCTTGATAGCTTCTAAGCGGTCCACCCGGCCATCTAGCCATAGTGGAGAGACTGGCCCAAGAGAAGGCCGCTATCAACGCCACCGCTGCTAAATGGGATGGTAGAACGAAGCTGTAAGCGGCGGCTGAAGGTGGCCAGCTAGCCCTAGTAGAGAGCCTGCGGCACGTAGGCTCGAAAAAATAGCTTCGTTAAAGGCCTATTTCTATACCTTTACTTATATATCTTCAACCTTCTTAAGCGTAAACGCTATGGTTAAGGTCAAATTTTCCTACTACTACACACTCGGCCTGTTCCGAAAACAGTATACAATTGAAATAGAGATAAGCGATTACATAGAAAGGATAGTCTTTTTTACCCAGGCTTTAGTAGGCAAAAATAATAGCAAAAATCGCGAGGTTGGGAAGTTGGTGGTAGCGGCTTTCCTTTAGGGCTATTCTTATTATTAGACCGACGAAGACCCTATAAGTTAAGTAGAAGATATATTCGATGATATAAACCTTCGAGGGAAGCTTATAAGGATAGAATTATAACAAAATAAGCATTAAAAGGACACAAGAGAACATTCGAGGAGTAGACAATCCAAGATTAGTGCGAATTCGTTACAATCTAGATAACTAATTAGAAAGAATCTATCTCAAAACCTTAGTCTTTTACAATTCTTGGGGCCGCGGCAGTTAGACTTTAGCTTTAGTGCCCTCTTTGGTAGATTCAACCGCAAGGATACCTTAGGCTTAGATATAGTTTTTGTAGGACGGACGTAGAGTATCACACAAGGCCTCTTATGTTACGAACCACGTTGCGTGCGGTGGTTCTATGGATTGATTCTCAATGGGGATGGAGGTATAACCTGACAAGAGTATAAAGTAGGCTTCAAGTGATGCTAAGCGGGTCTGGTATATGATCAGATGATATATGTTCAGTGCCTAGCCTAAGAGATCTATCGCATGTAGTAGACAATTGAATAGTAAGTTGAGCACGATGCTCCAAGTGGTGAGCAGTGCTCCGTATATATAGACATACGAAATCCATGCCAAGCATTCTTGATCGCACTGATCGCACTGATCGCATCTGCGCTTATTACGACCACTGCGCTCATCGCTTAATATGCCAAGCCTTCCTGATCGCACTGATCGCACTGATCGCATCTGCGCTCATTGCGACCACTGCGCTTATCGCTTAACATGCCAAGCCTTCAGGGTCTGTCCGAGTCGGACACCGACTCGTTGACTCGAACCATAACGGGCGCTACGCTCTATAAGTATATCCCTGATCATGTTTCCTAATCGTAATATTAGCTCCCTCTCCCAGATTTCTCGTCCTGAGTAACTATCTATCCTTTATACTACCCCGACGTACTAAACGTTTAGATAAACCGACCGTCCGCCGAACGGTATTGGCTAGTAAGCTAAACAAAGTTGTTATACGGCCGTGCTCCCGATATATTACCAGCAGCAAATAGTACCTAATAGGTACAGGGTCCGATAGGTATTCTAACTATGTGGGCAGCGGTAGGAAATACGACCTTATAGTATTACCCCTCGAAATACGTTATATTAAGACGGAACGAAAGGAAGTATAGTTATAGTTAAAAAATACGCGCGAAGAGCTTAAGGATTATATACGAAAATTAATAGAGGAATCTATATATCTTTAGACTACGCTAACGCGCCTTTAGATATAGTATAAATATCTTGAAAATAAAAAGCGGAAGATTATAGATCGAGAGATATAGAATATTAAGGAGTTAGAAGAAGACTAGCGGTCTATCCTAAATATTCCTGATAACTAGATATTCAACGTCTCGTCCGAATAATTTGGCTTCCTAGCCGGAACTAATTAGTCCTCCTTCTATAACGCTCCCGGAACTCTTATAGAAGTTCCTAGTAGTTCGTAAGGTTCTTAAGTAGTTCCTAGGTGTTTTCGGTATCGTCGTACCCTTTCTATTTAACTAGATATTTCTAATTAACCTAATTTAGAATCCTCTCGACCTCGAACTCCGTTTCTTCTTTAATATTATAATAAAATATTTCCTATAAGGGTATATTAGAGTCTACTAGCTCTAAGAGTAAGACGTAGAATACCGGATATACCTTGGCGTCAGGTAGAAGCTCGAGTTTATAGTTAATAGGTCCTTTTACCTATTTAATTAAGAATAGTCCGACCTTAATATAATCTAGTTTCTTACTTAGTCTCGTCGTTCTTATATTTTTTATTAGGAGGTATACTTTATCCCCCTTTTTTAGCTAAGGAATATTCTTTCTTTTCTTATTAACTCGTTCCTTTAGTTTATAATTTAAGCTCTTAATAGATCTTTATATATCCTTATATAAATTCTTTAGCTTATCTACCTTCACTAAGGCTTTTTCTGTATTAGGTCCCTCCCTAGGTTATAGAAAAGTATTTATATTCTTCCTATAATTAGTAAAGAATAGTATTAGCTTTGTTATATCTGATATCTTATCGTTATATACCAGTTATACTATTAGGAGTAGTAATACCTAGTTATCCTATTTCTGGTTAACGTAGTACCTAAGGTACACTTCCATTATCTAATTTGTACGTTCTATTTATCTATCTATCTATAGATAGTATACTATCGACATTCTTAGTTTTATTCTAATTACTCCGATAAGTATCTTCTAGTAATTAGATATAAAGAGCTTATCTCTATCTAATATAATTGACTTTAGTATACTATAGTCCCTTATTAGCCTGTCCAATAATATAAATACTAGCTAATCTACTTTATAGGTTTCCTTAAAAGGTACTATAATAGTATACTTCGTTAACTTATCTATAATAACTATAATTAAATCGAAGGTATCCTAAGTAGCTAGATCCTTAGATAGTAGTAACTTAACTATAAAGTCCATTATAATATCGTCCTATAGTAATTCTAGAACTAGTATAAATTATATTTGTCCATATTTAGTATATCGTATAGACTTGTTCTACTAGTATTAAATATATTCTTTAATATATTATTTAACGCGCGCTCGAAGTTTTGGCACCGCGTATCCTCGTCCTAGGAGTTCTACTATCTTAGTAACTCCCGGGTGACCTTATAATAGGTTATCGTGGTAATCCCTAATCACTTCTTCTATATATTGTTCGGGTAGATAAGTTTTCCCCTAGTACTTAAGTAATACCGTATCTGGCTGATCCTTCCTTAGGGTTATTACGAATATATTATCTTTATAGGCCTTTATAATCCTATTAGTTATATTAGGTCCCGTTATACGAAGGGTTATAGCTAATACCTAGTATAGTACTAATAATCCGTCCGCTTCTTTCTTTAGGATTGGTCGCTCTATAATATTCTTCTCTTCTATATAGTCTAATCGCCTACTAAGGGCGTCTGCTCGACTATTATCCTTCCCTAGGGTATAGGTTATCTTGAACTTATATTAACCTAGTAGTTCTAACTATCGAACCTATCGTCTATTTAACTCCTTTATTATTATAAAGTTAAGAAGGTTCTTATAGTCCGTAAAGATAGTTAAGTCCGAGTAGCTTTCTATATATACTCGCTAGTTCTAAAGTATATATACTACGGCAAGTAACTCCTTGTCGTATATATTATAGTTCTATTCTACTACTAATATCTTCCTTGAATAGTAGGTAACTAGATACTATTTTTAGTCTTTCATCTAGTATAAGTATACTCCTATTATAAGATCTGATACGTCCGTTTCAATATAAGCTAGCTCGTTTATTTAAAAGGTACAGAGTACTAGTAGATCTATATATACTTTCTTTAATGTATCGAATAATTTCTATTAGTCTTTTCCCTATATAAACCCGATATCTTTCTTTATAATATCTATTAGTAGTAGTACCTTCTTAGAGTAGCCCTCGATAAACTTCCTGTTAAAGTTAGCAAATCCTAAGAAGCTTTATACTACTTTAACGTCCTATAGTATAGGCTATTCAGCTATAGCCTTGATCTTCTCCGGGCTTATACTAATACCTTTTATACTAACTATAAATCCTAGAAACTCTACTAATTCCCTGTAGAATTCGTACTTTTCTAGTTTAAGAAGAAGTTTCACTTATAATAGGTATCCGAGGATATCCTATATATACTCTATATATTCTTTCTTATTCTTAGAATAAATTAGTATATTATCGAGGTACGCTATCGCTGTTCGATCTAAGTATACTCGTATAATATTATTAATAAGTACTTAGCAGGTTACTAGTGCGTTAGTAAGTCTAAACGGTATTACTAGGTACTCGTAGTAGCTATATCTTGTTTAGAAGGTAGTCTTCTATTCTTCGCCTCCTTTTATCTGAATTAGATTATATATATCTCTAAGATCTAGTTTAGTAAATATCTTTGCTTTTCCGAGCCGATCCTATAGCTCTCCTATATTTAGTAATAGATATCTATTCTTAATAGTAATATTATTCAACTTTCGATAGTTAATATATAGTCTTAAGCTTCCGTCCTTCTTCGGTATAAAGAGGATTAGGTAACCTACTAGTAATTTGGATTCCTGAATAAATCCCTTTTTAAGGTTCTCGTTAATATACCCGCGAAGTACTTTAAGTTCCTTTTCTAATAATACGTAAATAGGTCTAAATATTAGTTACTTACCAGGTTCGAGTTCGATCTTATAATCCTATAGCTAGTACTTAGGTAATACTTCTATATTTATCTCTTCCTCGAATAAGTATACCTACTTACTATATTCCTAAGGGATAGAGGGTATATTAGTTCCTCCCTTATCTCTTACTTTATTATTCTACTAACCTTTACTAGTAACTATAGAGTTAGACTACCTTTTAGTACCGTCCTTATACGAAGCTAAGGTAATATATACCTCGACCGGTCTTCGGTTCAACTTCTTATCTATTATTAAACGCTGCTGATACGTAGGTATAATCCTGGTAATATTGCCGGATTAATCTATCTTGAGTACTCCTCGAGCCTAATCGATTATTAGGTTATACTTCTTTAACCAAGGTATTCCTAAAATTATATAATAGGTAGCTATCCTAATAATATTAAAGGTAATCTCCTTATAGTAGCGCTAAATTATAATAGGTAATAAAAGTATCTCTTCGTCTACCTTTCCTATTAATAGTATTAACCTATTAGCTATCTAAAGATTATACTAGTATAACTTCTTCCGAGTTAGTATTCTAGTTATCTATACTAGATCTTATAAGATGAAATTTCTAGTAGCTCTAGAATCTATTATTGCAACGGTCCGCTGTCTATTAACAATCACCGGTATTTTCATATATATATCATATTGCGCGGAACATAGATATTATTTGGGGGTTAATATATTGATCTCCTTATAGCTACCCCTGCTATAAGGGATTACTCTTTTCCCTGTACGGGGAGGAATCCTATAAGTTATTTCTCGAACTTATATTTCTTATAGTCGTCGTACAAATATATATACTACTATTATAGGTAGTACTAGTTTACTTCTAGACTCTAGCGTCTTATTTGGTTTCTATAGTATACTTCTTCCTTATCTTTCTTATATAGGAAGTAGCTTAGTTATTATTTTCTTACTAAGTACTAAGGGTATCTATTATCCTTATACTTATAGTACTAGTAATTACTATAGGATGATTTTATTAGAACTCCTAGTTCCTTTCTATAGTTAATTCTATAATAGTTATAACTATTCTCTATATACTATCTCTAGTAGACTTCCTTATATTCAGGGTAATAGTAGTTATATCTAAAGTCTGAGATACTAAAATTGTTCCAGAATTCTCTTAGTCTTTCTTCCTCTAAGTATTCTCTTCTCTCCTTAGATATAGTAGATCTAGGTTCGGGTATTATCGGTAGTCCTTTTCTTTTAATTATAACTTCCTATTCTGATTCTTCCTCGTCCTAATCCTACTTAGGTTACTTTCCCTAGGCGTTACTGCTATCTCTAATATATAGCTTCCCTATCTAAGTATTAGCTTTATTTATAAAGCTATCATTAGAGAACTCCTCGTCTCCTAAGTCAGATTCTTCTTCTAGTTACTAGCCGTCGACTTCGTTCTATATTAGTAAGATTCTACTAGAATCACTATCCTGGTCCTGTACCTTTTCTAGTATATTTAGCTGCTGTCGATATACTATATTTTTCGACTTATAGTCTCTAGCGAAGTAGCCCGGTTTACTATAGCTATAATACGTAAGTATTTTCTTTCTGCCCCCTTACTACTTCTTGCCCCTAGCTAGCCCTCTAAAGGCCTATTTACCTTTCTTCTCTATAAAATCCAGTTCTATTAGCGCTAGTCCGTAAGGGTCGTATTCTTTATAACCTAGGTAGTAGCTCTTCGATTTAGTAAAAAAGCTCGAGTATCCTATCCTACCGACTCCTCTATTATACCTTTTTTCTATAGTCCTTTCAAATAACTTATCGTTAATTTCGATTACTTCTTTAATTAGTTTATTAAGGGTATTAAGGATAATCCCTAACCTTATAAGTTTATCCTTAACGTTGTCCTTTAGACCTCTTCGGTATATAGTTATTAATATATTATTATCCTAGTTAGTCTTCGCTATATACTACTAGAACTAAGTTAAATATTCTGATACAGACTTCTTCTGAGTTAAGTACTAGATAGTTTATATCGCTGTATTGACTTCGTTAGACGGTCCGAATATATAGTAGATTTCGAGTCTAAATATAGCTATACTTTCTATCTACTGCTTAATCTTACCGTCCTTGTCGTTATCTTCTATATACTTTTTTAGGAATAGATTAACCTATTTTTAGGCTCTTCTACGTAAGTAAGTAATAGCGAAGGTAGGATATCGTTATATAGGTATAAGGTCCCCTTAGAACTTTAGATACAATAATACCTATAATAGCTATCCCTCGAGCTTATCCCTCTCTCTATAGTATAAGTCGGGCTAGGCTATCTTAATATGCCTGCTGAGTCCTTCGTTAATAGTAGGGTGTCTCTATCCGCTTCCTCCTCCTAAGGAGCTTAGGGTAGGTACCCTAGGGTCTCTTAGTATAGTACTTATCCTTAAGGGTACTCAAAGTATTACGAACTATATTACGTGTAGTAGTTCTATAGATTGATTCTTAATAGAGATAGAGGTATAACCTGATAAGAGTATAAAGCAGGCTTCAAGTAATACTAAGCGGGTCTGGTATATAATTAGATAATATATGTTCAGTACCTAGCCTAAGAGATCTATCGTATATAGTAGATAATTGAATAGCAAGTTAAGCACGATGCTCCAAGTGGTAAGCAGTGCTCCGCATATATAGATATACGAAATCCATACCAAGCATTCTTGATCGCACTGATCGCACTGATCGCATCTGCGCTCATTACGACCACTGCGCTCATCGCTTAATATGCCAAGCCTTCCTGATCGCACTGATCGCACTGATCGCATCTGCGCTCATTGCGACCACTGCGCTCATCGCTTAACATGCCAAGCCTTCAGGGTCTGTCCGAGTCGGACACCGACTCGTCGACTCGAACCATGACGGGCGCTACGCTCCATGAGCGCATCCCTGATCATGTTTCCTGATCGTAACATCTTAGTCTGAATCTTCTTATATTTAACATCCGGGACACGTTCAGTAGCCAGCTCTGCTAGATAGAGGTCTCTCTCGGGGGAAATATAGACGTTTACAGGAACGATGGTTTGCGGTGGCATACTGGTCCGGAGGTCATCCTTATTATAGTCCGCGCCGGTGTAGCAGAGTGATAGGGATAGAGAGCGTAAGAACTCTAAGAAGAGAGCGTCGTCGGCCAGCATTCGAACCTTATCTAGATCAAGTTCAGGCTCGCCCCTTAGGCTTATCGGCAAGATATTCTCCTGTTAGCTAAAGCTATCTAGTAAGTGAGTCTCGTTAGTATCCGGAGATAATAAGGATATATCATAACTCAATTCTGGTAGTATATCGTCATCAGCAGTCAAATCCATAAGGGAGACTTTAGGCATCTCTAGCGAAAGAGAAGTCTAGGCGATATTAGTAGCTCTTAGATCGAACGGGTGCCTTAGAGGCTTTAGGTCTTCTTTATCATTGAGAGTATTAGGCTTAAAACATTTATTTGATAGCCTTAGTTCCTGCTTATCTTCACCCTACCTCTTCCGCTCTCCCTTCTAGCTCCCGGCCCCCGGAACCCAGGTAAGAGCGTTATAGTCACCTTTGCCAGGCTAAGGTTTCTATATTAACGCACTTATCTATAAGCTATATACGTTATTCAGGTGATAGAGGAATGATTTCTCGCTCTCGAGGTCCAGGCTATATAAGGGATAAGGGCATTTCCTCAGCCAACAGGCCGTTGCTAGATACTCTCCGAGGTAGCTCTACAGTTTGGCCTCCCTAGTCTAAGAGCTCTATCGGGTTAAGGCTGGGAGCTACTTACCACCGAGACAGAAGGGGCAGAAAGCAGGACGAACGAGAGTATTACAATAAGTAATAGATACGTACTATTTAGAGGTAATCGACTCGAGATACCTTTAACAGTCTTAATCCTATACCTCTTCGACATACCAATTGAAACAAGTAAAGCAATATTATAGTTTAGATAGTATACGCTCAAACGTCTTCGCGAGCTCTGTCTATCAACAGTAGTGAATATACGTGCTTCGTTAGACTTCGGGTAAGCTATCATTATTAGACCTTGCACAGCCGTTTAATCGGAGAGGGAAATACCTGTTTATCGCGAGACTACAGCTCTCTATAGGGCAAAGACCCTGAGCTGGCTCTTCCCCGGGCCGATAAATAGTAGTATAATCTAGAGACGCGAGAGAGCAGAGATCCTTAATAGCGTCTTTGCGTTCCTTCTCCGACACAACCTGATCTAAGATCATCGTTTTCGCGAGGCAACCGCGTTTAGGTATAACCCGCGCGAGAATGTCCGCGAGGTCCGTCTAGGATTAGTCCTCGGCGCACCCTTTACCACAAGTCATCACCTTCTAATCCCTCCGTTCCCGAACCCATTCGAGTTTGTATTACTATAATCGCTTCCTGGTCAGGCGGAGCCGATACACACAGGCTTTACTAACAGCAGCTTAAATTTAAGACAGAGAGCCGTATCCGCTTTTAAGCTGATAAACTTCAGATTCGAGATCGAGGAGTTTAGGATACTGCGAGATCGCAGCTTCTTCTCTAGCAGGAAGTTTACTTAGAAGGCCGCTTTCATAGAATTTGGCAAAGGACTAGAAATAGTCCATATAATCGTGTTATACTGGTTCATCGAGGGTAGCTAACCTCCCGCAAACCGAAGAGGTATTTGCCACATAACTTCGACCCCAGACGCGTAGATCTCCTTAAAGGACATATTGAGACCTTTCGACTTCGGTATACCTGGCTATAACACCTCTATCAGCAAAAGTAGCGTCGATAAGCCTCCTGGCAGGAATTTACCATTAACTTTCTTGCCGACAAAACGCCGTATAGTATACACTGTCGCAGGTCCAAAGAACCCGGAGAGATTAAGCACCGATTTGAGGATCCGATCGAAACTTCTTTTCAGAAGCGGCTCATTGGTGACCCCGTCTCGCATTATAGTATTACGTAGGATCGGGAGGTGTATAACCGAGTCATTCCACCGAAGGGGGAGCTCGTTATCCCCGTCGGGAATCTTAAGTTGCCAGAGGTCGTCGAGAGTGTTCACCCCCCAAATTACAATAGCTAAAGCCAGTAGGAATTAAGTGTCGTCGTGAAGTAGTGTACCATGCTGGCTGGTGGATACGCCGAACCTACCCAACTATACACTGTTAGCGAATTTACCAAGCTGGAGGGAAAGAGGAACCATATACCACGTTCTCCGGGTCACATTTAGTTTTCACCCATCGCTGGTCGATACGATAGATTGCCTTCCACCCACCACTCAGAATGCGTAAAAGAACGAGTTCAATATCCTATCGAGATTAAGTTGTCTTTCTTGTCTCAGATAACTTAGACTAGCAGCTTACTAAGCGGGCCGGCAAGCGTCCGGGCATTTACAGCAGCGCGTCTGAGCGGAAAATAAGGTAAATATCAATCCACGGCTTCGCGTCACCACCAAAGAGCGATACTTTTCAAAAGACTTTTCACAGCCACCACAACCATTAAATTATATACAGTAAGCATGCTTCTAACTAATTCGATATGGGGCAGTCTCATATATCCGCCAGAATTACGCGCTATATTAAGCTGTATACAAATTATATACCGGGAGACCTACACAGAGCACACACGGGGGACCTACACAGGGCACACACACACACACGGGGAGGCATATACACGGGGAGGCATACACACACGGGGGCCACACATACACGGGGGGCCACACATACACGGGGGCTACACATACGCGGGGGGCACACATATACACGGGGAGATATACACATACAGGGCACATACACACGGGGCCTATATAGGCACATACACGGGGTCTACACCGGTCTACACCGGGGGCATATACGGGGGGCATACACCGGGGGCCTACGGGGGCGCCAATACTATTAATTTCAAATTTTTCGCCTAGTGGCACCGGTTTTAAGGTAATTTAGTGCCCGGAAGGCCTAGCGTAGGGTTTCACCTTCAGGTGAGAAACACTTTTCGATTAAACCTCGGAGGTCTGAATCCCTGAGACAACGTCCTCACACTCTATTCCAAGCCAGCGACTATATGAAGGCATCTCCTGCCCCCTTATTCCAGTCGACATGGCCCACGTTCAAGCAAAGTCAAACATCAAGAATAATGGGCGGCAACCTCCAGTACTAAAGGATCAAGGTGGAATACTCGAAGTCCACACTGCGTGTTTGAGCTGACCGTCTGTAGGGAACCAGCCTCGAGGTATCAGAAAACAAGTAGCCGTTCGCAAAAGCGCACGCCTGCAAGCGATAGAAAACCTACGCAAGCAATCCAGATCCAAAAGTCATTACATCCAGGAGGTGCAAGCACCTCTCTCCCCTCCAACAAGCAACAGCCCCGAGGACAGAAAAGTATGTGTCCTCTTTGCTTCTCTTACCATGTTGTAGCGCTGACCTGATTGAGGCGACACAGCGTCCGCAAGTCCTCCATAAATCGTCCGCGTCTTCTCGAAAACGGAAACGAGGGCAAGAAGAACAAGAAGCTGGACGTCTCTCTTCCCGAATCCGAGAGCAGCTTCCTTTAAAGCGGCTACGAACTAAACCTTCAAGCTGTGCAGCTGAAAAGGAATTACATCCGGAAGCAGTGACCGACATCAGCGAGAACTGCCTTGACCCTCTTCAATATTGGATTCAGACTGGGAGGTGGCGTAAGGACTACTTCGAGCAAGACAGCCAGGTCAGAGAAGATTTCAAGAGGGGCAAGTCTCCAGAAAAGTTCGAACAAAGGGATAGGTTACGGGAGTTTTACGCAATGCACGGTTTTCCTCATCTACCTCATCTGTTTGCGAGGAAGAGGTCCTCATCTTCCCTCAGCCGCAAGAAATCGCAATCAACCCTCAAGACACCTAGCGATCAACTGCCGCGGGAAGCCAAAAGTGCCCAATACAATAATCCAGAGTATGAAATCCGCCTGGAGCAAAAGGGCAGCTACATGCGCAAGTCCACTTTAGGCATTACAGATACGAGCAGGGGCCTTTGCCGAACCTTACTTGGAAAGGAGCAAATAGTCCCGCAGGATACATTATTTCGCGATGACCTGTTCGACGAAACTTGCGAAAGTGTACAAGGGAGGAATGAAGCTATGGTTGTCCGGGATATTTCCCCACTCATTTGCCCATCTGCTCAAGTTCTAAGAATCTTTGGTGCTAAACATCTCAGTTATCTTTGCGAGAGTGTCAACGAAGGCTGGAATAGCGCAGAAGAGTTCGAGGGTACTCGTCCACAACCCGACTACTCTGTAGGATTTGGGCGATCTGCGTTCACCCAGGAACAACTGAATAAGCTCAAGCCGTTCGTAGGTGAGCCCGGGTCCAAGCTTCTTACCCATTTCATGGCTACAACGCGGATATACTTTCCTTTCTTTACCTGTGAGGTGAAGTGCGGCGCCGCGGCTCTCGATGTTGCCGATCGCCAGAACGCCCAGAGCATGAGCGTCGCCGTAAGAGCTCTTGTCGGACTCTTTAGACATGTGAAGCGCGAGAAAGAGCTGGACCGGGAAGTTCTTGCCTTTTCGGTCTCGCACGATCATAGGTCGGTGAGGATCTACGGCCATTACCCCGTGATCGAAGAGGACAAGACTACCTTCTATCGCTATCCAATACGCACATTCGACTTCACCGAACAAGAGGGCAAGGAAAAGTGGACCACCTACAAATTCACCAAGAATGTATACGATGATCACTCAGTGAAACTCCATAAAATGATCTGCTCGGCCATCGATGACTTGCCAGCCGATATCAATTTCGATCTTCCTCAATCTACTTCTTTCTCCCAATCTACACCTCAAATTTCGCAGCAATCGAACGCTGAATCTATATTAGGCGAAGATGACAGCTAGTCAAGCTTTCTGGCTTCGCAAGAAGTTACGCTGACGACGTCATTCACCTAGGCAACGGAGCTAGCATTCAAGAAGCCGAGGAATCAACGAGCTGGCGGGCAGCGGCGCTGACGCGCGAGAAGTAAATGTTCTCGCCTTGTTGAATTGAGTCAAGCAGTCAGTCTATTCGTCCTCTTTGTATAATAGTTTATCTACTTTAACACGAAGTGTGCAGCTTACTATCAAACAGGTAATTACAACTGGCCCCAGAGCGACCAAATCCCAGATTTAGTGGCTAAGACGGGCACGGTACATGAGCGAGACAGATCAACCTAAGATTCGTGTAGGGAGGCGCTGTGTAGCAAATTGTATAGTCAGGGTTTTATTTTTTTGTATTTTCAGATATATAATTCATTAAAGCCAATTTTTAACATATAAGCTCCGTTCTGTCCCTTGCTCTCATTACCAAGCTCTTACCGCCAGTTTCTTTTTGGGCTCGCCAAGGTCGCTGGCGCGCAGTTGGGACTGAATCTGCAGCTTCTGACCTGCTCCCAAGGAGCGAGCCATGAGCGTTTGGAATGATAATCTTATCGATGACTGTCCAAGTCCCACCCACAAGCGGCGCATATGCCGGCGCCTGTGTACCTTCACGCATATAGCACTGCTCATTGCATTCCCTACCGCATGCAGAACTTTGAATTGCCTTGTGTAACTGTTCTTGCATACGACTCAACATGCATGAGGGACCCGTTGTAGAGGCATTTCATTTTTATCGGTGTCTTAACCCGGAAATCCAGCTCTTTACTCAATTGCCTCGGACATTACCCCTAAGCTGTTGAGACCCGCTTCGGGATGCTATTATCTTTAGTGAACCTCACTCATCGCTCCACTCAACAGAAGCATGGCATACCTGGCTTGCATAAAACCCAGTGATGGTTGTTCCGGGAGCGAGTGATAGTGGGATCAACGAAGGATTATTAAGCGAACTGGCTTCGGGTTGGAAATGGATAGACCTCCCACGATTCGTCGTGATCTATATCACGCCGGTGGAACATCAGCGGCCGCAATTCAGATATAATCGAGATTCAATCATATTGGACCTTACTCACCCGAAAAGAGCTTAATTTACCATGCCTGTAGAAGCTGTATACGCGCTCTCCAGCCGCACGTTCAATACTGACGTCGACGGTCTGGATTAATTCCCCTCCAGGACCGTCTATGGGGAATCGTATAATGCGCGAGAATTCTGTAATATTACGACGGCCTAGTGTGCGCGTCTTCATAGATGTATCTTCTGTGTCGTAGCGGAACTCGATGTCGCACAAGTCACCCAAGCGAGTGACACTGACTTCGGTCAAGGATCGCAGATAGATGCCACCGGGGCCTCCGAAGAGAGTCCAGAACAAAGGTTGGTATCCGGCAGTAGACGGACATTCACCCATAAATGATTCATCGTTGAGGCATACGTTGGGGCTGGGCACCGTGGGATACCACAACGCCGTGGGTCGCAGAGATGAACCGTGTGCTCCTGGTTGTGGCACACAGGGCAAGTTCGGTTCGGCTACCGCGAGACTGACAATTTTATATCCCTATTATGATTAACGAATCGGATAAAATGTTTCAGAGAGTGGAACGAGGAGTGGACTCACGTCGAAGCCTACTTCCAGAGCACTGATGGATTCACAGCCTGCTAGACGCTCCGTCACCGGCGATTCCGTCGGGCAGCCAAACCATTCCGACGTATGTTCATTGACACCGATGACCTGGATAGCTCGGATGCCCCGCGGTCCCATGGCCAAAACAAATCCTTTCACTACTGTGACTTCGACGAAGGTTTCGTTGCCTTCGGCCAGATATCCTAGACGAATGTCCGCGTCGTCGCTGGTCATTAGACGTATTCCAGTAATATACGTAACATCACCAGCTGCAACGATCGAAAAGGAAATTTTGGAGAGATCGCCAGGTATAGGACCACACTGTTTTTGAAAAAGACGGCAACCCTCGTTAAAATATTCGCAATGGCCAGAGCCTGTTGTACGCTTGATATCTCCAGCCACCTCAATCCATTTCAAGCCATCAACACTCGAGGGTATGGGAGGCAATTCGCAGCACTCGTCCAGGCGTAAAGGTAGCAAAATGATCAATTTTCGAATCAGACCCCCAACTCTTCTCCTATTTTTTAGCCCGGGAGGACTATGGGCGTAACTGGTGCGTCGATACAACGAAATCCAGTCTCTCTGCTCTTTGTTTCGCTTCTCGAAAACATATTCGCGCTCGTGACCGGGTTGAAATTGGGACGCCCAGAAAATCTGACTAGTCAAAACGGGGAGGAACGCTCTGGAAGCTCGACGCAGGACGAGAGCATCTCCAGTCGGCAAGTTGATAGCTATAGCCTCGAGAATCTCCCATGGAAGCGTTGAAAAGCAGTCTCCTGTTTGTGTCTTTGCGAACAAGTGTGGTGGGTTTTCCAAACGCATCTTGAGTGGTTCAGAGATCTCTGGCATATCGTAGAGGTTTTCCCTGGCGTACTGATATATTTCGGAGCCACTGCTTTGCTCCATGAGCTGGTCCTCCCATGGATAATGATGCTGATCATCGAAGGCGGTCAGGTCTCCGTAATCGTGGCTCCAGCACACGCTGATTCCTCGAAGCGGAAACGGTAACGATCTGCAGATCTTGAGAAGCCGCTCGAGAGGAACCTTCTCGGGTTCTAGAGCCTTCTGGAGAAGACGCCAGCAGGCATCGTGAAGCACGAATCCGTGCCGATTGTTTTCTGGACGCTGCCGCATGACCGGAAGCTCGTCGCCAGCTTGGAAGACACAATCCTGGTCGTCCCACCGCATAGCGGGATCGAAACGGGCGATCCACGTCCCACCATCGGGGTCATTGTACCGACCGACACCAGAGATAAAGATTCCTTCAGGACTTGAATAGACTGATAGGATCAGCTTTGGATCTTTGTCATACGCTTGAAAGACCCTACTTGCACGAAATTCTCTTAACCAAGACCCCTCGGCTGACGTCTCGTAGCCATAAATTGCATGTCCGCAGACTATACAACCGAAGATAACAGGGCTCATGGCAATGGGGTTAGTAGCATGTCTCCCACACTCGACGGGTTACCAAGAGCAGGGAAGAACCAAAAGCAAACGACCGGCAAGCGGAGCAAGTCTGAATAGTCATTCGAAGTCTCCACAGGAGGCTACAGGGCTCGAGAATCTGCTCTGAGATTTATTCGAAGCACTGCATTGACTCGGCGGTAGGCCACACACATCACTGCTTCAAACTATGTGGAGTGAATTGGGTTTGATTGGAAAGATCTACATTTCTAACAGAAAGTGGACTTTCGAAGCCAAAGTCCACGGTAGGCGACGCATTAGGTACAGGTTTGTATTAATGAGCGTAAAGCATGGGTTACGGACTTTGGTCAAGCATGTGATTTGTGAGTCACTTGGCCCCTAACCGTAGTTGAAACCTTCGCCCTAATATTGCTCCCAAAGTCAAAAATAAGCTTAGCGTTCCGGGCAGCGGGTCTGTATTCTTTGCGAAATTAGACTTAGCAAGAGGTTTTGGCGACAAGCTCGTTCAAGATTTTGTGAACGTTTTCCTCGTCAGTCTTGAGTTCATAAGCTTTTCCGGTCACTGGGGATGGATAGTCCTGCATCGTCTGCTCGCCAAGCATGAAATAGTAAAATCGCACGTAGGTTCCGATGGTGACAGCACTGTAGAGAGCCTCCTTGCCACCCTGTTCGGAACGCACCAATTTCATGTAGTTCGTAAGCTGTTCAAGGGCCTCGGACCATTTGGACGACTGGGTCTCATGTCCTCTCTTCTTGTCCTCCATGAGGACGACTTTCTTCGGGTCGCCATTTTTGACGTAGCGAATGTTGAAGTCGGCACGCTGCTTGACAACGCCTTCCAGCGGCCGCTGTTCTTGTTCTATCCCATAGAGTTTGTCTTGCGTAAAGTAGTGGGGCAATGTGTTATTCCAAAAGTTGTCGAGCTCAGTTTCAAAAGACCCGGCCGCCTTGATCCTGTCATAGTAGAACTTGGGGATGGGTTTGCCCATGTACTTAACGGAGGTCAGTGGATTTGATCCAATTGCAGACGGGAGTCAGTACGACTCACATAGGCCATTTCAGAAGCAGGTGAACGAATACAAAGCTGACGTTTTTGGGATGGTGGTGAAGTTATAAGTCATCTATGACCGAACGTTTATTTGCAAGATAGATGGAGAAAATTGTCTTGTGGGACCGGATCCAGCGTGCTGCGCCCCTGCACTGCTCCGCGGGAGCTCACCCCGGCTCACCTTAAAGCAGCCGCTGCTCACCTTTGAGGCTAGAAGTAGAAGGGGGAAAAATGTTTCGTGATCATGTCTAGTATGGTATGCAGAGTGTAGTAGACTCCGAGAGTTTTGAGACCAATTGCCTAGAATACGTGATTTCATTCAGTACAGTGTAAGCAGAGCATGGCTTCAGTGCTTTGAGTAAAGATCATGAAATGTGCGTAAGAAGGTACTGTCATAATCTGGAACGATTTTTCTCAAAATGCTTTGTTAAAAATGGCCTCAGGGGGTTGTCTCCTGGAGCTCTTGCTGCTAGGAAGGCGGCATGCTTTCCGTTGTTCTCCGCTCATTGGCCGACATTTTGCCCCCTTCGATTTCTCAGGGACCACCACGCTGACAACTACCTGAATTCGATTTTCGCCGACTGTTCGACTTGCCCTTGGAGCACCTCTAGTACCATACCAAATCTCCTTTTGTGGCAATGAGAGGGCCATCACCATAACGCATGCGTCTCCCATAATGCTCTCCGCAGTAAGAATAGCAGCCATAGGTTCTCCGCTGAGCATAGCTGCTTTGGTATGCTTCGCTGGCCAGGTCCTAGCCCATGAACACCATATGGATGATATACCAGAAGGCGAGGCAGTGTCTGCAGAACCGATAGTATGCCTCCCCCTTATGGAAAGCCCCTTGAGTTGTGCTTACGCAGGCAGGATACCATACTATGGATCCACATAGGGATCCAAATCCTCTCTTTCGGCATCGTCTTCCCAACCGGCATGGTCCTTGGGGTACGTCTCCCCTGAGACACATCTACAAAATCCCTCCAGTCTGACTGACTCCCTCCCAGATCGTCCGCTCCCGCTGGCACGTCCCCCTCCAAACCCTCGGCGCGGTCCTCGCCATAGTAGGCTACTTCCTCGGCCACGAGCACGGCGGGCGTCAATTCGCACCCAACGTCCACGCCTCAATGGCAACCATGCTCATGCTCATGCTCCTCATGCAAGTCGTGCTAGGCGTCTACCTAAAGCTTCACTTAGAAAAAGGAGTACATGCCCAGATACGGCGGTATACACTCATGATTCACGGGATGATGGGAAAAGCTATGCCTGTGGCTAGCTGGGTGCAGATGCTATTTGGCGGTATTACAGCGCTGGGGTTTTGTAGAGATGATCATCTGGGGCAGTGTTTGGCGCATTTTATTATGGGGAGTGCGTTTATTGGATACGGCATTACCCTTACGATCCTACTACTGGTTGGACAAGTCTGGCTGAAGCGATCGGGACGGAGTCAAGAGTTCTTCGATAGCTTGCTGATTGCGGCGTGGGGATGCGTCAATACATTCACAGAACACAGATGGGGTGGGCCGTGGGGGAAAAATGATCTACAGCATACGAGTATGGGAATCGTGTGGTGGTGCGCTGGACTACTCGGGGTATGGCTATCGAGGAAAAGAGATGGAAGGCCAAAAAGGAATTTGTTTCCTGCGGTGGTTATAGTGCTTACGGGCTGGGCCATGAGTGCGCATCCACAAGAGCTGGAACTCAGCACGCATGTGCATTCGGTATTTGGTTATACGCTTATGGCAGCGGGAGCGGTCAGGATAGTTGAGATTTCATTTGTGCTAAGGGATCAGAATTCAATATCTGAGACCGATAACGAGGAGACGAATAGTTTCCAGTACCTTACGCCTTTCGTGAGTATTGCTTTTCGTCTGATTATACTTGGCAATCTGCTAATTTATTCCCCAGCTCCTCTACACATCAGGCTTCCTCTTCATGGGCGCCACAGAAGAACAAATGGCCCTCCTCGCTACCGCCCACGTCTCCCATGTCTCCTACATCCTCCTCCTCTACAGCATTTCCTTCCTGCTCTTCCTATTCGTCTCGATGGTTTTACACTTGTACGCAAGCTATGCCTGGCCTCTTGATGCTCAGTCGAAGAGCTTGGCGAATGGAGGATTGAAAGATCATGTACATGCAGGGCAGGTGGATAGGAGGGTTAGGGATGCGGAGGAGTTTGAGCTGGAGGGATTGATGAGTGAGGATGAGGTTAGTGAGGAGTCTGCGGGGGCGGCGGGGAGGAGGAAGGAGAATGGGAGGCCGACTTTTTGAGGTTTGGGGGGTTTGAGATGAACATAGCATTTTGAGGAGGCGTTGTAGGGATTCATTAAGGGCTATTTCAATAGCGTACTGCGAAGATCTAGGGTTTTGGAGGGAATGTCCAATGAGAACATTTAAGTTCGCTGTATGAAGACATTGGAGTCTGCCCTGGGGCCCTGAATATATGCACAAGTGTAATCAACGGGCAGAGTTGGTTGAATGCCAGCTTTACTGAATATGCTCTTTGGCAAGCAAATACGGGTACAAGGGAAATGAGACTAACGGTTTTTGATCTGATTTGCATCTATTCAACTCCTTTCCCTATGGGTTCTCACAAAGCTCAAGGTATCCTGTATCGACTCCGAGCTATTATACAACGTCGAGCGCCATCCAAGCACTTGCATTTGTCCAGTAGACTTTTTTTACTCACTCTCCTCCTCAGACTCCTCCTTCTTCGACTTCCTCTTCTCCTTCTTCTCCTTCTTTTTCCGCTTCCGCTCTGCCCTCTCCTCCGCAGTCTCCCCTTCGTGCCTCTTCCGCTTTTTCGAATCTCCCTCTTGTGTTGGTGAAGATGCTTTTGCAGCTTTCTCTGTAGCTCCGACATCGGCTTGCTGTTCAGCTGGTGGCGCCGATACTGGGGCAGAGGGTCCGACGAGTTCCATGGCGGTGCCGTTTTCAAGGGGTGCGTTGAAGTCTTTGTATTCTGCGTTCCATTTCGCTGGTGTTGCTTCGTTGGGGCGGCCGTATTTCTGTGTTGTGTTAGCTTTTTCTTACTTGAGAAGAAAGTTGGGGAGGAGCTTACATCAAGCTTGCCGTCCGATTTGAGCTTCTTCTTTTCTAGTGCTATCGGACCTAAGCCCCATCTCCTGGGATAGAGGTCGCGCTCCATAATGCATCGCTTGACCTTTGCAACGACACCGTGATCGCAGGAAGAGAGCTCGACGGTCGACATTTGTGCGATGCCCAAGGCAATAGCCTCGCCTTTCGTCGTCATGAGGACTACCTCTTCGTGTACTTCGATGCCAGCCTCTGCAAAGGTAGTCAGCATCTTGGGTCATTCAGTATTGACTGTTTGAATATACCATATCTCAACAACCCAGGAATCATCAACTTCGCCCCATAACAAACAGCATTAACAGCACTATCCTTAACAACAATCCGCTTATACGTAGTAAGAAGGCTCTCCAACGGCCTTATAACCTTCCTCAGGTACGACTCATCCCTCTGATTATCATACATCCATTGAGCATCCAACACATCATGCAAAGTAACCATCCCATCCTGCTCATCCATAGCCCCGCTTCTTACTCTCCTCAGCTCTTGCATGTGCGCGCCCACTCCCAACAGTAATCCAAGATGAACACATAATGTACGTATATACGTCCCTGCCTCGCAGCTAACCCAGAAGACACCGAGATGTCTGTCGTTGTCGAATTCGTAGAGTTTGCTTTCATGTATGGTTCTGATGCGTAGTTGTCGCTTGACGGCTGAGATTAATGGTGGCCGCTGGAAGAGTGCGCCAGTAAGAGTTTCCAGTGCTCGAGCGAGCTGTGCTTCTCCTCCTGGTAGCTTGTCGTGCAGGCGTATGACGCAGACGTATTCTTTGCCCGCGCCTTGTTGTGACTTGACGAGGCGAGTTGCGCGGTCGCAGCAGACGATGAGGCAGCCTGTGACTTTGGGGTCGAGGGTTCCGCTGTGTCCAGTCTTCTCGATCCTGATCTCTGTCAGTACGCTTTCCTCGAGAGCAGCTGCTTTCATCTGACATACCTAAGCATGCGCTTCACCCACGCGACGACCTCATGACTAGAAGGATTCGAAGGTTTATCGAGATTAACCACACCAGAGCTAATGAAGGATTTGAGGTCGCGTTTCAGCGGCGCACATCCTACTGGTATAGGAGTGAAATGTCCAGTCCGGACGAGAAGGCGGTTGTAGTCCTTGAGAAGCAATGGCCAATCGCTCGTGTCCACGGTTGGGGTCGTAGCTTCTGGTTTGATGGTGTAGTCGAGGTCCTCGCCTTTGGCAAGAACGACTGCCATTTTGGGACGGAAGGGGCGCTACTGAGCGCAGGTAATGGAACGAGGGTGCTTCCTTCTCTTTGGGTTGCTGGAGTGGTCGAACATGAGGTGCACTTTCTGCTTGAGCTTGGATTGCCGAGAGCTCGCTTTAAATTTTTGTGCGGGAACGCTAGCGCCCTTTTGTTCGATTAACTTCACACGGCCAATCACCAAGGATATTTTATGTGCGAAAGTCGTTCTATTCATCTATTCGTACGTAGTGCAAGTAGTTCTCTCATCATGCTCTTTGCCCACTCAATCTCCTCCCAATCGCCGACCCTGCCCTCGAGTACCCCACACGCTGGAAAACCCAAACCCACTCGACGTCCCACGACCAGGCGCTGGAGCTGCTTGTCTGTAGGCCGTTCCGTACCCTCTGGCTTGGATGTTTGGGCGATCTCCTCCGAACCACCGCTTGACGATGTTAGGCGTGGAGATGTAATTCTTCCCGCCACCAAATGTTGGCCATAGGCGGGTGAGAAAGTCATAGAGATGAGCTGCCACAAGTCCAGTTACCTGATTCATAGCTGCATTTGGTCCCGCCACAACCAACGTCATCAGGAGCATAGCCCATGGGAGCCACATTACGTTGAATGAAATGATGAAAAAAGTGGCTTTTTTGCCTTTGTTGTCTTGCGAGTAGGTGTATGCGATACCGAGGATGAGAGCTGCGAAGGTTAGCGAGTACTCAGCAGCATAATGACCAACGCACATACCTTGTGTAAAGATCATGCCACCTAGTATACCTCCAGCTGTAGTCTTGTAGACGTCAGCAATGATCCTAAGAAAGAACAACCCCAATTGTATTGCATTGCCAAGACGAAAGAAACCAAGAGGTTGAAAGAAATATGTAGGAAGCAAAAACCACCCAACGCAAATTTCCGAAGATCACGTGGGCTATTCTCAAATGTCGCTCCCACCATGCCTACACCGCACGAAGGCCCTTTAGGATTGATTGCGAATGACGGGCCAACGCGAGATGCAAGGATAATCTTCCTCATCTCCAGGAACCGCTTCAGTTAGAGAATGACTGGGCGGGCAGATATGTGAGGTGTATTTTGATAGAAAAATGCAGGGAGCAAGTAATAGGGATTTGGAAACAAATTTGTCGGCAAGAGAAATCTCTAGGGAAATGAAGTCTTTACATACCACAATGACCAAGCCAAGAAAGATGATATAAGTGAAAAAGTCCCCAGGCTGAGAGAATCGTCCAGACTCTTTTTCCAAGCCACTCGAATATGTCCATACTGTGAAACGTCAGCATCAGGTTGTCAAGTAGGGTAGACGAGTCCTTACAAAAGTATGTATCAAAAAGAATGCTCAACTGAGGGCCAGTCAACCAAAAACAGCTGAAGAAGCGCCATATCTCCGGCGATGGGAACTTGAAAATCCACGGCAAGTGGAAGATAATTCGACCGTAATCAAGTAATCCTCCGTATATGAGACACGATGTAACGGCCGTCAGGGCTGTCAAAGTCCTACAATATCAGTATTAGAACGGCTGTCTGAGAACGTAGGAAGGCGGTTTAGATTTACCTTGACACGGGAGGCGCTGCCCAGTACGCATCCATCTTTGTATGTAAATTGGAGAAGTGGATAGAAACACGGGTTGTTGCTGGGAGAAAAAGAAATTGGGAGCAAAGAGGATTTCTGAGTCGTGGCTTTTCTTTGCCTGTAAGGCTGAAACACGCTAGTCTGAAAAAGGCCGTCAGGTCAATAGCCCTATTGCACGCCCAATCATCTTGTCCCTAATAGATGCGTACAAATTGTCGAAGTTCTTGAGAATTAGTAGTACGCGGAGGCTAATCACAGACCGTGCACTTGTACATGAAATGTACAGAATGGGTTTGAGGTGTTATCACCTCACATTATCTTCTACGAGCTAATATACATATACGCCTGGCTGGATGCTTACATCGACCTCCAAGATCTTGGGTATATCCAATTGTTAGCACGCACATTCATCCCACCATTGCGTCCCCGCCTCTCCCTGTAATACTTCCCCAGACGCTCTCAAATCCACCCCATGCGTCGTCCACAACTCCAGTAACTCTGTCAATAATTCCTCCTCCTTTCTCTACCCGAACAGCCTCCTCTGCTTCGTCACTAGACAGATCTTCCAAGCTCTTTCCCATGGGTATTGCATCCGCCCCGCTTCCAGAAGCCGTAGTGTCTGGGCTTACACTAGCCGCAAACCCAGCCTCAAACTCGAAGTTGCTGCTGTAAACTACCGCTGCAAATCCTTCTAGCTCGCTAACGCTTTCCATCGCTTGCACATACTCATTAGGGACCCCTCGTCCTATGTTATGAGCTTCTCTAACCATGACTGCTAAGATAATTGGCAATTTTGCTGAAGCGGTCGGGGGGTCCACATCTGTTATTTCTGTAATCCTTGCTTCGGGCGACGGTTCTGGCATGAGGGGTGGCAGTCTGTAGGCTTCTGAGCGGAGCTTCTTATCCGCGAGTTGGGAGAATGTGGCATCCAGGAGGAGTGTAAGGACGTGTGTGAACATCGGAGATTCTATAAGGTCGGAAGTCTCGTCGAGGAGGCGGCGAAGGGGCGGGGCTATAGTGGAAGCAGCTGGTGGTGGCGAGGCTGGAGGAGATGGTATAGACGGTGGGTCTTGCAAGATCGGTGGCTGTTGTGGTTGTGTTGGAGGGGTAGACATGCCCGAGTCTCGTAGAACAGAGTCTTCCTGATTGTGGGGAGGGAGAACGAAAGAAAGCCATTCACGAATTCTGTGAAGTATGAGCAATGGTGCAATTGTAGAAATGGCATTGACTTACCTTCGCTCCTCAGGGGTTGCACCCTCAACCTTCCTCCGCACGTCTAATATCAGACTTGACATTCTTTCGAGCGAGATATCTTCTCTTGGATTCAAGGGTCCAAAAACTTCCTTGACTGCTGTCTCAACTCTGCCCATGATGTCTCTCCATCCCCTATGCAGCAACCACCAGCTGAAGGTCAGATACTTGCGATTCGTTTCGAAGTCATTCCCATACGCTTGCTCGACATTGTCGTCATCGCGATTTTCCAGACTGATTGTATGATCTTGTGGAGGATGCGAGGCCAAGGCTACAACACTTGAGAGATAGTTTCTTCGGCCAAGTAGGTTTAGTTGGATGCGTATCAGCAGACTTAGAAGCGAGACTGTGTATAGTAGAGTGTATACTCTTGTAATTGCTATGCAACGTCAATTCCCATCTCGTGAAAGAGGCATGAAGGCACGCACAGCTAATCTTGAGTTCGCCCCAAAGTTGAGCTTTGCTCTTCGCGGGTCTTGATTGGCCGTCACCAACACTTGAAGCTGCCATTTGACTTGCATGCACATAGCTTTCGCTTGACATGCTTCTTCGATCTTCGTCCACAGCACTTGGACTCCCAGATGAAAAGTCTGATGGCGCTACATCGGATGTGCCTGCGCTTCTTCCCAATCTCTGCGCCTTCTTTTGCTGTAACTCCTCTAGGATCTTCTCTGACGGCAGAGCCTCTATTATGTTTTCAGATACTGTAGGCAGGAGTTCTAGGACGGTTATGATACAATCTTCTTGGTTATGTTGGAATCGTCGACGAAGGCTAGAAAGGGTCAATGTCCGCCTTTGCTTCTTAGGGCCTCAAGAAACATACTTTTCTTTCGCTATACGATCACCAGCCATTCGCTCCCTCGCCTCTGTGATCTTCGAGAGGACATATTGGCCCGCAATATAACCTATCCCAATGGCCCCAAACCCAATAGCGAAGCCCGTGCGATTGCGCCGTAGCCATCTTCTCGTAGCATCTATCATCCCTCCTACAAGGACGCCGAGTGCCGTCGCCCGAAGTTCCGAATAACGCGAGGCTTGCGTATGCGCGAAGAATAGAAAAAGAATGGTGGTGCGCTGTACACACGTCAATAACGGCTCGTTGTCACTGCTTGCTCTAGCGGCCTCGGCCCCACCACCTCGGCTTTCTTTCCGGCGTCAGGTGTACCTGCCTTTGTCTCACTCTGCACGATGGAATCCGCTCCACTGGCCGATAAGATCATCAATGGCACCGATGAAGCTTTGATAGCAGCCATGCTTGTGAAGGCTAAATCGTGTTCTTGAGCTATGGAACACCGAAAGCCACCGCAGTACATACTAGAAGTATTCGCGGACCCCACCTGCGTGAAAGATATTGTTCGAGGTACAGTGACAGGCCAGCTGGACGAGCAAAAGCGCTGACACTCTCAGGCATCCTACATACGATCTTCTTCCACCGCTACCTCTCCCCCATCCGTCCCTCATACCTTGAAGTTCTAGACTTCACACTTCCCCTCGTCGCAGATCCAGATCTGGAAACCTTCATAGATACGCGCGTGGGGCAATTGATAAGACAACTATCTTCAACCTCGTCGCCTAAAAGCAGTGTCAGAGGGTCGCTAGTGGTAGAGTTTTTCGAAAAGAAAAGGAGGAAGGATGGGGTTCTGGGTTGGTTTGGAGCGAAGGGGGAGGAAGGGGTCTGCTGGGAATCGTGGTGCTTGGAGGTGACACTAGCTACACCGAAGACGGAGATTGGTAGGCCTCTGCCGCTAGAGGTTCCTTTGGGAGGGTTCGGGATGCTGACGGCTTTCTCAGAACGAACGAAAGTGACCAAGGCCATTGGCTCAACTCTGCAGAAGACCGCGATGAAAATTATCACGATAGTGAACCGAGATAAAGACCATATACCTCCATTGACGACGAACGAAGGGAATCCTTTTCCCTTTCACATTGAGGTACTTATCATGACACACTCCTTTGATACTTGCCTCTGACTTATGATAGTTAAACCCGCGCGTAGAAGGTTGGGGAAGGAGCATTGGGATCTTCTGAAGCTTTGTCGGAATCGGATTGATACCTTGAATAAACATCTCAACTTGTGTGATCGTTGACCACTGGCTAAATAGAAGAATGATTAAGAAACTACCCTGAACATTAGCAGGCCTTTTGTCACTCGTGCTTGGAGTAAGAGGATGCTTCAATCATAGAAACAATGCACGAAGTATTCATTAACAGCTAATGCGCTGTATCGTACAGAGAGAAAGCCATCGTACGCATAATGTATGGTCAATGACTCGCCAGTATCTCATACCATTCGAGCCGCGCTAAACATTTGTTGACCCAACAATCCGCCCCTCCCCTTCCTCCCATATCATTTTTCGGTATAGAGGTCCCGGCCATGAAAAGATGCTGTCCATATGGCCCTGCTCCTTCCCACGTAGGCCAAGCGCATACGGCCGAGTAAAAAGTGTGTAGACACTTTACATGGCATGGGGCTTGGTCGCCTGGTCGGCCTGAGAACGAAGGTTCGCAGCGGTAGACCCGGTCTGGGAGAAGAAGCGAGAGAAAACTGGCTGGATGAAGGAACGGAAGACGATTTGAGCGCCACTGTAACATCAGTCAGTCACGTGCTCAAGCACTCCGTTGGGATTTGCGAACTATACATACCCAGTCTGGGGGAGAGCCATCCACAAGACGAGGACGAATTTGAAAGTGTAGTAAAAGGCTGTTGAACGTTAGGACAGGTTCGAAAGGAGGGCTCCAAGTGGTAGACGTACGGAACCAGTAAACAGCGTTTATGGCACTCTCAAAAACGGTCAAAAAGGCGTAAACAACCCAATACTGTCGTATGTCAACACCGATATCCTAGGGCTATGCACGCGGCTGCGTTGGGCTTCACTTACGGTCAACCACTGCAGAATTGTCAGCTAGATTCATGTCAAGATAAGAAAGGAACACAGGAGGCTTACTTGAGTATCATCGACCTTGCTCGCACTGAAAAGCGCATCAAGGGAATAATATCCTGGAACAAGGAATCCTGCAAAGTTCACGAGGAATGCGCCGGCGATGTTGAAGAAGACCAAGAAAAAGTAGATGCCGACGAGGCCGAGGAAAGCATAGACCTTAGGTACGGATGTTTGCTTTTCAAAGTTGTTGAGCATAGGATACTTGGAGAGCTATAGCACCTTAAGTCAGTACAACCTTTGCATAGACATCCGAGCAAGTCTGAGCAGCTGCAAGGGATTTGAAGAATCTGTTGCAAGGTGCTGACAGAACGTACCTCCTTATCTATCTGGCCGATCTGGTGTTGTGTTCGGTCTTGGAACGACATGTTGACTGTAGGAATGGATAGACTGAAGGAAGCTAAGAGTGTTTGAGGAATTCAGAGGAGTTGCTGGGTTATAAGCGGAACGTAGCTGGATTGTTCTGGAGTAGCTATGAGTTGGAGAGGTGGCTGGAATTTCGGGCTGCGATGATGTAAAACCAAGCTAGTCCTAAAACCGGCTAGTCGAATTTTCCCACTTTTCTCATTGACCAGGCGACCTATTGTTTACTCAAAATCGACCCCAAAAAGCAGAAGGCACCACCAACGATTCAAGGGCTCTCAGTCCTTCGTGGGCTATCCTTGCCAATATTGGAGATCGCGAACAGGTGTTCGATCCTCTATCTGCCCTTTCTAACACTCATTCCCAACAGCGCAGGTCCGACCCTCCACACCCAGCCTCTTCCATAAACAATCCCACCCTTCAACGCCCACGCTCAGTAGAAGTTCGCTGTCGCCAGCCAACGCAAAGTAATACAAGATGACTTCCAGGCCTATTAGAGCGCGGTCCAACACGTCAGGCTCTACAGCAAGCAGCCGTCCAAGACCAATATCCCGTGCATCAACAACAAGCATAAACACCCCCAGCGCACAACCTGCGCAGCCATATCGCCATGTCTCCGAGTCCTCCTATCCACCACCGCCCCAAGCTCAGCTCATCCAGTACACTCCCGAAGAGATGATCACACGATCCGAGCAGCAGTTGACAAATCCCAATCAGGAATATGCGATTGACCCATCATTACAAGATCACACTACTGGGGCTCGAGCAATGAGCGTAGACCATGCTTTCACCAGCGACCCAAATGGAACGAGACCTCTAATGGTCGACCAACAATCATTCGATGGGAGGGCCAGCTCATTCCGTGTTCCCTTGGGCGACGACCAGTTGCAAGATGACGGAACAGTCGATATAAGGAAAAAGAGAGGCTCTGCTTCAAGCATTGCCAATGATCAGGAACTTCGAAGACTTTTCAAAGAGAACCATCATCGAACGTTGAAGGATATTGCTGGTTCAGTGCTGCAGAATGAGAGAGGACCAAAGTCAGAGAAGACCAAGCAGATATTCGCAATGAATTGGTAAGACACAGAGTTCCTTAGATAACTGTATCCTGGAATTTGGATATTTGATGCTCGACTTGTCGGTTGCTTTACTTCAGACCTTGGAGCTTGCTCAAGATCTTTTTAACCCATCGTGGCCTATGTGCAAGCCGAGTCACTGTAAGCTGACCATTTTATCAGGTTGAACTCCGTTTGCAAAAAAAGTAACAGTTCAGTACCTCGTAATCGGGTCTTCTCGCATTATGCAACGAGATGCGGCACTGAGAGGGTGCCTCCGCTAAACCCTGCTAGCTTTGGCAAGCTTGTTCGAATTATTTTTCCTGGAATCCAGACTCGAAGGCTTGGGATGCGTGGAGAATCCAAGTATCACTATGTCGATCTTGCTTTGATTGATGATCCGAACGATGGACAAGGTGGTGAGCATATTCAAGAAGTTGGAAGTTTTATTGGGGTTGGTGACAACCCTACCGGTAGAAGGTAAGCTCCTCATCACGCCGCGTCGGTGGCCACACCACTCTGCCCAGCAACCTTTGTTTACAGACCACCTCATCCTGACCACAATTTCCACAACAGACCAAGATCGCAACTCCCAGCTGACACTGCTGTCTTTCCTTCACCAAACATTCCCATCAATCCCGATTCAAGGCCAACCATGCCCGAAACAAAAGCCGCAGGATGTTTATATCTCAATCCTGCTCTACCAAACATCCACCAGGGCCCCTCAGGTCCTAACATGGTCCGTCGGCAACTCAAATTTCCAGCTTACCAGGTACCGCTTTACACGGAGGATGAGCCCATTGAGCTCCCCAGCCTGCAGAGCTATTTGCCTACGGGAACAGACCCCGATTCCGCGAATGCATTGATAGCTCTGTATCGAACTCATTGCATCTCAGTCATTGACTGCTTTCGGTTCTGCAAAGAGAAGATGTTTTGGCAGCACTTCACCTCCTTCCACGGAACATTGACAGTCCCGGTCCAGAAGTTGCTGGCACATCCAGACATTGCGGCTTGGGTTACAGAGTGCGATTGGCTTATGTATCAAAAGATGATTCGTTTCGTTTCACCGCTCGCTCTCCAGGTAATGCCACCCAAAGTCATCGACACGTTCCGGAACATATCAATCAAACTTAGTAACCACATTTCCAACACCTTCCAAAACCATCCTCAACATGTACGCGACGCGAAGCTTGGCCCAGCCACTATCTTTGCTGGACTCATTGATCGCTTGTTGCGCGTTAATGCTACGGCCCATGCAGCAGCGAATATGCTCACCAACGATGCCAATCGCGACCAAATGTGGCATGACTGGATCTGTTATGTCAGGCCCATCAGCGTTGTGGAGAGCAGCCTCCCTGGTGACGGGTACACACGCACTCTGCAGATCTTGACGAACGAAGTCCGGGACCTTCTTGGGCCTCTCACGGCTATATCTTACGCTGGTATGCAACCCGTCTACACAAACGCTGCGCACAACAACTTCTCTCAGCACGCAAACGCCGAACTGGATGACAGCTCCACTTCTGGTGTTCTTGATCGGTGGACTACCTTCTTGCACGACCTCCCGTCGCGCTTTCCTGGCGCCGACGCGCGTCTTTTGCTTCACTGCGTTGGTGAGGTCGGATCCGCTGCTCTGCGTGACATTACTATGGCGCAAGCATTGAGCTTCGGCTCCTGGTGGGTCACTAAGGTGTGGGTTGACGAGATGCTGCAATGGCTTGCTGAGAAAGGAGGATTCTTGGAACAATCGCCGAGCAGTATGGAAATGAGGCCACAGAAAAGGTCTGCTTTCGAAGCAGGATTCAGCATGGATGACAGAGACGAGACTTACGGAGGCTCAAGACCAAGGACCGGTGTGAGCGATGCTACCGAAGGACCGAGCCGTTATGGAAGTGTTGAATTTCACCGCGAGCAGAGTCATGTGGACCCACAAGTGCAAAATGACAGATATCGCCAGCCTCCCACCGCTCAGATGGACGGACCCCAAAACAGAAATGGACCACAAACCCCTCAATTAAACAGCGAATTTCCTCAACGCAAGAACAAGCAGACCGAGCTAGAGCAGATGCAGAGCCACGACGACAGCGGTATCGGCATGGATTTCGAGCTTCCTCAAAACACACCTACACGCTTGGCTGATTATGGAGGCTTTGTGGCTAGTGGGACCAATGTGGGCTCTGATCCTGCCGACGTGGTTGTATGTTGAGATGCAATCCAATCAGTTTCTTTTTCTGCACGACATTGTCCTGTTGGACATACGAGGGACGGCATATTCTACGATACGACTCAAACGATGGCGCAAAGCTTCAGGATACCAAGGTGCCAGAGCTTACGATACGAGGGAGGGGTGGCAATCATTTTCGACAGCACTAGCGGTCAGGACCCTCAAGTCCAATCTATGTGCGGGCTATGCACGATATCCAGCTTGTGGCATTGTGGCACACTATTTATGTTATCTTTTTCCAGGCAGCATGTCTTGTATTCACTTCTTCATGTTTCCTCGTGGAGGGCAGGATCGTACTTTTGCAGTTCAAGCTAGGATACCACAGCGAGGCGCAATTTCTATAGCATGCAGTGATGTCATAGGATCAAATCAAAAGAAGAGTCAACAACGTTCTGATCAAGGATTTCCCTGGTTTTGGGTATTGATAATCTATCTGTCGCGCCTCATGCATGCAGCACAGCATTCATTCCGTCAAGTGCATAGAGTCAGAACGAGCGGCCTGGTGCCCACGACATGGCCCACTTGAGATAATCGTGACCCCTCTGAGATTCCTGGAATGTGGGCAAGCACCTCCCTCCAATAACATACCATCAAAGGGCTGAACTGCATTGCATCCACCGCGTCTAGAAACAGGAAAGTCGAAATCATCAAGATGTGCCATCACATCATCTGCGTAGCAGGGAAGAACCTTGGTCCCGCAAAACCATGTGCTACGATACTCTGGATATCGATATTCTGGTCTTTGCCGGGATTCCAGAGCTTCAGGAGGATGAACCTGCCGGATCTGTGATTTGCGTTAGCCCCCACCATGACCACCACTGGAAGAACCAGATGGCCAGAAATGACTTACACTGGCGGATCAAACTTAACACTAACGACGCTGCTGTCCCTCTGGATAAAAAATCTCGCATGTGGCGGCAGGATTTGCTTCCTCTCCGCTGACGAGTTCGGTATCACGACTTTGATTCTGCTAGGCTTCGCCCTTCGCCTGCTCGTCCTGTGGCCGTGATGGTTAGATGTTATGTCCATCTGACGTGCCCTTCGCATGGCGCGCTCGAGGCCGTCTTCGGTTTCTTCGTCTGAGGACATGTCGTAGGCTGGTGGGAGGTGGTCGCGACGGTACAAGTCTGCGAGCGTGGCGGCACTGGAGGGTTCTTCTTCGTCAGAGGATGGGGTGTCGCAAGTTGTTGTTACTGTGAAGCCGGCGTTTTCTGGAGGGGTAGATGTACGTGGTGGTGGGGTTGAGTCGTCGCCGAGATCAATGAGCGGGAATGGGTTGCTGCTGAACGTGGTGGACGTGGTGTCATTATTATGGCGGACGCTGCGAGGAATAGAATTGGAGACTGGGGGTGGGATTGTGCGAAGGCTGTTGGGGTCGCGGCGGCGGGAGAGAGGACGGTTTTCGTCCACGTCGTCGGAAAAGAGGATGAATTCTTCATTGTCGGAGGGGTCGCGCAGTTGGTATTGGGAAGTGCGACTGAGGAGGTTGGAGGAGTCCATTGAGACGAAGATCATGCCTTCTTGGATCCTGTTCAGTTTGCATTAGTTTAAGCATTGTGTAAGGTACCTTCTGAAGGCTCACGGTGCTGTAAAGCCCCTTTCGGGAGCTTTGATAACCAGCTTTTTCAAAGTAAAGGGAGTCTCGCCCATGTGACGCAGGATCAGATTGCATTCGCTTTTGTCGGTGCAGTAGACGCTCTTGTCGTTGCGGAGCACGTTGTCTGGATAGTACTCTCTTCCATGCCGAGCTGCATCGGTATGTATTCCTCCATCACAAGTGACAATATCCATTTTCAGAGGCCCAGGCACAACCTGACCGCGATAGCCATAGTTGAAGCCCCTCAGATGGCCAGTTGATAAGGGATCCGAATCTAGCTTTCGACGTTTGGCTCTCCTTCTATTGACTTCTGCCTCGCCTGAGTATTCGCGTGAGTTCATGTCTGGGGATCCAATTCTAGGAATAGGTTGGTCGAGTAGCGAGCTGAGGTTCGAGCTCGCTTCGTTCAGCCGCTCCACTGCTTGTTGCACAGTCCCCCCACTTCTTGGAGGAGAAGCTCGGCTCCGCGCACGGTGACGAGCCAGTTGACGCACATTTTCCAGGCGGGACCTCATTGCAGAAATCGGAGCCTGGATTTCATTCGCCGAGGTACCGGGCGTATCTGCACGCTGAGCGGCCGCCTGTCGACGCCTGATCTCCTCCCTCATTGCTGAGTGCTCCATTATTTTACGCGCTCGTCAGAATCGTTGATGTGGTCCCTTAGCCTTACTACCTCATCGAGTCTGTGTCGTAAAACGTTGCGATGGGCTCGTGCTTCTCGGACGATAGCGCCGGCTCCTCTGGAGCTTGACGTGTTGATGCTGGTGGGAAGTCAAAGCTCCCTACTGCTGGCTGTTAGTGTAACATTTTCAATATAGCGAAGCCCTCGTGATTACTTGGACTTGTCACGTATAAAAATCGTAGACAAAGCAAATGGCCTTGTCATTGACGAGCCTTCCCAGCAAGCATTAAGCGATTAGCGATCTCAAGCCAAATCGAAGTGTCGTAGTAGCAAGCCTTCACAAGGCTCGCCAGTCACGTTGAAGTTCTCTGCGCTGTTCTGCTCACTATCGGCTGGAGTGGTGACTTTGGATACGAGTCTTCGTAAGTGTTCTTACGTGTCTGGCTGCCAAGCAAGAGCATTGCCCGATTAAGCAGTCTCGCGGGCGCTAAACAGGCGCCTCGGTTAAGTGGCGTCATACCGAGCAAGATCCTTGTAGCTCTCGCGTTATTTACCCGGGCGTTGATTGAACATCTCACATTTTTGTGCTATATCACAGCCTCATCCCTTGCTCGACCTACGCACTTCTTCACCGTCAGGACCAAACATCATGGAAACCTCAAATCAGCCAGTGGCTGAGGCTCCAGTCACCAATGGAGCTACATCCACAAGCAATGGAGCAATAGACGTCTCAGCTCAGGACTTCGCTCAGGCGCCTCTTAACGATCAATACGACCCCCAATTTCAGGCTCAGACCCAGGCTCAAGTACAGCCAATCAGCGCAGGTGGATCGATATCTGTTCATCTCTTCTAGTTCAGAAGCTGATCTAAATAGATGAGATTGCCTTATATGATAGGCAGATACGCCTATGGGGCGTCAAAGCTCAAGAGAAGTATTTGAGGTTTATTCAAGACTCGTCCGACTATCAGCTAACCAACCATAGACTCCGAACCGCAAATGTCCTTCTAATCAACATGAGAGCTCTTGCGAACGAGGTCGCCAAAAACCTTGTGCTTGCTGGCATAGGCTCCCTGACGGTGCTGGACAGCTCAATGGTGGTAGAAGATGACCTTGGGGCTCAGTTCTTCATTTCTGAAGAGGACATTGGCAAGAACGTACAAAACACAGGACCTTTGAACGTAAGGTCTCCACTGTACTGACAATCTGGCAGCGTGCAGAGGCAGCAGCACCCCAAATACGCAAACTCAATCCCAGAGTAGCACTACAAGTCGATACCGAAGACATTCAATTCAAGCAGCCAGATTTCTATGCACCATTTGATATGATCATCGCCACAGACCTGGACATAGCCACTTTCTCAACCATCAATGCCTCCTGCCGACTCTGCAACCGACCATTCTACGCTTCAGGGACTCACGGCTTCTACGGCTATATCTTCGCAGACCTCATACAGCACGACTATGTAATAGAGCGGGAAAAGTCAAATCGCCCTACCGCCCTGGCACCGGAGACATTCACGAGATCGATCGTCGCCACCAGCACAAAGAAAGAAAATGGAAAAGTAATAGAGATGGTGACGAAGCGAGAGATGTACTCGCCAATGGTTCTCGCAAACACCTCACCGCTACCTGCTGAACAAACGAACGCCCGAAGACGCAAGCTCCAGGTTCCTCCTCTATTAAGCTGTCTTAGAGCCTTGTGGGAATTCTACACCATATCAGGCAACATGCCCTCGCACTCGCACGCCGATCTAGCACTCTTCACCAGCCTGGCAACAGAGAAGCACAAAGAGTTGCAGCTGCCGACAGAGACTTTACGCAGCGACTTTCTCCGGAGCTTTCTCCAAAACATTGGGAGCGAGATCGCGCCAATTACAGCCTTCCTCGGCGGTCAGCTGGCTCAAGATGTCATCAACGTTCTCGGCCAACGGGAACAGCCAATCCAGAATTTCTTGCTCTTTGATGGCGAGGAGTTCAAAGGGCCGGTGTATGCTTTGCATCCCGTCTTTCCCGATATGGACAGCATTCTTAATCCTCCTGTTGCTGCTCCAGTGGTTGGGGCGGAGATGGCAATGGCGATGCCAGTTTAAGGCGTGCTTAAGATTACCATATTAATCTCCATTGGAAGTTCACCTCAAGATTATGGGCTCAGGGCTATTGGTACGTCACGGCCATGAGCGGCGCTGGATTTGAGCCTTAAAACTAGCAATGCTGGACAAGGACTTGACCATGTTGCTTCCTGGAAAACCCAGCCTCCCTGAAACCCAAAAGCCAATGTGCTCTACTTGAGAGATCTCATGAATCTCAAAAGGAGCATCAGCTCATGTTTTGCTAGCCGCCAGCCACATGACCGAAATGCGAGCACCGATCTGTAATTGTAGAACACAGCATTTCGATAGTGCTGGACCATAATCAGCACTATCAGCTATACAAAAATGTTAATCAATGGCAACACTCAACAATCACTGCAGCCGAACTTGTGATGCACATAAGCTCTAATGTTTTGTTTTGCTACAGCCTTTTCTATGATTGACCGCTAAAACAAAACTTTCGACATGCACGCTGGCTTTTTCCATTTCATACACTCATCTACTCGTCTTTCCCTTGTTCTAGCGTTCCAGCAGGGTATCACGAATGCTTCCCTACCCTACTTGAACACCTTCCCATCAGCCCACTCATAAGTCTTGCCCTCAACAGTAATGGGCTTGTCCCAGCTCCACTGGTCATTCACAAACTCCTTATCCTCCGCCTTGTTTGGATCCAGCTTTGTGAACTCGTAGCTCTCGTAATCAGGTGCGACATCGAAAGCGGGCTTTTCTTCTTGGCCGCGAATGACAAAGGCACCTTGGACAACGGAGTCGTCCTTTACGCCGTAAACGGAAGCACAGCCGAAGATGTATTTGCGGGAGGCTTCGAGACGGGTGAAGAAACCACCTAGATAGAAGTATTAGTATTGTTTGGTTGTGGAAGTAGAGGGGAGAGGGAAAGTGTATCGTACCGATGAGGTTGGCAGTCATGAACGTCTGGGTCAGCTCGTCATTGTACTTGTAATCGCACTTCCAGATCGAGTATTCCTCGGCATTAAAATTCTCCCAAAACCATGGCAATGCCACCTCACGAGTCTCCTCATTCGAGTACTTGCGCTTCCAATCGTCCAGAACAAGAGTAGCCTTAGGTAGAGCCTCAAGAGGATGTTTTGGCTTAGGAGTAGGCTTCTCCTCCTCCTCTTCCTCCTCCTCAACCTCCTTTGCCTTGGGCTTAGGCTGCTCCTTCTTAGCTGCTTGCTCTTTCTTCGGCTTCTCCTGCTTGTCAGTCTTGGGCGCCTTGTTCTCGATAGCCTGGTCGATGAACTCAAGCTTGCCCACAACGGCGGAGTAGATGGGCTGGTTGTAGACGGTTTCGTACCAGCGGGTCACGTTGGGGTTCTCCTCGCGCCATTTCTTGTCGAAGAAGTATTGGAAGCCGCGGAAGATGATGCCGGCTGCGAAGAGGTCGGCTAGGGTAATACGCTCGCCTACGAGGAAGGTGTGCACGAGGAGGTGCTCTTCGAGGACACTAACGGCTTTGAGGGCTTTCTTCTGGCCTTCTTCCACGTTCTTCTTGTTGTAGGGGTCGCGGCCGATGAGGGGACGGAACCAGGATGCTAGAGCGGGAAGGACCTCATGGTTGGCGAAGGACATCCATCGGACGATGGAGGCGTAGTCTTGCTTGGTCTTGCCGAGGAGGCTGGTCTTCTCGTTTTGCGAGGTGACTGCGGAATATTAGCTTCTGCTCTGAGTCATACATGTCGATAACAAAAAGTGGAAGAAGCAGTGGGGTGTCAGAGTGTGAATAATTCTCAACAGTAGTCTTCAGACAGGGATAACTGTAAATGATAACGTTTCTCATCATGTAGGTGCAGCTTTAAGCCGGAGCGTATGTAAAAGGTAGGGACGTACTGTAGATGGCAATAGCAATGCATTCGGTCAAATCATAGCCGTCCGCCCCAACGAATGACGGGATAACCCCCAGCTTGTTGAGCTTCAGGTATTCAGTGCTGAGAGGCCCCTTGGTGATATCTGTCTCGACGATCTCGAGATCAAGCTTGTTTGCCTTGGCAACAGCTCGAATGGCAGTGGAACGTGGGTTGCCCTGTGCGGAATAACACTATGTCAGTGTGATTTCTCGAAGAAGACGGTGGGGATCGAAGGACCCGCCTCGTTAGTGTACAGCTTTCCGAACGCCATGATCGCGGTTTCTTGTATGTGGTAGTATGTGTAGCTGTGTTGTCAGAGCTGTTAAATATGTAGAGTTCAAAATTTTGATGCGGCCAGCGGCTCTGACGTCTAGCTTCGCTTCGCTAGCGCCATCCAATAGTTCTTCATCTGCGCTCTAGTTGATTTACATATTCTTCTCCAAGGGGATTGGCACCTTGATGCACCGTTAATCATGACATCAAAGCTCCCCTGGGGAGCTACATACCGGCTCTCTACCCATTGCCCGCGATGTCTTAGCCGTCTCCCCCCTCGACGAACCCTCACAACACCCCCCCACAAACTCGCCATCGCAGCACCCCCAATAGACCTCACCTCCCTCCCACCACCCAACCCACAAAACGCCCGCGTCGTCCCCGCATCTCCCTCCTACTTCACAGGCCGCCCCGACTCCACAGACAACTACCTCAACCTCCTTGCCCTCCTGCGCCGCTACCAGACTCTCCCTACCGTTCCCCCAGCTCAAGCACCACGCGTAGCATGGCGAACAGTCACTCAATACCGCCTACTGGTCGGTGAGCCTGTCCGCGCATCAAAATACCATAAGATTGTCGAAGTGCTGCAGAGATTGAATAGGATACATCCCTCCGTAATACCGCTAGACTTGAGCCAAGCAATGGAAATCTACAAAAGGGACGTCGATCCCTATGCTGTGAAGAAAAAGCCTGCTATCATTGACGAGGATGGGCGCGCCTATGGCGTTGGGAGGAGGAAATCGAGTTCAGCGAAGGTGTATCTCGTGCAAGGAGAAGGGGAAGTGCTGGTGAATGGGAAGAGCATCAATAATGTTTTTGGGAGGATACATGATCGGGAGAGTGCTCTGTGGGCATTGAAGGCGACGGGGAGGATGGACAAGTATAATGTCTGGGCGCTGGTGACTGGAGGGGGAAGTACGGGGCAGGCGGAGGCGATTACGTTGGGGGCGGCGAAGGCGTTGATGGTTTTTGAACCGGCGTTGAAGCCGGCTTTGAGGAGAGGTGAGTCTTAAGTGTCAATGCTGGGTCGTTCTGAAGCTGACAAGGTGGTGATTTAGCTGGCTGCGTCACAAGAGACCCGAGACGCGTGGAGAGGAAGAAGCCGGGTCATGTGAAGGCGAGGAAGATGCCTGCTTGGGTGAAGAGATAGTTGCGGATGGCCAATTGTATATCAATGGATCCCAAGAACATATCAATGATTCGCAACCTGTGTGTGAGAGTAGGCGAGCGGCTTTGTATTTATGCCTATCGTGTCTGCAGGGCAGCGCTTTCGCTGCCTAGCTTTGACTGGAGGCCTTACATATCGAGAGAAAGCCAATATGGTCCAACTGCGGCGACTTCCTAAATTTGCTTGACTACTTGTACTGCTAAAAGATATAGAGGGGTTGAGAAAGCCGGAGGAGTATTTATTTGCATTGCTAAACATAATTAAGCTGTGGATGAATTCTACATCCAAAGCCTGTTTCAGAACCGCCCCCTTAGCAAATGATAGACCCAGATGAGATCCATGAGCAGACACCAGTCGATCAGCCGCCGTCGCCATATGAAGTAGAGAAAGCCGCGCTCGAATAAGAGTCTCCAAGTCAAGATCTCCGCCATTACCACCTGAAAGAAGCAGGATGCTGAACTATCTACACAAATCCCATTGCGCGCAGACATACTCTCGTCATCTCTTCCATATCTCTCACCCCAAACCAACCCTCTCTGGGACCGAACGTCATAACGGCGCGGCGTAGATAGCCGTAATCCGACTCGGACATGAAAGTAGTGTCTCCTGTCGGATATGTTCCCCTGAAATATTGCCAAACACCGCCCAAGACATCCCTGTTGCCCCTATATATCACCGTTGCTTCATCCGACAGGCAGGCGTGAATGCATTTGATCAGGGGAACCAGGACGTGGCAACAATGGGTCTGAAGCGTAAACCAAATATCGACCTGAAGCAGTCTCTGCCCTTTTCCTTTACCGATGTTGTACAGCCATTCCGGAATTTTCTCGAGGTCTCGGAGAATGAGCAAGACCTGACCGACAAGAGCCTTAGAACGAGTAAGACCTGGCAGACAACAGCCTTAGAATTCTGCAAGTAGCGAATGGGAGTCGATAATGAATACCGTCGAGAGTCTGCGATCGAAATGTGATGTTGGGAAAATCTGGGAGCTGCTGAGAGCAAGGGACTTTTGGTAATGGGTTGGGACTTAGGAAGTCGCGATGTTGATTCTGTAGTTGAGGCAAGTGAATCGATCTTGAGATTTCGAGAAAGCGCAACAGAAGGAATCCATAGCGAGACCCAGCTTCGTGCCTCATAAGGCTCTGCTGAGTGAGAAGGATGTGAACGATTTCCAGGAATTAATGGGAAGAGCGACATGATTGCCGGACAATACTGAGAATTTATTCTTATGTCTAGCCTCGCCTAGTCACGTTATTTGTCACCAACAAGATGAGTTGAATCTCCCCAAGTACCTGTTCCGTTGCTCAAGTGATCGCACAACAATTGTCACACTTAGATCTCTCACTTCTCAACCTGGTCACAACACTTAGTAAACAACACCAATGAGCCAAGTTAAGCTGTAAGGCTGTTCTTAGCATCGCTGATCTAAGGGTCTCCATAACGAATCTCATCCCTTCCTCTAGTGCTAGTACAAAGTCTCAGCGGACATACAAAATTTTCAGTGTATCAGTTGACATGTATCTGTGATCGCAAATTCCCAAGTGTTCATCAGTCTCTCAAGAAGAACGGCATCTTAGTCTGCTTAGTGAGACTAGCTAGGGTGAAGCTACGCACTTTTAGTCCAGATTGGCGGACCGAGAGCCTTTGCTTGGGATAAAGGCCTCCAGGGAAGGAGTTTTCCCTGTTGCTTTCATTGACTCTTCAAGTGAAATCGGTAAAGAATGTGCACTCAATAACATGACCTTGAAAGCAGAAATGCGATTGGTCTTCGATTGTACAGATAGTGCACAAAATGAACACGATGTCTCTATGTATGATCGCGTGAAACGACAACACTGCTCTACGCAACCAGAGTAGACTCGCGTAAGCCACTTTCACATTGTGCTCAGCAAAGCGACCTGGCTTTGATCCGGGTACCATATCATTGCCCGATAGCGTAGAAATTATGTGCACAAAAGGCAAATTGGATTAGCGAGTTCGTATATCTGCAGCCTTACGCCAAGTGCATGCACTTATCTGACTCGCGTAAAATCGGCGCCAAAAGCTCGAGGAAGACAACGCACCGCTTGACTTTTCACACCATCTTAACTACCAGCGCCGATTGGATGTTGTTGCCATCATTTAGGGTGCTCTGCGACGTGCACCCTCTCAAAATGTCATTTCCGACTCCAAGAGAAGGCAGAGTTCGCCAGGTGCTTGTGCCCGGAATACTTCAGGCCTGCCCCTTAAGCTTGTCGGAGCTCTTGAGGCGATTTTGAGATCCTATTAGCGATCATGGCCGCGTGCGCGAGCCACGACCGTCCTTGACTGGAGCCGAAGAGACCCAATCATCTACAAAATTCCTATCTCGGTTGTCCTTGTCCGACGCTCGGCTCGACCGCATATCCCAGAGCCAGGCCCGACGCGACGACGCCTTCAAGACGAAGACCAAAGGTTCTTCCGATAGGCTGACAACGCATGGTGGTGGCGACAAGGTGCTATTGTTCGGCTGATCCTCCAATGACGAATACCCACAATATCCTTGGATTAGGTGGCTGCATGTCCGAGCGTGATACACGGCGTTAAGATGGTAGCCGTGAACAAGAAGGAGATGGACATACAGATCGGCCAGAGGGCTTAGAAGCCTGTCGAAACCAATTTTGTGGTAGCCGAAGACCCCGGCGATACCAATCAGAGATATCGCGGGTTGCTCAAGAGCCTCCATAAGCGCTTCAGGTGTACCTCAGCTTTGAGACAGGTTTCTGGTGAGGACCTACAGTCTTTAATACTGCGAGTCCAGTACTCAATAATTTTGTTTACGATGCTTACCTGGGAAAGAAATGTGCCACAGAATTTAAGGATGCAGGCAAATAGTCCTGACTTTGATGGCTGCCAGACTACTATGACATGACCGCGATTTCATCAATAGCACATCAAGGTTCGCAGCACAAGATACTCGTACAATGTCAGCTTTGAATTGTTGCCGTCGTGTTTGGGGAACCGTGCACAGTACATAATTTAGCGCAAGATGTCAAAGCAGATCTTGTAAGTACCACGCCAATGACAATTAAGTCCGCAAATAATCGACGCGGGCGCAGGTAATGCTGCATTTAAAGGAAGATTCTGTTCTGCATAGGAACCTTCGGGCGACAGCAGGTACCTGCCCGTTTGGATTGTTTCCAAATAGGCAGTCATCCATAAGCTCTCTCAGCACCTTACTTTTCGTTTCTTTTTTCAAAGGTCTCCTAGAATTGTTGGAGTTGCAATGGCCCCCACGCTGGTTATCGGGGAGGCCCGACGTCCAGCTCGGTTGTTCCATGAGCGCCAGCTATTCTTTGTCTTCCTCTTGACCATTGTTTTCTTCAAAAAAGTTTGACTAATTTGAAAACATGCAGTCGTCCTAGGAGCTCAGTATAGCACTGGAGTTCTCGGAAATGTTGACTATTGCATCCAAAGGCCCGATTTAATGCTGAAATTGGCGTCGGCAACGCCGAAACGCGTCGCAATCACGTCCGGCACAGCATCTGAAGTCAAATGCTTCGTAGGGTCCAACGGAAAGGATCATTTATGGCAGTCGGCGCGGCGGAAAGCACGTTTCAACCTTGTGAGAAGTCCAACAAGCGAGGCCGTTCCGAAACAAGATTGTTAGAAATCCTTCAATCTCGAAGTGATTGCTTATTTTTATCGCGGACCGAGATTGCCACCAACTCGAAAAGTTGAGTGATATGATAGTTTGATGTGTCAACTCGTTTCCTGATTAAAAATGATGCGGCGTATAATGCACTAAAGAGAATTTGGCTAGGGCAAGATAGAGTTCTCGGTACCTGCAGTAATGTTTCAGCCAATCAAGCCCAAACACCAACCCGAGGCTTCAACGGGAAAATGATATCAAAGCCCAGCAGTGTGCCATTGACAATCGATCAAGCTAATGGGGTGCTTTTTTCGTTTTCTCCAGCCAAGATTGATTGAGGTTACTCGCTTCGAGGCTTCAATTCGCGTGGCCGATAGATTGTGAGGCGAAAATGATCGACGGGATGGCTGCGCAAGCTTCGCTTGGTACAGATCACTGCCGTTTTGGAGCCACCTAAGTGCATTAAAAATAGAGACCTACGATGCTGATCCCAAGCCTTGGGTTTTTGGCGTCGTGGAGGTCAGCCAAACACTAATTTGACATACCTGATATTACCCGAGCTTGCACCTACCCATACCTTGTTACCCCAATCTGCCGGTATTCCCGGGATGCCAGTGTGGCAAGCATATGACCGCGTCGTAGGGCTCGTCAGCTTCGCAGATGGTCGTGATAATTTGGGGTAGGTGGGGGGGCAAAACCAAGAAAGGAAGTGCCAACATCCTGGCGATATAGACTTTATCGAAGCTGAGATGCCGTTTGGACTGTCGCCGTGAGCCCCGGCCACTACCCTTGGGACAAAGGCTGGACGTCATTTGCTGCAAGGCGTTTCGATGGGCCGAGGGGCTGGTCACCAACAGTAAGATCTAAGGGCCTCCAACTGAGATCTGAAAATAACTCGGTGAATTTTAGGTATGAGCAAACCAGGCAGAAAATAAAACGAACGGATTGAAGGAGCCAGGCTTAAAAGTTGAAACAAATGACCGAGTCAAGCCTGTGTGACCAGAGCGTGGAAGGACCGGAGTCTGGACACCCAATTGGATGGGCCATCTGTCTGTACTCTCCATCCGAGAAACCGGTGTTTGATAGAGATATGGAAGCCATGAGTCCTCGTTCCTCTCGGGCTTGGGCTTGTCAAAGTATGGTGTATGGTTCACGGCGAAAGATGAAGGATTTATCAGAGGCGCTAGCGGTTGACTTTGCTGCTTAGCCCCCTCCCAGCCGGAAACCGCGTATGCTGCTCATCTCTTTCAGCCATGGCGTACGTAGTATGATCCTTAATACTTTGCATGGCTCTTCCTGAGGTATTTTCTGACCTCGCTGCTAGGGCTCACACATCGCTCAGACGTATTCTATGTCGTCTCGCTCGGACGTTTCGAGGAAGCGTCTCATTCTAAAACAGGAAACCACGGACAAACACTGCCTCGCGCTTGTCATTTCTTCGAAGCCACAGCGCTTTTTATCCGCGTGTCAATTTGATACGTAACAAGCGCGAATAAGGACAGAGTTTCGTTCCTACAGTAGCTCCCAATTAGTATACGTTACAGACTTGGTCCAAGCCTCTCACAGGCCGTTAAAACAGCCCAGATCACAGATCGGACCCCAAGGTCCTTGCGTTGCTTAGGTACCTATTACATTCCCATGCCGCCCAATTGGATGCCTTAAAATCCGTTCTCGTGCTCAGCTCCTAGCTTCTTGAGCTGTAACAGCCGAGGGCTCTGGTCTGTCTCCCTTTATAGGGCAGGTCAGCTGTTAAAAGAAGTTGGCCCCTTCGGTCGGAGTATTAATATTGCCTCGCTTCAATATCAGTGTGGGTGCACAGTACCGACGATCTTTCGCCCCAACCAACATTGAATGCATTAGCTGACCGTTGCGTGTGCATAAGGATAAGGCAAGCGCAGCCTCACGGTGTCCCGGTGCATATCATCATATTCCTTTTTCTAGGCTGTCTAGACTTGGCAGCAATACAAGGATTCACATCCTACCTTGAAGAATTCGCCGGGCCGAACCACACCCACCATCCCTCACTATTCCTTTCACTTTCTTCTTGTCCTGATCTGTGATCCGTTCGGTTCCTTATTTAGAACTACTCAGAGGCTTGTTAGTTCATTTTCACCGGTAGTATCCTTGCATAGGTCGATCACATCAACTTTACTAGTGCCACCTTCCTTTTTCTACAAGTCGTTCACCCAGGCCTACATGGACCTATGACTACGTTGGAGGATTACACTGTCGCTTCACCATATGACTGGTGAGAACCCCTCTAAACCATGTGTTGGTTTCCTCGGAGCCATCTCCTTGTTCCTGATGATTGGCTTAGTGGATCAGGCGCTTTGCACAGCCTGCAACTCAAAAAGACGACCCCCCAAAGGACCGCGTCGAGTACATACTGAGAGCCTCCGTGATTGCCTTAAGAGAACTGTGGTTTCGTCGACAATCTGGCCGTGTACGAGACCCCACCTGCTTCGCCTGTGTGGCTACGAGCAGCGGCCTCCAACTCACCGTTCGGCCATAAGCTTGGCCGAACGAGTGGTATGGACGGTGACGGACGACGGCGGAGGCAATACGAACAGTCAAACTACTCCCAAGGATACTCCGCTAATTTTGGTGGGCAAGGCCCCACAGCGCCAAATGTACAAAATGTTCGAGGAGTGACACAGGGTGACGGTTCGGATCGGTTCAGGCAACCACATTTGTTGACGACACAGGCCCCTACGTCTGCACCTTTGCCTGTAGCTGCAGGGAGCCCACAAGATCTGGGAAGCTATGGCTATGTACCTGGACAGCAATACACGACTCCAGGTATGCACGGACCAGCATTTCCGTACCAACCAGAGTACGCTCAAGAGTCTCAGCGGCAGCGATATCCTCAATATCAGTCGCAGATGATGTATCATCCCTTGCAACAAGCACAACAACAGTCTCCATATGAGCCTAGTGCTCAGTACCAGCCACGACAAAATGCAGCTGAGGTTTTATCGAGCCAATTCGGAGTCCCACGCCAGTACTACAATCAGGGAAACGTTATCAACGTTTCAGGGGCTACAGTGATGCCTCAAACATACCCAACGGCCACGTATCAGCAATCTATACAATTCAATCAGCCCACTTCGCTTGGGCGCTCAACTCTCGCATCTTCATACCCAACAATGACACAAGATTTCAGTCAGACTGCGAACCCTGAAGAACCATCGGAGCCAGAACAAGAACCAGGCACCCGTGCTGAGCTATTCGCAACCTACCACAGTGCTCTACGGGAGACGAATGAAAACACCTTCAGGAGCAGGTTGATTGAGGCCGGGGCATCATTAGCCAATCTTTCAGAGTGGCTGTTAACGCATGCTGCAGGCCTTGGTATGTCAGCAACTATGGACTAACGGTTGTTCGGAAGCTGATTTATCCCAGGGCTATCAAGAGATGATCAGAGACTACATGCGGAACGAGTCGAGCTTTGGGACAATTTCAACAACTGCTGGCTTGCTCTGCTTCAGCGCCAGAAAGACGATACACGGCAAATGCTCGATACGGGGCGATCTCCGGCCCGACCGCAGAGTCTGCTGCCCGTGGAGACTCTCAGAAAGTTGGGCGAAGATCTGATAGTCCATGCTGATGAACTTGAAAAGCTTGGACTCGTCGACTATCAAATGGGTGTCGCCGAAGAAGAGATCCTTGAGAGTAAGTCAGCTACGGCACAAGTTGTTCTTGGTGTGCATGTTTTTTCGGTCGCTAATTAATCTGCAGTCCTCGGAGAATGCATTGACTTGCTCGTACGTTATACTTTCTGAGCTATTATTTCCCCTTTCATGCCTTGGTTTGAGCCGGAAAAGATGTCCGGCTCCTGAGACATGTCTCTCGACTAAAATGTATTTCAAAAGTGAAATGCTGACTCCGAAATCGTTTAGGCCACCGACAAGGAAGAAGAACCTGAAGCAGAACCAGGTGCTCAATCAACCCAGGCCATCGGCAATCGATGAGTGACCTGTGTACGCATTTACCCTTTCACTCGACCTTGGGATGCACTCACTAGATCGTGTTCTCTACTCATACAGCCGCCAAATTTCACCGGTCATGTACAGCTCACTCTCTACTCCGCTACAATGCTCTACATACGAGAGCCCTTTGGTACATAACAAGATTCGCACGCAAAGACTACCAGCAACTTTCAGTACATACACACCACCACCTCTCGCTATCGAATTTTCACCGAGTATAAAATCCACAAATTTTTCTTTTCCATTCTTCAACACCTGTACCATTGTATCACGATACTTTATCATGCATCGTTACGACTTAGACTTAAAGGGGCAACCGGACGCCAAGGCGTTCAATGTAAAAAGACTAGGCAAAAATACCCAGGGAGGCACTCGTCATTTTCGTCATTTTTAGCTTGCATTGGTTTACATTACGAGATGTGTACAACAGCCCTATCGGGCTTTCATTGTTATCCAGCATCGGCACGGGGAAGAAAGGAGGGGAGATGGAGAGTTCGGGCATGAGACCAAAGCAGGCTTTGGTCTTTCTAGATACAGGAGGGCGCAAGCCTCACTACACGAAGGGGGGACAGGAGAGAAGAGCATCGAAAAGGGTGCGAGCCTCACTACGGTGGAGAAAACGAGAAGAGCATTGTGAGCAACACCAGCGAGCGCAACAGCCCTGCTTCCATTTGGACAGATGGGGAGCTCAGCGCCGCGGTAGGATCAAGTAGCGGTATCTTAGCATCAGATAAACACAAACACAAGGTTTCCAGCTGTAATCTACGCTTCACCTTGACATGATTGCCGATACTATCAAGTCGTTAGTCCATGAAGCCGAGGTCATTGGAGAATGAGACCTCAAAGCCGAGACAGCCTCGCCCAGACTCCCGCTACCACTGAGCTGAAAGTGATTGATACCCAATCACCAAATAAAACCCATCACACCCATATATCACATGACCTTGACTTGATGTAGATACGATCGACATTGTTGTGGCTGCGTGTAGAGTTGCTCCTTTGGCAGAACGCCAAAGATCGACATTGCATAAGTCGTACAGGGGTCGCGAGGGGGGTGTGTGTGAAAAGCGAGCATCACGAGGCTGTGTTTTTCATGACATGGATTCTTCCTTGCAGTTGTTGGCTGAAACAAGACACATGATGCAGCTCTGCTTGAGGCAACGTACACATTTTTGTATTTTACTAAATGAGATGCAAGGGCACATAAGACGCGCGTGCGTAGCTAGGAATAAAGTACTTGGCATGCGTCGAAACCCTTCTTGCCAAGACAAGGTAAAAATGACAAGTCGATACTGCTGGGAGAGCAACGAGGCGAGATGACATAGTCACGATCTTGGGGATATTAACACGTGACATCTCCCGTAGAGGTGTTGATGTAGAGAGCACTGAAAGAATCATGGCATAAAATTCTATTGGATGTAGACCCTATGTGGCTGCCTCGGGCTGCTGCCTTCTAGTGAAGTAGAGCAGATCGTTGACAGGCATGTTCCGAACTCGTCATTCAAGGCAGCCTGACAACAAAGCTGCCTCCATTTATAGTAATCATCATCAAAACACTTTCTCTGGAGCCTGGGTCGTTCGTGAATATTTCGTCACTTAGGTTTCGTCAACTTCCCCACCTCACCTTGCCGGCAAAGATTCGAGCTATCGCTATGGGGTATCAACTAGAACTGATCTGTGTGGCCGTAAGCACTTGCCACCCGCAATACTCCCAAGTTGAGACATCGGATGAGGCCGCGGAGGGTAACAGGCTTGCGAACAAACGAAAGGGAAGTTGTACCTAACGTCATGCTCAGAGAAACATCTGTATTCTCCACCATCTTCGTGAATTCCTCGAAGCTGATCTTGCCATCCCGGTCCGTATCCGCCTCCATGATGGTCTTGTCCACAATCTGTCAACACACCATTCGTCAACCAGTGTCCTTTAACTCAATTTTTCCTAACAAGAGTGTTGGCGTTTCCACTTTGCCTCCGCCCCCTCATCTCCTCGCCACACAGTGACAGTATTGCCCGGTTCCCAACCTCTTTTGCCAAGGGTGACCAACCTGCTGTAATTGCATATCCTTCAAATTGCTCCCCACCATCATCTTGAGCACAATAAACAATTCGCCATTGCTTATGTATCCGTCACGATCGATATCGTAGACCTTGAAGGCGAATCGTAGCTTCTCTTCTTTGTTGCCTTTGGAGCTGAAGGCGCTGAGGCCGGAGACGAATTCCTGGAAATCGACATCTCCGCCGCCGTCTTCATCGAATATGGCGATCATTCTGTTTTGAGAGAGAACTGATCAGCTTAGGGATTCTTAGGGCCGTATGGCCGGTCGAGGGGGCTATGTGGGAAGGGTGATTGTACCGAGTCGCGAGTGGATTGGAGGAGACTTGGGGCAGGGAGAGGAATTCGTCGCGTTCTATCGTTCCGGAGTTGTCCTGTGTGCGTAGTGAGCTTCCAGCATGGCGATAATCGCTAACAAGTTATCTCCACCTTATCGAGTTTCATAAATCGCTTTCTCAATCTGTCGACTTCATCTCGGTCGACTGCGGTGGTGTCACCCCGTCAGCCTCTGATCTCGACACATAGACCTCCTCCGCAATGCCTCACAGTTTGATCCTTGTATGATGCTGTCCAGCAGCTGACTACTCGATCCTGCTCCTCGACGACGAGCGTCCATGAGAGCTGCATTGTTTGGGTCGTTGGAGTCGGTCATGGTTGGTTATGTTGTTGCTCTTGTATGAGTGGGAATAGTCAATGTAAAACTTAGCGCATTGCGTTATCACGTTATTGTGTGCTCAAAGGGTCGTGAATATCGTCCAAATGTAGCTCAAGTGTGGTGTTGGATGATTGTTTTCACTACTAGCTGAAGCTACACTTACGAAGTTCAGGGAGGGGCAAGCCGCAACCGGAAAAGTGATAAGCTCGGCGCCAGGGGGCGCGCTAAGGGTCAAATTCCATCACTCGGTAACAACACCCATCACAAGGGCAACAACAATCCATCAATCCGCGAATAACTCGACACAAATTTCATCAAAATTTTACCGGTCCCTAATGCCAGACATGGGCTTAAAATGCGCACCATGAAGTTCATAATAAACACCAAAGTGCCTCGGTTGTGGTATCCCGATCTTCCTCATCCCCAAAATGACTCGCGCGACCACTGCCGCTGCCTTAGGGTCGCAACGTGAGTGTACCACGTTTATCTCAACCATGCATGCCTTGACATATTTTCATACACTGACTTCAAATACCTGCAGGCATAAGGCAAAGAAAGCTCAATACTCGAAATGGGCTCGGAATAGTTCGAGAAGATGAGCTCGAGCCTATTGATGATGAACTCCAGAGGAATGTGCCTAGAATTGATACCGGCATAGAGAAGGCAGAAGAACAGCAAGTCATCCCTATTTCTTCTGCTTTGTTCCTGTGTTGTTTTCAGTTCTCTTGTAGCCAGGTCTTCCAGGGTTCATCTTCGTTTTCATTATTTCGCGATCACCCAAGCACGTCACCTAACGTCAACGAACAGGGAACACCACTTGCAAGCCGCACTGTCAGCTTCACAAGCAGCTGCCATCGGTGGTAAAGTTGCTCAGATATACATCCCAACTCCAGATGCGGTTCCAAGTTCGATCGACTATGAGAAACTTTACCCTCTTAAGTATAAGCAACCGCATTCGTACATTCGGTTTTCTTCCACCGTAGAAGATGTCGCCGGCTGCCCATATGACTTGGACGAAGAGGATGAAGTTTTCTTGAGGTCAATGAACAAGAGAAAGAATGCATCGACTCAGTGTTCCGATGTCGTTTTTGAAGAGATAATGAACTGCTTCGAGGAAACGGCTCAATCCCAACAGCCGTGGGCGGCAGTAGACAGTCCGCCTGTGATTTCGTATGAGACCACTGAAGAAACGATGGACGATTACCTTGACTATGCTCAAAAGCGGTTCTCCAAGGAGATTTATGAGCACTGGAAAACTCGAAGGTTAGAGGCCGGCAACAAATCACTAATACAAGGCCTTAAGGTAAGTCATCAGTCTCTTGTTTTTAAACATGGATACTGACATGGTCAAGTTCGAGACTGGTGCAGACACTGACGACGCTGATCCTTACGTCTGTTTCCGGAGGCGAGAGGTTCGGCAAATTCGCAAGACGCGCGGTAGGGATGCTCATAGTGCCGAGAAGCTCAAGAAGCTCAGAAAGGAGCTTGAAGAGTCTCGCGAGCTATTAGCAATGATCAAGCAGAGGGAACTCCATAAGCGGGAGCAGCTCGAAGTAGAGAGGCAACTCTTTGAACAACGGACCAACCTGAGGCAAGTCAAGCAAAATCTCCCGGATCAATACAAGCAGGGAGACGAGGATATCCTCATCAACCAGAAGGTAAGAGCAATGGTGGTGACCTTAACAAGTTTTGCACTGACGCCAGAACCAGCCAAAGAAGAAGCCTCTGGAGATTACTCAGCGGATGCCGAATATTCAAATTCCCCGAAGAACCGATGGCCGACCTGCAGAATCCGATCTGCTCCATCTCTCTGAGTGGCACGCGGAGCGCGAGAGAGAGATCTCGGAAGCGATTGAGGAGAAGATTCGACAGCATCAGAAGTGGAATGAAGGCTTCGTTGACTTGACCAAGGCGCCACTGACGCCTCCATCAGAAACTGGTACCGGATCGACTTTTCGTACCGCAACGACAGAATACTTACCTACACCACCTGCCTCAGTTTCTTCGGAGCATTCTGGGGACGGTGGGATGGATTTTGGGACCGTGAATGCAAACAAGGCAGAATCGGTAGCCGTGCGCTATGCGTCTCCATCCTATGACGGACCCTGTCATAGTCAGCCCTCATACCGGCGTAGATTTGGCAGAGGCGGCCGGCTACTCATCGATCGTAGAGGAATGCGTATGACGCAAAAGGAAAACGTGGACTCTGCCATTGCGGATCGGTACAAGTATGACGATGACGACGATGAGAACGAAGTGCCAAGATACTATGTCGATCCGTTCGACACTGCGAGCATGGTATTCAGGTCGAGAATTCTCCCAGGGCAGCCTACACAGGCACAGATGCAGGCTATGAGAGCCCAGAGGGAAGCAGCTCTAGCTGCACAGGCAGCAAACCACGGAAATTCTTCGACAAGGTCTTCACGGCAGCCGGGATCCGATGGATAACCAGCCTGAGGAAGTGCTAGATGATTGCAACCCCGCCGTTGCCAAACAGGATATCCATTTGAACTGCATAAACACTGGGCAGCTGCTGAACACGGTATAGGACCGGATGATCGACGGAAGTACTGTAAGCTGTCGATCTGTACCATCCGTAGGACAGGCTATGAAGGTCCTCGTGGAGAATTCGTTTGCAAGTCGGACTGTTGGAAGAAGGGAAAGTGGATCATGCATTTGTGAAGCATTAGATGTTGGCGGGATGGAGATCGGAGGAATCATACCCAGCAATTGTGTTCTGGGGTACCCCGGGGTAGAGAATCCTGAGTGACAAGTAACCAAATAAAGCTAAAAATTCAGAATCTTCTCCTCTTGGCATGACTTGTATCTTGCTCTTGCTCGGTTGCCGAACCAAGTTTGGCAATCCTTTTGTCAACTTTGTCGGCTGCTTTTGCTAGGATTTCTTTCTCACCCAAGCGGACCTCGATAGCCATTCTTCGGCGTCTTTGCACGTCAGCATCCTCCAACAGGGTAGCATCTTCAGCTATCGTTGTTCGGTAAGCGCTCTGTCTCGAAGAAATGATCCTGCGAAGGACTAAAGCCAGAGGCATTCGTAAAGATGGCGGTGGCTGCTCTGGTGGGTCCTCCAAAGCTTCCGTGAACTCCTCAGAGTTGAGCAGTAGGGCGGTAATTGTAAGAACAAGAGCTCTATCGAATTCGAATGCCTGATTTGCCGTAGAGCGAGTAATATCATAACCATCTTGCAAAACTTCCCACTCTGCCGTAAGGTCAAGCTACATCCAGTTAGCAAGTCTTTGATTAGTCGCAATTGCTTGAAGAACATTACCCGGTCGTTCTTCTCTTTTTGGTTGAGCGTGTTGTGTTCACCGGCCGCTTTAATAACGGTCTCGATGTCTACTTCCACGACGTCCCATCTCTTGTAATTATCCGTGACATATCCATACCTCCGAAGTAAGTCGGACCTAGGAAGCTGACCAAAGTCGTTGAAGATTTGCTGTCCTTTTCGAATAGATTTGAGAGTGATCATCGTCATTGAATTCTCTTGCTGCAAAAGGTGTGCCTGATGTTGTCAGGCTACTCGCAAAGTGTTGAAATTCATGAGACCCACATTGTTCAGGTCACCGTCGGCATTAAACAGGTCCGCCAATGGGATCATCCCTTTGTTAAGCTCATAAGCAGATTGAGAAGAGCCGTCTGCTTCATCCTCGTCTTCGTCTTCCGATGTTGATGATCCAGCTTCTAGATCAAACCCGTATGCCATGATCAATGTAGCCATCCTGTGAGCCAGCCTTAGGAGCGCACTCTCGGCATCGGTGCCAGCGAATGCTTGAGCGTGATGGCCAAAAATCTCCGCATTTTGCTGTACCAATGGCAGTAGACACTTCTTGAAAGACTCATCGGCATCAGTCTTGCCTATTTTGTCCAGTACAGCGCTGCCCTGTAGCTCAGCGAGCTCGTCCGAGGACCAATAGATCAGAGTGTCAAAATCTCTAGGTAAGATGTTCAGATATGGCCACCATGTAGACTTCTCTCCAAGACCGTCTTCGTGGATCATGACCAGGACTAATGAGTTCCAGGCATCGAGACATTCGAGTATGGCTGGTTTGACAGTCTGAAGGTTCGAATTGTGGGTTGTGAGTATAGATGAGTGTGCAATGCTGAATAGCTCTTCGTCTTCTTCTATGACCTCCGTGGCAACTGCTTTCCTGTCAGCGAAGAGCTCAGAGAAGTATTGACCGAGAAGCTACCTATTCCTCTACCAGCATGCTGCTCTCTCAAATCAGCTATTTGTATCTTTGGGCTAATCGTTGTTCCTGCCCGTTGCTGCAGCCATTGCAAGAACTCAGTAGTCTTGACTTGGAAGTCTGCATCCCCCCGGCTGGTAGTCATGCTGCCATGCCAAACGCGAATAGTAAGAGCAGGATGTGTAGTGGAGACGGTTGTTGGAGATTGGGTAGTTTATTATCTAGGACCGAGCTTGTGCCGGCACTAGCTCTCTTTGGACCCCGCCATTGTCATCCGTCCAAAACCACACACTCAGGTCCTCATGACCTCCTACGATAATCTTGAGGCTTCTACAGGATATTGTAGCTCATGGTTTACTAGTCAAGCCTCTATATTTTCAGGGACTCTTCCCACCATGGCAGCAGAACTCACCACGACGAAGCTCAACGCTGAAAGCCACTTACTCTTGGTATACACTCCATGTTCTCTTACGCGAGGCCCCAGCTTATACATGTGCAATTCGTAGGAGCAACCTCTTCTCCGTCTCCCCCACGAACTTGCCCGCAAAAACTTTAAGACTGTGCAAAAGCACGTCGAACGAGAGAACAAAGATATCCTATCAGCCCTAAAGACAACAGCGAACGCCGCATTTACCGGCCATGATTCGAGCCAAACTCTCAGTAACCTAGACAACATGATAAACCGCATGCAAGGTCTTAAGCGGAAAATGGTAAATTTGCACAACGAAGAGAAGATATTACATCAGCACTCGAGGAGGCGGATACAGCATCTACAAGACCTGTATGAGATACCCAGCCTGGCAGATGTCAAGTACGATGAATGGTCGAGGGTCAGGTTAAACAGGCTATTGGTGGATTACCTCTTGAGGTGCGGCTACGGAGAAAGTGCAAGAGCGCTGGCAAAGGAAAAGGGTATAGAGGAATTGGTAGATCTGGACGTCTTCGTGCAGTGTCATAGGGTCGAAGAGAGTTTAAGGAGAGGCAGTACGAAGGAGTGCCTGGCTTGGTGCGCGGAGCACAAGCCAATGATGAAGAAGACGGATGTAAGCGCTATCTGATTGCTCTCTCAACCGTCTATATGCTGATGCTGGGTATACAGAGCCGTCTTGAGTTTGAACTTCGGATGCAACAGTACATCGAGCTTCGCCGGAACGGACAAGTCGTAGAAGCCAGGCAACATGCCCGGAAATATTTGACCCAGCACGCAAATACGTATCCTAAAGAGGTGAACAGAGCAGCAGGACTGCTAGCGTATCCCCCAGATACTCAAGTGCAAGAGTATAATGTATGTCTCTTTTCAAAAGTGCCATTGCTTGGAGACTGACATAGGTAGATGTTATATTCGCCAGCCCGGTGGGATTTCCTCGCCACTCTTTTTGTTCAGACCCACCACGAACTCTTCTCACTCCCCGCACGTCCGCTCCTCCATATAGCACTTTCTGCCGGCTTGTCGGCTCTCAAAACGCCATCTTGCCATTCCAAACATGCCAGCAGCACAGCGAATGCAAGTTCCACAACCACTTCAGTATGTCCGATTTGTTCCACAGAGCTGAATGAGCTTGCTCGCAAACTGCCTTATGCACACCACACGAAGAGCTACGTTGAGAATGATCCCGTTGTCCTGCCGAATGGTAGGGTCTACGGGCGCGATCGATTGCTCGAGATGAGTGCAAAAGTTGGTCTCGACCCTGGTCATGTGAAAGATCCGACGACCTCACATTTATACCCGGCTTCGGACATTCGGAAGGTGTATATATCATAATCGTCCAGCATGATATTCAGGAGTATCCAGCAATCGACCATAGCGATGGCGTTGGTCTGGGAGCATATATAGCAAGAATCGACGCCGGGTTCACAGATTGTCAATCATCCTCTGAATCACTATTTCCCCTCTTCTTCTTGCTCTCCGGTGTTGGCTGTGCTTCTTTCTCGTTGACCTCGAAGATATAGGTCCTCGCCGGCCGATCTTCACCCTTCCAGCCCCCACCACCCTCTATATTCCCTAAGGTCCTAGCGTGCTTATAGCCGGGATATGCACTCGCTTGGAACTTGAAGCTCCTTCCAACTTTCAAGCCTACGTGTCGCGCGAGGTCCCTGATGTTCCACAGATCATACGGTTCGCCCTCGAAAATGGTGACGATGATTGAACCTTCGGCCACCATGAGAGGCAGCGCAGACTTGAAGAAACCTACAAGAAGCTCTGCGCAAGGATCAATTGACGAAGTCTCCATCAAAGGTCTTTAAGACATGGCTTACCCTGATTATGCCGAACCTGGCGATTGACATCCTTCGTTAAGCCCCCAACATGCGGGAAATTGAACACCACCTTATCGAACCCGCCTCTCTTCACTTCTTTTCCTCCACCGTCAGACGTCCCAGGCTTACCCAGCTTCGTCGCATCGACACCATATAGTACTTGGCAGCCGTCTTCCTCGAGTACGCGGATATGGGATGCCACTTGTGGATATTTCCCGCAGAGGGCTGATTGCATATCGAAGCTCGTTGCAATGAGAGAAGAGCAGCCGTGAGTCTCAAGGAGCGAGCGTGAGAAGGAAAAGTCGCCTTCGCCAACTAGGAGTACATGGTCGGTGGGTGAGAACGGAATTGTTGGGGCGGGTGGTGGTGCAGATTTGGAGGGCTTGTTGTGTTTAACGGACTTGCCGGAGAACGTCGCCAGCTTCGGAACGACTTTTCCAGGGGTTTGATATGGCTTGGAGTGCAAAGCTTTGAACTTCGTCCTCTTCGCTTTGCCCATTGCCAGGTATGATCTCCACGAAATCCTGCAACGCGTGAGGTACCTGGTCAGAGCTTCAACATTCTAGCGCAGCCGAAGATTTGCCGTTCGGACTACATCCCGCCGCCTACACCTTCTTCCAAACTACTTCATCCCAGCAATGCTGCCTCGATGAGTCCCAGCATAGACGAGCAGACTCTGAAAGATGAGATTGCTCGTCTGGAAACACGGCTCTCCGCCGCTCGGGCCCAATTGGCCACGATCTCCGACGCCAACGTCTCAAACCATCTAACCCCCAATGGCCTCTCCGCATCTTCCAACGCTCATCTCCCAAATCACCCCCTGCTTCTCCTCTCCGACAGTGCCCTCCCTCTCGGCTCCTTTGCCTTTTCCTCTGGCCTAGAGTCTTACCTCGCTCACCACTCCACCACCAAAGGAAATCCGTCCGCCTCAGAAAACTTCCCCCGATTTCTCGCTCTGGCGCTCATATCTCTGGCTACAACCACACTACCATACCTTCTCGTTGCTTACAAATCTCCAGAGAAGCTTCGGGATTTGGATGCGGAGCTGGACGCATGCACGCTGTGTCCTGTAGCCAGGAGGGCAAGTGTGGCTCAGGGAAGGGCACTGCTCACTCTTTGGGAGCGTGCACTGAAAGACGATGCCGGAGAATCACCTGCCGCGAAGGCATTAGAGCAGTTTTCAAAAGCTATGAAAGCGCCTCAGTCTCAGGACGACGAAGAAATTGAACTCAGCGGCCATTTCGCACCCATCTGGGCGGCCGCGACGTCTGCTATGGGCATAGGGCTACATGAATCCGCATACATATTCCTCTTCAACCACGCCAAGGCTGTGGTGAGTGCAGCTGTTCGAGCTAGCGTTATGGGACCGTATAAGGCGCAAGGGCTGTTGGCTAGTGGGTTGTTGAGAGGGGAGATTCAAAGTGCTATGGAGGCAAATTGGGAGAAAGGTGTGGAAGAGGCGGGACAAGGCGTCGTGATGCTTGATTTGTGGGCCGGTAGACATGAGTTGCTTTATTCGCGGATTTTCAATTCGTGATGGGACTGGCTGATAAGCAGAGTTCAAGCACGAGGTGCTCTTTTGAGGGATTCTGTATTAAGGATGAGGTCCTGTGGCCAACCGTTTTTCGCTAATCACGACCGAAGTGGATCAAACAAGCAGTCATGGATGGTTGTAGCGATCCAGATACTCCAATAGCCTTGTGCCTCCGCTTCTACATAATCTTGCCAGAACATTGGAAAGGAGAGTTGTGAGCTCACTCCAAATATTTCCAAGTTCTTGCTAGTGGAACGAAGCATTATGACTCGCTTGAGCCATAGCTCAAACAGTGTTCCAATAAATGAACTGAAAAGCAGCCGAGGCAACCCTAAAGCGGTGCCCTAAAGTCTAACCGAGAGAAGCTTCGAGAACATTCTACAGGTGCTGCGGCCCAACGTCACTTGCCGGTTGATCGCGTGGGCATCCCTTGTCCTGTCCTTGGAATCCTGGAAAGCAATTGCTTTGCTACAACACAACACCTCAAATTGTTAATAGTGCTAGTGGACTTGCCTTCGTTCACATGCGTCTGTCCGCTGCGCCTTCCAAATCGGATTGCCCCGACCGACCCTGAGCCTCCATACCGATTTGAGCCTGGTTGACTGACTCTCAGGAGTGGGCATTGCCTTCCAGGGTACTTAATTGACTTCGCTCACTCGGCAGAGACTTCGACTCCAACACCGTTTTCTAACAATACTCATCATACCCAACATGGTAGCGGAAACAAAGCTCTACAACACCTTGGGCATTAAGCCCGGTTCTACACAAGATGAGATCAAGAAAGCATATCGGTAGACTAATCCGTTCCGCCCATTTACTCGGTGCTAACATATCTTAGAAAACAAGCACTAAAGCACCACCCCGACAAAAACCCCGACAATCCCAAAGCATCCGAGAAGTTCAAAGAAGTATCACAAGCTTACGAGATCCTCTCCGACCCCGAAAAACGTAAAGTCTATGACCAATACGGCCTGGAATTCCTCCTGCGCGGCGGTACCGAGGCCCCACCTGGTGCTGCAGATGGACCAGGCGGCGTGCCCTTCCAAAGCGCCGGTGGCTTTCCTGGAATGGGAGGCATGCCAGGGGGAGGAAGATCATTCCATTTCTCGACGGGCGGTGGTAGTGGAGGATTCAATTTCAGTGATCCGTCAAGCATATTCTCGGAATTCCTCAGGCAAGGGGGTGCGGGGACGGGTGACGATGACGATATTTTCTCTCAATTTGCAGGGGTTGGTCGAAACTCGTATGGAGGAGGTCGATCATCTCGGAAGGATTCATATGGTGGTCCTTCAAGAAGGAGAGAGCGGTCGCCTGAAGTCACGACTGTCGAGCGGCCACTGCCACTTACACTGGAAGAGCTGTTTAAGGGAACGCAGAAGAAGATGAAGATTAGGCGGAAGACGTATGACCAACAGACGCACGTGCAGAATGTTGAGGATAAGATTCTGGATATAGGGATCAAGCCGGGATATAAGGTAGGGACAAAGATAAAATTCAAGGGAGTCGGTGATCAGGAAGAGGGTGGAATACAGGATTTGCATTTTATTGTTACTGAGGTATGTTTCTTTCGCAGAACAGTTCGTATCTGATTCAGAAGACTAACATAACATTCCAGAAACCACATCCCGTATTCACACGCGAAGGCGATAACCTCAAAGCAGTCGTCGAACTCGATCTCAAAGAGGCCCTGACAGGGTGGAAGCGGACTGTTACAACAATCGATGGCAGGCAACAATCAGTATCTCGCGGGGGACCGACAGGCCCAGGCTTCCAAGAAACTTTTCCACATCAAGGCATGCCGAAGAGCAAGAAGCCTTCGGAACGGGGTGACATGATCGTAGAGGTGAAGGTCAAATTTCCGACGAGTCTGACACCCGATCAGAAGACACAATTGAAGGCTGTTCTTCCTTGATTGTTTGGACCTTTGCAGTTTGCGAGGCGTTTCGAGCGTAACGACGGGAAGATGTCATGAACCTGGCGAAATTAGAGGTGTTTGCGATGGACTTTTGATGACATGCGGCGTATGATGCCTAACATTGCTAATATCATGCAGAACCTTTAGGAGAAATTAAAATGCATTTCACATTCATTATTCCCAAGAAAGTAACCCGTGTCCATGCATAGTCGACGCTAATCATAATTTCTCTATTCCCCACGTTTCCAACAAGGCACGCGGTAGCACAAGAGGGACTGAACTGCGTACTTTGTGTTCTGAGAGGGCAGGGAATCGTCACTAGCATCCATCACAGACTCTACTTTCCCCGCTTTTTGCACCATCAGCAAGGCTGCGGGAGCACCATTACTGCCAACTGTTGATTTCTTGAAAGAATTTCAGTCATCCAGCGAAGAAATCTTGCCCACCCCCTTCCCACCACCTCACATCATCTCCCCAATCCAACCGCACACCCACACAATTATCGCCCTCCGTGGCCGCGGCAGCACCGGCCCAGGGTTCGCAGCTGAACTTTTCGAAGGGCAGACTTCCCGAGTTCGTCACTCTCGCAACACTTTCCCACCTGGAAATGGATATTCCCTACCTCCCAAACGCGCTTTTCAACTGTTTTCCAAGAGGAAATGAGCGAATGGTTTGATGTATACTCACTGACTGCTCCAAGCCAGCGGGAGAGCTTGCAGATTGAGGGGTTAAGAGAATCTGTGGGGTTTCTTAGGGGACTGATTGAGGAGGAAGCGAAATTGTTGGGTGGCGAGAGCGTGGATGGGGGAGGGGTGGTGGTGCTGGAGATTAGTCAAGGCTGTGCGGTTGGGTTGTTGACCTTGCTGAGTGGGCTGTGTAAGCTTGGTGCATTTGTTGGCTTTGAAAGCATGTGTTGAGAGCTTTATCGGGGAGAAGACGGTGTCAGAGGCGGGACTGGCGGGATTCTTGCGTGCAAAGCTTGATCTTGAAGGGGTGGTGCCCTCAATTGTAGTACAGTCAGCTGCTCTGGAGACGTCTGTTTTTATGAGCCGTGCTGAGGATGATGATGAGGTTGATATTGAGCTTGGTCGACAGATGAGAGCGGTGTTGGAGAAGCTGGGAATGAGCATTACTTGGAAGGAATATGGGGATGGTGGGCATTGGGTTAAGGAACTGGGGGGATTTGATGATATTGTTGAGTTTTTAACGGCTTGAGCAATGATATCTATAAGAATAATAGGATTCAGAACCACAAAATGAGAAACCTGTCCACATACTCTATGTCACTGTCTAGTTTGGCCGATCAAGCAATATCAAATGAACGTCCGGGAGTCGACCAGTAATCAATATCTTAACCGTACAATTCTTCAGCACATGACGCCCCTCCGCCTTCATGCTTTCCACACTTGCAAGACATATTACTCTTGCAGCACAACAGTCCCACGCATAATCGATGCTCTTGAAGTCCAGCGTAAAGTGATCGAGGCCGGATAACAGACAAATAACCACTGCAATCATCAAGCCTCAGGCAATCTCTGTTTCACCCATATCCTTGATATCAGCCAGCCTATTCCGTGCGACCAACCGTTAACGTACATCAGATGGGTTCCGCGCAGATGGCCAAGGTTGTTGCATGGGAAGGACTGGAGAATATGGAGAATTTCTAACGTCTCCGAATCCAAAACGATAAAGTTGCACCGCGGGAGGTAGAAATATCGAGCCTCATTGTGTAGCTTCGAACATGTGCAGAGGAGGCCCAAGGCGGGAAAATATTCGAATTAACCTCGTTTTTCGTTGTCTTCGTTGATGGTGCCATTATCGAAGTGTGGAAATTCATACTTGCGGCGACGGGCATATGCAATTGTACAAACAAGCATATCTGGAGGGCTGATGTGTTCGTATATCATTAGGCGGATTTCCGCTGGAAGTTTGTTGATGAGGAGGCAAGGTGGCTCGGAAGAAGACATGATTTCCAATTATGTGGTTGCCTGATTGCTCTTTGTGCGATTCCATTACCTTTCTCTTTTGGTTACAAGCAGAATTGCTAGCATATAGACGGAGGATTCTATAATGGTTCCATAGATCCCCATCATTTAGCTAGATAGTCAATTCAGTGTTTTCTGCCTTGCAACACCAATACCTGAGACCGTACTCGAGCATTGTGTGCAGACGAACACAAAATGCAACCAGATTGGAATTGGGGCAGGCGCAGTAAGTATCAGGCTCTCAAGTTTGAAGATGCTAAGGATCGAAAAGTGAAAGGTGCAAGATATATCGAATTTTATTTCACATGCCATTTTTAGGAATTAGTCCCCCTTATCCCATATATGCAAAGCACCGCACTAATTGCGTTCCTTAACCCTGCCTAATATAGAAGCTTGTGAATATTTCATTCTCAAAGACAGGTCAACCAGGGCACAGCTGAGAAATTAGCTCATTTAGTGACAATGGACACCACGTCCTCGTCTGCTACTATATGGCTCAACCCCACTCTCTGTGGCACGTGTCGGGCACTGGCGCCCCACACCATGGCGTATTTGAAGGTCTCCTTGAGCGTTCGGTGAACCTGGTCGCATACCTCCTCAATCGATGACTTGTTTCGAACAATCAGTGCTTCGCTAAAGTCTGGTTCTTCTCCTTTGCTTCAGAGCCGTTAGCTTTTGACCGATCTGCCACTTGACGGGGGTTTTCCTACCGCTTTGTGTATATCCTCATCAGCTGAAGCTCTTGCCAGCATCTCTCAACCACGTCTTGAATACCAAGGTCGAGCTCGCAGCTCATGACCACTGTATGAGGTTCCCTTGCTAACTTGTCGAGAAAATCGAGAGAGACCGAATCGATCTTGTTGTACACATATAGACTAGGGATTTGATCAATTAAATTCCCTACAGACGGGAGATATTTCATACCACTTGATATATTTCCTGTGGTCCTTCATGATAACATCGATAAAGTCGTCGACCGTTGCTAGAAGTCTTTAGCATATTGAAAGGAAGGAAGGCGCAGGAAATGACTCTGACCATTCTCATCCCTCACAAGGACCTCGCAGTTCAACATCTTGTAGTCTCGTAATATATTGTAAAGCATCTTCTCATCGAGGTTCTTCGGTGGTGACTGGAAGGTGATTTTCATCCCCCCAGCCTTTTTGGGTTTCAGGTATATATTGCTGAAGGCCATTAGTGGAACCATAGAGAATCTCGGATTCAGAAAAGATAATTACGGCGGTTCTCGATTCAGTCTGATGCCGACTGCTTCCAGCTCGCCTTCTAAGAGCGCTCTCTGTTCTGCTTTTTTCGTTGCATCGAGAATCATCAGTATCAGATCACTGGTCTTGATTGATATCAGCAATGAAGCAGAATAGGAGAGCGTTTCCCTACTTTTGCAGCGCTAATGACCTGCCTTCCTCTCCCCTTCCCTTCAGAAGCACCTTCAATGATACCTGGAAGATCGAGGACCTGGATTTCGGCACCTCCATATTCGAGCACACCAGGGATAGCAGTCAACGTCGTGAACGAGTACGCAGCGACTTCGCTCTTCGTCTTTGTAATCTTCGACAGAAACGTTGATTTGCCGACAGATGGAAAGCCAACAAGTGCTATGCGGGCATCACCGCTTTTGCTGACATCGAAACCCGCACCGCCGCCTGACCCGGCACCGGGAGCTGGTTCTAACAGTTGAGCTCGAAGACGAGCGAGTTTTCTGTAGAGAGCAGATCAAAATCATGATCTTTTCAGCTTAGAAGCTTTGCCCACCCTTTCAATAGTCCCAAGTGATATTCTTCAAATTGTCAATTTTTAAACCCCCAGCAATGATTTTTCAATGAGAGCCCACCAGTAGCTTTGTTTTCTGTAGATATGTATAAGTGCTACAGTCCAATATATGGGGTTTCACGTCTTTTTACTTTGCGTCCTCCGCATCTCATCCTCGATCCTAGCAGGCTCAGCATTGTGCTTTCGAAGACTTGAGTAAGACTTACTCCTTTATTTTTTCTGTGATATTCACCATGGTGAATACTCAATTTCCCAGTAACACCAGGTGGTGAAGTATGTATAAAGTGTGAACGTTTTTCTATTTGTAGTTGCAGAATCTAGAAACCAGAGGCAAAATGCTATGCAATATGATTAGCGTCAGGGATTAGCCTGGGCGCTCCGAGCGCTTCGACCAATGAAGCGCCGTTATCGAGTCTGAGTCACCCGCAGAATTCACTGAACAAAGCTGAATATTCTCTCCAAGGCCAGCCAACTTCCTGTGAGTGTTGCTGTCTGTAAGACTGCAATCCCAACCAATACAAAGGATTTTAGCCATGAAACTTGAACTATAAGTTGCAGCTGGCCTCCAGCTGTAGCTTTGCTAGGGGCCAATTACCGGCATCAAATGCTATGATGGCTCCAACTACTACAAATTATGCAGCTATCCAGGAAGATGAGATCGAAGCTCTGCGCTCGATCTACATGGACGATTTTGTTGAGGAAGCCCAGGCTGGAGCATGGAATAAAAAGGGTGACCGTGCATTCAGAATAAAGCTCAGACCCTCTGGCGACGACGATGAGAGCGGTCTTACCCTTATTGTCTCATTGCCACCCACGTATCCAAAGACAGAGCCACGACTAAGGCTGGAATTTGGCCTGAACATACGCCAGAAATCCCGGGCAGAAGCCCAAGATATTCTCAAAAAGAGGCCAAATATTCTCATCGACTCTGTCATGATATTCGATATTGCCAGCACTTTGCAGGATGTTCTGGGTGAGAGCCCCTTGAATGTTCCTACTTTGGAAGAAGAACGAGCTGCACGCGAGCAATCTGCCCAGGTATTAGCCGTGGAAGCTGAGCAAAACCGGAAGGAGAAAGAGTTGGAAGCTCAGCGTGAAGAAGAGATATTCCTCCGAGAACTTGTCAAAAAACGAGCATCTCGCCATGAAAAGCGAGAGGACAAGTCACTAGACGCGTCTAGTATGGTCGGTGTTGGTGGGGATCTACCCGGCGTCCTCACCTTTGAAAGGGTATCTTGCAGTATCAAAGACCCAAATGGTGGGACAATCACCATAAATTCTGTGAACAGTAGGGTAAAATACCGCCAGGGACCGGTTTGCGATGTGTTCACAGTGCAGCCATTTCGACACGTTGAAGGGGAATATATCCGTGAAGACATGCCCTTTCTTGCTCTAAAAGAGTGCACAGTGTGGCCATTAGATGGTGACGAGCCGACTATGAGAAGAGCAATACAGAATTTCGAGTCAAAAATGGAATTTCATACGGGACTAAAGCCGCACCAGAGCATAATGAAGCCACTCAACTTCCGCATCCAAAGGCAAATCGACAGACCAGGATCCCGTTGGGTGATTAGCATATTAATGGAGTTGGGCCGGAGACAGTCATTGAGGGAGGCTTTGGAAATTACCGATAAATTGGATGTCAAGCTAATCCGAGCCTGGTCTATTCGGATCATTGAGGGTCTTCAGCATTATCACCGGCACGGATCCGCTCATGGAAATATACATTCGGGCAACATACTTCTTGAGAAGGGCGAAACAGAGACAGGCGATCACCGGAAAATTACCATCGCCAAGCTGTCAGACGGTGGATTTCAACGGGACTTGCACTCACTGAAAAGGGGTAAAACCCCACAAAATTGGCCTATTGCTTGGACCGCCCCCGAAAACATTAGCAAAACATCTGGAACAGACGCCATACCCGCTACCGATATATGGGACTTTGGCCTATGCTTCCTGCAGATGGCTTTCGGTTTGGACGTTCTAAGCGACCATCAGTCGCCAAGTACATTTCTTGAGGAGGTCGCATTGACAAAGAGTCTACGGGCTCTGTTACGTCAAGTATTGAATAACAACGCTAAAAAACGGCCATCTGCCTGGGACTTGTTGCATTTCGAGTTCTTTCGTAATGATGATGGGTTACTCGAACCAGTTCCACTGCTTGAAGACTCCTCTGCATTTGGGGTATCATCCCTAAATCTTGTAGACTCACAGCGGTTTCATCCCCGGCGTGATTCACACACTGCTGGCTCCTCTTCTAGATATAGCAAGGAGTTTGTGGAGGAAGGCCGTCTTGGTCGTGGTGGTTTTGGCGAAGTTTTCCGGGCTAGAAACAAAGTCGACGGGCAACCATATGCAATCAAGAAAATCAAAGCTCGCTCGAAACCGGCGCTTGACCCCGTGCTAAGCGAGGTGACGGTTTTGTCGCGTTTGAATCACCCCAACGTGGTCCGGTACTTTGCCTCGTGGATTGAAGATAGCATGGTTCAAGACCTCAGTGAATCAGAATTCTCAGAGGATGAAGACAGCTTTTCGGTGACGAAGAGCGGGCGCCGACCCGTTTTGCCCGCCGGTTCTAGAGGGCTTGACTTTATCAGTTCGAACAACGTAAACATTGTTTTTGGTAATGATCCTAATGAGGAGGATATAGATGGGGACTATAGCTCGAGTGACAGCGGTGATGACGAAGATGCGGACCAGGCCTTGAACAGGTTTGAGGAGCCTGCCGAGCAAAACTTTAACAGTCTTGAGGAACATTCTCCTAACAACGAACGAACACTACAGGCCAATCAAGAGCAGACGACGTGGACTGTGCTCTATATCCAGATGGAATATTGCAAACCAGAGGTAAAAATTTCTCCATTCAGAACAACACCTGATGCGCAGAAGCAGCATAATGCCATTCAATGTGAGGGTACAGCTATAGCATTGATGCAAGACCATGGTTTATGGCCTGAACAGTTGCCGTCTTGCTCTAGCATCCTGTCGTGATATCTCATGGTGCTAAACCTTTACACTATTCCAATTGGCTTGTAAGCCTGGCCCTTTGCCTGAAGAAGTACTTGCTTTTCTCGGCACTATGCCTTGGACTTGTGAAAATGTGGGCCTCTGCGCTCTTGCAACTGGCTTGAAATCCGGCTCCCCACCCGCACAATGGCTTGCTTTTGTTGGATGTGTTGCACAAGCTCTGTGCAATTTCAAGCTCTTGCACTCTGGAGTTTGACGCAAAAGCCTGGCTCTTTACCCACCTTCCTCCCCTTTGTGTGTCGTTATACCTTAACTTTGAGCACTAGTGGGCTCATGCGCTTTTGAATAGTCAGGTGCTGACTCATTTTGTAGACGTTACGTGACCTTATCAACTCTGGTCTGCAAGCAAACGCCACTGAGTGCTGGAGATTGTTTCGTCAAATTGTCCAAGGCTTAGCGCACATACACGCACTTTCCATCGTGCATCGGGACCTGAAGCCCGAAAATATCTTTATTGACAGTATGTTTCCTCGATTTGCTTAGATTTCATCGGCAGCTACTCCTGACGTCCTGCGTTGATCTGTGTATAGAACTTAACTTACATACTTTACAGGTGACGGAGACGTACGCATCGGTGATTTTGGGCTTGCACGACCAGGAGATTACCGGACTCCTATCACTGTTGTGCGAAGAGGAGCCGGGGAAGTCTTCGGAAGCTTTACCAAAGATGTAGGAACTGCCTCTTATGTTGCTCCTGAAGTTCGATCCGCAGGTAACGGAAGATACAATGAGAAAGCTGATATGTATTCTCTTGGTATCATACTGCTAGAGATGAACGTTACATTCTCCACCGGTATGGAGCGGGCAGAGACCCTAGAGCAAGTGTATAAGGAAGAAGAGACGCTTCCCCCGGCACTCAATGTACCGGAAAAAGCAACGCAAGCAAGGATATTCTTGGAACTTGTACAGCGGAAGCCCTCTACAAGGCCGAGCAGCTCAGAGCTTCTCAACAGTGGACAGATCCCCGTTCAGGACGAAGATGAATCATTTCGGACCGCACGTCGGTTGCTGGCCGATCAAACCTCCCATTATCGGGCTCAGTTCATCAACAGCCTGTTTCTCAAATCCCAAATGGCTGACAAGAATGCTGTTGGGACCACTGCGGTAGACCCTATGCAAACGATCACGCTACTAGAAGATGTGAGAGCTATGTCGCGGTCTTTACCTAACGACTTGGATCTTCAAGCCATAATCAAAGAGAAATTAACATCGGTCTTCCGTCTTCACGGCGCTGTTGAGAGAACCGACAGCCCAGTGCTCTTTCCATGTAGCTCTCTCTATTCTTCGGAGGACGTCGTTCGATTCATAAACACAAGCGGCAAGGCAATGCAGCTCCCGTACGACCTGATTCTGCCGAACGCAATGTTGCTTGCGCGACACTCGCGGCCTGAACACAGAACGTTCATTTTCGACAATGTGTACCGTGTCGATCATCTGAGAGACCAAACCAAAATCTTTGGAGAGGTGAACTTCGATATTGTCTCTGGGAACAGCCTCAATCTCGCGGTCGGCGAGGCAGAAGTTCTAAAAGTTATTGACGAAATTCTGGACGCTTTCCCAAACTTATCATCGGTACAAATGTGCTATCACATCAATCACTCACAAATCCTCGACAATGTCCTGAAATCTTGCAATATTGAGAGCGCAAAATGGCCTGCTGTCAAGGAGACAATTAGTAAGCTCCATACTGGCGAGTGGACATGGGCTAAAGTAAGATATGAGCTACGTGGCCCATCGATTTCTATCGCCGCTACCTCAGTTGATGAGCTTGAACGTTTCGACTTCAGAGACAGCTGGGACAAGGCTGTACCTAGGCTTCGATCTCTCCTCAAAGATACCACTGATCTTGAGGCAGTACTTGCGCATCTACAAGCGGTTACACTCCAAGTTAGTCGCTTTGGAGTTAGACGTAAGGTCTACGTCAGCCCGTTGAGCAGCTACAACGAGAAGTTCTACCATGGCAACATGCTGTTTCAGTGCATCTACGACCAGAAAAAGAGATCGGTCCTTGCTGCAGGAGGGCGATATGACCAACTAATCCGGGGACATCAACCGATCACCTTAAGGAAAAACCGCGTCCACGCAGTCGGCTTCCAGCTTGCTTGGACAGGGCTTTGCGCAGACATGATGCACTGGCTGAAGAAAGGTGCTAAATCGAAAGCAAAGAAAAAGCCTCAACATCTGCTTCACTCTGCATGGAAAACACGGAGATGTGAGGTACTGGTTGATAGCTTTGACCAAGACCTCCTGAACTCCGTTGGCATCGAGATCCTGAACGAGCTCTGGTATGTGTATTTTCGGATTACTTTTCCCATCATTCACGTCGCACTTTGGGTGGCAGGAGCTGTTTTGGGAGCAAAGAATGGGATCTTTGCCCCTGAGTATGCCCAAAATCTGTCTCTTAACCCAAACGTGGACCTAGAAAGCAGATGCTAACTCCGCAATGTTTATAGGGCCAATAGTATAAGCGCAGAGCTCGCCGAGAGCAATGCCGACGAAAGTACGGACAATCCTTACACGAAGACAGATTCTCTGGCTGAGAACCATAGCTGGGTCATTCTGATCAAGTCAGAAGAACTGGTGAAATTCAAGAGCGCCGACCGCAAAGACGAGACCGAAGTTCGCATATCCGAGCTCCCAGGACATCTACGCAGCGAGATCAGGGAACGAGATCGGCTGGAAAGCCGAACGCCAAAAGCATCAATGCTGCGCCAGGCCAGTCAGCAGGACATCCTAGAGAAAGAGGTGGATATCAAGGTTCTCATGTCTCAAACCAAGAGCAAGAAAGTCAACCGAAAGACAGTCGTCGAAGAAGCCCAAAATCACAAACAAGAGTATCTCCAGTCCTGCGCTGACAGTCCAATCGTTGCCATCGAGACCAAAGACGAAATCTTCGAAGGCATCATCGACACCCGACTATCCGACCCCGAGTCCTGGAGGAAGTTCGTTCAGAATGCACCACCAGGAGAGCGCCAATATCTCGGACAGCTTCAGGATCTGCTCAAAACGATGGCGAAGGAGGCAAAAGAGGGGAACACGACCGCAATCGTGTACAATTTCCGCACAAAGGCTTGTATCTCTTACAACTTGGGAAAGACACCATAAGCTCAATTTTGGGAAAGGAGGAATGATGTTTACGATTCATGATGATAGCGACGCTAGATACCCCTGATGGCTGTCCTGCGTTTTGTAAGATGACATAGCCAGTTCGAGAGCAGACAGATGTAGGCACGTTAAAAGCATATTTTGGCCTTTCGTATAGTCTAAGCATAATTGGGGTATCGTACATAAAATACCCATATTTGATCTCATTCGCTATCATCATCACTCCCATACGCAACCAACGGGCCCGCCGGTGCCGTTGCTGGCGCCTTTGCTGTCCGAATCTGCCCACCACTACTCGATGCCTGCTTTTGCAAAGCCGCCAAAGTCGAACTTGACAAGATCCCCTTGTCTGCCTCAGCTTCCTCTGGCTCCGCCAGTCCATCCTCAATCAGATGTCTCTCCTCCCCTTCAATCATGTTGCCTTCACCGCCTTCGCCGCTCTCTAGCTCCCTACTCCGAGCGTACCAGACCTGATCCGGCGCTTCATATCCCTCCAACCCGAAACCTCCCTCTATCTTCTTTCTTCTCTTCGCATCTGGGTCCCTTCCTTCAATTTCCCTCACAAATTCTTCAGGCAACGCTCTCCTCACTGCTTCAGCAGCCTGCTCCTCAATCTTCCTCGCTTCCCTTTTCTGCGCCATGGGATTCGGATCCACAGTCGCCCATCTTACGTTCAGAATCTCACTATGATCTAAGCTCTGATGCGCCATCGCCTCTTTGGCAAACTGGCTGTTTGCTTCATTCGTATAAGTGACGAAGGCGACGCCCCTAGCCGTTAACACTCGTATCCGGTCAACCTGGCCCCATTCGGCGAAATGACGAGCTACCACTTCCTCAATGTCGTCCGTGACGTGTATCCTCCCAACATACAGCGTTCGATTCTGGCGCATGAAAGATCCCACACCACCCATATCGTCGCGATAATCACTATGCTTATCCCGTCCAAAACAGTCCACATTCGGATTAAAGGTATCGAACAGTCCTGGCAGCCGATGCAGGTACTCGCACTCTTGTCCTCTTGGGCATAGTCCCTTAGCAAAGAATAGACAAAAGTAGCTACCAGCCACCTTATCGCCTCTTGTGTATCCTGAATCTTTCGATATATTGCAGCGGCCTGCGGCTGCGGTTTTGGAGAGATATTTGTCTTCTCGGTCGCCGCCTGACCATTTGTTGTACCAGATATTGAAGATGGTGCCGGTTTGAGGTGGTGGCTCGGATTTCATTGTGGATGGATCGACTTGTGGATGAGCCGGTCGTCGCTTTTTACGTATTATTTTCTTGGTTTTCTTTTGGTCTGGATTGGGGGTTTCGGCTTTGGTTTCTATGTCTGTGGTGTTGTCTATGGTTGTGAGGTCGGTGGATGTAGGTTCAGGAGGAGATGGGTCTGATGTGGAAGGCATTATTGAGGTTTCGGTTTCTGCCATATTTTCTAAGAGCTGGTGCAGGAATACTTTGTGAGCGATTGAGTACAGTGATAGAGAAAGTGCTGGTTAAATCATTTGACAAATCTGGGGCGCGGCTGCCGCGCTAAAGCTGCAAGCGCTAGGGCCTATCCCCGCGCAGATCATATCGAAAGTAAACAATGCGATTCAAGGTCACCTTAATTCCTGATACATGCTTTACTCTTCAATCGCGTGATAGGAAAGGCGAATGTTGCATTTGTTATTAATTCTAGCGAACTAAAATGCTAGACTGGTTCACCGGGTCCTCGCGACCTGGTGACGCGCAATATGCCCAAGCAGGTGAGACTCACAAAACACAGGCCGACGTCTCATGCTCACAAAATTTCAGAAGACGGGCAGTCATACATTGAAGAACCCCCAGAGACTCCTGCGCCCTTATTCGCAGTCCGCGCCTTCAAGACCGCAATCTTTGGAACTCCACATCCAGTCGAGAGAGATCACAACCGCTTGGCGCACGCATTGGAGAAAGCTCAAGCAATTACGGATCAGGCGCGATCAGAACAGCTGGAAGACACCAAAGCCATGGACAAAGACAACACTCCCACCAAAGCGCCCGTGCTTAGACCTAAGCTCGATCCGTTCTCCTCCCCTGCCAAAGGCATTCTCCTAACCCCTGGTACTACGGCTGCTCGTCGGAAGACCGTTTCGTTCTTGCATCTTGAGGAGAGTGTGCCAGAGAAAGCAGCGGAGCCTCCGGTCGAAGACGTGGATTCGCAGATCGATCCAGCTCTCACACCACCCAAAAAGGAGTCAGAAGCACCTTCAAAAGAGCAACCTCGCCAATCAAAACTCACCAAAACACTGATAGAACTGTCAAAGCAAAGGTCGGAAAACAAGACCAATCCGGTTGAGTCAGATACACGAGCGACAAAAAGTGCGAAGACGCCTACTCATGCCTTTGAAACGGATAGCATTCAAGAAACCCCGGATGTTACTGTGGACCTAGACCAGCCACGGTCAAGATCGGGGCAGCACTGGAAAACAGAATACGAACAATATCACAGACGATCGAGTCGCGAAATCAAGCAGATCTTAAGATACGGCCAGAATGTCAAGTCATATGCCGTTAAGAAAGACTCTGAGGCCACGAGTTTGGCCGAAAAATTAGAGAAGGAGTTGGCCAGAGTTGCGCGGATGGAGAAGAAAGTGACGAAACTAGCAGCTCAGTTGAACGCTGCTCAGTCACAAGGTCCTGAAGGGGAGACTGAACAGCAGAGGCTTGTTGGGGAGCTGGCACAACAGACTGCGTTGGCCATTCGGTACAAGCAGAAAGCAGATCAATACAAGGTGGCCATACAGGAGCAGAACCCAGGCGAAGGCCAAGCTAGCGACAAAGACGTCCCCCAAGCAGAATCCAATGAAGATGAGAGATCTCACGGGCTGCTAAGCCGACCGGATCCGGTTGATGTTTCTTCAAATACGTTTTATCTGCAAGCTCAGCTTGATGACTTACGCAGAACTTCTAAAGCAGCAGAGGATCATGCGAAGCAGCTTGAAAGGGAGAACAAAGCGCTTAAGCGTAACCTGTTAAGAGTGAAAGAGGAGATGACGAGCTACGAGACGCGACGGCAGGCACGAGAGGAAAACTTAAAGAAGCGGGAAGAGCAGCACAAGGCTGCGAGGAAAGAATGCGAGAAGAGGCTCGCTCAGCTTACGACTGAACATCAAAAGCTGTTACGAGCGTCAGATCGAGCCTCAACCGCAGATGACGTGGTTGAGATCCAAGCCCTTGAAGTCAACTCGAGCGCGCGAAGGCTTCGCGAAAATCGAAAGCGTCCGAAGGCAACGATCGATGAGGACACTGCAAAAGATTCTCAGTCCGCTGCACAAGTTTCCAAGCCATACATGTCGCCTCGCAAACGAAAGCCGCAAAACACCGCCGCTGATATCTGGACGCTCAGCAGCCCCAACGATGCCGCAATGGGTCAGGATCTCTTTCCAGAAACTACGCAACTTCCTCCATCCAGCGTAAGATATGATATCCGCCGGACGCTGAAAGAGATCGATCAGAATCTTGGCACAGAAAAACAAGCTGACATCAAATCAAATCATTCGCCCATCAATCTCAAGGCCGATTCTCCTCTAAAAGCACTAGCTATGGAGACTAGAGAGCGCATGGAAAATCACAAGTCCGCCATCAGCTCACCACGCCCCAAAATGATCAATTTCTCGTCGAGTCCTGCAAAGCTTCAACCCTCAGGGCCTACCAACCTGGCCTATGCTAAACCTTCGAGAGCGACTGTTGCCCGATCGGCAAGTCTCATGTCCAACATAGTCGGTAGTAGGACAAGCACTATGGGGTCAGTGAGAGGCTCGGCGTTGCCGGCGGATAGGGCAGCTGCAGCGAAGGCGAGGTTGGCGAAGAGGAGTGCTGAGAAGAAACGTCAGGCGAGTGCTTGAGTACCAAATTTATAGGACCTGATTAGAGAGAAGCCTGTGGAGCGGTGAAACTTGTGACAGGTCCCCGTTGGAAAGCCTGAACTATTCATATTTGCCATAGCATTAGAGAACATTGAGGTACACCCCCTTGCCTATAAATCTTTGAAAGGCAGCGAACGAGTGGTACTTGAGTATGATGTTCAATTACCTGACTATCTGAGTTGATGCAGCGCATATATCCATGAAGAAGTACAATGTATGGGACCTGTCGCCAACCTCCGTCAAGGATTTATCATATTTCGTACTGTCTGTGAGCATGTAGAGCATCCGAAAGCCCCTAAAATATTCGTCAAGGCCGGGCAAGTAGCCAGCCAACACCACGCAAACACCGTCCGCTATGCCGCTGTATGCAGCGTTAGAGAGTTAATAGACCGCCGCCTGCGTATGCAACGCTACAAGACCCCTAGTCCTCCTCCTCCTGGTCCTCATCATCGGGCAACCCGTCATCACCATCCTCGGTCATCTCCTCATCCGTGTCGGACCCACCAAAATCATCCTCTTCGTCTGAATCGCACCAGAAATCTCGGTCATCACTGAACTTCTCCTCCTTCTTCGTCGTACTCTCGTGCGTTGGCATTACAAACCCCGCCGGAATGTCAGCCTTGCTCTTCTCCACGTCCTCCTTCACCCTCCTCTTGAATCCGTCCAAGTTCTTCCTTAGCATAACCCCAGCGTCCACATTAGCTGGCGAAGAACACTCTGCGTCGTCGAGAAGCGAGATGATGCTGATGAGAACCGATTCGACACGTTGAGCAGGAGACCAGCGCTCCCCAGCTGACTCACCCGACATCTCGTCATCGCCAGGGGCGTGGAGTATCGAGATACAGAGTTTGCCGTCTGCGTAGATATTGGGGTGGTAGAGGGGGCGGGTGAACTGGAAGGTTGGCGGGGCGTAGGGGTAGTTTTCAGGGAAGGTCATTTTGGCTTTGAAGTAGCCGCCGTAGTAGAGGGAGTCGGGGTTTATGACTATGAGGGCGACGTTCCAGTTGAAGATGTCATCTTCTTTGAGCTCGAGGGTTGTTAGTGTGGGTCGGTTGAGGTGGGGCAATAGTGGGAGGGGGTGGGGGCGTACTTCGACATTCACCCATTTCTCTTGGGCAAGAGCCTTATACTCGTTCATCAGGATTCGTTCGGCCATCGTGGTGTTGGTGAGATGTTGTGGAGCTTTTGCTGGCTGTGAAGGGTCGCGGGTAGTGCTGAGATTTGGGAGTTGGAAGGTTACACTCGGTGATCTTAGAGGCAGTGCGGGTCCTGAGTATCAGAGCGTTCCTTTGTCTGTATAACACAACAAAGCAGTAGGCCAAGGCAGCTGATTGTTGGTATTCGACGAGGGTACAAAGCCTTTGAAGAGGCAACAATGCCTTTGTGCAGGGTTTGCTGATGGTTTGTTCCAGAAGTGTAGAGCCTTGTCGTGGGCGTTCTTGAAGGACGAAAGAAAGTGACGTAGACCTCTTAGGCTTCAGAATTGGGCCTGTGTCATCGATCCATTAAGTCGAAAACTTTGCTTGTGAAACCTGAATGAGGGTTGAGTCACGTTAGCTTGAGGAGTGGAATGTCGAAAAAGGCCGGATGACGAACTCACATCTTGGGGGGCAAGATCGACACAAGCTTTAAATAGCCTCATTAGTCAGGCGTCAGCTGAAATCTCAAGATAAGATACTCCTCCGAAGGATTTACCCGTTCAACTTTTGCTTCCGTCTGGTTTCTTCCATTGCATCACCATAGCGAGATCTTTCCCTCGAAAGGCTCAGCAACTTCTGGACCCTATGGCCTGAAGCAGTGATAGTTCGGGGGTATCTCCGCTGCCTCGACATGTGACATGTGGGCTCTCTTTCCTCTAAGCAAGATCGATCCTCAGGCAAACAACCTCAGGGTTCCCAATGTCGGAACAGGTGCTTACTGTCTTGATGCTTGCTGCAGTCTGGTTTCAATGAGTCAGGTATTCAACCATTATCCAAGAACCCTTATCGCCACCACTCTCTTGACGTCTGCATTGCAAATGTCCTCGAGAACTCTTAGTCTTGTCTCCGCATCACGAACATATTAGGTTTCGTGACTTCGAGATACGTGTACATTCAATATCAATGTTATTAAAAGACTCAAAAGACATCACGGATTCCGCCAAGATAGCCAAGATATAGGGCTGCAGCCGCTTAGTCATTGCGTGAGACGCTACCAATTCTGTTCCTTCATCTACCGTACCTCCAGATCCAAAGCTGTCTTGTTTCCTTCATATAGATGCTATGGCGCATCTTAGGAACCACATAATTGACCGAGACCAGAAACTACCGGTAACATGACGCGGCTCCGCGCCGTTCCTGCCGGAAAAGCTTGAGCCCCATCAATGATGTAAGGATAAACAGGTACTCGGTCTGAGGGCCGGGAGACGTTATTATGAAGCTCTGTTTCTCGTATTTGCGATTTCCTAAAATTTCATATCTTGTAAACATACTGTATTGTTGAAACAGTATGAAGCCCAATACTTGGTTCGCCCTCTGCGGCCTCTCTTCTTTTGCAGCTGCTCAAGCAGTCACATACCAAAATCTCACAAGTGCCAATGTTCGCGTTGATACTGGTCAGACAGGCCCAGCAGTGGAAGAGGTGCACTACTACTACGATCAATGGCCAATCGGACTAGCTATATCCAAGCAGGGTCGAATCTTCGTGTGCTACACAAGAGGAACATATGCCTACACGCTCGGAGAAGTCACGAATACTACTGCCGAGACACCCTATCCAAATCTGGCATTAAACACCCCTCCAGGTGGCCTATCGACTACGTTCAATGGTATACCCTTTGGAAGCAGCTCAAATAATACGTTCATCAGCGTCCAAGCGCTTTATGTCGCTCCAGACGACACCCTCTGGGTTCTCGACACCGGCAGACCCAGCACCAACGAGACAGAAATGCTCACCATGCCCTACGCCCAGCCAGGAGGTCCCAAGCTTGTAGCCATCAACCTGACCAACAACTCAATCTCAGCAACCTACACCTTCCCCGCTTCAGTCCACTACCCAGACTCCTATATGAACGATCTGCGCTTCGACATGCGCCCCAACGTCACCGCATCCGGCAAAGGAATCTGCTACATCGTCGACAGCAGCAACGAAGGCCGCACCGGGTTCATAATGCTCGATCTGGGCACTGGCGAATCCTGGCGCCAACTCACCCAACATCCGTCCACCCTCCGCACCTTCGAAGATGTCCCTTCCTACCAAGGCATACCCTTCTACCAACGCAGTCCCGGCCTGCCCCTTACCAACAATCAAGAAGGTCTTGACGGTGCCGAACTCTCCTTATACGGAGATGTGATGTACTACTCGCCCCTAACAGGCGACTACGTCTACAGCATCGAGACACAATACCTCCGCGCCAATCCCGCAAACGACACCCTCGCCACCCAGCGCGCTTCCAATAATGTCAAGAACCTAGGTCAGCGCGGTGGAAACGCTAATGGTTTTTCTGGCGATTCTAATGGTGCTGTATACATGCTTATGCCGGAGCAAAACGCTATCTACAATTACAACACCACGACTTTGCAGGCGGAGGCTTTCGTCCGAGATCCGAGGATTATCTGGCCAGATAGCTCAAATGTGGGGTTCGACGGATATATCTATTTCAACATAAATCAATTGCCATATCAGCCAGATTGGAATAACGGGACTGATCTGAGACAGTACCCTGGAGTGATATTGAGGGCAAAACTGCCGAATAATGGGACGAAGAGCACCGTTTTGGGGGCTTGAGATGTGGGTGTGAAAAAGGAAAAGCATAGCTCTGTATATGCATAAAGACAACTTAGTGGTCTAACGTAAAAGTAATGAATAAATGCTAAGTAGATTTGAAATCTCTCTTGGACATGCTACGCGCACTGGGACGTTTGTCCTGGAGATTATTACATCCATTGCATATAGGCTCATAATCATGTATTTCACCACAGATCTACCACAATTGTTATCTCGTCCCATCTCAACCCCCCAAGAACGCCAAAGTATGCAAGCCTAGTCCTTTACCAACGCCCCTCCAATGCGTTGGTATCGTTGGCCTTTTAAATCATCACAATCACGAACGCCGTGGCAAAAGCCATAGATACAGCCAGAGACCCCATTCCCCTCAGAACAGCTGCTCCACCCGCCCATCCCAGCGGAGAATTGCACGTAGGCGGATACCACTCGAGACCTGAGGGGTTCCCATATGAATAATTCATCCCATGTCCTTCAAGCGGACACCCAAATTGCAGCGCGGCAGGACAACTCCGCACAAGGTCATAGCATAGATCCTTACACGGTAGAATTTCTTTGTACGGGCCTGGTTGGATATCGGTGTCGATCATAGGATTCCGGCTGCCCCCATAATAGCTCCTCGATACGTTGGTATAGCTGAACAATGGGTTACTCGAACTCGTACTGCCATTTGTTCCGTTGATGAACGTTTGATTGAGTGCCCGAGGCTGCAGATATGAGGCATTGCTCGAGAAGTCCTCGCATCTAGGGATACTGACGGCACAGAGCCATTGCCTGTAAGCCGCGTCGCAGTCGGTGCAATTTCTAGCCAGTGAATACTGGGCTGAAGAGGTGGTATTGCAGGGGATTTGTGCGAGCGAGCGGCTGAAGTTCGTGTACATGCTAGCGGCGTATTCATCATATTTGGCACCAAGCATGGGAGACAAAGTTGCATTTTTGGGGTTCGAGGGAGCAGCGTATGCCACAGAGGTACAGAAGGTGAGGTTGAAGACGAGAGCACAGTTATTGTCTGGAAAACATGTCAGGAACAGGCTTGAGTCGAGATAGACGAAGAAATCACCTGATTTGGTAGTGAAGTTTACAGGGTTCCACACAGTTCCTCCGCCATTGACCACACCGTTGCCCAAAGCTGTAGAGTTCCCAGTGATGACTGTTGTTCCATAATACGAGGAGCTTCCGTTTAGATTTGTAGCGTGGAACTGTTGCTTTGGTCGGCCATCACCAATCAATGTCATACTAGTGCCAGTGGCACCCAGACTCTGAACTGGCGCCCAATTCTTTAAGGCGCAATATGAGTTCTGAATTCCTAGTATGCGTGGGTCGTCCTGATTGTAGACGAACATGCTGAACACTGGGGGCTCGCTCATCCATGAATTGAAAACCGATGACGAAGAATTGTTCTCTGAGGTAGTGTCGTTGGTGTAAAGAAGTGCCGAGTTGGTGTCACTGTCGATAAAGAAGCCATTGCGTTCATTATAGTACGAGGCATAAAACCCGTCAATAGAGGCTGTAAGCTGGTAGTTGTAGAACCCAGAGAAACCGGCACTGAAAGGTGCAAAAATTCCAATAAAGACATCGCTCTTCACTGAGATGTTCAGCCAGCCGAATCCTCCGTCGACGGGCACGGCAACTGCACCATCACTACTATTCGGTTTCTGATTGGTTGACGATGTCGAAACATAGAGTTTGAGCTGATCCGGAGCACCGTTCGGTTTGGCAGACTTGGGGGACGGCTGAATGCATGTCGTTAGACTTATGTACAGTATTCTTTCACCATCTACTGGAGTAGGAGGACTGTATTGTCCTTGTAGTGGCGATGGAAGTCCAGGTGTCTGAGCGGAAAAATTTCCCGATAAAGCCTTGCTGGGAAAGGTCCAAAAATTGGTGTCACCTTGGTTTATGTTCAAGCTTCCAGGAGCATTATTTGCTAGAACCTGGACGTCATTCCCAGCTCTTCCAATTATACTCCGGTCAGCCCCGATGAAGTCGGGCTCATAGCTCCCCCCATCGCTCCCAAATCCCAACAGTCCAGGGAGATTCTCTAATCGAGGGTGGTTGTGGTCTTCATGTGTTATCGTGTCTGCATTTGCGGCACAGGCATAATGTGGATGTAGAAGGATTGAGAGGATGGACGTTAGGAGGAAAGGCACAGAGGGTAAGGCGGATGCTCGTAGCTTAGAACACGCGTACCCGAGTGGCCGCATCGATGACGGGAGCAAGCCAGCTTGTCTACCCAGATGGAGAGGCCCGCTCACCGACGGCCACGAGATGAAGCAAAAGGTGGGAAGTGCGTATCAAGGATCCTTGGCTCCCATATGGATGGGCGAAGGACATGTACCGCAGAGATGGAGAATCGGTGCGCAGCTGTTGTAACGGAGATAACGGGGAGAGAAAGTCATTCAAATGAGTTGTTGCATATGTAGGCAAAGTTCATTAGCTGACGAAGGAATCCTGGCTTCGGCAGTTACCGTTCCAGGATCCTCCATCGCCGCCAACCCGTCATGCACCTACCAAGGTACCAATGACGGTAAAGCGTACCGCATCCGGTTAGGCCCGCTGGCTTGCCGCCCTACACTTTCTGCTGCCCCCGTCTCTTTATTGCCTTTAATTAGTTTTAGATCCTCGATCGTAGTATCACAAATATACTCCTATATCCTGGTCTTCTTATAAATTCACCATTGTTTGTAGTCTTATCAAATCTAGCTTAGGCTCTTCTAAGCCATCCAATATTCTTCAGAGCACTAGTCCTGTCAAAGGACGCGTTTCCTTCCCCTTTGGAGTATCCAGGGGTAACATGTGTAAGGCAATAGTCGTGACAACATCCACATGACATGTACCAGTATACCGACATGATAAAAGCCAATGGATTGTCAATTGATCTCGGGCAATGACATGAATATCATGATCCTTACTCTGGATCCCAAAGCTACGACATCAAGTCATCAGACTACATAAAAGTCCTGAAAGTTGATGCTATAACGTTCCAAAGCTTCTCCATTCATAATCCCATCGATATAACATTCTCCGATGAACCAGTAACGATCGGGCTTCGAACTTGGAATGCGTCTTACAACAAACGGTGTTCCAGCGCCCAATAAGACGACAATGATATCCCCTTGTCGTGCTGTAAATGGTACCATACCTACATGTTCATTTCCAAGGATGCAGAACCTCCAGCCCCGTAAAGCATCGCACATGGCTATGAAGGCGATCGATGCGGATCGGAAATGAGGCAGTAAATGAGGTCGAGTAAAGTCTGGGATGCTCTCAAATATTTTTCGAGCTGCAGTATAAGAAGCAGCATAGGCAGCGCCACCTCTGCCACCATCTGACGGCCTTCCCAATGTCAGCGTTCTCCAAAGGGCCTCAACCAGCGCTTCACCGTTTGCATATCTAGTCATATGTACGCAGAACATTCGTGTATCCATGAACACTAGCAGTACATTGGTTTCTTAGTTGTCGTCGACCGGTTTGGACCAGAAGTCGTTACGAATAAAGGTGGAAAATGGCACCCCGCGAAACAAGTATTCTGTCGGTGTCATCAAGCTGCATCATGAACGGCGATGAAGTTGCTGTCTTGTACAGTCTTTTTTCCTGCGGAATGAAGGCTTCAGCCAGGTTGCTTCGTTTATTCTTCACGGTCCAGTCAGGTGCCCAAGATGGGAACCGTGGATCCTGAAGTTTGGGTTGAGCCAATGATAAGAACTTGCCCGGCTCGCTCGATTTCAATAGATGAACAGCATGCTTCATGAAGACTTCCTCAGAAGGTTTCCCATAGTCGGGTTCGGGGCAAGGGCTCTTCGAATCTGGAACGAGCCCAAGTAAGGAAAAAAAATGTCCCTTGCTTCTGATGCTTCACTATCTCTGCACATTTCAAGAAGAGTGAGAAGGTCCTCTTGTCGGCCAAGTTGGTGATTTCATCTTAACCATACCAAATGTACAAGACAATTGTATTCTCGAACTACCTCATCCGAAGCGACTAGATCAGTGTCTCCATGATTGACCTGGAAAGCAGGGAGATTGAGCTCGTAAGGTTTAAGGACTGGTAGAATGAGAATCTCGAACGGCATAGTCCAGTACACACTCTTGAATAATCCAGACTCTTCGGAACCATGGCCGATGCATAAAAAGCTGCACTGCACTCCAACTCTTGTCTTCAATGCTGGGAATGCCATAGTAATCGAGGTTTGTTAGACTCGTTGGTCTGCCTGACGCTGAACTGAATGTCTTCTCTCCCACTTTTAGGATGAGATCCATTGCCAACTGGCTGTCTTCTTCGTCTTCTCCCAGAAACGCTGTTACCTTCTGCGCATTTTGATATATCTGCGGCATGAGCAGGACTTGACGACCTTTTTCTCGAATATTGGATTGGTCAATGCATATGGCATCAGCCCAGACGACGATGCAGTCTTTGAAATTCCGGCGAAGCTTGCGGAGCGCTGCGTGGAGGCTTGCCGTGATAGGAACGATGCCGTTTAATGTTTGAATATTCTGGCTCATTTCCGAGGTACCCCACGTATAAGAAAGGGCCATTTAATCCTGGGCTGTAGAAAATGGGCATGGAAATAGGATCCCCCATAATGGCTCGTCTTCTTTTTGTGATGGAGCAAGAAGTAACAGTCGAATATCGTCGGTTGCTGAGATTGGTTGATATTCAAATGGGGTGCTCTGGAAGTTCCAAATGGTAAATCTGGCTAAGCATGATATTTGTAGTGTGATTCTTGTAACAACTTTCAAATCTATCTTGCCGTTAAGTGCTGCAAGTATGAATGATGCGCTCTGCAAGATCTAGATGAAAGGGAGCAGCCTAGATAACAACATGTATGAAATGCTAGACTTCTGGGTAGTAGTTCTCAGTTTGGGCATTCCAGGCAACAGTCCCAGGTAGCACTCTAGGTATCATCCTAGGTTTTGAAAGTTACCGTTCAGTACTGTCAGATCGTTTCCACTTTTGAGATGCTAAAAATAGCCAGTGAGAAGACCGGTTAAAACAGCATCGAGGCCGTCTCAAATCAGAAGTGTTTTCACCTGCACGCAAATTATCCGCGTTTACCAGTTGCTGGAACTCGAATTGTGGTCACGGAGTTTGATGGGCAGCATATGTGGTTATGGAGATATTGCAAAGACGATAGTACAGCAGAAGATCTGCCATGAACGGAAGACGCATTCTCGATGCAGCAGCCATTTTCAAAGCATCCCGCGGGGTTGCCTCAAAACATGTCGCCCTCCGCAAGCACCAATTGGACGCTTACAGCAAGACGTCTTCGCTTGCAAAAGCTGTCAAGTCACAGACAGACAGAGTCACCCTCACGGTGAAGGCTGCTTCGGCTTTGGCAGAAACTCTCAACGGACCGGGACCTGCGTATTCTACCCAAGCTTCCTCGCCGAACATACCTCCCAAGCATGAATCTATGCCAAGTCAAAACAGCATCGAAGGAGCAAACAGTGCTGGGGAAGAGAAGCAGGGACTTGCACAGGATCATTTCTACGAGAGATCTGAGGACAACGCCACTAAAGAGCCTCCCCCAAATAGCGAATTGGGCGTGAAACAAGAGAAGGCAAAGGGATACCCCCTACCAGATGGGTCTATCCCCCTAGTAGGGACTACTATAAATGTACCTAAGCGGGACAAAGAATCTTACTCCCAACTTCCTCAGACAGAGCCTGTGAAGGAACCATTGAAAGATCAAAAAGGTAAGGCAGACGAAGATCTACATCCTGCCGAATCCGGCAGAACAGGTATCCCAGAACCCGCTGGGTCGACAAAGCCTTCGTCGGCTGATCAAGCCAAGAAACTACAACGGCAAGCTGAAAAGCAAATCCCTTCCCAGGCCGCTGAGCCTCCGTCTGCAGCAGCGTCAGAGCCTGAACCCGAGGAACCAGGTCTAAAAGTAGCCCAGGTGCAGGATGTCTTCTACACGCCATCACCGTCGAGTGGAAAGGTGCTTTCGGCACTGCCGCGGGTGAAAGTGCCGAAGAATACTGAGGATACTCAAGAAAGCGACGAGCATGTCCCTGATGCCGAGATAGACCAAGATGTCTTCTACTCTTCAGCCTGGAAAGATCAGGAGCAGGCTGTTCCCGAAGCTCAAGCTGTCCCTCAGCAGGAACAACTCTCCGAAGAAGCGTACTCTGAGATATTCCACAGTCCAAGGGTAGCAAAGATGATGAGCGGGCAAGCTAAGAAGAACATTCCATCAAAGGGTCTAGACCTACCTGGAGCCAAAGAAACACCAGTGAATGAGACTAAGTCTCCAGAAGAAAAGGACCAGGTGTCGTATAGCATGCGGACGTTAGAGCAGGATGGCCTTCAGGCTTCTAGTACCAAGAAGGATGGAGACGAGGACGTGCACAAGTTGGCCGCAGACATGGCAAAGGATGCGGAGAGCATGTCTCCAGATACCCCAGAGGTAAGCTTTAAGTTACCGTCCTCACAAGCGTCGTGCTGATTGACTGACAGATGCTTCGTAGCCATCGAAAGACCTAGAGACGGGACCCACAAAAGCTCCGTATGAAATGCACGAATCTCGAGTACCATCATCTCGATTTGGAAGACTATGGCAATACGGAGGTCTAGCAGCGTCTATGACATTTGGAGCAGTGGGAGAAAGCTTCCGTCGTGCTACTGGAGGCGGTGGAGAACCTGGTGGCTCCTTGATGCTTAACGCTGGCAACATGGAAAGGCTGGTAGCTAAATTGTCTCGAATGCGAGGAGCAGCGCTGAAATTGGGCCAAATGATGAGCTTTCAAGGTTGGTAAAGGCTCAATTGTTCGCGAAACCTTCGTGCTGATTATTGAACAGATTCGAAGATGCTCCCAGGGCCAATCAATGAGGTCTTACAACGAGTCCAAGACAGCGCTGACTACATGCCCGCCTCCCAACGCAACAAAGTCCTCGCTAGCAACCTTGGATCGGACTGGCGTGAACTCTTCTCTTCCTTCGACGAGAAGCCCATAGCAGCTGCTTCGATCGGCCAAGTCCACAGCGCAACTCTAAAATCCTCAGGCCAACGCGTGGCAGTGAAAGTCCAATACCCAGGCGTCGCCTCCTCCATCGACAGCGACCTCTCCAACCTCTCGATCCTCCTCACTGCCTCCCGTCTCCTACCCAAAGGCCTCTACCTCGATAAAACAATCGCCAACGCCCGCACAGAATTAGCATGGGAATGCGACTACATCCGTGAAGCGGAAATGGGCGCCCGCTTCCGCGAACTCCTGTCCGACGAAACTGACATCTTTCACGTCCCTGCCATTATCAAGGAAGCCTCGGGCAGAGAAGTCCTCACAGCAGATTTCTGCGACGGCATTGGTGTCACTAAAGTCCAAACATTTAATCAAGAGCAGAGAGACTGGATAGGAACACATATACTCCGTCTCTGCCTGCGCGAAATCACAGAGTTCAAATTCATGCAGACAGATCCCAACTGGACCAACTTCCTCTATAACGCCTCGACCAACAAACTCGAACTCCTCGACTTCGGCGCCAGCCGCGATTTCCCCGATAAATTCATCAAACCCTACATCCATACCCTCCTCGCTGCATCTCGCTCGGACCGCGCTACAGTGCGAGACCTCTCTATCCAACTCGGCTACCTAACGGGTCACGAGAGCCAAACGATGCTAAACGCACATGTCAGTTCCGTACTCACGCTTGCGGAACCGTTCATGGATACGGCACCAGAAGTGTATGATTTCCGGGACCAGACTATTACGGATAGAGTGAGGGGTTTCATACCGGTTATGGTGAGGGAGAGATTGGTTCCGCCGCCGGAGGAGACGTATAGTTTGCATAGGAAGTTGAGTGGGGCTTTCTTGCTTTGTGCGAGGTTGGGGAGTAGGGTGGGGTGCAAGGAGATGTTCAAGAATGCTATGCGAAAAGCAGGGGTTATATAGAACATGCAGGAACGATCTGTAGATAAGTGGCGACGGCGAAGTGAGTATTGCACCTGTACAGTAACGGATCATTCAACATTTGAAGGGATTCATTCTCTGCTATGTACCCAATTGTTCGCTTGCTCGCTTGCTCGAAGAAGATATCTCAGATATCATAACCGCATCCCATATTTTCAATATCCCATTGCTTATATCCAACTCCACAACCCCTACGACGAGATCAGCTTTTCCGTCGCCTCCAAAAATATGTCCGCTATAAAACACGTCAGTTTCCATTACCACAAGACTCCAAGTATGAGGGGGCAACTTACCATGATGCTTCTGGAAAATCAACATAGGTCGCAATCTCACAGCCCTCTCTCCACTCCCACCAACATTAACACCCACACCCTTCGCTCTCTTCAAGAAATCATCTCTCCTCGGACTGTCCCATGCAAGGAACGTCCCTTGTCCTCTACCCCTCAAATTCTGAATCTCACCCGGATATCGCTCCGCTAGTCTCTCCAATCCTGCGTACAAGTACTCGCCAGTCTGCGCGGTGTTCTCCACAAGATTGAGTCTCTCGATCTCTTGAATGATGGCCCGGAAGAGAATTGTTTTGGCGGGATCGCCCATCCAGGTGTTGAATTGTCGGTATGGTTTGTTGGGTCGGAGATCCACGTTGCCGTAGTAGTATCCAGCTGTTTGTGCTTTCTTCGAGAATGTCACCATGTCTGGTGGATCCTCACTATTCCAATGCTCATGCGCCCAGAACTTGCCTGTTGCGCCAACACCAGTCTGCACTTCGTCGACGATGAGGAGGACGTTATGGCGTCGTGTGATCTCGCGGAGACCCTTGAAGAAAGCGGGAGAAGCGTGGTTGTCGCCGCCTTCGGATTGGATGGGTTCGACCACGACGGCTGCGACTGGATTGTGGAAGTTTTTGATCAAATCTTCTGTCTCGGCCAGGCAGCGCGCTTCCTCTTTGGCATTCTCGGATGCGTGTTCCGCGAGTGGATATTTAAGGTGAGGGAAGGAGGCTTGAGGCCAGTCGAAGGCGGGGATGTCGAGTTTATGGATTGGTTTGCTTCGAGTAGTGGAGAGACTGCCAAAGAGACGGCCGTGGAAGCCGGATCTGAAGGACAGGATTGACATTTGAGGTGAGCCGGGGGATTGGTTGTTCATTGCTGAGGAGATCTCGTCGGCGGTGAATTCGACGTCTGGACCGCCGCGCTCTTGACGGCGTTTCCACATGAAGGCGGCTTTGTATGCTACTTCGTTGGCATCGGAGCCGGCCATTGCTGTAAATACTTGGTCAAGGCCTTTTGGCGCGACTCTGAGGACGCCAGATCGGAGGATGTCGGCCCAATCGTGTTGGGGGAAGTTGCCTAGGGCTGGGCGGTTGATCATGGCGCTGGCCATTTCTGGTGACGTTGCTGATGCGAGTAGAGCTGGGTTGCAGTAGCCTACAGGTATGGAGGCAATCTGTGCGTATACGTCGAGTAGCACATTCCCGTCCAGATCTGCAATGTAATTTCCAAAGCTGTTCTGGTAGTTGGCCATTATGTTGAGACTTCTTGTGTCGAAGACCTTGTCCAGATCCTCAATTGCTTTCTTGCTCTTTGGGCCTGGAATGGCAGTTCGAATCGTGGGTCCGAACGGCTCATTGGGGAAGAATGGTTGGTCAGTGCCCATTTGCTCCACGACCTGTGCTGTTGCAGCATTGGCTGAGGGCTTGGTAGTTGTGGTGATGGGACGGATCGTAGAGAAGCGTGTGAGGGGCCGAATGCGAGACGATGCTCGTAGGATGGAAGCCATGATGAAGTTTGTTCAGTTTGTTCGAGAGGTGCAATTGATAATAAAGGTAGGAATGGTGCTGTGGGGCAAGCCCCAGTTTTGTGTTGCCCAAATGCGGGGTCAAAAGCGGTGCGCCCAAACTGTGTGAAGGTTGTGCATGTGGTCCTCTCTCTTTTAACACTCGTTCAAAAGGCTTTGCTGTACAGAACTTGGCTTGACCACAAAGTCCAAGCAGTCAATTCAGTTATAAATGTCTGCAAGAAGGTTGAAAGGTGTGGAGCGATGCCGGCTTGGAAGTGGCTTTGACTCGACACTAGCCCCAAACCAGTAGGTTCATCCGACCGTTGAATTATTGCATCACACTGCATGGCACTAGTATGTTTTCTCAATGGCGAATGTATCCTTTCAATTGAACATGGAAGTAAGGACGGGAACAAAATCTTCAGATTAGAAGGGGTATAAAGGAGGTGCTGGTACTGTAGAGGTGTCGCCTCTGTGCTCACCACCTCAATTTTCAATATCGATCGTACAAAAACGCCCTTCAAAGACCACCGAACCTCACTTGTCCTGCTCCTAACGCTCACGCTCAAAGAAGGACCTTCAATCTGTACTCAAGCTCCACCTTGGATTTGTAATTCAGGAACTTGGCCACGACGATGTCCTGAAAGGTGGCTTTCACGCTCATTGACATTGTCCTCATAGTCAGGCGAATTCATATTAGGTGTGTCTGGAGTGTGAGCGTGGCCTGAGATGTCCATGTCATCATATTGGGCGTCAGTGGCTTGAGGGAGAGGTCGGGGTGGAGGTGGGCCATTAGAATTATCCATTGGTGACTCGTCCGTTGAGGTGTCTCCTGCGAGGTCATTAGAGCTCATGCCATTATCTATAATGTCGTTTGAAGGGGTTGCTGGGTCCAGATGCATGCCGTTTGCTGGAGGTGGCGGAGGTGGTGGTGGGGGAGTTTCTGATCTTAGTCGTTTGCTCGGGGTTGCGTTTTCATCTTCCTCCTTGATGCTGTCGGGATCATCGTCCTCTCCTCTCTTTCGCTTCAGACCCTCAGCATTCAATAGCTGGTCCAGAGGAGTGACAGGTGTCGCAGTCTCCTGCTTCGGCTTCACGTCCTCATCGTCCGACATTGCCATGTCCCGCTCGCCGTCGCTGTGGTGTTCTTCTTCTTTCTTCACCTTTGCAGCAGGCTCGGACGCTGCGAGACCTCCTGACTCTTCCTCCTTAGCCTTTCGCTCGGCTTTCTTCTTGTCATGCTCCTTCTTTTTGGCAACTGCTTTCTCGAAGTAGTCTTGAACGTACTTCTTGACCTGCTTCTCCTGCCGAGACGAAATTTTTGTGGGATCTTCCACTCGGTGATTCTTGTAATCAGAGCTCACAAGCTTCTTCGAGATCTATTGAGACCAGGCATTAGTTAAACACACCACTCATGTGTACATCACAAGTCGTACCTCTTTTGCGAACCTCTTCAGATCATCCCTCGATAGCTTGCCTTTGAACTTCTCCATTACATGCTTGATATGCGGAAATAGCTGCTATTTGTCAGCCTTCACTGGTATACTATATTAGACTATAATTGACCCACCGTGTTTTCGTACAGTTTCTTCTGCTTTTCTTCGCTGTAACCCCGCCACTTCTCCGGCCCTCCTTTGCTATCCTTCGTAGACTCTCCATTGGCTGCCTTGGGTGTTGAAGAGATTGCTTTTTCTTTAGGGGTGTTGTTCTTCTCATTGGTAATCGAGTTGATGATGTCCTCCAATGCCTTGTTTGTTGAAGAAGGTTTAGGAGGTGGTGGAGGCGGAAGTGCTGGCATTGTCGGCCTCTCCCATGTCGTCTTGCCGCTTGAATCGTAGTAGTAGGTCCTACCATTCTCATCCAACGCCGCGAACCAGCCATGAGGTAAGGCATTGAAAGGTCGAGGCCGGAAAGCAGGGCGAGGACCACCATAGAAACCTGGACCTCGCTGAGCAAAATTCGAACGTGGGCCACTTGGCGCTGCTGGTCCGCGGGGAGCATCGATGGACCTTGACCGTGACTTTGACTTGGAATGCGAACGTGATCTGGAGCGTCCTTTTCGTTCTTCACGGCTTGAATCCCGTCGTCCAAAGCGATTTGACCTCTCAGGAGTTGCCGTATTAGTAGTGCTAAGTACCTCGCGCTTCTTACGAGGTATGCGGTAGGCGACCTCAAGGGTGCTCCATTCTTTCAAGAGAGAATCAGCTTGAGATTCTACACGCTCATCTCCACAAGACTTGAGGCCTTCAACGGTAGTCTCTATCTTTGAGTCGCTAATCTTATTTCGTGTCAGTCGAGGGAACTTGCTGAGAATATCGAAGATCTGTAGGATGACGTTGGCGTCTTCCTTCCAAAGGTTCAGCGTTGAATTAAGGATCTGGTATCCATGCATTTTGACAACCCGATTGCGAACTCGTTCATCGTCGCAGCATTGTATCCGATCAAGTAGCTTAACAGTAATCCACTTTTCTTTACATTGCATCAAAGTGGCCATAACCTTGGTGACGCCATTCTCGTCCAAGGACTTGGGTTGGACATTATTGACGTATTCCTCATCGTCTTCTCCGACCTTCTTCTTGCGAGGCTTCTTCGCAACAGCAGTATCCCAACCATCACCATCATCGATGCCAAGAGCTTCAAGAGTAGTATGTGACAATTTTGTCGCACGCTCGGTTTGAGTCTTTCCTCCAATGAATCCAGTGCAATTTGGTTCACCGCAGTAACATGGTTGTGGATTGGCCCCATATCGGTCGACATTGTAGTTGAATACTAACTCTTCGCCCGCTTTGATTTTCCGCTCGGCAAAAATTCCCATTCGGAGCTTGTCGTCCACTACCCACTTGTCCACGTAACAATTAGGATTGCAAGAATGATTGCAAAATCTACCCAAATTTCCTTTCTTAGTCGCATCGACGAACTCTCCTTTGCTAAGGGACATGAAATAGAAATGTTTAATGCCCTCATCGTCATATTGGAGCATACGACGGCGGAAGCGGGCCTCATCGATCACCTCGCCGATGTACTCATAGATGAACTCATTGGGAGACAGATCGGTATCAGCTCGTAAACCGTAACCTTTCTTCTCTGTTTTGAAGACTGTCACATCTGCGAACTCGTGTCGTTGGAAGCGTTGATTTTGGCAGTCAGCTCCGCACCCGCAATCGCCTACACACTCCATCTTGGTCGCACGATTGATGCAGTCCGAGTCTTCCCCACATGATGAGTTGGTTTTTGTGTGAGGATCTAGAAAGAGAAATCAGTATGCCTTTTGATTCCAATGTAGTTGAAAAGGTAGATATTGCCCTTACCCCACTCCTCGACACAGTCGCAATCCATAGAATCGTGCTCCGTAGACCCAATATACTTCGAGGTGTAGGTACATTCTGGGATGACCTGAAAGCTGGTTCTAGCTTCTTCGGTCTTACTTGGGTGATCATTGTGTAGTGTTGGAGGCCTTGAGACAACCTTCTGTGATGTGCTCCGGGATAGCTTGAGAGGCTGCCCGGACTCCTCTTTCACAGTCACATCTCCACCAATGATCTCCTCGTGCTTTTCGCTGCCTGTGTAGGGAGACTCTGAGGCCTTTTCGTACTTGGTAGGTGATTGGGAAGGAGAGGCAGAGGTCACAGATATATCTTTGGGTGTTAAGCCGGTGCTGCTGACCGTCTCCTCCACTGATCGCCTCCTCCCCGTCTTTTTCTTCATGTCCCCATTTCCCAGATGTAGGTCTTTTACACTAGCCTCCAAGACTTTGTTTCTCCTGGGGCGTTTGTCTTCTGTCATGGTGATGGAGCCTGTGTGGCGTGGTGCGAGGGTAGGTGTGTCGAAGATGAAGATATTGACAGCGGAAGGCGAATGGTAATTGATAGGCGCTGCCTAGGGTTCCGGCACATGGCAACGCCCAGTAATAGGTTAGGCTCCGTGGAACTATTTGGTAGGCTGCTTTCTGGAGGTGGAGAGGTATGATAGCAATTACTTCGCTAGCCGTTCTGCGATCCTGGACTGAGTGACACCAAAGGAAGGGATTGAGGCGGTAGGAGGGTGGAGGGGCACAATTCCACAAACTGAAGACTTTTGATACAGCAAGTTTTGTGCGTGATGCAAATGAGTGAATGGAAGGTGCGGAAGGTGTAGAAAAGCACGGATTTCTTCAAGTGCCCAGGCCTTTTAGAGTAGTGACAGCGGTCTTAAGCAAATTCCAATTGAGCGCATTGTTTACTGGTCTCCTTACTGCCCTAGGTCAACGCCGAGGCCATATAAGTTTCACTTTTGGGTATCGTGGTGAGGTTAATGTTCACGGTTGAGATGTATGATTTTGGAAAGCTGCCCACTCTCTCAAGGTTCATCTCTCGGCAAGTACCGCACAAGTGTCCTAGTACACAAATTCATCTTCATTCATTCTCGATATCTAATTACACAGAGGACCTCAACGGTTGTAATACAGTAGACGGGGAACGGTAATTGACGCAATTGAGCCAACGATGTGTACAGGCTCTCAGCGCACCAAACAATTGAAAGAGATGAATTTTTCTGGAAAGGAACTGCGCATGCACCGGCTTCCACAAGTGCCTGAAGAAAGTATGAAATTGGTCCATCGCTACCTGAAAGTCCGGCTGATGTACAAAGCAATACCCTGAGCCTAGGAACTAGAAAGCCTAGAACAAACAACGTGGCATTGATGATGTGTCTCAAAAACAGTGGTCAAGCGGTGTATTAGTTGGGCACCGAAGGCACCCCTTCGCGCGGGCAGCGAGTATATAGTTCAGCTGAAGGAAGCAAAGCAGATTCAGCTTTGTAAATCCTTCCGACTACCGTACTGTCACCCATTTTCTGACCCGTGGCAAATCGTGCGTATCATTATAGAAGTGTCCCAGGGTGCACGTTAGGCACCGGCTGACCCGCGCCCGCAAGCGACAGGGGCTCCTTGAGCGCTGATTCGACAGTGCGGTTGAGCTCGTTGACCAATACGACAACAGCGTTGGACGTCGCTGCCAAATGGAATCTTGGACCAGATGTTCATAACTGCGACACTAATGTCAGAAGAGGACTGAGATGTACAATCATTACTGATATTAAAGATGAAGAGGTGTTTGAAGGAGAGGATTTGCCATGCTCGCAATGGCCGATCTTGGCGTTCTCCGGCAGCACCGGGGCCAATTAGAGGCGGCTCGAAGACAAACCTAACTGCTGCAAGTCTTGCAGCTTGCAGTGGTGTAGCTTCCAGGAGCTTTTGATGGCCAATCCTTACTGCCAGAAATAATCCGCGTTCCTGCTCTCTTCATCCTGCTCATTCACTTCTTTTCTGCCGGATCTCAGCCTTCATTATACGAGATCTTTCTCTTCACCATGCGGGCACCTGACTTTAACACTCGTTTTCTACACGATCTTTACTGCTTCTGACTGGCCATAATTCGGGCTGTCAGATATCTGAAGCTCGCGTGCTTCTGACTTTACCGTTCTCAATATTACTTTACTAATATTTGGTCTTTTGACCCCATTTCTGCACGTTCACACGATCTCTCGACGCACCTCCTGGGGCAAGCTTTGGCCCACAGAGCGCTTCCATTATGGCTTCACCAGAACAGCCGTTTGATGAACGCGAGCTAGTATGTCACTGCCTCCAGACTTCTCTACAAATCCACACATTATAAAGTGCTAGGCTGCTTTGTATTGAGGCCATCGGCATAGCTAGAGCTAACCACTGCTTTTCGCCCCTGCAGCGTTACTTCCTTGCCGAAATCCTCAAAGTCTCTACGATAGCTCCCTATGACCTCTTCACCCTCATACAAGCACGGGGAATCAGTCCAAACTGGAATGACATAGCGTTGCCAAATGGTGCGTGGGGAATTTCCTCGCCAGGTCGTGGTCGCAGCGAAGACAACCTTCGTACAGGATCTGCTCCGCAACAAGCCTGTCCACACCTACCCAAGGGATTCCATAAGCTAATATACCTCCTTTGCAGGACGCTCTGTATCCGCATGCACCAAAGCCTATAGCCTCTTCCAAAGTCTACCAGCGACGACAATCGCTCCTCACCAGCCCCTAGGCTCGTACGAACAGCCACCACCTGCGGCAAAGCCAAAGAAAAAGCGCCCACACCCCAGCGAAGGATCGCCTACAATAGCAGACCGGACACTGCAGCCGCAGCTATCCAACTTCCCTTCGGTCAATGCCCCAAGCGATCCGGTTGCCTTTCAAACCGCTCCGAGCACAACTAGTGGAGAGCCACCAAGGAAGAAGCGTGGACGTCCAAGTAAGGAGGAATTTGACAAGAGAGTTGCAGAGGCTGCACAACGCGGCGAAGTCTACCCACCGCCGAGGAAACGCAAGACTCCAAGATCCTCCGCAGAGGGTGTACCAGGTGCAACCATGGCTAATCCCGCGATGGCTCAGGCTGGTACTACGGGCGAAGGCTCTGCCGGCAAGAAGAGAGCGAGGCAGCCAAACCCGGTACCAGCAGAGAGCAACCCGGATCCCGAGGTTACTGAAAGCAAATTGGCTCCCGATGCCACAGAGAGAAATGTGGCTCTCGAAGCTACGGCAAGCGCAGCAGATAGGATGCAGATCGACACGGAGGGAGCCGTCCCAAGCCCAATCCCGGAAACACAGGCTACGGAATTCCCAGCCCAAGAAAGCCTTCTAGCTGGGATGAGGGAACACGCCGCCCGAGAAGCACCAGAGATTATGCAGAGCAGCTCTACACTGAAAGAGGGGTCAGCACCAAGGAGCGAATGGGGGCCGCAGTCAAGGACGCTAAACCCAGCAACTACAACAGCGACAACGACAGAATAGATCCGACAAGAAAGAGGAAGGCTGCAGCATATCAGCTCCAACGAATTCTCACGACATCATGCACTTCACACGCTTAAAACGAATGGGTGGCAATCGTCCTTCAGCTTTGAGCGAGCGTATTCTCAGCATGGCATAATCACGCACTCACGATTCACTTAGCATGGGAGGTCAAAATTTTTGCCATTATTTTTCAGCGTTCCGGAAATTTCACTTCCCTAGTCCAAAGTTTCGCTGGCCACTTATGTTGACATGCGACCGACGATTTCTCCGAGATTCTCCAACGTCTAATGTCTCTATGGCACTTACGGCTCTTCAGCCACAACACTGTTTCCTTTGTCGCTTTCACTTCGACATCAAAAAATGTATACTTATATTCTCATGGGTGTCTTTACATAGATTAGGCATCTGCTTAGCTTGAGACATATGTCTCAGAGGCCATCATAATAAAATTTGGTTCTCATGCGAATATGAACGGCCCCATAGCCTTTAGATGTGAACGGAATAGAAAGCTACCAATTGGCAGTCGTAACCCAGAATGATGTTCAGCGATAGGACCCGAAACAGTAAGCGAAAATAACATACAAGCGGATAGAAAGAATGAGAATACCGGGGTCCTTGGGGCTTTGCTTTGTTCACAAGACGGTCTTCAAGCCAAACATCTCAGCTGTCAACATCTGAATCCCCGGACTCAGTGAATCAATTGGGCATATGAGAAGGCTTTCCTCCTGTACCGGTAGTATCCAACTTTAGCGAAGTAGTGCTTTCAAGCGTGCGATACATTTTGACGTTCTGGCTAAACCTTGGTCTCCATACTCATCGTTTCTCCCAACGCAATCAAAACATAACATGAATCAATTACTCAGCTTGAGAGGTCTTCACTTAGTAATGAGCGGAAAGTCCATTTCTAAAGGCATAAAGCCAATGTCCACACAGAAGAAAGGGTTCTTTTAATCGCCTCATAGTCAACAAGATGATAAGCCAATTTTTTTATCATTCATCGTAATCGACATCTAAACATTCCAACCAGGGTATACGCTTTTTGGCCAATGCCATGCATCCCTGAAGCGCCTTGCAAAATGCTTCTTGGGCATGAAACGCCGAGTGCTCCATCATATGCTCTCCTCAACCTTCATCATCGTCGGCGGTACCATCTCGCCTGCGATTGGCTTAGTACGCAGGTCTACAAAAACTCGATCAACGTGGTGCTTACGGGGTATATTTCGCTCCAGCATCCTCGATAGCCTGTCTGACTTCTTCCGGTAGCTGCAGCTCTCAGAATATGTCAGCCCCCAACTTTATGCACAGTCTTCATCCCCTACGACTATCATCCGGTCATCTTATCACCACGCCAGCAAAGCGCTCTGGGTCCGCTTCACAGGGAGGTGTGCACCGACCGTTCCTACGACCTTAACGGCGTAGACGCCCCCAACACAGCCCTCTAACCTCTGCCATCTGGCCACCCAGCTAGTCGACGGATCCGCAAGTGTGACCAGTCCTTCGAAGACTTGCGATGTGCATTCTTGTACCGCTTCGGTGGAGTTGGCGAGGTTGAGGAACCCTTCGCAGTTCGGACATCCTTCGCGGAGGAAACGCTATAGGAGAGAAATGATCAGCATATTGGAATACACAGCTTGAGGCTTCGCAGGAACCAATGGGAGGAGGTACATACGTTGTGGGTCTGGACTATCGAGCAGACCATGCAGGCACGGAGATAGCGCTGCTGAGAGCCAGGGACGAAGGCAGACATCTCGATTTCGTCTGCAGCAGTATGGCTTTGATGGAGATTGAAGAATGTAACAGAGGAGGAGCTGCAAAGGCTCTCCGTTGAAGTTGCTCGAACTGTTGACTGGAAAATCGGCCCGAGGATTAACCAACACCGATCTTCCAAGAACTTTCCGAGCCCCCAATTCTCCGTGATCTCAGCATCTCGTCATAATCTTCACCTAATTATTTTCGGACATAGACTTTTGCTAAAGCAGTTGCAAGCTCTAAGTTCTACATATCTTATTTGATAGTATTCAAATATGGGCGCCAAAGAAGAATCTGTGGAGCTGAAAGCACAAGGCAACAAATATTTTGCCGGCCACGAATGGCTGAATGCCATAGATTACTACACAAAAGCAATAGATCTATACGACCAAGATCCATTATATTATTGCAATAGAGCACAGGTTGTTTCGCCCCAATAATATGTGGCTTCTGTGAAATTTTCATGCTGACAAGTGTGTTATAGGCCAATATCAAGCTTGAACAATATGGCTACGCTATCGCTGATGCCAAAAAAGCTATCGAACTGGATCCAAAATGTGTCAAGGTAATTCTCCCGCTCCGTAAGGATGGCCATAGACACTAACACCTACAGGCCTACTATCGAAGAGCATGCGCCAACACCGCCATACTCCAGTCACGTGAGGCTCTGAAAGACTTCAAAACCGTTGTCAGGCTGGAACCAAAAAACCAAGATGCGAAGCTCAAACTCGCAGAGTGCGAGAAGATAGCGAAGAAGATCGAGTTCATGCGCGCAATCGAAGTAGATGATGAACCCTCAGCATTCGAAGGACTGGACATAGATTCCATGGCCGTAGATAAGAGCTACGATGGAGCGAATTTGGGCAAGGAGATGACACAAGAGTTCGTTGACGACATGATCACAAGATTTAAGAACGGAAAGAAGTTGCACCGGAAATACGTCTATCAGATAATAGCGGCTGTTAGAAAGATTGTCTACGATGAACCAACTATGGTGGAGATGGAGGTGCAGGAAGGCCACAAGTTGACCGTGTGTGGTGATACACACGGTCAATTCTTCGATCTCATGGAGCTATTCAGACTCAACGGCTTCCCCACGGAATCGCATTACTACCTCTTCAACGGTGATTTCGTCGACCGAGGCTCATGGTCAACGGAGATCGCTCTACTCCTCTACGCCTACAAGTGGCTACATCCCAGTGCTTTCTTCTTAAATCGTGGCAACCATGAAACTGACGACATGAACCGAGTCTACGGCTTCGAGGGCGAATGCAAAGCCAAATACTCAGAAAAAGTGTTCAAGTTATTCTCCGAATCGTTTTCTGCACTACCACTAGCGACTCTAATTGGCAAGAAGTACTTCACGCTACACGGCGGCCTTTTCTCAGACGACAAAACTACATTAGACGACGTCCGAAAATTGAACAGACACCAGCAACGACAGCCAGGACAACAGGGACTCATGATGGAGATGCTCTGGACAGATCCACAGACGGTGCCTGGACGAGGACCCAGCAAGCGGGGCGTAGGTCTACAATTCGGACCAGACGTGACCAAGAGGTTTTGTGAAAATAATGGCTTAGAAGCTGTAATTCGAAGCCACGAAGTACGAATGGAAGGGTATGAGGTCGAGCACGACGGACGGTGCATCACTGTCTTCTCGGCACCGAAGTACTGCGATAGTACGGAGAACAAGGGGGCGTACATCAACATCGGACCTGATTACAAGCTAGATTTCCATAAATTTGACGCCGTTCCTCATCCTGATATCAAGCCCATGGTAAGCTGATCCTCCCCTGGATCATTTCAAAAGGTATTAACGTCTCCACTACAGGCATACGCGCAAAACTCCCTCATGTCTATGATGTAGACCATCGCCTCACATCGGCTCAATTTGACACATTCTTATTGTCCTGTACTTTAGCGGTCTGCGGCATCGGTCCAGCGAGATTTCCTGCATATGTGATAGTTGGCATAAGCTTCGGCGGATAACCATGCTTGAATTGCGAAGGGCACATACCACATATAACGTCCACTCATGCAACCATATAGATTCTAATCTTCACTGACATTAAGTTTGCCTTTCAATGTCTTTTCCTCGAGGTGTCTCAGCGGCTGTGCCCTTGATCATGGCTCAAACAATTGCGAACCATCACCGGCCGCCGCAGCACCCAACCACTCTCCCTTCCCCTTCACCCTCCAGCTCACACCTGCATCCTTCCCAATCCACTGACTTAAGGCTCCCACAACCGCAGCGCTGTCCTCTCTCGGCACCCTGATCCACACATCCCTTGCCTCAACCTTGAGGAAATCGATTGGAATGGCTGTCCCTGTCAAGCCAAGGAATTGGCTAAGTGCCGAAGTCAAGTAAGTCCGGGCTGTGATGGTATCCACGGGGGGTTGATTCGAGGAAGGGAGGGTCGAAGCAAGGAGGCTGAGGTGGAGGTAGATGTGGGGTGGGTTGCGGATTGTTATGGACCTGTAGGTGGGTTGAGAGGCTAATTTTGAAGGTGGTGCATGGGCAAAAGCCTCGGCCTCTACAGATTCGGTTTCAGTGGGGTTTGATATCATTGCTGGCAACTGCTTCACGTCGAGGAAAAAATGAAGACAACGAAAGTAAAAGAGCGTTAAAGCGACCAATGGTGGGGGATCTACGACCCGCATTAGCGCCCGCTTCTCGGCTGTGGCTGCCGTCTTTGACATCTGATTCACTTCTCACTGCCGTGAGGTTTTTACTAACCTTACACCCTTTATAGAGTTGAGGACACCTTATATAACCGCTATGGCGACCCCTTCTCAGTCAAAGGCGCTCGCGAAGCGGTCCCTCGACACATCTCTGATGCCCCCACCGCCACCTCCAAAGCGAATAAAACGCCCCGCCAAGGTTCTGGATGAAGATGACTATACAGATGCTCTGTCACACATCATAGCGCGAGACTTCTTCCCCGGTCTGCTGGAGACGGAATCAAAGCAAGAGTATCTTGATGCGCTCGACTCACAGGACCATGAATGGATTGCAGAGGCAGGAAAGAAACTCACAGAGGTAATGACGCCTGGACCAGATGGAAGGAGGTTAAGAGGAAGGAGAGGCACAAGCATGACCCCAGTATCAGGACTATATGGAAGAGGTGGAGAAACTCCGAAAGCATGGCAGGGGGATACCCCAATGTCTGTTGTATCCACGGCCTCCACAACCACCACCACAAAGCCAGAGAAGCCGGAAATCGATACAAATATGAGCCTCAGTGCTTTCCAGCAGAAACATACGAGCGAAGACAATGAAAGCTTCTATAAGCTCCTCGACAAACAGAATCAGAAGAAAGCAGAGAAGTATGCGTGGATGTGGGCTGGCAACAAAATACCAGCTGCACGCCAAATAGCCCATCGTAAACGCGAACGCCTCCTCGCTGCCAATAAAGCCCCAGAAGAAGCCGAGAACGGCAAACAGCTCGCGATCATTGGTACCAAAGATACTCGCCAAGCTATGCCAGATACATGGGTCTCGCGTCCTGACAACAATTTTATGTTCGCTCCAGGTTCGATTGAGGACACTACTCAGACGGTTGCCCAGAAAGCCGAAGAATCATCCCTTGCACCCCCAAAGGCCGTCGTCTACGATAATACTCGCCTCGCCCCCTCCTTCACCAGCAAGGATGAAGACCCGCTCATACCTCCCTCGCCCTCCCTGTCCGCAGTCCGGGACGCCATAGCCGGCAAACCTCGCCCTACACGCTCCGAAGCATCCTTCTCCGGCGCAGCCACACCCCGAGTAAACGGCTACGCTTACGTCGACTCTGAGCCCGAGCCTCCCGCATTCTCGTCTACTAGTATGCTGGGAAGTGGCGACAGCACACCCAATCCGTTCAAGCTCAAAGAAACTAGCAAGCGAGAGGCATTACATCATCGCATGGTGGATAAAGTAGCCAAAGGTAAAAGAGCTGTGGGAAGGAGGGAAGATGAGTTGAAGACGCCCGTGCCGAGATTTGCCAGTAGTCCGAGGATAGCGAAGGGCGGCATGACGCCTGCGGCGCAGAGATTGATGGGGAAAGTAGCTGGTAATGGGGCGACGCCCAGGGGATTGTGGGAGGGGAAGACACCGACAGTGAAGAGGAGTGGGTTGAGAGAAGGGTGGACGCCACAGGTTGCGGAGAAGTGAAAAGTGTGGAATGATTGATGATGATGATTAGAGTAGCATTTATACCCCTAGAGTTGAATTTTGCTTTTGGACAGCCATTCCTACATTGCAGGGAATTTCACTGCAAGTTTCTGCCAACGTTTTCCAATATTACAAAGGTGCTGCCAGGCGAGACTACCAATTCATTTCACGCCCGGGCCCAACACTCCTTCCTTCCATCCTTTCCTCATTTATTCTGATCATTTGAGATATTAGTACAGAGCACAGAGGTACAGTCAGACCGCTTTGCATGATGCTAAATTCCACAAGAATAGCCCCCAGGGTCTATACACTGGAGGTCCAGTGACAGCAGTCCCAGCGGGGGGAGCGAAACAAACGATGGAAGCCTACTGCTATTCGCCAGACGCGATCATTTTGCTAATATAGAACATATCCGTGTCCTGAGAGTCCTAAATCCTATATTTGGAAACCATCGTTAAAGCTGGAAAACTCTGCCGCTGAATCAGCATTGCTCAGGGCGAACCATGTTTTGAGCGTTCTACGATTACTGCAGAAATGGCAGTCTCAAATTCACCGCAAATGTACGACATCTTTCGACCCTGAACGTGCTCTGGCTAACCACCCTAGCAATCTATGGGACATCGCAAGTTCGAAGTTGTTGATCAAGGATGAAGAAGTCCTCAAGTCTGGACTGGTGCTACCGAGTCAACTCGATGACTTGCGAGACCCGATTGAGAAGGCTCGAGATAGCACAAGTCGATGGAAGCCCAAGACTCGCAAATACCTCAACAACATGGTGCTTTTGGTCCAAAAATTCATTATTGGAGGGGACATTGTAGTGACATATGACAATGGACATGCGGCCCTGCCTTGGGCTGCGTTACGATTTGTCTTACAAGTAGGCTTAGCACCCTTCCGAGTCTAACAGCTACGCAACCTCGCTAACATGGTCCAGGTCGTGGTCAGTGACTTCACAAGAAAGGCCGAATTTATAGAAGGTCTGGAACGAGTGGCATTCTATGTATACGATTCCGCTGTTCGTGAACTATTGTACCTCTCGAATGGACCGTTCAGGGAAAGTCAATAGCTGGAGAATAACATTCTCGGACTCTATGGGACGATCTTGAGATTTCTGCTACAGGCTAAAATATTCTTCGAAGCAAGTACTACAAGTAAGTCCACGTAGACCAACACTTCCATCACAAGCGATCCGTTCTGCACCAGCAGGTTTTTTCTCTCCTTCGATATTGACATTGTAGCTTACTGTGCGCAGAAGGCGTCTTAACGAGTAACTTCAGCACAGGGGATGAATTAACACAATTGCTAGCGCCAGCTGAGCAGCAGTTCGGGAACATACTTGTTATGTCCAGCCGGATTGATACCAAGATCCAGATTTCGACAAATCTTTGGTCCAAAAAAAGTTCTGATCACCACGCAGCCTCTGTGAAATGGCTACAGCAACGACTTCAGGATAACGACAAAAAAAATAAGAGCTTTAGTCTCTGCATTTGACTCCCTGGGTGCTCGACTTTCGAGAACGGAACAAGGCTTGGAGAACGCTTGTGTGCAGGCACGCCCTAAAGTTCAACAAACTCGTGCCATCTGGCCGTATCAGCGCGCCTTGACCTTTGTGAAAACTGTGAACGCTTTTCAAGGAAATTACAAAGACTACGACCACCTCAGGGTGCTCCAGTGGCTGTCCACGATACAATGTTTTGGGCACCACCGGAGAGCGTATGAAGAACTATTGAAGTGCGCAGGACTTTGGCTTTTCAAGTATCGCGATTACATGCAATGGAGAAGCTCTAGTGGGAGTGCAATGCTATGGCTTCACGGCAGTCCAGGCTCTGGTAAGAGCAAACTAGTGTACGTACTCAGTTTCTTTCATTACATCGAGGAGTATCAGTCTTTGAGTGCGTTTCAAAACCCTTATCGACTAAGAGCACAAAATACAGGTCTCTAGTAATCCAGGAGGCGCTATTAAGAAATGAGATCTGCTTATATCACTATTGCTCTCGCACGCTGTCCGAGCCTCAACGTGCAAATGCAGAAGAGATACTCAGATGCTTCGTAAAGCAACTGTCTACCAGAAATCTTAACCATGAAACAAAGAAAACACCAAGATACGTTGTTGAAAAGTACAAGGAGGCTGAAGTTGTCGCTTTTACGTCCGGAGGACTCATGGTAAACGAGAGTTGTGGTATTATTACAAAGTTTGCTGCAGATCAATCCAAGATCTGCATCGTAATCGATGGCTTAGATGAATGCACTGAGGAGGCAAGGTACACAATTACCCAGGCTTTTGGTACTATCATCGAACGAGTACCGACTGCTACCATCAAGCTCCTGATATCCAGTCGAAGCGACCTCCAATTAGATACATTCTTTGAGAAACTCAGCAATTGTGAAATCACCGTCGGCAGTCATAACTGAGAAGACATCCATCAATACGTGAAGTTTCAAGTGGCTCAGCTGGTACAACACAAAAGACTTGCTATCACTGGCGGGAAGACGCCGTCGGAACCCCCTGCAACAATTCATTATCACAAAGCTAAGTGGCGAAGCTCAAGGGATGTAGGTTAGCTTTTATATTCCATCATGTTGGCCCTCTCCACTTTGGGATCTTCAAGATACATTTGAAGTATATACGGAGTGCTAATGAAGTTGAGAATTGCAGTTTCAGATGGGTATCCTTAAGTCTAGATTACCTCTGCACACTTCGAACGGCAAGCGATATCACCCGTCGGCTGGGCAGATTACCAAAAAGCCTTGTTGATAGCTACCAGCAACTCTACGAACAAAACGTGAAAACGTATGACGCGGAAGTTCTCAAGCGACTAGATCTTGCATTGGGGATGCGTTTTCTGCCGGAAAGACCTCCCGCCGACATCTTCACCCAGCTAATCTTTTGGGTTGACGACGAGGAATCTATAGAAGGTGAGCATTAGCAGGGTATCATAGGGGATGCCAGTATGATAGAAAGCCAGAGAAAGGCTCAAAAAGATGGCATCGTCCAAAGATATGTCGAAGTCACAAGGCTGTGTTTTAATCTCGTTGTGTTTGACAACGCCACAGGAGTCTTTCGCTTTGCTCATAGTTCTGTGCAGGAATATCTCGTACAGCAAAATCCCAGATACAAGGACCTAAATGAAAGCTATGCACTCGTGGCTGAACGTCTGATATCAATTTTGCTACAGACATCCAAGCAGTATGCCGGATATTATGCAAAATACTTCGACTACGAGAACGAGGCAGAAAGCGCGGTACAAGGACAATTTCGATCGTTGCCAAATAGAGCCGATTCCACAGACTCAGATCTCTTAAGCTTCGAAACTCAGTGGGAAGCGGTAACTACACCAACAAAGAGTGCAATACTTGCAGTAGAGAGGGTGTAGGCTACTTGTGTAGCTTATAGCGAAGGCCACCTACAAAACTTGCATCTAGCAGCTCTAGAGACCGAGCTACTCAGTAGGACCATCGAACAGCCGTGGCATTTAGTGCGACCAGCAATCTTCTTCTCGGCCTGCAACGCTGGGCAGAAAGATTTCGTCCAGGGAGTCGCTCTGCAGTACCCGACCATCTCCACAGCCCTAATAAACACAACAATAAGCGAATTTGATGTTCCGGATGAAGTTTTTGAGCTTTTGGTTGACAACGGAGCCGACACTGGCTTTTTTTTGTCATGCCGCTGCTACTCCCTACTTTGAGGTTAGCCCACTGTATTATGCCTTGAATCGGAGCTCTCAAGCAGTGACAAGGAGACTTCTTGAGAAAGAATCCAATTCGATCTTACATCCAGTCGCAAAGCTCAACGGACTACCAATTTCTGTTCTTCATGGGGTGCTTTTCCATGCAAACGACAACGCAACGCCCCTTCTAAAATTCCTGCTAGAAAGGGGCGCTGACATAAATGATGGGTCTTATCGCGGTTGTTCACCGCTTTTCATAGCCATCTCAAACCACCAGGTTCAAGAAACAAAGCTGTTACTCGACCAAGGTGCTGATATTAACACCCCTAAGGATGGGATGCCATTTATGGTGGCAACTTGTGCGGGAATGAATGATATGGTAGAGCTGTTGCTTGACAAAGGTGCTGATGTTAACATCCCTGTGGATGGGATGTCACCACTTATAGGAGCAGTACTTACGGGAAGGAACGATACGGTAGAGCTGTTGCTCGACAAGGGTGCTCTCATCAATCCTCCGACCATCGATGGCGACTCTTTGCTCTTAATGGCCGCTGTATCTGGTCACCTGAACATTCGCCGCCTTCTGATAGACCGTGGAGCCAGCTTCGTGCGCAATAACAGTGGTTTCACGCCTCTAATTGCGGCTGCTACTCACGATCATGATACTATCGCGAAGCTACTACTATCTCACCACGACGAGATTGAGGCAGTGAATGTGGATGGGGCACCGGTACTGCGTCTTGCTGCACTGAATGGTCAAGAAAATCTTATCAAAATCGTGATAGAATTCAACACTAATGTCAACGCAACGGGTTTCACCGGAGAGACAGCATTACATAAAGCCGCTTAAAAGGCCACGTGAATATCCTCAGTTTACTCGTTGCAGGGGGAGCCGGCCCCAATGCTCTCACCCTGAGGGGGTCCAGCGCTTTTGCTACTGCTGCCGAAGACGATCAAGTAGAAGCGGTACATTTACAACTTCCAATCACCACGGATCCCATAGCCAAACAAATATTGGATGTACCGCTTTGGGACGGGCTATACACCGTGGTAGAATATGAGTGGTAGAGGATCTACTCAATGCTAGCCTAGAGATTATTCCGCAAAAGCCTGGCCAGCACTGTCCATTTCTCAGTGAGGCAGAACGAATGGCAGGATTTGGCGCGGACGCTGTACTAATATCGCATACATCTAAGCTTCTGGATATCGTTCGTACGTTGTTGAGTCATGGCGCGCGCAATGAGCCTGGGAGTGACTACGAGGTGGGACTGAGACTTCTGGACGCTGGGGATCTGGGGCAATTTCAATCCTGGATCGATGCACGTGCTACTAATGCCCCTGAGTATCGACCTGAGATCGTGGAGTTCATAAAGCATGTCCGGAAGAGGGTGGACGCAATGATTGAGGATAATAAACGGCGAGCGCTGGAGGAGATGGGCATCGGCTCGGGAGAAGAGGATAAGAGACTGGGTCACAATGAGAAAGCTGTGGGTGAAGAGACTGGACACCGCGCCTGAACCTGCCGCTTCAGGTTTGGTAGTGCTGTGATTCGCGTACACGGAATGGAGATGCTATTGGCTGCGTTTTGTGTACTGCCGACACTGCGCTGTTCGACATGTTTCTGGCAGGATGGAGGATGAAGCTCTCTTCCCGGGCTAATGCTGCACCGGGATGACTCGGGTAGGCGCCCTCGCAGTCCCCCTTTTGGACGAAGGACCTCACGTTACGTAGACATTCTGTCGAATACGAAATGTCCCAGTGTTGATGCTTTCTGGTCTGTTGTTTTACCATGCATAGCGCTTTCAAGGTATCAAAACCCCCCTCAAGACCGAGGTCATGACTCAATGTCATCAGGATCAATTTCAACCCGATAAATATCGCCGTTGCCAAAATATGCCGCCATGGCAAAGTATGCGTAATGATCTACGTTCATTCGCGCTGTACCGGGGTTATGTTGAGTGTTTCTGAGACAGTACTCATGCCCGTAAGCCTTTCTCAAACCATCCTCCGTTTCCCAAGTCAACTCGTAGGTTATGGCTTTCGTCAGCAAATATCTTAGGATACCGAAACTTGAGGAGCATTTACCAAGGTAGGCTGCGTGAAGAAAGCTCGTGGAGGAGTACCGAGCCTCTAGTGCTCCACATTTGTCCAGCGCCTCGCTTGTGTTGGTGTCCACTTGGTCGAAATCATAAATTTTCTCTGGATATCTCGAGAATCCCCCGCAGAGGTAATCTCTGGCCTCCTCGCGAATTTTGGCACGCTATTACGCCTAAACTGGTTTGATATGATTATTAGCTTTGCACGGACGCTGGCTGGTATTGTACTCACCCTGTGAGGCCTGCACTGCAGCAGGCTGCATTAAATTTGCACTAAATTGTCCTCTCTTTCCCTTCGTAATGCTTCCATTCGCTTAGCTTTTCGTATAGGCAGTGGATGACGTCGTTTTTGATCCTTGCTTCGCTCGAATTGTACTCTCCCCACCACACCCGCCAGTAATCGAAGCTAGCTTTGGGCGTCTCGGATGGAATAATGGCAGCCCTAGCAAAGCTCTTGCATGTCGTCAAGATATCTATCGATCTTTTCCTCCTGGTCTGCGGAGCAGCTTCTGAAAGAGACACGGGCAGAGGTTGGGTATAAGAGAAGGGATATAGCGAGCGTCCGGAGGGTGAGATGAACCATTGTCGATGCTGGCTTCAGGAGATTGTGTTGGGAATGCTGGAATAGATTGTCACAGAAAGGGTGTTGCTCTTCTTATCAACTTTGCGATCGTCATTTACATATGCGAGCCCCGAGCAATTTGGGTCTCAAGCTCAAAATCGCGAGGGTGTTGTCTCGGCGATGGCCGAGGATTACTGAAGGTTGCAGTGGCAGGTCACGTAGGCCGGACGGTGAGGTTAACTACCGATTAACCCTTCAAGAAAGCAAGCAAATACGCATGCCATGTTCATATTCACGCATGCCGTCGGCCTTTCTAGCTACAGCTTTCATTCCAAATTCAAGAAGCGATTGTGTGCTTACTTTGATTTCTCATCACTGGCATCTGCCACCGCTCGCTTATTCTCGTATTTGATCCATCTATCGGGATTTCACACTTTATAGAAGAGCCTGTTGCCTATCTGTAGCGATCCGGCGCTCTAGATTTTCTCTCCTCTCCCTGGTTTGAATCCTCTCACAATCGGAAACTGCAAGCCTGATTCACAGCATTAAGGACGAAAAAACCTTCGAGACAAGTCACCTAGCCATGAGTACCCTCAAAACGTCAATCATCTTCCTTTCCTCGATAACCTTCCAACTCCTCAGTCTCAGTGTCGCCATCAGGTTCGAAGATGTCGAAGAGGACGGTGGCGTTCCAAGTCTTGGGTATCTCCCTTCCCTTGGGCATGATCCACCTCTCTGTTTTGTATTGACGACATCAATAGCACGATGATGGGACCTGATAGTTACTGCTTCGGCTTGTCCCATGGCGCTCCCCCGATCTGCATGAATATTCCTGCGGGCTGTTATATAGATGTACCGATTGGTAATGTGGGGCCTGCTTGTGCAGTGTGATGTGTGAGTTGGCTTTGGATATGGATTTGTGTTTGGGTGAGGCTTCTGCTGATGTTGCTAGGAGTTCGCATGATTAGTTCGCTGATTGAGGAGGAAGTAGGAGGCGATGGCTCTTAAATGGTAAAGCTGCAAATGAGAGCTTTACCATTTAAGAGTCGTGACTTTGACATGTTTTCAGTGCCTCAAAAGTGTTGGTCGCGTCGGCTCTCAGCGATAGCCTTGACTTGATGAACGATGAACACTTGGCTGTTGTTAAATTATCATCCATTTTGACTTTAGCAGATTTAGTACAGGACAGATCGGAGCTGGATACACAATCAGACAGGGAGACCGGAAGTCTGCCACTAAATCCCTGGGGCATTGTCGAGTTTGCGGAGCGGTCACTCACAAACGCGTGTAGATTCAGCTACGAAACTTGTAGATGAGCTGCAAGTGGGTAAGTACAGTGTTCAACGCGAAAGTGAGATGTGCTTTGTGATAAGGGGTTCCTGGCCAACATTTTCGGTATTCGAATTAAGTTTGCTTATCTTATAAAATAAGCGGGCGTGTCCTCAGCTATCTCTGATGGCTCATGTCGCTATCGTTCTGCCTGGGTTACTTTACTCGTATTTTAACCCCCAGTAAGTACTTGAACCATCTAGCCACTTTAAGGTAGCGACGCGAGCCTGCATATACTTGTGGTTTGGTCCATGTATGCAAGCGATAGTGCAATATTTCGAACAATAATTCCTTATGGAATACCCCTTTTTGCCTCTTTTTTTGCCCTCAAAAGGGATCGTGGTTGGTGGGTATAGAGCTTGTGATATGATCTTGCTCTTTATTGCTATTGTTGAGATTTCTGTATTGAAAGATTGGGGGCGGCGTGTATGGTACGCCATCAGGGCGTGGTGGTGAGCGTGGTGATGAGCGGCGAGCAGGATCGGCAGGGTGGTGGTTGGCACACCACGAGGGTCGGAGCATAGGCAACAGTTTTCATCGATCATGTGGAAAATCGGTCGAGAGAGATATAGTGCTTCTTCTCGGCTCCATTGCTCAGCCATCTCTCATCTCAACCAATGCATCCACAACCTCATCCACCCCATCCTCAATCTTCTGCATCTCCACAGGCCCCATCTTTTTCAGAACATAGGCCGCGACATCTCTACTCTCTCTACTCTCAGGTCTCCCGACTCCGACTCCAATCCTCGTAAACGCCATACCACCCAGACTTGACATACAACTCTTCAACCCATTATGCCCTTTCGCACTTCCCCCAACTTTGACTTTTATCTTCCCCATCGGACTCTCTAACTCGTCATGAACGACTACCAACTTAGCATCTGACCGCTCTTCACTCGGCAAGTCCTTTAGGAAGACTTTCCAGGCTGTAGCGACTGCTGGCCCCGATGTATTCATGAAAGAAGGGGATTGCCAGAGGGTGAGGTCTTCGCCACGGGAAAGGAGGCCGTTGGCGTGGGGGCGCGATTTGGTAAATGGAGGTAAACCAAGTTGGCTTTGTAGGGTGGAGAGGAGGGTGTGGCCTGCTGAGTGGAAGGTGTTTTTATAGGCTGGGGGTGGGTTGCCGAGAGAGGCAATGAAGAGACGGTGGAGGGGCATTCGACGGTATGCTACAGTTGTTATCTGATAGAAAGGTAGGTAGGGGTATTGTTGATGTCTCAAAGCGTTTGCAGAGTGTGGTACGTGGTCTTTATGTAGGTATTGAGGATGAGAAATCAGAAATTATTTTGAGTCAACGGTTATTCTATTAGCGCTGATTGTCGTTGAATGACTAGACTCCATTATTCTCTTCTCTGATTGACAAAGACTTCATACTCTTGTGCTCGCATTGTTGTTAAAATTTGTGAATTTGGACTTGAGCTGAGAGGCGAAAGAAATGTCTCTTTGATAGGAACAAAGTCCCTTCTTATCCCATGGCGTAGGGATGTTTTGGGTTCTTAGGGTTGGGATTATCGATGACTTGCAGGCGCAATTGCCGCCGGAACTACCCGAGAGCACGCGCCCGCATTAGAGCTCCGGGGCAGAAGCTGTGATTGTAATCAAACCTGTCCCATAGAGCTTTTATCCCAGCCTATTGCTGATGTTTTTGATCTATTTTTCTTCTGGTTGAGTTGCCTGCACATTGTAACAGCTACCCATTTCATGTAGTGGGCTGAAAGGCAAAGCACTCGCCATGGGTACATCAAGAGAGCCCAGTGAAGATTCTATCAATGAATTCAATATCATCGCCAGCCTCTCACGTGGGCAAGCCATACAATGGCTGAAGGTCTGCATCGCCGAACTCCCTGTGAATCTCTGCTGACCTGAATTTATTAAATAGGCTCACAATAACGACCTAAATAATGCTGTTAATGCCTACTTTGAAAACCCTAGAGCCACTCCCGAAGTGGTGAGACCTTCTCCTTGCATACAATACTCAGCAAAGGCTGACACGCAGGCAGCAAAACCAAGTCACGTGGGATGAGGACCAGTTCCATACAGACAAGACCGATAATGTGCAACAAGCTCAGAATTGTGAGAACCCCCATGCCTACAACTGGCATTCCATAATGGGGAGTGATGCTGCAGGCGCTAGAGATGATAGGCTGACTCAACTGTCTCCTTCAGCGTTCACTATTCATCCCTCAGATACTTTGAAGCCAGACATGTTTGCGGATGGCGCCCCTTCCAGACCACCTTCAAGGGTGAGCCTAAGAGGCAATGACCTACCTGATCGTACGCCCATTCTATTGGAGGGGGGCCGGGAAAGCAAGCTGACCAGTACAATACAGTCAGAAATCCGAACGTGACTGGCGAGTCTGAGGAGGAGCAAGTGAAGAGAGCAATAGCTATATCGAAAGGCGAGAACCCTGATCTTGCTCCTCAAGAAACTGGAGTTCTTGATCACCAAAGTAAGAACTTTGGCCCCGCGACTCGTAACCATTACGAGCCAGCGGAATGGGCGTTGACCTTCGCTGGAGCCCAGACCCAAGAGATCCTATTGAACCCCGAGCCGAACGACCGCAGACGTCGGAGAAACGCCCCGGCCTTCATCAAACCCTCCCCAAGTGGTCACCGTCTACCGGCGCTTATAACAATACTGCACGCAATACCAATGGCGAGAGAAGCGCTGCTAAACAGGGGCTGCACTCTACCAGACTATGGCATGAACAAAGAATGGTGGGACGGGAACGAGATCAAAGTACTGAGGATCGTCAATTTGGATTCCGACGGGCGACGAACCAATGGAGACGACATCATATATGAATGTCAACGTCTAATGGCCTTTCTTGATGAGACAGATAGAGCGTACGGCAATACTGATGTCCTAGCAGGTTTAGGAGGCCTCGATAGATACGAAAGCGACAAAGTAGCCCAGTTATTGGCTAAATGGCAGGGTGCTACATCTCTCTCTGCAACAGAAGCTCCTTTGGCGATGACATTTGAGTCGAGGGGGATGAAGATGAATACCACTAACCCCGAAGCTGCTCAGATGGAACCTTTCTGGTATTTGGTACTTAGAGTCGAGAGTGAGTTGTCCGGCAAAGGTCTGACACTGTACGAACTCCTCGACTCTGCCCTGTGGGATGATAACAATGATGACGAAGTGGGTTATTTGGAGCAAGTTGGGGATGTTATAACCATGGAAATCAATAATCACGCGGCGACTGTTGCCGGACTTGGGATTGATGTTCCGGCCATCTGGTATCCGGACCGATATTTGCCATCCGCTACCGAGCAAGCAAAAGAAATGCGGACTCGAAAAGCCGAAGTGAATGCTGAATTGCAAAGTAGGGAAGCAGTACGACCGAGGATGACGCAGGCAAAGAAACCCTCCGGGGATGCCCAAATAGATGCTACTCAATTGCTTGCAAAGGCAAGCGCATACTTCGAGCAGACTGTCGCTTATAAAGAGGCTTCTGGAGAACAGTCCGGGATTAATGGAGTATCTCAGGCACACGAACAAGGCCTAGCTTCTTCTGCAAAAGTGGCAGAGGAGCTGAAAGCTCTCACCGAGAGAGTGACAAATAAGCTTGAAGGTATGCAATACTGACGTTACCGTGGGAAATGGTACTGACTGGTGATGCTCAGCTTTTGAGAAAGTTCGAGAGGAAGCTCGTGAGAAGCTGAAAGAGATCTCGCAACTGTACACGAAACCCTCCGAAGATCCAAAAGAGCCTCCTCACCAGAAATATACGCTTCGGGGCGTCTCGACTAACCCACACACAACGTATGTTCTCGAAAGTACGAAGCCAGACGATGAGGACGACATGCTCAGCACTGACGCTAAGGATTGGCAATGGTGGAAAATTGAATACGTGAGCAGCGATGCGAAGCCAATAGTATACACAAAGATTACCGAAGACGACGTCTTGAAAGCCGCAAGCACCGAATCTCGAAGCACGCTTCTAATCTATGCCAGTGAGCGTGCAGTCGCTCATGAGTCTGGAGATCTACCGTCACAGCTTCGCAACTTCGTTCGTACCGACAATCTCAACTTTAGCGCCGAGTTGGAGGGCTCGAGTCCTGCTAAGCCTGCCACACCGACCAAACGCAAAGCCGATGACGGAGATGACTCGGATATGGAAACGCAGTTCCATCGATCACCGCCTTATGACAGAAGCATTGACAACGCTATCTCAAATGACGACTTAGATCCAAACCCACCAAGTTATTATTCTAGCCCGTCACCTCCAGCGCTCCCAAGTCGGCGCCTCGTCCCTCGCAAGGTTGGCACTGCTGGCAGCTACGATGACACAATCCCAACAAGCCTTCGTGCGACGAGACCGACGATTGATCCCACTTCCATGGCCCTTGATTCGGATGAGAAGAGTGACCCTGGCCAGGAAATGCAGGAACGAGGAGGCCATCAGAGTCTGTTGCCCCGGCGAAAGGACAGTAAGGGTGGGTACATGTTAGGGAGCTATGTACCTGAAATAGATATGGAGGATGACGAAGAAGACGAGGATCAGAGAGGAGGCAGGCATGGGGACCATTGATGATTGAGATACCCCCTTTTCTGGCACAATTTAGCGACTGGCATTGAGCACGATGGCTTTGCACCTACCTTCTTTGGAAGATGACTTTGGTCATGTACTTGTAATGCGAAGCCTTTGAATGTAATTTACTGTTCATATTATTCTATAGCCTACGTACAGATATTGGGCTCTCTTTGGCCTTAGTGATGCGGATTTAAGGCTATCCGTCTTGGCACTTCTTGGCACTCAACTCGGCCCTATGTTATATTTTCGTTACACAAACGATTACAAGGCTGGAAGAACATGACGACGTGCCCAATACCATCTTCTGCACCGTCTCGCTTGGGCTAATGTCCGGACATCGTTAGTTGAAGGAGCTGCAGCAGCTTGGACAGCTGGGAGAAGGTGCAAGAACTAGCATGCAGTCCACGACGGCCTCACAGGCAGTCCTTTCGGCCAACACCCTACAGGAGCAATTCTGGCCAGACTACCTCCGTGCCACAGAGAAAGGCGACAACACACAGCTGTTATGCGGCAACTACGAAGGCTGGGGCCCAATCAGTCCCTTCAGATACGACTTTACGCCATGCTTTCTTGACGTTTGGATCAGTGTTGTGGCTGTATTCGGCATTGTGTTTGGTGCAGCGGCAATATGGTGGTTCTTTAAGAAGACGAGGCCAGCTCCTGTCAGCAAGAATTGGCATTTCTACACAAAGCTCTCCGTCATCGCGGCTTTGATCCTCACCACTGCGCTTCAAGCATGTCTCCAGGTCGTGGCACTGCCGGGGATATGGTTCGGCGACTTCAGATTCTGGACCTCGATCATCACATTAGGATCGTTAGCAATCATCGGTTTCGTCCAATACATCGAGCACTGGCGAAGTCGACAGCCCAATGGCGTTGTGCTATTCTACTGGCTCCTCCTCCTCATAGCCTACGCCGTGAAGCTTCGTTCCCTTATATCCCAGCAAGCTTTCCGCACTCGACTACCATACTTCGTTACATTCTGTGTGAGCTTCGGGCTCGCTGCACTGGAATTCGCGTTCGAATACCTAGTGCCGAAGAAGCAGTCCGCCTACGATTCCTTGGGGGATGAGGACGAATGCCCCATCGAATACGCAGATATATTCAGTATTCTCACATTCAGCTGGATGACACCAATGATGAAGTATGGCTATAAGGAATACCTCACACAAGATGATCTGTGGAATCTGAGGAAGAGGGATACTACAAAGGTCACCGGGACGATACTAGAGGAGACTTGGGCGGACGAGCTTGAAAAGAAGCGCCCTTCGCTGTGGATAGCTCTGTTTCGTGGATTCGGTGGACCTTATTTTCGAGGCACAGTCATCAAGACCTTCAGTGACACCTTGTCGTTTGTGCAGCCGCAACTGCTACGCCTTCTGATTTCTTTCGTCGACTCCTACCGAAATGGCAACCCGCATCCACAACCAGTGATCAGAGGCGCCGCAATCTCTCTAGCCATGTTTGCCGTATCGGTATCGCAGACAGCCTTGCTCCATCAATACTTCCAGCGTGCATTCGAGACAGGCATGAGGGTCAAGTCATCGTTGACTTCCATGATCTACGCCAAATCTATGAGGCTATCCAATGAAGGGCGAGCTTCGAAGTCTACGGGAGATATCGTCAACTACATGGCTGTCGACACACAGCGACTACAGGACCTGACGCAGTATGGCCAAATGCTGTGGTCTGCCCCCTTCCAAATCGTGCTGTGCATGGCATCGTTGTATCAATTGGTCGGTATCAGTATGCTGGCAGGTGTAGGTGCTATGATTCTTATGGTACCCATTAACGGCCTCATCGCCCGGATCATGAAGAACCTCCAGAAAAAGCAGATGAAGAACAAAGACGCCAGAACGCGATTGGTGACCGAGATCTTGAACAATATGAAGAGCATCAAGTTGTTCGCCTGGTCAACAGCCTTCATGAATAAGCTAAACTTCGTCCGAAACGAGCAGGAGTTGAAGACCCTTCGCAAGATTGGAGCTTCCCAAGCCTTTGCGAACTTTACTTGGTCGACGACGCCCTTCCTCGTCTCATGCTCTACCTTCACCGTATTTGTTCTGACGAGGGACGAGCCATTAACAACCGAAATAGTCTTCCCAGCTCTGACGCTATTCAATCTGCTTGGATTTCCTCTGGCCATCCTTCCAATGGTCATTACGTCCATCATTGAGGCAACTGTAGCAGTTGGACGCCTGACAGATTTCTTCACCGCGGAGGAGCTGCAGCCTGATGCGGTACAAACTAGGGATCCAGCAGTCAACAATGGCGATGAATCAGTCCGCGTCCGTGATGCTACTTTTACGTGGGATCGGAATGAAAGCCGTAAATGTCTGGAAGATATCAATTTCGTTGCACACAAAGGGGAGTTGAGCTGTGTAGTAGGGCGAGTTGGATCTGGCAAATCGTCCTTCCTCCAATCCATTCTCGGAGACATATGGAAGATCCATGGAGAGGTAGTGGTGTACGGACGTACGGCATATGTAGCGCAACAATCCTGGGTGATGAATGCAAGCGTCAAAGAAAACATTGTATTCGGACATCGCTGGGATCCCCAGTTCTACGAGCGTACGATACATGCTTGTGCATTTAGGGAAGACCTGAAAACACTGCCCGATGGAGATCAGACTGAAGTTGGAGAACGAGGAATATCGCTGTCTGGTGGACAAAAGGCTCGCCTGACTTTGGCAAGGGCGGTATACGCTCGCGCCGATATCTATCTACTTGACGATGTTCTCTCCGCTGTCGACCAGCATGTTGGAAGACATTTAATTGATAACGTCCTTGGACCGAGGGGGCTCCTGGCTGGCAAGACTAGGGTGTTGGCAACGAATTCGATCCCCGTACTCTTCGAGGCGGACTTCATCACGTTACTTCGTGATGGAAAAGTGTTCGAGAAAGGCACATATCAGCAACTTATTGCGATGAAAGGAGAAGTAGCAAATCTCATTCGTACAGCAAACAACGAGGACGAGCAAGAGACTCCGTCTCCTAGCGTAGAAGACAGCAAAGACTCTACAAGTTCTGGAAGTGAAAACTCCAAGACAGTCTTTGGTACGGGTACGGGTAATTCCTTAGAGGATCCTGCAGACGAGAAAGATGAGGCACAGGAAGGCATCACTCAGTTGGCGTCGATTCGAGCAAATGGCGGCACTGGCCGAAGAGCGAGCAGCAACAACACATTACGGCGCGCAAGCACAGCATCTTTCAAAGGACCACGTGGCAAGCTGACCGATGAAGAGGGAGAAGGCGCCAAGTCAAAACAAACTACAGAATTTTCCGAGCAAGGCAAAGTCAAGTGGAACGTGTACTTGGAATACGCTAAGAACAGCAATTTGATTGCTGTCTTGATCTACTTGGTGATGCTCCTTGGCGCACAGACAGCGCAGATTGGGGGCAGCCTCTGGCTTAAGCAATGGGCCGAGGTGAATCAAGACTATGGTGGCAACCCACAGGTTGGCAAATACATTGGCATATACTTCGCCTTCGGTATCGGTGGCGCCGCTCTCGTGGTGGTCCAGACACTCATCCTTTGGATATTCTGCTCCATTGAGGCTTCACGGAAACTTCATGAGAGGATGGCCTATGCGATATTCAGGTCGCCTATGAGCTTCTTCGAGACCACACCATCTGGACGAATATTGAATCGCTTCTCGAGCGACATTTATAGGGTTGACGAAGTGCTTGCAAGGACCTTCAACATGCTGTTTGTCAACAGCGCTCGAGCATTTTACACACTTGTATTGGTCGTCGTGTCTACGCCAATTTTTGTTGCATTGATCATTCCGTTGGGTGCAGTCTACCTATATATTCAACGCTACTACTTACGTACCTCGAGAGAGTTGAAACGACTCGATAGCATAAGCAGGAGTCCGATTTATGCACACTTCCAAGAATCCCTTGGCGGCATTACAACCATCCGTGCCTATCGCCAACAGAACAGATTTGCTCTGGAAAACGAGTGGCGAGTCGATGCAAATCTCCGCGCATACTTCCCGTCCATCAACGCAAATCGATGGCTGGCAGTTCGACTCGAGTTCATCGGCTCTTTCATTATTTTGGCGGCCGCCTCCTTCGCCATCGTATCCGTTGCCACCGGCAGTGGCTTGTCAGCAGGTATGGTTGGGCTAGCCATGTCATACGCCCTGCAGATCACTACGAGTTTGAATTGGATTGTCCGGCAGACTGTGGAAGTCGAGACGAACATTGTGTCAGTTGAGCGTGTTTTGGAATACGCCAGGCTACCAAGCGAAGCACCTGACATCATCTCCAAGCGCCGGCCAAAGATCAGTTGGCCTGGCCAAGGAGCTGTCGACTTCAATAATTATTCGGCACGCTACAGGACTGGCCTCGACCTTGTTCTCAAGGACATTAATCTCCACATTAAAAGTCACGAGAAGATTGGTGTTGTCGGTCGCACTGGAGCAGGAAAGTCCTCTCTAACTTTGGCTCTGTTCAGGATCATCGAACCCGACGCTGGCAACATCTCGATTGACGACCTCAACACTTCCACGATTGGTCTTTTGGATCTACGGGGTAGACTTGCAATCATTCCTCAAGATGCCGCTTTGTTTGAGGGCACTGTTCGGGACAATCTGGACCCAGGTCACATCCACGACGACACCGAGCTCTGGTCTGTTCTTGGTGAGTTTGCCACCATGCATGCTAGCTCTAATTGATACTGTGATCACATTTGCTGACGATAATCGAAGACCATGCCCGACTTAAGGAGCACATCTCGAGCATGCCTGGTGGACTGGAAGCGAGCGTGCATGAAGGGGGTACGCCTCACGCCCTTACAGGATGATAGTTTCAAGTTGACGTCGTCTTACAGGGTCAAATCTATCTGCTGGCCAACGCCAATTGGTCAGTTTAGCGCGAGCTCTTCTCACGCCAACCAACATATTGGGTTAGTCTCTTGGAGCACAGACGTGAAAGCTGTCATACTAACGTATTTTCTGATAGTCCTTGACGAAGCAACCGCCGCGGTTGATATTGAGACCGATGCTATGCTGCAAACAACCCTGAGAAGTAACATGTTCAAGGACCGCACCATCATTACGATTGCGCATAGAATTAACACCATAGTGGACTCGGATCGGATCGTTGTTTTGGACCATGGTAAAGTGGCCGAGTTTGACACTCCCTCGGCTTTAGTGCGGAGGAAGAGCTTGTTCTACGAATTGGTAAAAGAAGCCGGTCTACTAGACAGCGTTGAGCAGTAACGCTACAAGCTGACAAACAATTTTTCATGCATAGCCAGCGGGGTCTGCAAGTGGGGTCTAAAATAGCTGCATAGCAGGGGAGGCGAGGGGTACATGGAGAATACAACTTCGCCATAAAGCTAGGTACATATTGATTAAGTGGATCTTGATCCTTCGAAACCGGACCACCCCGGTAAATCTCCAGGTTGTGCGGATATCTCGCGTCCCCCCGTGGTCCTGCCAGATGATCCCAGATGGCCCCTTGGTACCCCGGGAGCAATCAACTATGTCTCGGATGCGTGGCTTTAATGCAGCTACTAACAACTAGCTTCATGCGCAATTGCTCTTCGGGACACCACTCGTTGAGCAGAGTCAACAGGACCTCGCCTCAAGTCAGGAATCTTTCTCTCAACCCGGTTAATGCCCAGTCCTATCTCAACGTTTACCGTCTCCAGATGACCCACAGGGGTACCAGGTGGGCCTGGAACGATCTTGTCTTGAACAGCATCATTTCTTGACTATTATGACGGCAGACACCAGTAGCTTGTCAGCCACTGCCGGAGATACTCCCACAACACTGGGAATTGCTCAAGACTTCATCTCGTATAAACTGACAAAATCGCTGCATCTTAGACCCACAAAGTGCACTCAATATAGCGCTAACATCCCCTGTACTCATGCAACAACCATGTCACTCCAAAATTCGCATTGGCCAATAACTTATAGCAGCAATCCCCGGTGTTTGATACTTTCTAAAGTCTCTTGAAGGACTGAAGAAGCTGTTCCTTGTGCGACATGGAGATGACCAGATGGAAGTTTGCAGTGTTTGACGGGGATGCAAGCTCGCGCTTCCCCGGGCTAAGGCCCTGATTGTTGTCTCACGCCAGCGAGATGACTTGCCGAATCGACAAATGGAACGAGATGCAGTAGATCTCAATCATGTCTTGGTTTTGTATTTCAGATGGCTTGCCCTTTCGTGTTTGATCGAGTTATTTCCAATTATTTCCATTCAACACACGATCGCTCCTCCTGTTCTTGCTGTTGAACAGTACTGCACACTTTGAAATTATTGTTTGCTATTCTGCAATGTACACCTTTGATCTTCTAGATCGAAGGCTGGGTCATTTACAAGATTAACAAGTCACGGCGCGTTTACCCGCGAGCGACCACAAAATCGTTAACAGCAACGTTCAAAGATTTACACATGCTCACTGATGCTTTGGGCCTCTGTAACTTGGTCAGTTCTACTCCAAATTATCACTGTTTTGGGGGCTGTACCCCCTTTTCTGCTTTCCTTTGTGTACAATACCCCTCTGAGCCTGTCATGACTCTCAAGCATCACTCGCCTTAATCGACTCCTTGAGCGTTGAGAGTAATTTCTTTTCCTACAAGAACCCCGGCTCTTTGCTACGTTCATGGCTGGAATGCAGCGGGTCCAGCCTAACGATGCCTTAGTACAAAATTTATCACAGCACCTGCATATAGAGAAGACATTATAGTTCCTGTTGCTAACAGATGTATCTCAGCAAATTCGTACCCGAGATAGCAGGCCTAACTGAACGCATGCCGGCTGCCACTCGCTTCTCCAAAATCCCATAAATCATAGCTATACCTCAAAAGAGCTTGCTCAATCTCAATCTTCCAAGACAACTGCATCGTACTTTCTAGAACCATGGTTGCAATACTCGATCCGAAAGGCAGAAGGCCTGACCCAGAGAATGAAACCGCGAACACGATTCGCAATCCCGCTAATGACAACTCCAATGATGAGTCTCTGCTCCCGGCCCAAGAGGCGGTATCGCAGGCAAGGCGACAGGTTCGTGCACTATCGCATTGCAACAATAAGAGAAAAGTGAAGCTGATTTGGCTTGCAGGTGACACTGGCGACACTGCACCGATACGGTAGCCGTCCAAGCAAGGAACTCATAATTGATGACTCTGGCGATGCTTACCTTGTGGATGAGACGCGAGTCGATGGCCAAAAAGTACGCATCCAAGATGTGTTGCCACAGCGTTTCCTCCGCCAATTGTTTGATCACTTCCTCGACACCGAGGCACCAGACGGTGAGACAAGGGATGGTCAGTATTCTCGCATCTTGCTGTACAAAGGTGTGATTCGACTGAACACTCTACAGATCTTGACCTCGAGAGTCGTCTAATCGAAAGCGAGCGAGCTCGCAACACGCCTGGAGTAAGACGTAATGGGCGATCCACGCACGCATCCTCAAGAACGAAGAGGAACGTGCACGACGCCGCTGCACCTCCTGGCAAGCGCCGAAGGTCCAGTACTCATGAGCGAGATGTAATCAAGATTGATGACGACGACTATTGCGACTCGGAGGCTGATCTGCCGGATGAATGGGATGGCGCAGAGTCCGAACTCCAATCCATCCGATACGACCAGATTTATGAGCTTTTCTACGGGCCGAATTTTATGTTTATCGGTCAGCTGGCTTGTAAGGACATCGGCAGAGCTTGGATCAAGATGTGTCACCCGAGGAAACAGTCGCAGTATCCATACAATGGCGGTTCCACCGTGGCGAGGTCGCTTCGTGAGCATGGGTACAAAGGAGCGTACACGAAACCTAACTGGTGGCCGGCTGATGAGGGCTGGCGTCAGGGATTTGGTTGTCGCCATATTGAGCCGGACCATCTGAAGAAGCTCGGTCAGTCTGATTTGCACCCAGACATTCGTTGGCGCTAACTCAAACCAGAACGCGTGTTCCTACTCAAACATCTGTTACGTTACGGAGGGCAGTTCCCAGTGGAGAAGTTGAGAGAGAGCACTGCGAAGATTGATCAGGAGTATTCTAAGAATTGGAACCCGGACAAGATTGCGAGGCTGGCATTGATTTACAGGGTGAGGCAAAAGGAATTGCAGTATGAGGATGGTTTGATTGGTGCGGCCCTCTTGACTTGTCTTTCACTTACCCAGTTCTATGCTAACTCATTGTTAGATAGCGATGCAACATTGACTACCCCGATCCCTTACCCTGGCAAGGGCAAGGCTCGAGCTGTACTCAAGGCCGGAACGCCTGTCCGCGTCAAGAAAGAACGCCATCGACAACAGCCTGTGGAGCGCGCACCTTTGCCAGCTCCAACTGCAGACATGGGAGTCGGAGCAGCAGCGGAGGTGGAGAATGACCCCACCCTCACGGCAACGGACGAGGTAGAGTCTAGCACTCTCGAAGACACGGCAACATCGGTGGCAGAAGACACAACGGATGAATCCACCGTCATGCCAATCTCTTTTGAGGTCCGCCCTCCTCAACATGGTCTACCCATGCCTTCTCCAATGTTCCCAGCGGAGCAACAACATGTTCAGGCCCAGGGCCAGCGACGACATCGAGACACCACGAGACAATCGCCTCAAATGCAGCGACCTTTGACTCAAGCGATGGTGGTAAACCAACGTTGTAGTCTTCCGGTGGACCCTCAAACGCAACCTCCTTCTCGGCGAGTATCAATTGCTCAAACACAAGTGCCTTTGTTCACTCCTGACAATGCGCCTCACCAGGACCCCACTGCTAGGCCACTCCTCAATGGGTCAGCCTTTCACCAGGCCCAACAGCCGATCCTTAATAGCCAGGGATACACCATTGACCCAAATCGCACCCACGAAATGGAAGTCGTCCATCGACCTCGCCGGATCCGCAACCCAAACACCATTCCAGCTACCGAGATTTCGAGCCAGACTCCGCCGCCTCGCCTTGTCGCACCTAGAGCTCCTACTTTCGCAGCATCATCTTCGGGTCTAGCAGGCTTGGACACGTCCACCATGACATACTGGGACAACATCAGGAATAATACTCCACATTACAACATCAATAGCGCGGTTTACAACGAAGGCGCTGATCCTAACATCCTGCTCACCTCCAACGCAAATCTATCCAGTGCCAGCTGCTCATTCAGGAGCGACTTCACCGAAAGCTCTGCGGATTCCTATGGAAGCGGCGTGCAATTGAATGCCTGGGATCAGTATCCTCAGCAGGCGCAGGACGAGGATTTGATCCGCCAGTACTCTGTTTTTGCGAATCAGATGTATCAGCCTGGACCATTTCGAGATGCGACGACGGAGTTTGAGGCGAAGTATCATCCCTATTGGCCGGGACAGCAACGCCATCAGTGAATCAATCGTGCTAGCTTTCGTGAATGCCAGTGCCTTCGATGGTGCACCTACGGTCTCTATATCAATGCATCGTCAAACTCTCCGACGTGTAAACGGTCTCTACGTCAATGGACCATCTGCATTTCTGGCGCATCACCAGTCTCTACATCCATCCATCGCCTTAACTAGCGCATTGCCTTCACGAAGATTCCTTTGGCCCTTGATTCACAGGCTTAATACTCTTCACAAAGCTATTTCGACACCTCCGCATTTGCACAAAGATGGCCTCACACCCGGAGTACTGTGCTCATGGATATACTTCTACGCTGGTTGGAAACCGGGTATCTATGGGTGGACCATCTATAATCACGTTTAGGAAGCTGGAGCTTTGAATTGTTTTTTGGATCCTTATTTCCTATTTTTTCCCCTTTGCTTCTAGTCTTTCACTGAATCTCTTACTTCTACAGAGGACAGAATAAGCACACAAAACAATTGCTTTGTCCACAAATCTCTTTGGCTACTAATGTATTTCCTTACAGTACTAGGCACAATCCTCACGAATAATGAACAGGTCACTCCTCATAACTCTAGGGTTCCACATGCGAACAACTGTGAGCCCTGAAAGCCCTCTAGACTGGCCAGAGCACTCAGGATTGAAGATGGGACCTGCTGTGTAGGATCTTCCTTTTTTGTCCTTTTGCATTGTGACGCTTGGCGGATTGCCACTAGCTACTCTTCGGCCTTTAAAGTTTCTCCGCAGCCACCATGCAAGATAGGTTTCTGCGTCGATCGATGCAAAAAAGTGGGCAAGTGTCTTATCAGTTATCAGACCTTGCAGGCACAAGTCCCCAATCACTAAGCGGTCGAGCGGACGTCATGCCTCATCGAGATCCAATCGAGCATATGCCCTCCTCCTGCTGTAGATGTATCTCCGCTCTTGAGCTGAAGCTTCTAGATGCCGCCCATCTTGCGCCATCGCTCTCCATATCAGCTGAGGCTTGCAGCTCGCATGAATTGGCTTCTTACTTGCATATGAATCTGCGATTCTCCTGCAATGGATGTATCTCCGCCTTTGAGCAGGAGCCTACAGGCGACGCCCATCGCGGAGGGGCTTGAGATGGCTTGCTGCATGCACTGACAGCGAAGACGTCGTTTCAAGTGCTGGGACGTTGGGACGCATGGACGCATCGATTGGCTTTGAAAGGCCCGAAAGGCCGTCGATGCTAGTCGAGTCATGCAGAATCTTTGCATCGAGTGGATCAAATTGAGTTCCACGAGTCTGATCGGCAAAGGGGAGGGGAGCGACCCGCACCGAGTTCTCTTGGAGATAATCCTGGTTGTGCGGGAGTGGTGTCTTGCGGCCTGACTCTGGGCAATGTGGGCGTTTCTTGCTGCAGCAGATAAGGCGGAGATTTCACTCCGCTTGTAACTTCACAATGTTAGTTGGACTGGCAATATGAGCTGGCACTCTGCAAGGCCCTAGGCGTCCCCTGCGTCTCGATGCTGCTATAGTCGGGACCCCTATCTAGGTTTCTGTATGCTTATCACTCCACATCTCAGGATTGCGGGGTCTCTCGTTCGAGTTGAGTTTCCAACAACCAGTAGATCGCTTGTGGACCGTGCGACAACCAATGGCAAAATCGCAATGAAAACGCCACTATTAAAACGTTGGGGACAAAGGTACCTTGTAGTGACCTTTCGGCTAATCTGATGGCTCGGTAAGGGCCAAAAAATCTCGGGGTAATCCTCCCATCCGTGCAGAAGCTTAGATCATGTCACCGCCATAAACAATCCTCAGGAGAGACGGTGACTCAATTGAAGCCTGTGCTGCAACATGTGCTCGTGCAAACACGTAAGTGACAATCATTGAGCGACTGCGAATTAATCATACATCAAGATTATGTCAATACGGCTACGACAAAGCTCGGATTCGAATAGCGTAGGCGAGCTGAGTTTCGGAAATTCTCTTTCATTGGTCAAATAGACAATGCCTGCTTGCAGAGAGCTCTGTGTCGAGCAAATTTCCAGGTCCGATAGCACCAGTGGAGACCACGAAGTAATGGAAGAAAACTTCACAGACATTGCCAGTGTCTTTGGTCGATGATAGCATTCAGCTAGGGAGCTGTTCAAACATGGAGATACGTATGGTAAAGTGAATAGAGGGCCTTGGAAATAAAGCATAGCGTAACTTGCCATGTATAAGCAATTTACAAAAGGCACCGTAAGCAAGTTCAATTGATCCATGTTGGTTGTATCTTGAGGAACTGCATTATTGATATATCTTGGCAACCGTAGCTTAGTCATGATTTCCAGCCCTACCAAAGCTGAAGCCCTGATGCATGCGTTACTGCATTTGGACATCTCCAACAAAAGGTATCCTGTGGACGTACGCTAAGTCGATGAACACAATGATACTTCTTCACCGGGAAAGCACGTCGAGTCATCAACCTTGATGTCCTCGACTAGATACAGACGTGGCCGCCTTCCGGACTGCTGGCGCGATGTCAGCGCTTCAAGGGCCACGGGCGAGTACCAATAGCAGAGGACGGGGGACTCCTCGAGGAGGCGTTAAGTCAAGAGATCCTAGAACTGCCGGGGCGCCAGGAGGAGAGAGGTCAGCATTGCGGCGAACTTCGCCATATAACGCGACGAGGGGCAGCGACTCCCGGCACCTCAAACCCCCTCCAAACCAAGGCCATCATCACAACAACTCAAGGAGGAAGCCTCGCCCACACGGCCCACTCACCTCAGCTATTCAGAGTCATGCGGGCAAGGTAGCGGACCCGCGGCTGGAGAGCTGGCGGAACCCAGCGACAGTGGACAGTCGAACCTACAAGCAGCGCATGCTAGATCTCTTTCAAACGGTATGAGCTTCCTCCCCTTGTCTACTGACTGGAAGATACACATAGTGACATCTTGCCTTCCTTCGTTCCAATAGCTTAAGCAAAACCGAGAAAGAGAAAGGAAGGATGCTATCAAGGACGGATTCCTGGCAGACCCGGACAAGCCAACCTCATTGGCCAATGCAATCACACCTGTCGGGACATGCCAAGAGATGTGCCCTGAATTCGAGAGGCTGGAGCGTATTGTACAGCTCATGGTTGATGGGAGTGAGAAGGTAACAACAATGGATATGAAAGCATGGGGTCAGAAGGACGAAGCTGATGGTTCTGGTCAGATACCATCAACGTCGGACTCGGATATCAAGGTGCCCTGCGAGCAGCTCATGGTTAAGCGCTTTCGAAGATCTGCCGCTGGCTACGACGAGCAACTCCCGTCAGATATTAGGCCTCCAGCAGTGCTGCAGCAAACGCTCAATTATCTTTTCAACGATGTCGTGGGCGGACCACAACCATTGGCAACTGTGCATAAATTCGTTTGGGACCGAACACGAGGCATTCGAAATGATTTCTCTATCCAGCAAGTCACAAGAACGGAGGATCTCAAAATTGCAATCGACTGCTTTGAGCGTATCGCGCGCTTCCATATCCTGTCTTTGCACCAGCTCTCGCGGCTTCAATCAGAAAAGGGCGAGTTCGACGCCCATCAAGAACGAGAGCAGCTGAACAATACCCTCCTTTCCCTAATGTACTACTACGATGACAGCCGGCATAAGCTTACTTCACCCAACGAGGCGGAATTCCGTGCGTATTGTATAGTCTTTGAGATCCAGGATTTACGACCAGACCTTGAGGATCGTGCTCAAAGCTGGCCAAGACCGATACTGAAAGATCCACGAGTACAGACTGCATTCAAGCTGTACGCTGCAGCTGGAAATACCGCAGACGATCAGGGGCCTCTACGGCCCAAGACCCAATTCTTGACGGCACAGGCAAACACTAGAGGCTTCTGGAACCTGGTCCAATCACACGCTGTCTCCTACTTAATGGCATGTGTAGCAGAGATCTACTTCAATCTGGTACGGAGAACAGCCCTGGAAGCCATTTGGAAGGCATACAAGGGGAAAAGAGGAGGACCTACAAAGATGGAAGACTGGACTCTGAGGGATTTGACACCAGCGCTTGGGTTTGATACGGAAGAACAAACAGAGGCATTCTGTGAAGAGCATGAGTTCGAGATATCGGAGAACGAGAACGGGGAAGCTTTTATTGACCTTGGATCCGTCATGACCGGGAATCTCACAGGTTAGTTGTCACGATCCAGATACACTCGATGCTTGCAAACGTCCTATAGATCAAAATCCACGCCGAAAGCAAATCTTTTCGCGACACTTGGTAGAGGACAAACGACTTGGCCGCACTCTTCCAGCGGTCATCAATGGAATGAGTGCAAGTCAAGCCCAAGCCCAAGGCCTTGTAAACGACTCCTCGGACGCCGAATCAGTTTCTGTAGCGAACAGCGAATCACTCTTCGTCGATGGCTCCTCTGATGACGAAGGAAAACAGTCGCGCTCGAGGTCAGCAAGTCCGCAGAAGAAAGCCGTCGTCAATGGCGATGTTCCTAAAATGAATCCCGCAGCCACACCTTTCAACCCTTTTGCTCCAAGTCCTCTTGGAAATACCTCAAAGCCGGGTCCTTTTCAAGGGGCTACGACCTTCGGACTACCGAGCTCTGCTCCCTCGTCGAAGCCGTCTCAGCCCAACGCAACGTCCCTTTTCGACTTCAGCTCGAAACCGACAACTTCGTCCCCTTATGGTCAATTTGGTAATAAAGACCCTCCAAAGTTCGATTTTCACGCGGCAGCGAACAAGGCAAAGGAGCAAGAAACCAAAGACTCCCCCGTCCCTTCAGACTCCAAAGATCCGCCAAAATTCAATTTCCTCCCAGCCTCCGCCAAACTAGAAGTTACTGACAATAGCAACAAAGCCTCTCCATTCGGTCACTCAGCAGGAGTCAAGAAGAGTGTCATTGGTCAGCCATCAAAATCTTTCCCAGCTGCTAAGCCTGCGGAGCCAGCAAAGGCTCCCTCTGGCCCACCATCAACCTTTCCGGCCATTACTGAGTCTTTGAAACCCAAGAGTGTCTTTGATCAGTCCTCGAACCCCTCGGCTCCAGCAAAAGTGTCTTTCGCTACATCGCCTCTGTTTGGCCTTGGTACGACGAAATCAAGTGATGAGAACAATCAAGTTCCTCATCTCAGCCTATATCAGGATTCGAAAGGTAAAGCCACAGATAATGCCTCCTCACAACCAAAGGACGCAAAAGCCACACCGTTCGTCTTTACCACTCCCTCGATGCCCAATAGTACGACTTCAACTTTATTTCCACACCCAGCCAAACCAACAGAGCCTTTTGCCCCTCCTCCGAACGACTCTTCTAAACCCTTTTCATTCTTCCCTAATCTAGATACTAATACAACCCCATCCTCATCCACGCCCCAACCTCCATCAATCTCGACACCCTTTTCACTCTTCCCGGAGACCAAGCGCGCAAATGATTTAATTCAACCAACAACTGATTCGACCTCGTCAAAGCCGCTATTGTTCCCCTCAACAACTCTGGCTCAGCCAGAAGCACAGCGAGAGCCCCAAAGGCCTTTTTCTTCGAATCTATCGACACTATCAGGCTCGGCAGCTGTTGGGCCTGCCCCTGCCCAGTCTCGACAAGACCCATTCCCCTCCACTAATTCGCAATTAGATCCTCGACGAGCAGCGTTAGACAAGCTTTCTGATGCCGTGATGCGGGAAGACCGTGGACTGCTACAACAATTCATTGAACACGTTGTTGGCCCTATAATCACCTCATCATTAGCTCAGTTGGAGGATGAGTGGTCTTGGGAGGAAGCAAGTCAGTCTTCATCTACCAAAGCTTGGGGCGATGAGCCGTTGCTGATTTGCAGTAGGGGAGTGTCGTGCTATCTTATTGAGCAAGAAGTACTTTAGGAAGTGGAGGGTTAATGCTTGGAATATTGGTTTGATACGCAAAGGCAGAGAAAGGAGACGGAACTTCGCCATGTCGATTCAGCAATCAGCAAGGAGCTCACCTAAGAGACCATTGGATACCAGAACTTCTCTGGCCGCAGAAGGCCTTGCAAGGTCGTTGTTGAGACAGGAGAGCCCAGCAAAATTGATGCCACCACCCTCAGAGCCACCTCGTAAGCGGCAAAGCCTGCCTGCTGATTTCGGCCCCGAACAAGTACCCTCAGATACCGTAGCCGGTACAAAACGTAAGCGAGACGACGCAATTCCAAGCGCCGACGAAATACTACCCAGACCAACTAAGATCAACTATCGCCGCTCTCAGACTCTCGGGAATTCAATGTCTGCTCCTCCCTATCGGGTCTCGCGCCCTGTCCACAAATCTAGAGTGGACACATCAAAGATTCCTGAAGGGTCAATGTTCCATGAGGTCCTCATGAAGCAAGCAAGACGTCTAGCTCCAAACACCAAGTCGGATACTACGCGGACAGACTACTTCCGACTAAAAGCACTGGGAATCGATCCAGATACGCCAGTGGTACCGGTGACGAAGAAGCGGACTCGCAATGAGGTAGATGTGAATGGAGCCAGCAAAGCAATCAAGTCGTCACCACAACCTCCACCGTCCAGTAATGCCACCGAAACACCTGCGGCTCAAACGCCTACACAAAAACCAAGCACCCTATTCATGCCAGCTGATGACGATGACGCCCTTTTTGCTTCACTACGCTCCGTCCGTGAAGCCTTGGCCGAATCAGAGCAATGGATGCAATCCGAGCGTCAAAGCATCGAACGCCAGAGTATGGACCGTACCGCGACGCCTCAGACAAATGCTTCATCGGCGGACAATGAAACACCAGCACAGCGCAGACTTCGGGAGATCCAGGAAAGGGGCCATACGCCATCAAGGACCGAAGTCAGGTTACGCGCTATGGGCGATAAGGCCTTGCTGCCAAAGGGCTTTTGGGATGGCGAGGGCATGGGAACGAGCTTGTATGGAAAGGGGAAGGGGAAAGACATGGAGGCGATGACGCCGACGCCGCTGCCAGGTCCACGGTTTCAGCCCAGTCAGCCAATGGGCCCGCCAAGGATGGGTTTTGCGGCTTTGGGTGCACAGGGGCACATGAATGGCCAGTTGGGGGCACAACGGCAGATGAACAGTCAATTTGGAATGCACGGCCAGGTCAATGGCCAGTTTGACATGCAAACAATGAGTGGAGGCAGAAGGCAAGAGTCTGAGCAGAGGACGGGGGCGAGCGTGGAGGATGCGATAGAGCTCTAATTCTTAAAAGAGGGGAAAGGGAAGCCACATGCGCGCTGCATATGCCTGGTGTTCTTGCATAGCGATGGCGTTGGGAAGCTTTGTACACAAGTCGAGAAATTCATGTAAATATCGTTGTTTCTTGATTGGACCATACTCTGAGAAATTTTCAGATGGAGAATACAGGACACATGACTTTGAGACTTGAGCTGAGCTACTATGTCTCCAGTGCTTGAAGTGAGCTACTAAGTATGTGATTCCATGATGATTGAAGTTGATATTTGATTGTCAACGGCTTGCATTGGGCTGTTGCGTGTGTTTCAACTAGAGTTGAAGCTAGGAATGGAATGTCAGTGGTTTGGGTTGAGCTTGTAAGTACGTTTCTGATTAAGTTTGAAGATGGAGTTGGTGTGTACATGCCTCGAACTGCTATGGACGGTTTCTAGCAGCGGTTGAATTTCGTAATTGAGCTTTGAAGAGGTTGATCCAAGCTACCCTGTGTGTGTTCTAATGGGAATTTATCTCGAAATCTAAGCATTGGCGGCTTGATGTGAGCTACTATGTGTGTTTCTCAGCGTAATCAAAGTATTGATTAAAGGGGTTGGATGATTTGATCTGAGCTAGTATCTGACGATCCCATGGTGGTAAAAGTCGAAATCGTGGCTTCAGTGACTTAATTTGAGCTATTATGTGTGCTTTAACAGTGTGATTAAAGCTGGAATCAAGGTGTTGATGGGTTGGTATTAGTTACTACATGCGATCCGTTATGGTGATTGAAGTACAAAACCTGGACAGACACTGGGCTGTTAGCCAAGTGAATAGTACACTTCAATCATGCTTTGCCTTGCCCTTTTGTCATTGGGACACCTCAAGCCTCAATCGAATTCGCGAATGCACTGGCAATGCATGTGCAAAGGCATCATTATGTCCGGTTGAATGCCTGTATTACTTCAGGTTTCGAAAGGTTACTAACTCCGAGAACTACCTATTCCATAGGTTGACTGCCATTAACGCCCCTTCTCTCCTTTACCTGATCCGCCATATTAATCCAAATTCCGGAATAGCCGTAGATGTAGATTAAGGTCAATATGATGAGTCTTTTAACTCTTTCACTTGCAGGGTATCGGCTGGTACGTAAAGACCTACCGGGGGTTGGAAAGGAGCATCCTGATAAGTAGCGAGCTCCCATACTTGGCGGTGTTCGTTTTCTGTTGGAGATCACACATATTGGAGAGCTCCAATCGCTTCATAACCCAGATTTTTGTATTGTAACGTGGTAGATTTGAAGCACAGCGGTTAGCGCGCCCCCTTGTGTAGATGGCGAAGAGTGTCAAAACATCTAGTCACCGCTCACAACTGTACTGAAAACCGGGGCCGAGGCCCCTTGCAAAAGCTAACATGTTGGGATTGAGAACTCCGCCTGCTAGAAATCTGCTAGAGTCGTTTGACAATTTGGGCCGAGAATTTCCTGTCCTCAAATGGAAAAGAGATGAATATGTGGTCTCTAACTCAGAAGACAGCCTATGGATTTGCCAAAATTACGGTGCAGTGCCGCAACTTTGGCGTTTTTTTTGTCATCCGCGAGAGACCTACAGGGAAGCCGCAGGCCGAGTCCCAGACAGACACATTCAAGATGGGCTAGCATCCGTTATAATCTCCCATTGTAAAGTTCCTTCGCCGGTCAAGATCCCCGTTGTGTGCAGAGCTTGAGCATTTTCATTCCTTGTTTGTTGGGCCACCGACCAGATGTCTGCACATTCGAGGCGCTCTTGAGCGCAGGTTTTACTCAATCTACAGACCTTCGAGCGTGGTATTTGCTTGTTCGACGGGTCTTTAAGCACAGTATCTGCCAATTTGACAGGCTGCTGACCAGGACATCTGCGTATTCGACAATCCTTGGAGCGGAGTATCTGCCACTTTGCCAGGCCGCCACCTAGGATATTTACGTACTCGACAAGACTTCGAGCGCATGACCTGTCAGTATGTTGGGTCGTAACCCATTGAAGTTGCATCACTTATGTCAACGCACCTCTCTCATCCCCCATTCTCCCCATTCCCCGATTTCATCCGCAACACCCACTTCGGCTTCTCCTCCGTATCCGCAACGCAAAGGCTTTCCTCTGCCCTCCCAACGATCTCCCAGATCCTCACTTGCCCCTTCCCCACCTTGCCTACCCAACTACTCCCCGCATATCTCACCCCCTCTTCTGCGCCTAACGGGTTCTTCCCCGGCTCCTCTCCACACCTGTTCGCACAAACAACAAGCACCTCCTTCTCACCCTCCACAAGGGGCTTCAACCTCTCAATCCAGTAGCCCAGCGTATCCAAATCCGGCTGCTCCTCCTTCTCAGCAATGGCTTCTTTACTCAGCCTAGTCAACCATGCCATACTCAACACCAAAATCTCCGCCCTCTGCTCCAACGCATGCCTAGACAGCTCATATTCCCCCCACGGCGCTACGAATTTGTGGGGATTCAAATCCATACAAATCCCGAAGCTCGCTTTCACCACCTTCTCCGGCTTTGTATTCAGCCCAAATTTCAGAGCTGTGCTCAGCCACCCTTCTGGGGACTCTTGAGCCCATGTCTCGTCCGTGTAGTATAGGTGTGTCTTGCGGTAGTGCGCTAGTGTTTCGCCCGAGGGGGAGACGGTGACGAGGGAGTTGTAGGCAGTCAATTGGCTGGTGCAGCTTTCAGAGCGAGTAGGTGGTGGAGAGTAGATCTCGGGATAGCCGACGGTTACGATGCAATTGTAAAGGGCGGCGGTTGTTTTGGCCCATTCGGTAGAGGGGCCGGCGGCGGTGGGCTCGAGGTAGGGAAGGATAGAGGGGAGGGAAGGGTGGTTATAGCCTACATGGATGTTAGTAAGTTAAGCTTGATATTACACTTTAGGAGGGAAAGTTGACCGGAGAATGCGAGCTCGGGAAGGACGAGCAAGTCGAGGTTTTTGGGAGGGGAGGTTTCTAGGAGGGCATTGGCGCGGGCTATGTTCTCGGTGGGCTTGCCTAGTGAGGGATTGAACTGTAGGCAGGCTATACGCATCTTGGAATGAGAGGTCGGTTGGGAGGTGCAATTGGGAGAAGTGCACGGCGTTATCTGATGTAGACGTTTGTTATCTCGGATAGGGTTTTGGCTCGACTAGCCCTATCACAGCCTGACCATCCTCCAACCGATATCTCTTTTAGAGGCTAGCTCTCAGCGCTAACCCAAATTGATCGCTGTATCAAAATCTATCGACCTGAGCTGGTCACGTGCATGTCTCAGTAGTTCGCAATTGCCCTTCTATACGCTGATGATGTGATGGAGGAGCATTAAACGTCGCGGAATACCGCAGCTCAGATTCATGGTGATTTTCTTTGTGCTACCAACGACATTCTGAGGGCAGCTACCCTACGTCTGTATGTTTAACATACAACATGGATGTATCTGTATAAAGTCTTTGCGTCCTCCATAACCATCTCAAAAGATACATGTGCGGCTTAACGCCATGGTCTCAGCTAACTCCAACGGCGATGCGCCAATTGAGCTCCACAGTCTAGAGGAAGTAGAAAAGGTGTGATGGACCTTGTTGCCTAAGGCTTTTCAAATACTGACAGGTTGGATACGGCTCAGCTCGTCCAGAGATTATATCTACCAGGATCGCCACAGGAGATCACCAGAATACAAGATGCGCTACAGAAGATTCAAAGATCGCAAGAAGGCTGGCAACTTGCGGATGCACTTCTGCGGAGCACTGATAACAACGTCCGCTTCTTTGGCGCCTTGACCTTCCTCATGAAGATCAATAAGGACTGGTAATCATCATATGCTGTTCTTGCGTACTTTACAAGGGCTTACTGACCGCCTAGGGACTCTTTGAGTGAAGAAGATGCTCCTCTACTCTTGAATACTCTCATTCAGTGGCTCCTGAGACTTGTCAATGGCGGCGCACCCAAGATGGTCATTCGAAAGCTGTGTACCGCATTAATTTCCTACTACCTACGGCCGTCTAGTATCTGGAAGCAGCCCATAAGGCACCTGGTGCTGTGCTTGAATGAAGGAGACGTGGTACCAAGCAATATCTTGGATCAAGCGCCTCCGATCTCCTCAATCTTGCCTAATCTGAGTCTCTCTTCCGCTTTGGCCATTCTGTGGTTTTCAAGAGGCCTTGCTGAGGAGGTAAAAGCCTCTGCACCCGGTCTGGAAACGTACGGGCCTACCTCTTGGGGTAGAAGCTTCGACTTGCTGACGAAAAGGTTGCAGACACAAATACTACGAGAGAGCATCTTCAAACATCGCAGATTCAGTGGCCGTACTCCAATTTACGATGAAAGCAACGACTGGGCCGGGTTCAAACTTGTTCGAAGAGAGCATATCATGCTTTCATGTGAGTACCGACGGCGCGTACGGTCTACATGTTGGCTAATACATCAGAAGGACTGGATAGGGTATGCACACCGTGCTTGGATTGACAAAGCTATCGAATTGGATCCGTTCAGACAACTCACTCCCCTAGCCATCATCGCTTTGTACAATGATGACATGTACGGTGTGACAGTGGAGCTGTTCACCGATGTCCTAACGAATTTTTCTGCCTTCCTCAATGCACAGGACTTCATGTCCCTGTCTACGATTCTCACAAACCCGAAAGCTCAAGGTATTATATCACGGTTGAAAGAGGGGGATTATGACGTGGAGGTAATGTCATTCGCAAGACTTTTACTTGCATACGGAGATGCAGCCGTCCAGGATCTAGCAGAAAAGGCGGACGTCCAGCAATTCAATCAGATTGTGCTACAACTTCTCGATCTTCTAAGCTGCGACGGGTACCCGGGAGTTGAAGATGAAATCTGTGCTGAAGCTCTGGAATTCTGGATGACCTACACTGAGCATTTGATTGACTCTCTTTTCTCTGCAGAAAAACAAAAGCCAGCTTGGATGGACAGTGCTCGGCAACGTGTTGAGGCAGTCATTGAGGCTTGCTGGGTCAAGATCCGGATGCCATCATCCGAGGTTGCCATCACCTGGGACTCTGACGCGAAAGCGAGCTTCAAGAACTTTCGAAGAGATGTAGAAGACATACTCCAATCATCCTACACGCTGCTGGGAATTGACGTTTTCGGGAAACTAGCTCATCTTGCTCTCCAGTCCCTCCAAAGCCATGCTTGGCTCGAGTTGGAAGCTACACTCTACTGTCTCAATGCACTCTCAGACTCTGTTGCAGACGAAGACATGGTCGATCAGATCCTATCACGTCTTTTTGGTTCCTCACTATTTGCTGACATGACGAACACTACAAACTCGATACCGGCAAAAACAAGGCAGACGGCAGTGACGATGATCACTCGGTATGCCACATTCTTTGAGCGCAATGTGGATCATTTACCTTCAATGTTGAACTTCCTTTTCGAATCGTTGAAAGCGTCTGCGCTGGCAAACGTAGCTGCAAGAGCGATAGCCTCAACGTGTTCGACGTGCCGGAAATCCTTGACATCAGAACTGGGTGCCTTCTTGCAGCAGTATGAAGTACTCTTGTCCTGGGATAGTGTTGATGCGTATGTCAAAGAAAAGGTCATCGGAGCTATTGCAGCGATTGTTCAGGCATTGCCTACAGAAGCAGATAAGCTAGCGCCTTTGTCACTGTTATTCCAGTTCGTGGAGATGGACGTTGCCAGTAGCATGAGGTTTTTGGAAGCATCGCAAGCCAAAGGTTACCAAGCGAGCGCTGCCTGTGCTTTGAAATGTTTGGCGAGCATGGCAAAGGCTTTGGAAACACCAGATGAAGTCGCCATTGACCTCGATGCAGACACGCACCCTCAAGCTCTATTCTGGACCGAAGGTGAAGGGGCACCCCTCCAGTCTCAAGTTATTCGAACAATTCAAAAGCTGTATGGCGAGATGAGTTGGAACAGCGATGTTGTGGAAGCAAGTTGCCAAGTGCTTCGCCCGGGCTACAAAGAGAACATCCCGGGACTGTTCGTGTTTCCGACCAGCGTCACAGTGGATCTTGTAATGGCCAGCACACTGGAGACCGCGCGCTTGGACTACGTACTGGAAACGGCTGGAGCAATGCTCAATCGACATTCCCAAGAGTCCGAGTTCAACATGAGACACGCAGCAACGTCTTTCTTGATTCACGTTGTTAACCTTGTTCATGCCATGGAGGGTAAGGCGAAAATTCGTTGTCTGATGGGAAGCTAGGAAATACTAATCCAAAAGCTAGTCAATGGTGCAATCGATCCCGAGGTCAATTCCAGCGGCATCGAACTTGCTGAGAAGATGATTCCTCGCTACCTCCACAGCATGATAAGAGTCCAAAATATTGAGAAGCTCTTCGAAACTACCCTTGTGTGCCTTAAAGCACCAGATCTCATGCCGAAGCGAGCAGCCGCACACTTCTGGGTAAGATTGTCTTCCTTCTACTCGAGGAACCCATCTGAAAGCGTGTACAGGCATCCTTTGTCCAGAAACATGAGCTCTCGGGCGAGGACCTCCAGATAGTCCAGGCGGCGATGCAACAGTATGGACCTCAGCTGTGCCAAATACTAGCAGAGCAAATAGGCGGAGAAGCAGCTCGCAGCGAATTAGACATTTTCGCCGAACCGTTAAAGAAGCTGGTCTTCGCGCAGCCGCAAGCCAAACAATGGCTGGCAAATGCGCTGGACAGCGAAGGTTTTCGGAGCGTAAAGGTTGGGCCGACGGAGAAGAGGGTGTGGTTGCAGAAGATCATGAAGCAAGTCCGCCACATTTTCATGGTACTGCTCTTGCTGACTGGAGATTCTAGCCTGCGAGGAGCTAAGGGTACGAATAACGCGATCAAAGATTTCTGGATTGCATGCCGAGGAGTGGAGTTTGCTTATGCATCATAAGCAACGGTAGAGATGGGTGTCACGACACACGAATCAACGACAAAGTATCAGCACCGCTATCACATCTAGCATGAGACGGAAGCATTGCAATGGCGCTCATTATAGCATCACCAATACCCATGTATTTATTTTGCAGATCGTTACATCCTATACTTAAAACTCTGCTAGCGATGCCAGCGCAAACGTAGCTCCGAAGCTGAGCTTGAATGCCACATTATCTTCTATTGCAGACCGCAGATCTATCCCCTTCACATATTTCTGTATTCGTGACGTTGGTATGATATTGTATCCTCTCGAAGCCAGAAACTAGCCAGAGTCAGCCTTCCGTCTACCGTTGTGTTTTAGGTGCCTATTGGGAGGACTACCTGTACACCAAAAACTAACATCCCAAACAACAGCACCAACGTCTTCGAAAACATGCCCACAGCCACTCCGCCCACCAACCCTGCCAATCCACATCAGTATCTCGTTCCAGTCTATGCCAAACTCTACCACCCCAATTGAGTTACCATACCTAATACACTCCCAGCACTAACCTGCCTATATGCTCTCGGATTCGGTCTTCCATCCTTGAATATCGGTACTTTCGCGTCTCGCGAGTATGTCTTGAAGCTTTCTGATGCTGTGGTGAGTGGTGTAGCGCCTGGTGCTTCGCATAGCAGTGGTCTTTGGCGGGAAAAGGCTTGTGTTGCGTAAAAGGTGGAGATCCCTAGGCCGACGGAGAAGAGGAGGGGCCGCGTTCGGGGGAGTAGGAATGCCATTGGTTAATGTACAATTGCGGTGGGAACAAGCTGCAGGAGGGCGATTGATCGGAGGCTGTTTGTGTATGTGTAAGTACGGTAGAGCTGTATCTTGGGGCTTGAGCTCAACCTTGCTTGGCATCGCGGTCGGTAGAAGTTGCCCAACGTCATGAACGCTTAGCCTCGGCCGACCGATAAAGTTGCATTATCTTAGCGTCAGATCCCCAACCTTTCTCCGGTCTCGGGCTTTGCATTTTGTCGGGTTTTGGTGAGAGTCATCGAATTCTAGAGTACCGATAGTTCCATTGTTTGTTCATGGTACATATAATACACAATTACCTTCTCTTACCATTTGCCTATATCAGAAAAGCATTGGGTGGCCCAATCGTTCAATCGATCTTGCAGCATTGTCCTATATCAAAAGCAACCTGTGCAAATTCACTCAAGCTCATCCATCCAAAAATCTTCAGTGGCGACAATTTTTCACCTACGATTCAAAATACAATAGAAAAATCCCGCATACGGGCCTCTCTACCCTTATATTTCTAATTCTCTCGACGACAATTCTCTTCGAGTAAACCCCGATCCCCCCCCCAATTTGTAACACACAATGGCAATCAACGACTCCCACACCAACGGCAACGGCACCGGCACCGCCCCCTCCACTTCTACCTCCATCAATGACCCTAATGGTACCACCTCCTCGCCCACAGACTTCAAACTCAAAGCTGGCCTCGCACAAATGTTAAAGGGCGGTGTGATCATGGACGTCGTGAACGCCAAACAAGCACGCATAGCAGAGGAAGCGGGCGCCTGCGCCGTCATGGCTCTAGAACGAGTCCCAGCAGATATCAGAGCAGAGGGCGGTGTCTCCCGAATGTCAGATCCAGAAATGATCAAGGAGATTATGGAAACAGTCACTATACCCGTCATGGCGAAAGCACGGATAGGCCATTTCGTCGAATGTCAGATCCTAGAGGCGCTGGGCGTTGACTATATTGATGAGAGCGAGGTGCTTACGCCCGCGGATATGGTGCACCATGTTGAGAAGCACCCGTTCTCAGTACCCTTCGTATGCGGCTGCAGGAACCTCGGCGAAGCTTTACGACGAATAGACGAAGGTGCTGCTATGATCCGCACGAAGGGCGAAGCCGGCACAGGGGATGTGGTGGAGGCTGTTAGGCACATGCGAACCGTCAGCTCTGAGATTAACCGCGCAAAGAACATGAGTGATATGGAGCTCCGCGTCTACGCCAAAGAATTAAACTGTTCTTACCAGTTGCTTAAGCAAACTGCCGAACTAGGTCGCTTACCCGTTGTCAACTTTGCCGCTGGGGGTGTAGCGACGCCAGCCGATGCGGCGCTCATGATGCAATTGGGGTGCGATGGCGTGTTCGTGGGGAGCGGTATCTTTAAGAGTGGGGATGCGGCGAAGAGAGCAAAGGCTATCGTGCAGGCGGTTACGCACTTTAGGGATGCGAAGGTGTTGGCGGAGGTTAGTAGTGGGTTGGGGGAGGCGATGGTGGGGTTGAATGTTGGGAGGATGAAGGAGGGGGAGAAGATGGCTGGGAGGGGGTGGTAGATGAGGGGAAATCCAGAGGAGGTTGTATATAAAACTTTTTTCAAACAATGGAACATGTATGTAAAATGCGGATATTGGCTACGCCTACCAAAAGCTGATTACCGTCACCGGTTCCATAAACACTCACTAAGCACCAACAACCTATCCCCCAACTCCCGTCGACTCTTCACCTGCACCTCTCTTTGACTACTCTGCGTTCCCTCTCTATACCACAACTCCACCAGCGCCTTCAATTCCTCCAAATCAAACTCTTCTAACCCTTCCCCACCCTTATCTTTCGCTCTCTCAACCACGCTGTCCGCGCCTTCGATGAACAGATCAAAGAATCTCGCACTCCGCTCAAGTTCAATGCTATGGTCTTCAGAACTCGTCTCAATGGATTTGAGATTCTGAGAGAGTACGAGGATGTTGAGCTGCATCCTACCGCAACCATGCCCGTTCATGCCGCCTGTAATGTGCGAGGCGTTGGTCACGAGGAAGGTGTCGATTAGGAGAGCTAAGCCGTTTCTGATAAATTTCTGTGCTGCGGCTGGGAGATGCGTTGATAGTGTGTCCGCAAATGAGAGGAGGTCAGCGTTTAATTGCAGTATTGAGGGATCAGGATCTTGTGCTGGTTGGGCGAGGAGGTAGTGTGCATGCAGGGTTCGGTTTAGCATGTGGATTACCCCAAGGCGAATGTCGATGTGGAGGGTTAAGAGGGCGGTGGTTGCGAGGGTACGGATGGAGGCGAGAATGCTGTCAAAGGCTTCAACTATTTCTTGGGTCATGGGGAGGTAGATTGGGGTGTTCTTGTCTTGGAGTCGGGCGGAGTTGAGGAGGGACCATTGGCGATTGTGCGAGGGCTTGGAGTCTCGGTGCGATGTTGACAATCTATCGGGTACAACGCGGCGAAGCTGGTGGAGTTGGCTTGCGAGCCATTGCTATTGTGCTATTGTATTAGCATGGCGTAGAATCGGGACACTGAAGACAAGTGTCATTGCTCACCATGCTAGAATAGATCAGACAGAGAGCTGTCACCGATCTGCGATCCGAGATGATGTCGAAAGGATCCAGTGGCGTCTCGTTGGTCTTCGAGATGAGCATTTTGACCTCCTAGTGACTGTGAGCAGCTATGTAGAATCGATGCGATTGACTACATACCTCCTCCATGGGATTCTCCTGCTGTTCGCCAGAGACTTCGCCATTCCAGATGGCTTCAACAAGATTGCGGACCTCTCCAGCATCTGCCATTGCGGCCGCAGTCTTCAGGTACCGCACCTCATCTTGTACCTGCGACTTAGATCGTCTGACCAAAGCTAGATGGAATTAGCAACAACTTAAAGGTAAGGATTCTCGGACTTACCTTTGTACCAATCGCAACATCTGTCATAGTAGGCTACCATTTGCGTAATAATCAATTGAGTCGAAGTCAAGTCTGGGGGTATAGTATCGAGTAATCTGCAGAAAGATCTGATCAATGCGAAGAAATTGAATGTGCCCTACTAAGTTTTAGCAAGTCAGACTACGTCTGAGGCTTCTCAAAACTCACCTTGAATATAGGCCTTATAGAATGCTGAGACCACTGCGGGTCTTTCTGGAATGCATCCATCTCGAGGAAAGACTGAGTACACAGCTCCGTGACCGTCTCCTCGAGTTGAGGGTGGAAAACATTGATAATGAACTCGTCGAGGAAGGACGTCAATGTGCTCATCACAATATCCGAGTCATGAGGCACGATATCTTTGAGCCGTTGAAGGAACGACAACGAAGGCGGAAGGAGAGAGCTAATATTGAAGACATTGGGCTCGACAAGCAGCTTGTGGCCTGCGGCCGGACCATCAGTAATAGCGGTAACATTCGTACGGCTGAAGCCAGAAGGTCCTTGGGACTTTGAGACTAGACCGGGCACAGAAGCCTGTAGTATTTGGTCGAGATCATGCTGGTCAGTAACTAGGTCGGCAGACTTTTGGTCTATTTCGGATAATTTGAACACGCGCTACTACCAGTCAGCGCCTGGGTATCTATAAGTTATCTCCGATGCTCAAATACCTTGTTCCTCTCGCGATGATTCCTATGGAATATATTGGCTTCTCCAGCAGGCTGGCGGCCATGTCGTTGTGATTGGTTTTCATCCGTTGCTAGATAGTCGTGTAGCAAAGATCGCATCTAACTATGTTAGCACGCATCCACATCGACTATCCAAAGTAGCATACCTCGCTCTGGTAGAGTTTCCACATCTCCTTGAACCCTCTCGTGAGACTTTCAGGATGTCTCAGGCCCTCTCGCTTGACTATACCAGCCACGACATCATGTATTGCACGATGCCCCTCAGCAATGGCTTCAAACTTAGAATAAAGCGTCCAAAGAAGGTCGTTGAGCACCTCATTTCGGGCGCTGCTGTCCTCGAATTCGAAGTCAAAAGCAGTCTTCTCGACGTTCCGTGGACCACGCGTATGTGCTGCATGGCGCATATCAACCTCTTGGTTCGTCCTGTCAACAATGGCAAAGAGCTCTACCGGAAGACGTTGTTCCATGCGGTCAACGGCTACATCTAGATGCCCTAGCTTGTTCAACGACTCGATGACCATATGCATGTATTGGAAGCTGTCGGCCTCTGGGTTCTGGGACGCGTCGTCTTCCATTGGGGACGAGGTATCTAGGCTGTCGATGAACCGATACAGAGGCCTGCCCCAGGTATTCGGTAGCGACACTGCGCCAGTTTCTGGTGCGCTTACGTTGGCTGAACCTTCAGTGTATGGTTTCCATCGATCTTGACAGTATGGCGACTTCAAGTATAGATGATCATGAAGCTCCTCAATCAATGTATCTGTCAAAGACGTCTCCTGGTTACTGAAGTATATTCGGAGGTCCGTCAGTGCCCCTATATTTTCCATATCTGATTTCCTTATCATCCTCAACGCATCTTGTAATAGGTCCACAGCTGGCAAGAAATGCTTGTCAGATATCCGAGCGTCCAATTGTTCAGGCACGAGCTGCAGCTTCTCAATTTGTCCCAATATCGTAAGCATATCATCGTACTTCTGCGAAGACGCTCCCAGACTCTTCAGCTCTGGGTTCGTGACCATCAAGTTGGACTTTGCGCCTTGCACCGAATCCCTCAGCGTCCGGATACGACTCTGAGACGCTTGTATACTCGCTTGTATTTTGTGAAATGTCCCGATGGAGCTGTTAAAGCCTTGATGGTGTTCATTCACGATTGCCTTGAGAGCTTTCTGCAGATGCCTGCTCGTCCGTTGGAAGTCCTGGTAACCATTGCCCCGACCAAGAGAGCTGTAGTCCATCAGTTGCAAGGCAACATGGACTGGCACGCAATCATCTCTGGTCAAGACATCCCAGTTCTCGTGTATGTGATCCAGGACCCCTTCGATCTGTTTCCCTCCTGATCCACTGCCCCCCACCCTCGAGCTATCCTGTGCACGCCCACCTCTTTCTCGACTTCTACTTGAATTGTAGTCATCCGTATCGCGTCTTCCCGATGCAAAATGCCCGAACCCTCCAGTAGAGTCATCGGTGACCTGGCGTCTGAAAGTAGGTTGGGTGGGCGTAGGTTCTGAATCTCCTGGCACGGAAAGATTTCCATTGTAGAAGCCTCCATATCCTCGAGCTCGGCGCTGCCGACTACCATCTCTGGATTCTACGTCATGACTAGGCTCTTCGTAGCGATTGGTGCCGTAGCCGTTGGTGTAGCCATTGCTATGTGACATGATGAATAGGTATCTGGCTCGAATTCAACCAATGCCTGATCATCGCTGTTAGTTGTCGTCTATGACTGGTTGGCTACTTCGCTGCATATATTGGCGATGAATGTTCTTAAATATCATATCAGAAAGCCTGTGCGACGCGCGTTTGGATGAGAGCTGAGGTGTCCAAGGTAATCATCTTTACCGGTTGGGTTCTCTAAGGGCCTAGCCCAGAGATGGGGCTCGGCACCCAATGGGCCGGCCCGCAAGCCTTGCTTTAGTGGATCTTCTGGAGCATTCTTCATATTTGACCTCGAGATAATTGTCATGCAATGAATGAACGAGTTTGTAACGGAAAGATCCCTGCATTCCCTCCTTTTCTTTTCTTTTCTTTTCTTTTCTTTTCTCTTTTCTTTTCTTAAAAAGGCTACCTGCTCCCTCTTAAATTTTGTGGCTAAAAATGATGGACCGAAATATCTAAAGTAATGTCCCTGGTCTACTAACGTACCTTCAATCTTGTATATCCTCCATTGGATATTCCACATTTGACATTGGCAATCAGTAGATTTTTGTAGTGGATTAGACATAGTAGACTTTCATTTTATGATCCACATCGACGCACTCATACATAGATATTTACACAGGCATATACAATCACATGCATGCCTTATTTTCTTTGTTCTTCCGCCTCCCTCCTTCTCTTCGCAATTGCGTCCGCCAAACCGTACCAAAGGTATTCTTCAAGTCTTCCTCGTCTTTTGAAGCGGCCTCTAGCCCATGACCATCCCCTTCAGCCCAGCCATGTCGCCTTCTTTGGCTGCGATTTCGAAATAGCCGTAGATAATGCTATCCGATGGTCAGCTCGTTCTCCCTGTTCAAGTAAATGCGTTTCGAATACTTACGTGACAGCCAACAAGATTCCGGTGCCAGATCCCAGTGCCCCCATCAAGTCACTGGCCACACTCAATCCACCAATACAAGCACCTCCGAAAGCAGCGGCCGTAGGAATGATGCGCTTAAGCTCCTTGTACATGCTCTGTTCTCGGTGGCCCGCCATAACCAGGCCCTGCTCTTTCAACTGCTTAGCCACATCCCGTGGCGCAGATCCGCTAACCTCAATCCAAGTTTTCGAGAAAATAGCGCAGGCGACCAGCATGAACACGATATAGATAGCGGTATGAATTGGATCGAGAAGGGCCTCGGTGAAATTCAGGGGCGGTGACATATAGTAAGCGATACCGGAGGCCGCATAAAGTTGAGCGCTACCTTCACGAGGTTCCCAGACACCGAGGAGCTTGACGAGGAGGTTGTCGCTGAAGCGGGAATACATCATTTGGCTGACCAGGAAGATATTGGAGCTAAGCGCGGATTGAAGCATGATGGGCATGTTGGAGGTGTAGAAGAGGCGCACTGGGTAGCTGCCGCGCATGCCTCGCTGGCGGGAGGATTTGACGGGGATTTCGACGCGGAAACCTTGAAGGTAGATGACCTGTTGCGAATTAGTCTCAAAGATAGTGATAAAGATGTTCTATGGGAGGACGTACCGCAGCGAAGACAACAAGGGTAGCGAGAAGATTCATGATGTTAGGGAGGTTCTGGCGATAGAAGGCTTCTCTCAATGCCCTCTGCTTATTCTCCCATGTCAAAAGAAGATGGAATAGTGCAATGACAGCGCCCTCAAATTCAGGTCCACGTCCCGTGTTGATGGTAGTCGGGGAGAAAGCTTTCCAGATGATCGATTCGCAGATATTGGTAGCGATGAAGAGCGAAATTCCTGATCCAAGACCATATCCCTTTTGTAGCAATTCGTCAAGAAGGATAACAATGAGTCCCGCAACGACTAGCTGAACCACCAAAAGAACACAGACTCCGGCGCCGAGATCTTTGGGTTGACCGTAGAGACCAGTGAGAACGTAAACCAAGGCTTGGCCGAAGGAGAGGATGATGGCGAAGAGCTTCTGTGCTGTCTGATACAATTCACGGTCGCTCTTTAGGTCCAAATTTACATCTATCAGGTGGGTTCCTGCGAGAAGCTGAAGCCCAATCAGTATGTGCTCCTTTGCAGAGAGCGAGTCCCTAAACCCACTTGAAAGACCATGCCCGACGAGATGATAGGAGTAATTCCCAGCTCCATCAGCGTTCCACGATTACTCGCCAGCATCATCCGCAGCCAGTATAGAGGGTCGCTAGTATCTGACGAAACAATGCCATACAGGGGCATCTGGCTCCTTTGAAATCTTCAGCAAAATGTCTTATACCCGGCAGTGCAAGGGCAGCTTTACATCACCAGAAAAATAAGTAGCGTAAGCCCCGTCCACATGAGCTTCTGATTAAAAGGGGTCTTTGACGTCTCAGGCGCTGCGACTTCAGGTAGAAGGGGCGTGAAGGGTTTTATGAGGTCGAGGAATCGGAGGCCGCTCATTTTGGCGGTGGTGCCGCTGTGCGGACTTCAACTGTTGGGAAGAACAGGGAATGTAATATGCAATACTACTCCGACCGGTAGCAGTTGCAAAGAGTGTATCGAAGGAAGAATCACAAGAGAAGGAGTGGATGTGAGCGTGAGGTATCTGAAAGCGAATTCTGGAATAAAGTCGCTCGGGAAAGGACACATGTATTCGCGCTAATCCCGACTGGGCCTCGGCTTTCAGGGGTTATGCTAAGAGGCCATACAGACCAAATGAAATAATAACGCCAATGATGCTTTCAGAACTGATGGTGACTTGTTATCATTACGTGGGTTGAGAATGGTATAGTAGACCTTGAAGGCTCCAAGATTATGAAAGCTGCAATAAAGCATCTTTGGAATATCTTCAATTCATAAGCAGGAGCTATGCTACGAAGGCATGGCAGCATTTGATCTGACAGTTGTGACCTCTCACCCATCTTGATACCGATCAGCAAACATTCGCAGACCTTACTGTAGTCCTGCTCCTTCCCATTACCCAATCACAAAGCGCAAGCAATGAAAATAATCCAAGGACCCCCATCATGCATGAGATGGTGCCGCCAATACCACGTAAATAAAGAATTACAAAGCTGTATAATGCAAATGTCTCCCACGCTAAGAAAAAGAAAACCAAGTGGTAGATAGGCTAACTGGTGTCGTGAGAGACGTGTATGACTCATTTACATGCACATAAGAACCAAATGCGAGTAGCCGAGACGTGAGGTGTACGTTTCCGGAGTCGCAACCTTGAAAGAATCGAATTATAGAGCTTGATCGGACGGAGTGCTGTGATCACCCCCTGTCAAGCATTGGCATGTGTCGTATCTCATCAAGCATCGATCATGCATCACCATCATCATCTGTACCACTGTCGTCCTTAGGCTCCAAGCCCGCCTCTTGACATGTCTTCTTCCACCGCTCAACCTCCCGGTATGCGCGGTTCAGGTCATTCTTAAGTCTCTCAACACTGGAGCTCAGCTCGGCAATGGCCTGGTCCGTGAGAAGCTTCTCCAGTGTCCATTTCTCGATGTTGCGCTTCTCGTTATCTTTTAGCTGCGTGATATACTGCACACCTCGTTGTAGTATTGAGCCTTTGTTCTTCTCGCAGTTGGGTACTATCTTTGCAAGTTCGTTGATACCTTCATTAATCGTTTCTCGACGTCTTCGTTCCACTAACGACTCTGGTAAGCATGGTGATTGCAGGTGTTGTAGCGTAATACTAACCTTCCTTATGGTTGTCTCTACGGACCTTGTGCCACTCGTCTGTTCCCACGGCCGGCTTGGTACCACCTCCGCCATCAGAAGTTTGCGCTTGTCCTACAGGATCCCCCTGGTATGCATCAAGATTGTAAGGAGGTCCTTGATTGTGATTGTGATGATGATGGTCTCCGTCAGATCCGCCGCCCATGTCGAACGAGGAGTCCAACTGCCGATCTGGATCGTTGCCAGAGCCTGTACTGGGAAAGGAGAGCTCTGTAGGTCGCGGTACTGTCAGTTGCGGCATGTTCGCAGCGAGGGCCGCTGCTGCCGTTGAGGGATCTGCGTTCGCAATATGTGCTTGTATTTGCTGGCCGATTCTGGCAAAGTCATTGGAGCTCGAGTCGTTTGAGAAGATATCGTGTGAATGGTTGACGGCATGGCCGTTGCCGTGCACGTTATTTGAGGAGGACGAAGGCCGCTGATTGGCTTGTCTCTTGTTTCCGTTTGAATCTGGGGTATCTCGTTTTCTCTTATAGGAGGTCTTATGGTGGAGGTTCTGCATGTTCGGGTCCATAGTTGCGTGGGCCCTCTCGTGGTCGGAATAGCTTCGTGTGGCTGACATAAAAGCAATCGATTCAATGCTTGTGTTGCAGGTCGTACGCTTTCGTCAGCACGTGGACCCGAACTGGCAGCAACGTTAGCAAATCAGGCTACAGCAAGAGTTGAGTCAAGCTCTTTGTAACACATACCGCACCACTAGCGTCTCGTAGTACGAGGGTCGATTGCGAAGCTTGATTTGAGATGGCACCTTGCAATGGGAGTGATATCAAATGTACGGCCGTAGGCTCAAGTTCGAGGCTCAATAACACAGCACAATTGCCTCCAAGTATCAGCCGTGAGCACAAGATGCGCCGGCAACCGTTATGCTCGTAGTTCCCGTGTGTTGTAGAGATCGAGGCGCGCTCTTGTTGAAGATTGCGCGAATGGCAGTGAAGGAGGCCAAGATAAAGCTATCAACCTGAACTGTCAGCAGTGTTTCAACACGACATCATGTGCAAGTATCACGAGTCATGCATGCACGCGGTCCCAAAGCGTAGGTGCCCTAGACTGATCGTGTCTTGCAGCACACCCTCAAGAAGAGCGGATCAATTTGCCTGTGGACTAGTTTGGGAGGCTTCGCAGATGATACGGCCGTGATCGCGTACTTCAATGGCTCTCAATCTGACTGGACTGCCCTTGAAGAGAACATTCTGCCATTGGTGTCTGAGCAACAGTGGTGCTCGGTCCTTCGGACGTCGCATGCATGAAGCCCATTGTGAACACATCGTAGATTCCCTGTGCAACAGGAATGAGTGAATCGCAAAGAATCGGAATTACTTACATGATCACGCGCTCGTCGTTATGGTTGACCCTGATGGCGACTAAGGAGGTCACGGGATTTGAGGATGGCGGGGAGAAAGTTGGGGGTCGTTGACCGACACTGAAGTAGATGATCCCCAAAACCAGCAAAGAGAAGAAGAATGGTGTGCGGCTACTAATCTTCCACACCTTTTATGATTCTAGAATATGGGATAGAGGAAGTTGATTACAATTTGAAGGTCACATGAGAGCCTCCCGGACTTGGTGTTTTGTGTCTGAAAGCGGAGCTTCGAAACCCCATGATTGGCCCAGAGCACTAAGTGCGGGGCAGCCTTTGGGAGTGTGGGTGTGCTCTAAGGGAACTACACAAACTATCGATAATACACCAAGCGCAGGCCGATATACCTGAACGTGGTAGCGAATTCCGGTGGTCCCTCAGGTCTTGTGTCCGGACCATGTCATATGCAAGTCATCAGAAACACCCACCACCGGGCCGTATCCTTCAACACTAAGCGCCCATCCCGAGCAGCCCAGAGGCCAACCTGGTTTACGAAGTATATCATCTGAGCACCCGCTTTGGATGCCTCATTTCCTTATCTCTCCGTTTGAGGGTTCACGAAACGAAGGAATCTGCATGTGATCTTTGTTCCAAAGCATGCATAGCATCAAAGAACCACGTGTGTATGCCTTCCGATTGGAGTTTTGATTAGAATGATTTTCGTCAAAGGGAGATACACAAAATATGAACTGGCCAAGGTTAGATGTGTGGCGTTGAGCGGTTGGTGCTCGTATTCCTTCAACGGCGCCTAGCCAATCAATTATGATCCAATATCATGTACAGATCAACAAATTAGATTTCGATTACTAAAGGGATGTCCAAAAGCTTGCATTTTCAAACTCTTTCGAATTATTGCAGGAGTCGATCCAGGAACGCGCCGAGCCAGTCGTTGAACTCCTTTGGGCATTCCAGGTTTATCATATGTGCCGTTTCGAATTCTTTGAGCTCCGCTCTCTGTACGTGCTGAGCAACATATCTCATTGTTGCAATCGTGCTGCTCTCATCATGCCTTCCTAATGCCACCATCGTTTTGACCTTGATCTGAGATAGACGCTCCGCTGCAGGCGGGTCACTGAGATCTTCACTGGGAATGGCATCGCCACCTGTTCCGGCGATTTCCCTGGTGGCAATATCCTTGCACCAATTGTACAACTTCTGCCTAGTGCTCGTATCGGCCCGGCCTTCTTTTGCTGCAGGTCCATCGCCCCAGATCGCTACGTTCATCTTTGCGGCGTTCTCGGAGTCTTTCTTGCCCATGAACTCCTCGACTTGTTTAAACATAGCGTCTTCATTTGGGGTACCTCCAATATCCAAACCTCCCAGTCCGCCAGCACACACAACAAGCCCACTGACCAACTCTGGATAGGAAAGCACAAAATCAACAGCTATGGCGCCACCGCAACTCAGTCCAACAACCACGACTTTAGTACTCCTCTGCTGTCCTGTCTCAATACTGAAAGCATGGAACGCCTCCACAACACGTGCTGTATGCTCATGGTGCTTCACAACTGGCATAGGAACCTCCTGAAGATAGCTCTCACTAGGAACGGATTGACCTAAGCCGAATAGGTCGTATCGTAAACAGCCCCAACCCTTGGCAGTACCATAGGCTACCTGATCATCCCACAATGTGTGGTCTGCGACACACGCGTGGATGAAGAGCAAGGTAGGCCTTGAGGTGCTCTCGCTTTCGGCCTTCACTGGGGCGTCAAACCGCCAGAATATGCGGCCTTCCGCGACATCGAGGAAGTCGGGCTTAGACATTGCGGCGCTGGTGGTCCAGGTGCCGAAGATAGGACTCGTGGGTCTCTGAATTTAAACAATATGGGGCCCACAAAGCAGACGTTGTCCTTTTCGTGAAGATAAGACGTTGCTTACAGCGAGGAGGAGGAGGCAGTTGGAAACGCAACCACATTGGTGGTCCTGTTTCTGGGTGTCTACAGCAAGGCAAGACGGAAATCGCCTAATCCATGCACTGCGCAGGCATCCAGCCAATTCTACTTACGCGTTTGGCTACTTTAGGCAGGTCTAAGACTTGTCAACCTGCGAAGCACCTTAGGTGTAAATGAGATCATCAGTGGCGTAGCATCGTAAAATAGGCCCTGTGAAGGTTCTTCCTTGGAAACCCAGAGTGGTGGATTCTTAGTCAGAAGGACCCTCTAAGCATGCGTTGCAGTGCCCCTAGAGAGCCCCTTAGAGCTAGCTGTCCAGGCGAGAAGGATGGCCCCCTCAACTGTCCGGTCCTCGGTCTGATCACTGATCGTCCCGGGGAGGGCTTGGCACTTCTAGCAGCCTCTGGCATCCAACTCAATCATCCAACTTCGACTCCCAATGCTTTGAGACACTCTACCTCGCTGGCGAGACTGGACGGCTCATTTTTGTCAAGGAGCCCATACACGCGAGCTTGCTGTTTGACGTGAATGGAGTTGTCTTATCTTCAACTAAAAAACCCTCAATGTCAGTATGTCAGCAGCAATAGAATCGAACCCCACTGTCAGAAGGAAAGACTAGGGAAAGACTAGGAAAAGCCAGGCGAAAGGGATCATTGCCCCGACTATTTGGTCGAGGTAGAAAAAAAGTATATCGATACGCCGTTCTATCCATTGCTTCCCTCAAATTCTATCATGGCTAGACCTGCAACATTCTAAAACCGCAACGTCGTCGTAGGACGAAAAGACTTGAGCGCCGCCTCTACCGAAGAATTTGCCCCCGGCGGCGGAGGGGGTCGCCTGTGCAGCAGCGGACTGCGAGCTCAGCACGGTTGCGTCCGCGTTCAAAGGGTTTCATGCTGCATAGTACGGGATAGTAGGGGTACAGGTCGATTTACCATCATAATTGGGACCATCGCAGCCAGGCGTGGCGACGTAATTGACTGTCAATATCCCCTGCGAGTTTGGGTCGTTGTTGGGGCCTATGGGAACGCTGCCGCAGCCTCTACATCCGTGGGAGTATAGGTCGTTGACTTTCTCCTTGATGGTTTGTCCGTCTACGCCGACAACGATTTTACCGGTGATGGGATTGAGGTAGCTGTTGGGGTGATCGCCTTGCATGATGAGGCAGAATGAGCCAGGATTGTGGCCTTAGAGGTGATAAGGGAGGCAGACAATGTGTTGGTCGTTGCCGTATATGTCGTTGTCCTTGATGCAGTCTCTCTTAGTGCAATATATTCCAGACTGACCGGAATGGACTTTGCTTACGTTGATGCCATTGGCGATACTGACTATGTTCTGGAGAATATGCGCGACACCCTGGCCTCCACAGATCAACTACCGCGGCAATTGATTCCAAGAGCGGAGATTGCGTCACATATGAATAACAGAAGGGAGATAAGAAGAGAGAGGCGGGTTGTAAGTCCTGTTGTGGGACGTGGCAGCATGTTGAATTGAGGTAATGAGATAGGTCCGTCGTTCCGCAGAAAGAGAAGCTATATGAGGGTGCTCATAGGGATAAAGTTGCGCGAAGCTTTTCTATGCTTTCCTTCATTACACGTGGTCCTTGGGATTGGTCTCGATCTGGAACAAGAACGTAGACAAAGAATTCCTTCAGTTCCTGGCAAACTTTGTCACACCAGGTACCCGGAGATGATGATCCGAGGGTGGGGATTTGCAGATAACCGCGCAATCTTGCTGCATATCTGATCATTTCCATTTGACAAAGGCATAGTCCCGAGGGAGGGTTCCGACTAGATGAAACATGCGCTTGAAGCCGCCAGAAGCTATAGGCGCAGGTTGGGATCGCGAACCGCATCTTCGAGACTTTTCCTGTGGAGCAACAACCGCCGGCAGGCTGCTCCACAAATATCGCCCGACGCCTTTGAAACCTTCGACGTTTGACGATACTTGCAAACTTAGGTTCAGTTCCGTCCAACCTTCCCATGATACCTACGGCGCCCATCGACCCTTGCTTGAAATCTCCCCAATACCAGTCGCTCTGTGCCATAGGATTGCAAGCGATCAATTTTGATTGCGATCAGACTACTGGTGCTAGAATTAAAGGATCACTTATCCAAACCCTCGGGTTAATGAAGCCCGGCCAACTTAAATCCCCAGAGCAGACAATACGGCTACAAAGGTGCGCAAGATGTCTAGTTTACAACATAACTATTGGGGACTTTTAGAAAATACCTTTGGCGAGAGTGATCTGCGCATATCGCCATGAAGCTTTTAGTTCTATTTGAAACCTTCAAGCTTTAATGATCTGCAATGCACGACGTTTGGGAACCATGGAGTTGTCAGAATTTTTCTCGCTACCTATGTTGCTACATATATATTATATACACCCCGAATATAGGATTGGTGGTTGCCGTTTTCGATCTCGAAAGAGAACATGGCTGCTTTAAAGGGAGCACGAGGGAGTAAGGGGAGCAAGAGAGAGCAAGAGGGAGCATGGAGGGAGCTGGAGGGAGCAAAAGGGAGCATACAGGGAGGAGCCTGTATCGGCTCCCTGTATTAAATAGGGCGCAGCACAGGAGCCTGAATTGGCTGCCTCGTACTCCGGCTATAGCTACTCACGTTTAATACTGGTCAATACTGCTTGTATGGCTCAGCCTTACATTGCAGTAAACTCTTGTCAACGTTATCTGGCACACATTGTGCAAGCATACCGAACGTGGCTTCTCGACTGACGAGGACAAGAATCGATCAACGCGATGGTAAAGAGGCGGAGGCAAACAACAGCGATGGCTACGAGAAGATTATGCCTCCGTTGAATCCCGTAAGGAAAAGACAAGCGAAGTTTACTCGAGACTGCTGTCCCCACAACCCCTAAACCATTCCTCCGCTACGAAGACCGCAGAGTTGGCATTGTAGAAGCTGCCGCGGAAGGAGACATTGCTGAAGTTAGGCGCTTGCCAGATACATTCTCTTTATTGATGATCTAAAAGAGACAGTGTATAAATGGCCTCCAGCGGCAGAACACCAAACACACCAACAGTAATATTTCACAGAGATACTCTAGCTGCTTTACTAGTCACTTATACTTTCTCCGCGGTCATAGTTCGCCTAAGGATACACTCTAATCCAATATCATACATATTGCACACCGATTATACCCGTAAGCACATGCTCCATAAATTTGACTCCTAGTCTTTCACCACACGCGAGGTCGTGGTTTCATCCAAGCATTCTTCTCTACCCTCCTTCCGTCCTCTGTGGCCCGTTAATCATTTTTACGCCTTGTTTCTCTGATCTCCTTTATCTCTACCATTATGTCACTCATATCTATTTCCTTGTCCGAAGCAGCTGTGGCCTCTTTCTCCTTTGAATTCATTTGCAACCTCCCTCTGCATTAACGTATTTGCAAGCTTCGTTCGGGGTTGCACGCTCTCCTCCATTGCCTCACTACTTGCTCATTGCCGGGGTGCCTTCATGGGGACTTGCAGTTGAAACATCTCTTCCGGAAGCTTGCTCCTCGGATGGACGCCCCAAGTTATAAGATTTAGATAGCATCTTTTGAGAGGTTCGTTCACCAGACCTACTCTTAGGGTAGGATTAGTAAACTTGGTGATATGTCGTGGACACCAAGGGTGTAAGAAAGAGGAGGAAGGGAGAGTTGTGCACGCACTGCCGCGCCTAATATATACTACATCGACTATGAAGCCAATGGAATTATGACATCGTCTAAATACAAATTCCACAGAATCGCGTCGCCAGAAATCGCCTTATTGATAATTCGAGAACGTCTTCGACCATTCTCGTACTACACACATCGTTCATACAAACTGCAAGACGCCATAGCTTCACGACGTGTACTTGGACGTGTGGTTGGAATTGTCTCTGGACATGTGCCTGGACGTGTGCCTGGATATTGCAAAGCTCCATCCTTGGGGAGGATCCATCGCTCCTGATGATTCAACTTGAGCTCATCATCGTTCAGCTTTGCAGAGGCACGCAAAGATCGAAGAACGCCGAATCATGCAGCACAAGTGCTCGTGGATGGAAGTGTTACCTGCGTACAGAAGTGAAAATTAGCAAAAGTTGCGAAGCGGGGGTGATGTAATGGAATCACCATTGGAATTGTTGTAAAGTCTCCATCGTACAAACGCAGCCAGCTCAGTATCAAAAAGACACAAGTAAGGACTAGTACCGCGACTGGGCTCAACGCCTCGACGAAATTGAGCATCTTGAATGGCCTTTCCCCAGTGCACTTGAGGCAAGCTAAAATACCGCCCGGCAACAAGGCGATATGTTCGCCCACACAAGTGAGCACGTATAGCTTGAAGACTGTGCGTCGATTGATGTAGTTTCTGATAAGACTATGGCCGGATTAGTACAAAAATAATTGAACAAGGCGGATTCGAAATACCTGAAAGCCAGAGCCATTTTCAAAATGAGAGAAACAGCTAGTGGCAGCCGAGAAATTCGGAAAAAACGTTTCATAGGTACAATATCTGCTATAACGCTATTGCCTGCAACCAAGATCAGCGATTGCGCATACTCACTAGTATCACTCTCACTTCGAATATGGGCGGTCCTGTCAGTGAAAGGCAAACCACAATATCAACAGTGTTAGCAATGGTTTGTCCTGCGGACGATGATCAGCGCTGTTCAAGCATCAGATTGAAGCACCTTTACATGGCGTCCAATATAAATGTAACGAGATCAAAATCACGAGAGCAGCCGCAAGAGGTGGGAAAGTACTGCCATCTTTTATCCTGCGATAAAGCGGTCTAGAGCATGTACTCTGCAGATATAAGGCTTGCCAACGAGAGACCTAAGTGGATGGCCTCTGTATTGACCACGATTGCGTTTGCAAGTTGCCACTGACTGCAAAAGGCAAATGAATCTGCACGAGGTGTTTATTTTGGAGATTATACAGCCTTGTAGCCAGCTGAATTTATATGGCAGAGTGTACTTCCTCCCTGAATCTCCCATTGCGCAGGTGCTACACAAATTACATCTTCAACATATCGAGAGAGTTAGCAGCGGTGTCGATCTGCATCGATAGCGTTGGGAAGATTAATTTAGTGTTGCCGAGATTTCCACCGTTAGTTCTCTGTTTACTAGGCCGGAGCAGTGTTGGTTATTGATGTACTGTAGATTTCCGAGCTATTGGCACCGAGCAGTTAGAAAATCAGAATTTGGGGGGGTAGGGAAGGCGCGCGAGATAGGCCAAATTTTTAGAAAACCAGCTGTACACCGACAACCAACGCTACGTAGAAGTTACAGTCAACGGGTAATTAATAGGCTCGTCCAGCTCTATTAGGCCATCAACTTTGTATATATAGTACAGCGCTGGACAGCCATCGCAAACAGGGTTAAAAATCAGATTTTTTAATGTTTACTTTTCAGCCCTAGAAGGGTTCACCCCTCAATGAGGCAAACCCCTCAATGAGGCACGCTAAATACGCTAATAATGCTCATACTCGATTTTTGTATGCAGATATCGCCTATTTAGGTAATTATGTTATCGCTACTACTGCAGAATCATGATATTCATATTGTCACTTTATAGGTCTTCTTTATCTGCCTCCCATGCCTACTAGTATATTGCTCCGCATGCTCCGCTTGCTTCATATGCTCAGTATGCTCCATATGCTTCCACATCATATATCTATAGAGATGCACTCGATAAGAGATACCCATTCGCGGTTTCCGCATTGAGTCATATATGCCTTTTCATGTTTCGATACAACTACCCTGAATTTACCTACCACTCCCATGATAAACCCTTTCTCATCTATGTTGTAGATATCCTCCTTGCAGATCTAATAGGTATCTAGGGTCTGTTGAAAGAGCTGAAACCAGCTAATAAGGACTTCAGGATCTTGAACTATTGCCCTTTCCTTATCTAATGGGGGGATATATTGAGTCTTGATATCTGGGTGGCGAGATAAGAACTTCTGGACCTAATTGACTCCTAAAGGCTTCGTATCCCCCTTCTTGAGTAGTAGTTCTATAGCCATAGACCGTGTTTGTTCAACCCGAGGCGGCTAACCCTATGCTTGGAGACGGAGGATCTATGTGGCAATTGCTTATTCTTCTTCAGGCGTCAATCGTTGTCGTTTCCCGCTATCCTGCTTCTTCGTAGCTTGCCCATAGATACAACGATCTAACGCGCCCTTTGCTAAGCCATACTAACGTATAGCCTTGCGTATCGAGAGGGTTCCTTTAGAGGTATTCCAGTCATTATAAGCGAGTTCCAAACGGACCTCCTTTGGCAAATCCAGAGGGTCTTGAGGCGCTATATGAGGTGGAATAGGGTCCTGAGACGTGGTATTGATAGTGGGAGGCATAATTGATAGCTATATAGGCTTTTGGGTATTGATATGTAGGTAAACAGGGAGGATATTGACTCGGGTATGCGTACTATTTGATAAAAAAATGCTGCTTACTAAGCAAATGCCTCATTGAGGGGTTTGCCTCATTGAGGGGTGAACCCTTCTAACTGGCGCGAATCAACAAAAAAAAATCAAAAAATCGTAGAATCGCCTTTGCGATGGCTGTCTGACTCCGCGTTAGATATACAAAGTTTATAGCCTAATAAAGCTGGATAGGCGCTTTAATTTCCCGTTTATTAGGCCCCCGGAGCAGCGTTGGTTATTACTGTATAGCTGGTTTTCCAAAATTTTGGCCCATTTCGCCCGCCTTCCCTACCCCCCGGAGCGCCCCCACCCCCAAATCCTGATTTTCTCGCGCCAATGGTTCTGCAATCGACGGTACAGTAGAAATCCTGGGCCAACCGTGGCGCTGCCACTTGCCAACCTACTTCGGGGCACTGGCAGACCTCTTGCTCTCGCTCAATCTTATAGGAAGCCATGTGTACTGCAATACTTTCCAATACGGGCTAAGTATCGCCTAAGTTATAGCGGCAACAGTGTGGCAAGGGAGCACGAAAGGAGCACGGGGAGCATAGGGGAGCAAGACGACAATCGCGTGCTGGATATTCAAGCCGACAATGGCCCTCACCACCATGGACGTCGCAACGGCCCCCTTTCTTACCATACCCAATCTCCCACCCTCAGTCCTAATCGTGATAGTGCCATTCCTCGTCATCGCCGGTGTCTTAACGACCACAAGGCTCTACACCACCATCCGTTACTGCCTTGCCCTCCCACGTCACACTTCCGCTACTGATAAATCTGCGAAAGCAAAGCCCCCTCCTCCGGTCCCTTATACCATCCCCATCCTCGGTCACGCCATTTCCTTCCTCGCCCCTCGACCCGGCAAGTTCTGGGCCAACCTCTTCCGCTCACATCCCCGCGCAACAGGCTCCTGCACTCTTCTCCTCGGTGGCAGAAACATATATATCCTCTTCTCCCCTTCTGCCGTCCAAGCGCTCTTCAAAACACGCGGCCCAGCCCGTGATGGCTTCAATCTGCAGATCGTGGAAAAAGGGCTCGGTATAGACTGTAAGGAGGGGTTGAGATTCTTCGGCATTGGAGAGGGACCTGATCATACTGGGATCACGCCGGCCCAACAGCTGGAGAATATTGATCACAACTACCTGCTGGGAAAGAAGAGTGTGAATGAATTGACAGCTGAGTTTGTGAGGGTGTTGAGGGATCAGGTGACGAGTAAGTTGAAGGGTGAGGGAGGGGAAGGGAAGGAGAAGGACGATGCATTGTACGCCTGGTTGCAGGATATGATGTTCAACGCGTCGACGACAGCGTTTATGGGAAGTAGGATACTAGAGGTTTATCCTAACCTGCGAGAGGACTTCTTCAATTTCGACCGCGTTATGTTGACTATGTTCTTCGGAATTCCGAAGTGGCTTAGTCCGAAGGCGTATAACGTGCGCGAAAAGACTTTGGGTGGGCTGATTGAGTGGCAACAACAAATGCAGGAAGAGTGCAAGAGCAACCCTGCCGATCCTGATGGCGACGTCGATTGGGAACCTGTGTATGGCAGTCGAGCGAACAGAGCAAGGCAGCGGTATTATGCGTCCAGAGGTTTGAACACGAGAACGAGAGCTGGTATAGATCTTGGCTTTCTCTTTGGCTTAAGCAGCAATGCAATTCCAGCTGCGGGGTGGATGTTAATGCACATTCTAGATCCGGAAGGTGATCAGTCACTCCTGAGTCGGGTGATGGAAGAGCTGGAGAGGGCCAGACGCGACGATGGAACGTTGGATATTCCGACCTTGATTGGGTTGCCGTTGTTGCACAGCGTGCTCCACGAAGTCCTGAGACTATACGTGGATGTCCTAGTCACCCGAGAACTGGAAGAAGATCTCAAGCTACCCCTCGACGATGGAAAGCGGCAGGTACTACTCAAGAAAAATGCTGTCGTCATGGCCCCTTCTTGGCTCGGCCATCGTGACGAAGCACTCTGGGTAGACCCACCGTGCCACCAATTCTGTGCCGAAAGATTTCTGAAGACGGATCCTGAGACAGGCAAAAGTGTCTTCTCTACTAGCGGAACAAATGGGAAGTTCTTCCCGTTCGGCGGCGGCAAGAGTATGTGTCCTGGCAGGGTGTTTGGGAAGCAGGAGATTCTCGCGAGCGTTGCTTTGGTGTTGCTGGCATTCGAATTTGAACCCTTGGGCTTTGTGGATGAGCAGCGGAAGAGTAAAAACGAATTTCCGGGACTGAGAAAATCTTACTCTGGTTCGGGGATCATGGCTATGGATGGGGATATGAGGGTCAAAATCAAGAGTCGAAAATGACCAAGCGCTTGTGTCCTGAGTTAAGCAGGATAAGGCTCGTCTCCATCGGTTCATTCGTGCATCCATGTTTTATGGCACAAATCTGGAACGTTTTACTCACTACCACCTGCTGCAACTTAGGTTGCTCACTGTTGAGATGTTCGAAGTTAAATTCTACGTAGTGTAGCGGCTAAATCTTTGTCGACGGTTTTGTGCTGTACGAGAGCATCAGGAACAAGATTCTTATTTTCGTAGCCATTCTTCGACCTACAGAAAATCAACTCAATGAAAGATCGGAAGCAAATACTTAGCTCCACAAGCTGGTAGAATCTGCTGCAGGGTATATCTGTTGCTCAAGGCGGGATATGGTTCAGAGAAGAAGAGGTAATGGCATACATGGAGAGATGTATTCAAGGGCTCTAGAAGCTAGCTTATTTGCGCAGCGATAATTTTGTAATTCGGTGGAGACTTCGAGAGGGCTGTGTTCACCGCATATGTAGGAAGGCTTTGGGCAGAGGCGGATGATAGAATTCGGTAGCCTGCATCTTTTCGTAAGCCGTGTAGACAGTGGGATGGATCAGGATGTTATGCTCACTTTTCGCGCGAGTTCGGCGTGCGGAAACTCAAGCTGGATATTGTGACCTGCACAGACAGTCCTTTGGACAGTCAACGCCCACTTGCGCTGGTGGGTTTTCTTCTCAAGAATAGGCAGCATGACTAACATCAAGCACGAGCTCGGGGTAGCTTTCCTATGCCAAGCCCTTTGCCAAGTTAAGTTCCAAAGGGATCCATCACGAGAAGAAGGAATCAAATACTTGCGGCACGGTTGTAGTCCATAAATCAGTAGTATAAGACTGGGCAAGTGGTCACCAATACATTGAGATATTCAATTCATTGACAAACGTCGCCCATTTACAAGTATTGGATGTGTCGTTCCTCTGTGTCAAGAATGTGCGGATGGCTAAACGACAGATTCATCGACATTGCACGGAGCTTGGCTTTGACTGTACAAGATGTCAATGGCATCACAAGTCCCATACTGCTGTGCTTCGACATGTCTTAAACAATCACATCAGTCGTACACGGCTGCAATGCCAGGATTGTGCCAGGTCCTACATCTTCCAGAAAATGGCCTCCCATGGCATCAGTAAACACCAAGGAAAATGCCCCATGTACGAATTGCATTTCCTTAGCAAAGACAAGATGGCAGCTCACATAAAATGACGACACAATGACGTAGAGCGGGCATATCAGATGAGTCTCCCTTCATCAAACTTCGCTGGACCACCTAACCATCCAAAAGGGACTACGGCCGTCATCAGGAAGTCTCTTCATTGAATTCGCCTGTGGTAAACTCCAGTGGAACCAAAGACACACAAACGCAACAGCAATGTTCTTTTGTTGGCCAAGAAATCGGATACGTTGCCCAGAGCAGAACAGATCGATTATCCTTTGGCGAGTACCTATCAACTAGTATGTTGAAAAGGCAGCCTAGACGTGACAGAGGAGAATGTTTCAATGAGACAGAGCCATTCCCAATCCCAAAAGGAGACGCATCGCATAACTTGCCATCGAACATGCCGATTGAAGTACGCTTTGCATATTCCGTAGGCGGCGATTTGAGCGCGCTATCGACACCCGTGAGACCTGCGTGGCATTTCTGAAGTGCAGAGAGGGTTCATAGCTTGATGAGGGCGAATGGCGGGCTGGCATGGCAGGCACTCTTGGGAACTTGGCACATGGCTTTGCTCGCGCTTAATTCGGCGGTTGGCTTGTGAACATTCCTAAATATGTAAGGTACATTTGCAAAGTTCCTGTCCCAGGGTGATAGGAAGATTTCAGGGCGGAAGATCTCCCCTTCGTAGCAGAGGTGTTTCCTAGTTCTAGAGCTAGGGCATAACATGTGCAAGGCGGCACACCTCCGCATGCGGACTCTATCACGTAACTCCTATTGACCGCGATCTCCGCACTCTTATATATAGCCCTCGCTAGGCCTATTTCTGAATGGGTGTCGAATAGGCCTACCAGAGCGTGAGGTCCGCTGCCCTATATCTTCATCGGTGGGCAATACATGCGACGTTACAGAAGCGGCCTCTTTAGCCACTCGTCAGTAGCGCTGAGCTGTCTTGCGTTTAACTCTGTTTCTTTGTCCACGTTTTGAAGTGAAAGGTCGACTGAACGGTTGGTATCGTGATGTCGAGCACAAGGGAACCCTGGTCATTGATCAGAGCGTGACGCACACATGTATTGCTTGGCCAACCTTGTGATGGATATGAAAAGTTTGATCATCATCCCGAGGCATGGACATCCAGCGGTACCAGAAGAATTTCTTTGAATTGGCCGTCGGCATCAAAAGTCACCACATCCAGCACGCTCTCAATCGCCGTCAACCGCAGGGTAAGCCCGATGACCATTCCAGCGAAGATTGGCATGACCGTTTCATGCACAGCCTGAATCTTCCGGGCCTGCAGAACATAGCTGGTGAAGAAAGCGATGATAAGCAGGCCAATAAAGATTGACAGCGCCTAGGAGGTGTATATCTCTTTCTGCCCGGCCTCTGAGCTTGTCTCCGGGTCGGGGTCCTCGCCACTCTCCTGTCGCGCGGTAAGCAGGAGCGCAGCACGCGCGTATAGTGCGAATCCCATGTCGGGCGGCGGACGGGTTATAGGGATCGCATCAGGCCCTCGGAAGGGGTGTCGTGCAGGGTGGCCGCGCTCGCTGCCTCGGTGGAGGTGTCGCTAGGCTGTGGAATGCGACGTGCAGAGGGAGGTCGCATTGTTACGTGTTGAGGGCCGATGATGTTTGTGCACACATCTATCACGGTGCGCCAGGATAGAGGTCGGTTAGGTCAATACGTCAACCCAGGCGTCCACATTTGAGGTCAAGGTGATGGGTACATTACAATTGCGGCTCGAGGCAATAAGCTTTCGCTGAAGGCCGCTCACTCAAAACCCGCTGCAAAACCCGCTGCAAAAAAACGCTGCAAACCACGGGAGATATATCTGCTCTCTCACCCGAATCTGTATAGGGGCTGCGATGGCTCTCCTAAGGGCTCAAACTCCTCAAATCCTCACTCAAAACGCGCCGCAAACCGCGCCCTAAACCGCGCTCCTAACCACGCTCCAAACCGCTCTCCCGAATCTCCCACTTAGAGCAGACGCTATGATTGGTTGTGTGGACCTAGCAAGAGCAGGGAGTCACTATTATTGGTCGAAGGAGACGTCGCAAGAGCTAGACGAGAGCTGGGAGAAAGCTGCAACGGCTCCCAAAGGCCCCAGAGCAAGGGCTTCCAAGATAATGCAGACTCCTTTGAGAGGGGTACATGTTCTGTAGCCAAAAATTTGTGTGGGAGTAGATGTACCCCCTCTCGCATTGCCCTGCAACGCTCTTAAAAACCTACCTGAAGGACCCCTTTGTAGGGCGTGAAAATGTGGTACCTACTCTACCACTCAGATTTGTAGATGTACCTTTTCTTTCACTGCCTTCTAGGTAGGGACCGTAGTGTCTACGGTTGTGGTTTCTCTTGTATATATATATTCCTCAAACTAAGTGCAACACGTGACCAAGGGCTAACAAAGGTGGCAGTCGCATTACTCCCGCGTTAAAGGCCGCATCGTCACTCTTATAGGGCATTCAGAACGACCTTAACCTTAGTATTCAACCAAGATCTCTATTCCTGCCTAGCTGGGTATTATCATGGTCTCATCATTCCATCAAACAAGCGCTCCCTAAAACTTAGAAACTATTCCCCTTCAGCCTCGATACTGTCCACTTCATTCGACCAGAATCTCCTTGACCGTGACATCCACAAGCGGGCCGTTCTTCTCGCAAACCGGCCCCGACTCCTCTAACGCGTCATAAACCATGACGGTATTGCCCATTGGATCCAACTTGGCCAATAACTGCTGAAAGGCCATTTCCAATTCAGGGGTACTGTCAACCCGCTGCATCATCAGATCTTTTACGGTAAAACCATCATTGTTGATACTGTTAGGTTTCAGGTTCGCAAACACCCCTGTATCGGTGGCGAGGAAGATCTTGAGAGTGTCGAGGTCGCCACGGCGTGCTAGGAGATGGAATGCTGTCTCGCCGTTTAGATCCGTCAGCGCGAGATCGACTCCGCTGTCGAGGAGGAGGGTGATGCATTCGTGACTGTTGCTCTCGATGGCGTCGCAAAGGGGGGTGCTGCCACCGTTGTCGCGGCTGTTAATGTCGGCGCCACGGGATAAGAGATAGCGTGCTGTGCGGTCGTTATTCGTGAAGGTGCAGATGAGGGCTGAGGAGCCGAAGCAGTCTTTCTCTTTGATGTCGGCGCCGTGGTCGAGGAGGAGGCGGACGAATGAAGGGTCGTTCTGGAAATACGCCGCTATGTTTAGGGGGCTTTGAGCCCATTTGTTCTTAGCGCCGACGGATGCGCCGTGTTTCAGTAGAATGGCCATGCATGTTGAGTCGGGACCCCGGGCAGCGTAGTGGAGTGGTGTCAAGCCAATGATGGACTTTTTGGAGGTGCTGGCGCCGAATTTGAGAAGGGTTTCCACGGCTTGGGCGTTTCCGGCTTCTGCTGCCCAGGATAGGGGAGTCCGGCCTTCGGAATCGGCGAAATCGATTATTTGGGTTGAGTTTGAGAGTTCCTGGGCGAGGTCCCGGGGTGTTGGTGCTTGATTGAGTACAATTTTATGCAAAATCGTGAACTGGCGAGCCTCGAACCAGTCATCCTTATCAAACATTTTTTGTAGAGCAGCTGCCTTGGCAGCTGGAATCTTCCTCAGACAGATCTGATTCCAAGCCAAGTCGGTTACGCTGCTGTTTCGGAATCAGTGTTTGATATTTGACTTCTTGGTCAATGAGCTTACTTCTCATCTTGATCTTGAACGTCAGGGCGAGCTCCTTCTTTCAATAGAAACTGGCAGAGATCAAGATGACCCTTGTCTACAGCGTACTATACACCTTTCCAGTCAGTGAAGGCAACAGAGAATTTTGACACTCCAGACTCACGTGTAGTGCACTGTAACCCAAGGTGCTGTTGACGTCGCTCGGTGCCGCAAGGCCCTTTTCAAAGAGGTTCATGATGCCTTCGATATTGCCGGACATTGCATGGAAGAAAATCTCGGAGGTATGGGGGACGACTCGTAGCGTTACTAGAGAAAGCTGTGGACCGCTTAGACGGTTCGAAAGGATGACCGATGACATAACCCGGTCGAGAAGCCATTCGGGGAACCGATAAGATATATTGATCCTGGCGTTGATGCGGCAATGGCAGGAGAATTCGTTGCAAGCGGGGCTACCATAGAGGCCGTTGGATTTGATAAGTAGACATCCAAAGGCTTTCTGGAGCATTCCAGGGGTCTTGATGCGCGTCATGGTGTGGCAGGCACAGCTGCAGGCTTTGATGACTTGTAAGGCATTAGGCTCACTCGCAATTGATTCCCGGTATTGGAAAAGCGGTTGCGTGGAGACATGATTCTGTCTCCGAGACTTATCAGTGTCTACTGCTGATGGGGTTGGTGGTGGTGGCCCAGTTGGTATTTGCATTTCGCTATCTTTCTCCTCGTAGTCCGTTGGTGGATCGACGCCGAGGTCCACAACTTGAGTTGTAACTGTTGCTGCACAATCCGACTTGAGAGAAAGGGACTTCAGGTCTGATCTCAATTGAGCAAGATCGAGCCTACAGAATAGGGTGAATAGAACATCAGCTATTGATATATGAAGTTTGAACGTTCGCCACTAAACGTCCAGGTTGTGGCGAAGCAGGACTCCCCACCTTCTAGGGCGGACGGTAGAGTGCTTTAGTAGTGAGGCCGGACTTACAAGCTGATCGCAGCAAGCTGATTCGCAAAGTCCAGCCGAAGCACCTTCAACCTTTCCCGTAGTCCTCCCACCCGACCCTTCTCGCGCGTCCACTTGAACCGAGCCAGCACCTGAATCTTGAGGTGTTCTGCATACTCGGCGTCATGCCTTAGCCTTTTGGAACAAGCCCCGCAAATACTGCACAGCTCCTCGAGGATGTGATCGACCTTCACAAACAGTGGCGACAGAAGGACTTCGAATACATCATCCTCCCGCTGTATCGTAACCATTCCAACGGCGGTGAGGACATGTTGTAGATCATTGAGCTCTTCGCTCACCTCTGTAATTTCGGCAGGGGCATTTGACAGTTCTTTCGCGAACCTGAAGCCGGCGATGAGCGTGCGACACGCGCCAACGAAGGTGAGAGCACTGGCGCTAACGGACACTGGGTCCATTGCCACGCGTAAAGATCAGACTGTCCATCGTGGGCAGATGCTAGGTTTTTAAGGTTTGGTTGGAGAGTCATACACACAGATAGGGGCTTGGAAGGTAAGCCAGCGCGGCTGAGCCTGCAGCAGATGCCTTATCTAGAGGCGGCTTTGTGGGGAAGCGAGGGGTGCCCGGGGGAAAGAGGGAGGGTTTCTGTACGCAAGATAAGGAAGGCGGTTGCAGCATTGGGGGCAGCATCTATTGTTTCCCAAACGAGGTCGTCTTTGCAAATTGATCCAATAATATTGCTAGTATTTATGGAGCCCGCCGAGAAGGCGCCGAAGATGGTGGTGCCGACTGTCAGAATCTGCAACCTACTGTAATTGAGAAGATACATTTAGAGCGCTGCGTGCTTGGGGTCTCGAACGTGGTTCCGCCTTGGGGGAAAACCATGGCACTTCCAGGGAAGTCCGCCGCAGGGCTACGCGAGACAAGGGGACTGACAGAACTTGATATGGCTAGATCTGATGGCTACATTGCAACAGCGAGTTGGGCTTTGTCAGAGTGCTGCTGATCTAGGTATCGACCCCAACGTTCTGAACCATTTCAAGCATGGATTTGGCTTAAAGCCACAGCAGGGAGCAGGCTCCCACTGCTGTGCCCCTGCACTGCCCTACTACGCCCCCTGCTTCCTCGCTGCTCCCCTTGCTCCCTTATAACTTTAACTGATAGGCTTTATTTAGCTTATAATTAAAAGGGAGCCGGTTATAGCTTTATTAACCGCCTATTATATTATATTCTACTCTTTTTCTTTATTTTTTCCCTTTTTCTTTTTTTATTCGTTTTTAGTTACGCGTAATAGCTCGCTAATATATAATTTACGCTTTCTCTTATTAAAATATCTCTTATATCTTTCTTCTAATAACAGATTATCGCGACATTCGGAGAAATTCCGCACTTGCAGCCAATGAGATTGGCCCTATATTCTGCATTCCCTCTCTCGGCTAGCGCCTTCAACCACCAAAAGTTGAATTCGCATCGCAACTTCTTCGCAGTACTTCCCCGCGCCACATACATCATATGATATCGAGATGATTTCATTATTTTTGGATTCAATCATTAGCTTGCTTGCGCATCAAGAATTTTTAGAATCGGCCTATTTGCGCAATAGTTATGAGCAAAAGAAGCGTTTTCGCCATATTTTGTAGGCAGCGCGAGCTTAGTGGCAAATGCCAAGCATTGAGCTTGGCGCCCCCGGACCCTGGAACATCAAAAGTTGAATGCGCACCGCAACTTCTTCGCAGCAATGCCCCGCGCCACATACGTCATATGATATCGAGATGATTTCATAAGTTCTGAAACCAAGCATGCGCTTTCTAATACCGTCAGAATTTTTAGAATCGGTCTATTTGCGCAATAGTTATGAGCAAAAGAAGCGTTTTCGCAATGTTTTGCAGGCAGCGCGAGCTGAGTAGCAAATGCCAAGCATTAAGCTTGGCGCCCCGGACCCTGGAACATCAAAAATTGAATGCGTACCGTAACTTCTTCGCAGTACTGCCCCGCGCCACATGCGTCATGTAATACCGAGATGATTTCATAAGATTTGGAACCAAGCATGCGCTTTCTAATACCGTCAGAATTTTCAAAATCGGCTAAGATTTGGCTGAGGAAAGCTCAAAAAACATGTTTTTACCTGTAGAGTTCCCTGAAGCTACCCCTGCAGTCACCCCCGAAGTGCCTCCTGAGCACTCAAATATTTAACCCTTAATAACTTTTAATATATTAGGGTTAGGGCTTAACTTTATATATAAAATATACTATAAATAGGGGGCTTTCTAATTCCGCTTCAATTTTCTAAATCGAGTATAAAATAAGCGAGAGATAGCCGTTTTAACGGTAATCTTCTGTGAAGATTACGGGCACTAACTTGTATATATATATTATATACACCCCGAACTTAGGATTGGGAATTGCCATTTCGGTTCGAGAAAGGGAGCAGGGCCGCTTTGGAGGGAGCAGCGAGGGAGCAGGGAGCACTATGGGGCCAGTGCAGGGGGCGCAGCAGATGGGAGCCTGAAATGGGTCCCTCAGCCTTCGGCTTGACCTGCCCTCGTTTTTTTCAATACCTTAAGCCCCGCCTGGTGCCTAGACTTCGACACGCACAGAATCCTTTGAGAGTTGAAGCAAACCACATCCCTACATGGTGAAATTCCCTACGTAATGAAACTTGCCACCGATACATCGATTTTCGACGCGTCACGCTCTTCGCCCAACTCACTGCCCAATAATTCGTGCATTTCTTTAGAATCTTGGGCCATTCCTCTAGCTATGATTATCATTGTCGTGCAAAAGTATCATGAGTGTAGGTCCTTTTACGATTAATCACTTTGATCTATGCATTGATGTCATTTTAGAAGCTGCTCTCCTTTAGGACTAGACGTCGTCCGACGTGCAATCTAAGACTTAGATCTTTTATCGGACGCTCATATATCTTGCCTCAATAATGCAAAACTCGTTCATAGGGATTTGCGCGATGCATATAGCTACTATAATAATAATGGACGGCATACAAAAGGTACTTTTGTAAGACATCCGGAAGTCCGAATACCAGCCGAAATACCTTAGCGTTTCACCATGTGTTACCGTGAAGCTCTTTTGCCTTCCATGCTGTTCCACCGGCGTCGAAGTGATCTGCCTGCGGCAACTACACCTTCCTGCTGCTTACCTGCGTATTTCTTGGTCGGATACACTTGAATTCCACCTGATCAACCGGTCATGACGATCATAGACTGTGCAAATTCTTCCATAACTACACGTGGAAAGATCACAAAAGCAAAGGACTGTTGCTTTCGATTAGAATCTAGCAAACCCATATTGTGGTGACACAGCCATGGCAAGGCCTCCTAAGTTCTTTGATGTTGAAAGTGGCTGCAATATTCTAGCCTATCCTTCTATCCTGTCTCCCTGTTCTTCCCCCATCCCAATGCCATTTTCAGCCACATTTACGATGCCGACCGCCGCATCTTCTTTCCACGCCTTAGGACAACATCTCAATCACTGACCCATCAACCCGAACAAATCGTGCCTCGTCGATCGATCGAAGAACACCAAGTGGGCCGGGTGTGATGCCCTGCCCAAGGAATGAGCGCAGCGTGAACGGTCCTGGGCGAAGAACTGCGAAAACTTCAGGGTTGCCTTCCACAAGACAACAAGAACGATATGTGCGGGCGACTAAAGGAATATAACGCGTTGATAGCATGCTTGCTAGCAGGAATATATGACAAAAGTCACGCTGCTACTATCTGTACACGTATCTACGGTTCGTGGTACAAAAATGTTTCAACCTCAGCAGCTTCATGACGGCTTCGTGGTCTTCCAATACGGCCCATGACAGTGGTGTATGACCGTCCAATGGCGCAAGAAAAGCTTAGTGTGTGCTCTGTTTTCATGCGGAACGCCGCGTGGAGAAACTTTAGAGTCGTGACATATCATTGGTGAAATTTATCCGTCCCACTGGCGCCTTGGATCTCCACTCTTCCTATCACCACAACCATGACCAGCTCGTTCAAAGGCCCTTACAATCAGCCCCACAACTCTCAGACCAACAAATACCCCCCCTCAGTCCTCACCACCTGCCCCGTGACAAACGTATCCCGCATAACATACAAATACGCCTCGGCCGTATCCTCTGGACTTCCACACTTCCCCAGCAAATTCTTACTCCCATACAACGCCACCAACTGCTCCTTCCTGCCCGCATCACCCCCAGCCACGCGGTCGAGATACTCCGTATCAATCGCCCCAGGGGAAACCAAATTGACCCTCAACGGCGCCAAATCGACCGCCAACCCTCTCACCATCCCCTCCTTCCCAGCTCCCCACCCCACCAGCACGCTCCACCCAGGTGGGGGCTTCGTGCTGCTAATGCCGCCCGTGACCGTGATGCTAGACGCGCTGCTGCGGTGGAGATACCGCGGCGCGAGCTTCGCCATCATCAGCGCGCTGACGAAGCGGACGTGCCCATACTGCTGCACATGCGCCACCGTGACGTCGGTGATTTTCTTCAGCGACAGCGCATCGCCGGCTGTGTTCACGATGTGATCGAGCTTGTGCTCACCCTCAGCAGTCGCGGAGTCGAAGAGCGTCGTTAACACCGCCTCGACGTCCGAGCTGGCGAGGTCGACGATGTGCCCTGAGATACGGCCTTTCGCGTCGGGGTAGCTGGTGGTCAGACGTTTGATAGTATTATCAATCTTCTCTTGACGCGAGCTAGCGACTGTAACAATGGCACCGAATTCGACGCATGCTTCTGCGACGCAAAAGCCGATCCCAGATGTGCCCCCGATGACGAGGATGCGCTTACCGGTCAGCTTGTTGCTGTATTTGGGGGCCATTTTGAGTCTTGAAGAGTAATGAGATGGGTCTTCGGTCTACAGAAGAGACGAACAAGATCATGTTCATTGTATTCAATGAATGAGTGGTCATAGGAGTTCTGGGCCTCGGCTTGCCAGTTGCTTGCTAAGCAAGGGACTGATGTATTCGTAATTCCCCACCTTTTCTGTAGGGCAATGGAACAGCACGGAAGGCAAAAGAGCTCGGCGGTATTTTATAGAAACACCACGTTACAGTCAAGGTATTTTCGGTCGGTACTCGGAATTGCGGATTTCTTACAGAAGTAGCTTTGCGTACTCTCCAAGATCAGTAAACCAACTCCATCCGTTATGCAAATTCCTATAGGCTAGGTTTAACTTATTAACGGTAAACGGTATCGGGGTCTCTCGTAAGAGGAACTAATTTCGTAGCGCTTTAAGATAATCGGCCGCAAACTCGTCCGGCTTTATATCTTCGATTAAGACGTAATATTATACTATAATAAGCTACGTAAGCTTAATTTTTTAGATACTAAAGTCTTGCGGTAGATAAATTAAAAAGGAAAACACTAGAGTATAATATAGTAGACGGTAGAGCTACAACTGGCTCCTCTTAGATAATGATCCAACTCAGGCTAGAGGGCGCCTATCGTTTAAAGTTATAGGGCAAAATAGCGACAGTAAGTGATAAGGCAGTAGGGAGGGGCTGAGGGGGAGTACGAGGGAGTATAGAGGAGTACAGAGGGAGCACAGAGAGAGTAGGGGGAGTAATAAGGGAGCATAGGGGAGTATAGAGGGAGCACAGAGGGAGTACAGAGAGAGCAGGGGGAGTAACGAGAGGACGAAACGGGCTTTAGCGCGGGAGTAAAGCGGCGGTGCTATAGTCAGCGGACGGTCACGTGTTATACTCGGTTCGGGGATGCTACATAGCCATATTTCTCTCTTTCCCCCTCTCGCAAGAAAAGTCAACTTCTATCGGAGATAGCCGAGCAAAAGTGAGTGACAATGGACAATATCACGGCCCTCAAGCCTGCTACGGCAGATGCTGGACCCCCGGTAGAGCTTTCGCCTGATGAGCACACCATTGAGCCGCTCGATCTACTCGAAGACCCAAAAGTCCGCACAAAGCTGCGTATCTACGCTATCTTAGTCGCGCTCTATGTACATTACCCCGTCTTAGCCCTCAGCGAGCACCAGTTGGCTAACGATACCTCCTCTAGCTCGTCCTCTTCGTAGCAGCCCTCGATCAAACCATCATCGCAACATCCATCCCCACAATCTCCGCCGCTCTGCACTCCGCTTCAGGCTACATTTGGATCGGCGGCGCGTACTTGCTGGCCAACGCCGCAGCAGGTCCAATCTGGGCCAAATGCAGCGACATTTGGGGTCGTAAGCCTGCTCTCTTAGGAGCAGTCGGTGTCTTTGCCGTCGCTAGCATGATTGCGGCAGTGAGTACAAGTATGCAGATGTTAATTGCTGCGCGAGCGCTGCAGGGCACAGCTGGCGGTGGCCTGATCCAATTGGTGTATATTACGATCTCGGATCTCTTCAGTATGCGAAGCCGAGCGTTGCATCTAGGCTTGCTGGGGGTGATGTGGGCGCTCGCTGGATCCGCTGGGCCTCTGATTGGAGGAGCGTTCACGCAGCTCGTGAATTGGCGGTGGTGCTTCTGGATCAATCTCCCGGTCTGCGGGATCGCATTCGTACTCTTGCTGCTTCTCCTGGATGTGCACAACCCACGCACGAAGCTAGGCGAAGGCGTTATGGCCGTTGACTGGTTCGGGACGCTCTCCATCCTAGCGGTAACCCTTCTACTTCTCCTCGGACTGGACTTCGGCGGCGCGACATTTCCCTGGGACAGTCCGAAAGTCATCTGCTTGATTGTATTTGGAACGCTGATGATCGGCTTCTTCCTCTTTAGCGAAAAACGCCTAGCCAAATATCCCCTGATGCCACTAAGCATATTCAAGAACTGGTCCAATAACGCAGCCTTCCTTGTTGCCTTTGCACACAGCATGGTCTCCATCGGAGTAGAGTATTACCTACCGTTGTACTTTCAAAGCGTAAAGCAAGCCTCACCTCTCCGTAGCGGTATTCTGATACTACCAATGATGGTAACGGAAGCGGCTGTGGACATAATGGTCGGCATCTTAATCCATCAGACAGGCCGCTACAGGGAAATCACCTGGGCCGGGGTAACGCTCATGACGTTGGGGACAGGACTGTACATCAATTTCCGAACCGACACATCCGTTGCAAGAATCGTCGGGTTCGAAATCATTGGCGGTATCGGCACTGCACTTCTATTCCAAGCGCCCATGATCGCCATCCAGAACACTGTCAGTCAGGCCGATACTGCGACAGCTACAGCGACCTTGGGTTTCATCCGCAACTTGGCAACATCGTTGTCTATCGTGCTCGGCGGTGTGGTGTTCCAGAATAGTATGGCTGCTCGCCAATCATCTCTTGCTGCCGCTGGTCTCAGCGAATCTGTCCTCGAGGCCTTGTCCGGTGATCAAGCAGCGGCAAATGTGGAGATCATCAAGTCTATCCAGGACGCTGCGCAGCGTCAGGTGGTGCAAGACGCTTTTGCGTGGAGTCTAAGGAATATGTTTATAATGTACACCTGCGTGGCGGCTGTTGCGATTGTGGCGAGCGCATTCATCAAGCAGCGACATCTGAGCACGGAGCACACAGAGACGAAGACGGGAATACAGCAGTTGACGGAGCGGGTGGCTTGAGGGTGGAGATGGAATCAATTATCCAGACCCCATTGGCCTGCGTGGCCCAATCGTAGTTTATGATCCACGAAATCCTCTACGCCGGTCAATACGACGAAGAGCTCGTTCTTACTGTGTCAGATTGGTATTATGGGCAGATGCCGATCCTTGTCCCGCCTTTCTTGAATGCCACTGAGAACCCCACCGGCCCAGAATCAGTTCCGGATTCTGTATTACTTAGTGATAATGCGAATATGATGTTCTCAATGACCCCCGGAAGAATCTATTTGGTTAGGATCATTGACATCTCATGCTTCGCCCTATTCTTTGTGTCTTTCGATCAATATCCAATGACTATCGTCGCCGTCGATGGAGTCTACACAGAAAAGTAAGACATAATTTTATGTATCTCATGGCGGCTCAAAGTACAAGTGTACTCATACACGCTAAACCCAATGCCGATGCAAACTTCGCTTTCGTTGCGTCAATGGATCAATCAATGTTTGATACTGACGCTCTGCTCCCCAACACTACAAGCTATCTCTCCTACGACGATACGAAGCCACTGCCAGAAGCCCCAGTCATTAATGATTTCAACGATCATTTTGAGGATTTTGCGAAGCCTTTGATCAAAATAGGTATTCATATTTTCCCCACACCTGTATATCTGCGCCACTGACAGCGGGACTCGGAACGTTCATTAACAACATTACATACCTCTCGCCGCTCGTTCCAAGCCTTTACACCGCCTTGAGCACCGGAGAGTCGGCCACTAGTCCACTCGTCTACGGGGTGAACACAGACGCGCAGGTCTTGAAACATAACGAGATAGTCGAGGTAGTATTCAACAATTTCGATACCGGCTCCCATCCGATCCATCCCCACGGCCACAACTTCCAAATCGTCGAGCGCTCAAAGCCTGATGGGGGCGTATACAGTGGTAAACCTACGAACCCACCTGCGACTCCTATACGCCGAGATACAGCAAAGGCCAATCTTATGGACTACACGCTGTTCCGATTCCGAGCTGACAATCCAGATAACTAGCTCCAATTTCCGATATATCATCCTCTCACTGACCAACTTTGCACGCGTCTGGGCATTTCATTGCCACATCGAATGGTATTTCGAAGAATGCTTCTTTGCCACCTTCGTCGAAGCGCCGTTGCAGCTCCAATCGCAATCTGTCCCCGCAGACCAGCTTCAAGTCTGCTTCGATCAGCATTTGCCGACGCAAGGGAACGGGGCGGGGAATACGAGGGATTATACGGATTTGGCGGGTGCTAATACTGCTCCGCCCCCGGCCGATGAAGCAGGGTAAGACTTACTGCTCTTGGACTTCTGTACATGCTTTCGAGAACTACGCTAACATCGCAATTTTCACAGAGCCACTATCTCTTCGCCGTAGTGGTGAGTCCTTGTTCTGGCGTTGTCGATCCGACATAGCCAGATGGCGCAAAATAGACAGGGACCATGGCGTATAATATAGACCTCATATCTTGTATTTGTATCCCAATAATACATGGCACTCAAAGTTTTCACGACTTATCTAGCCAATTGGCTAGTTTCCCTTCCATACCCTGACAAAGTTGAGAGACAAGGGGCAGCCTTTATTCATCCTAATCCCTGGCCCTGCCGACGTAAACTACATTGCCTCGCGGAGCCAGCACACCTAAGCATTACTTGCCTATGCCGCTCAGCTAATTCGCTGCAGCGTAGCATCTTGCACGTAACACTCTCGTTCTCTGGCCCCGCGATCCTGCGCCAAGACTTCTACACGCTTTACCGAATTAAGCTAGCATAGTTCTTGGCACAAATCGAGGACTGCGCCTCGCGGGGTAAAAATGAATGGGGCGCAAAACTTGGCAGACCTCAACACCGCCAAAAACCCCTTAATTTCAACTCTACAGCACCATATCATCCCCTATAAGCCCCTATAAGCATGACCAAACGAAAGCGCCAAAGCAAAGCCAATATCGAGCCCCACGAGCCTTTCCACGAGTACCCGACCCCTACCAAAGCCAAAGCTCATGGCGCAATTGAGTTCGCAGAAGCCAAAGGCCTCCTTAAGAAGAACCGCAATACTGCGCTCCCTACAGAGGTAAGGCCAATATGAGCTATGGTCTTGGTTTAACGCCCCGAAATCGCCTGATTTAGCTGTTATTGAGACCTGTTTGGGGCCCCTGAAGCAATTCTTATCGAACTTCGGGCACTGGGATGAGGAGACGCTACGGGCGCGCGCTGAGGAGGGTTGGCGTAACCACGTGCCCCAGGAGTTTATAAATAAGCAGGTATTGACTATGAAGGACCGGCTGCACGCCTGCTTAGACGGTAACGGGAAAATGACCGGTTATTAGTACTGTAGATAGCTAAATATATGATGTTTTTGGCGGTGTTGAGGTCAAGCTTTGCGCCCCAGATCGGCAGATTTTTTTACCCCGCGAGTGCGCTACAATACATATACTGCGCTTTCTTCCATAGCCATTGACACTAGATCTGCTCATGTACCTATTTCAATCACTAGCACGCCGTTGTCTTTTCATATCCTCTCGCGTAGGAGCCAGGCAGTCCAATAGATTTCTTAGTTGGAGATCAATTTCTACAACCGGAAACTTCGCCGTCGACATGGACACTGTAAACACGACAGAGCGTCTGAAAGGTCTTCGAGATCTGATGAAGAAAAATAAGCTCGATGTTTACAGTATGTAATGAGGCGTTCTCAAATTCGTATTGTGACTTACGCTTTCCAAGTTGTGCCTTCGGAAGACAGTCATCAATCTGAATATATCGCGGCGTGTGATGCTCGTCGAGGTCAGCATGAACTATTAGCCTAACATATCACGAGCTGATAGTTACAGAACACGTCTGCGGCTTTTCTGGCTCTGCAGGGACTGCCGTGGTCACTCTAAATAAAGCGGCATTGGCTACTGATGGCCGATACTTCAATCAAGCGTCAAGGCAGCTTGATTCCAATTGGGAGCTATTAAAGCAAGGCCTCGAAGATGTGCCAACATGGCAAGAGTGGTCAGACCCTTTTTACGGCTCTTATACTGGTCAGAACGTCTGACTTTGCATAGGACCGCAGATCAATCTGAGGGAAACAAGACTGTAGGCGTAGATCCGACTGTCATCACGGCCCGTAGGTAATGTCCGGGACAGGTGCTTGAAGTGTGAGATACTCACACAATACAGCTGATGCCCGAAAGCTGGAGGAGAAAATCAAGAAGAAGGGCGGCGCTGCGCTTGTGGGTGTTAAGACTAATCTAGTTGACGTGATATGGGGAGACACACGACCTTCACGGCCAAAGGAGGAAGTCAAAGTTCTACCAATGGAATTCACCGGTAAGAAGCTCGAGGACAAGATCGATGACCTTCGAAAAGAACTTGAAAAGAAGAAGAGCGCAGGCCTTATTGTTTGTACGTCTACCTTTTGATGAGAGGTTCTGATCTCTTGCTGATATATGATGAAAGCTATGCTGGACGAAGTCGCTTGGCTCTATAATCTTCGTGGAAATGAGTGAGCCCCCATTTTGCAGATTCGCAGTGCTGGGGTACTGATCATTGTACAGCATTCCTTACAATCCCGTCTTCTTCTCATATGCTATCGTCACACCTGATGCTGCTACGCTTTATGTCGACTCAGAAAAGTTTGGCCCGGATGTAAAATCGCACCTTGGAGATAAAGTTCAAGTCAGGCCCTACGACGCAATACTGGAAGATGTCAAGATGATGAGCCTAAAGCCTGACCTTCGGAAGTTCATGATATCAACCAAGGTATCTTGGGCCTTGAGCCTGGAGCTGGGAGGAGAGGACAAAGTCGAAGAACTACGAAGCCCCGTCGGCGATGCCAAAGCTATCAAGAATGAGACCGAACTTGAAGGTATGCGAGCATGCCATGTCCGAGATGGCGCGGCCTTGAGCGTGTACTTCGCCTGGCTCGAAGAAGAGCTAGTCGAAAAAGGGACAAAGCTCGACGAGGTCCAAGCAGCCGACAGGCTTGAGCAAATACGATCGTAAGTAAATCCTCTCTCGGTTCTATATAGGAAAACCACCTTAATCCCAGTTACTGCAGACAAAATCAACACTTCGCCGGCCTCTCCTTCGACACCATCTCCTCCACCGGCCCCAACGCAGCCGTAATCCATTACAAACCCGAACCAAAATCCTGCTCCGTCATCGACCCTAAAGCAATCTACCTCTGCGATTCTGGCGCCCAATACCTCGACGGCACAACCGACACAACACGCACCATCCACTTCACCAACCCCACCGCCATGGAACGGAAATCCTACACTCTAGTTCTCAAAGGCGTGATAGCCCTCGACACCATTATCTTCCCGAAAGGAACATCCGGCTTCGCCCTCGACACTCTCGCGCGGCAGTTTCTTTGGTCTCATGGTCTTGATTATAGGCATGGGACTGGTCATGGCGTGGGGAGTTTCTTGAATGTGCATGAGGGGCCGATCGGAGTGGGGACTAGGATTCAGTACTCTGAGGTGCCGTTGAGTCCGGGGAATGTGCTTAGTGATGAGCCGGGGTATTATGAGGATGGGGGGTTTGGGATAAGGATTGAGAATATTATTATGTGTAAGGAGGTGGAGACTAGTATGTTATCTGTCCAATACTCACCCCATTATCGTCTTGAAAGAGTAAGCCACTGACTGTGGATTTTATAGAGCATCGCTTTGGTGATAAGCCGTATTTGGGATTCGAGCATGTCACTATGGTGCCGTATTGTAGGAAACTGATCGATGTGGAACTGCTGACGCCTAAGGAGAGAGAATGGGTTAATGAATATCACAAGGAGATACTTGAGAAGATGAAGGGGTTCTTTAACAAGGAGGAGCGGACTATGAAGTGGTTGGAGAGGGAGTGTGCTGAGCTCTAGGGTCGTTGGCTGGCTCACAATCATAGCTCTTCATTTGCATTCGCATTTTCGAAGCCTCGAGCCTCAGCTAAACTATCCTTGCTAGACGGGGTATCAATATCAAAAACAATCATCCTATTCTACAAGATCTTCCAATATAGCCTCCATCTCCTCCCTCCTCCACGGCACCCCTATGCCATCTTTCCTACTAACAATCATCTGATGATCATAAAACTCTTTCAGCAGCTGCCGGAATCCCATCTCGTTACTGCAGATAAATTCCTCCACCACTTTCTGATAGAGCACTTTGTACTCCACCACCGCCTGCCCTTCCCCTCCCCCACCACCTTCTTCATTCATCGCAGCAAGCAGCTCCACAATCAATACCCTATAGAGATTCCTCGCGTTCTCTGGCAACGAGCGTAATACGAAGCCCACGCCTTCTTTACCCTTGATGCTCCGCCCGCTGCGGCCGAGGAGCTCGTTTACGGAGTCGATTGCGGAGGGGATTTCGGTATCGGCGTAGGAGATGATTGTTGTGGTGTCGTGGAAGAGGAAGTTGTATTGATCGCGGAGTGTGGTGTCCCAGAGAAGGGGGAAGTTAGGCGTGTCGCAGGTTGCTAGGAGGTGGATGTGCGGATTTGCAGCTAGTTGGGCGAGCAGGGAGGGAGTTGGGGAGCGCCGGAGCGGTGGGGCGTCGAGGGAATTGATGAAGATGTGGTAAGGTCGGGGCGGAGGGGAGTCCTTGAGGTGGGAGAGCAGCGTGGTGAGGATTTCGCCGGGTTGGGTGCCAAGTTTTGGGGGGAGGGTGGCGGACGTGCAGTCGAAGATTAGGGTTGCGAGGGTTGTGAGGAGCTGGCGGAGAGTGAGAGTGGGAGTGTAACCGTTAACTATGAGGATTTTTGGTGACGCAGAGGGGGTGAGGGTGTGGAGATGGCTGGCGAACGAGGTGACTAGTTTGCGTTTGGAGCCGTAGCCGTAGAGGCAGATGTTGAAGGATTGGGAGAGCTCGAAGCGCCATTGGGGGAAGGAGCGAGAGTGTAGGGAGTGCAGAAAGTCGTAGGAGGATTCATGGGGGTCTTCGTAGGCGCTGATTTGGTTGTGGTATTGCTCGTGGTTGGGCAAAGAGACAGAGGATAGGGTATTATTTGAGGTCTTGACTTTTCCTGGACGATTCTGCCAGAAGTACTGTTCGTGAGCAGGAAGATTCTGTGGCGGTGTTGGAGACTTTTTTTGTCGTCCTCGTTTGCGCTTTGATGGTGTTGCTGGTGTGGCTGAATCTGCTGCCAATTCGTCCTCACCCTCGTCCTGCTCGTCGTCACTCTCTGCCTCATCTGCGTCCCAGATCTTCTTCGCTAAAAGGTCTTCTTCTTCAATATCCTCCTCATCGCTAAAACCATCCACCGCTGTTCGATCAATGAGAGTTCTTGCGCTTTTTCGGCGCGCAGACCGATCTGCGTTTTGAACAATAGGAGCCTCATTTTGTCCCTCGTCCCCTGCTAATGGCTTAGAAGGCGTTGAAAATAGTTTCTTTCCCTTCAACTTCGAAGGTGTGATCACGCTATTGGGTTGTGAATCTATGCCATTGGCAATAGATTTGGGCTTCTGGGCGCTTCCTGGAGGTCTTCCTCGTCGAGGCGTTGGTTTTACTGGCGTCTCTGCCTCTGGAGATGACTCTGCTTCGTCTTCATCGTGGTTAGATACGCCATTTGGTTGCCCTGCTCGAGTCCTCTTCCGAGTCGAGCGTCCTTCGTCGACCTGCGTTTCCTCTTCGTCACTTTGCCTCTTCCGCTTTGCTGCCATTGTATTCTTTTCAATCCATAACACTTGACTTCCTCGGCCTGGACTAGACTCTGCAGGCGACTGGAAGGCGTAGGGTCTGTAGCCGGCAACGTGCGCTGCTTAGAGAGTAACGAATTAATTGAATATCACTTTGACTGGGACGCGTTTTGGTGCCAAGGGACCCGTTCGGGATGACTAATCCACGGCTTTTCCCCGCTGGCTTCTCGAGCCATACTCGCCATCTTTTCCCTCTTGCTTTGGGATAGATAGCCCCGCATTTGCCCTTGCTAAGATTTGCTAAGATCTGGATACCCCACCTCGACGGTTGATATGAAACGCGGGTCGCCCGTTAACCAAGATTACATGTTGCCTTTTGTACTCTGAGTATGATGAACCTATTCCCTGATAAGCAGAAAGACGGGTCTGCAGCCACCGACGGCTTGCAGAACTTTTGTTTCAATAATGTGAGCGTGGTCCTGAATATAACATGGCGCTTGAAAGGTGAAAAGAGAGGCATGCCTCCATGTGAAGGATAGCCAATTTTCCATTCTTTTACTGCTTTGGCTTGTTAGTTTCTGCTAGGACGCATTAAACATGAAGATTCCTTCATGTACACACGCTTTTGCGGTCTTTCTTGCGTTGTCAGTCATTACATTCCAGCCTTCGTTCGCTCTTTCGGTCGATTCGAAGGATGCAGCCATCTTACAGCCTCGTCTTGATGGCAGTGCCGTCAGCTCGGGCCCAGATACCTCCACAAGCCCCACACGCAGACGAAAGAAATGCTCCTTTACGCCAGCTTCAGGGGAGGAGTCTGCAACTGCCAACGCCTACAGTACTGGCACAGCTCCTTCAGCTAGCGTTGTTACTGGAAGACTCTTCGGCTTTTCCCGGAGTAATGCCTCTACTTTAGCGAGTCATCTACCTTACTCACGGTCTTCACCGTGTAAAGCAAAAACCCGCACTATCTACCTGCCATCACCATCTAGCACGTACTCACCTATGGCTAGCACAGCCGATCAGGGATCACCAGAAGAGTCTGCCGGTGCTTCAGGGACGCCGCCCTCGAGTACTGACATGGCGAACACAAATGAAAACGCGGGCTCAGGACCACCAATGGCCGGAAATGGCAGTCCGCTACCACTTGCAGCACCTACAGCTAGTAATGGTATTCCAAGCTCCAGTGAAAACGCAGATTCTGGCACAATAGCACCCCCACCTACTGGAGGTTCTCCTGGCGCTGATAAGGGTCTTCCAGGATCCTCTGAGAGTGGCGACAACGCTTTACCAGCGGCTGGAAGCGGCAATCCTGGGTCGCCCATCTCGGCAGGCTCACCTGGTGTCTGCGGACCTCACACCACAGTCATGATGACGACGGAATACACCGTCACCATTACTCAAGCCGCTGAAGCGGGTAACTTAGCCGGTACCACCAATGCTGCGGTATCCAGTCCTTGTTCTATCAACGGTACAGCAGCGACTACGTCGACTGCCATCAAATGGGGCAGTGCCAAGCAGCCTTGCTGCCAATGCCTTTACTGGCCGCAGACGTACGAAATGCAGTAAAGCCACTAGAACCGTCGTTGCAAGTGCATCATCCGGTATTGGAAATCTGTACGGAAATGGTACGCAAGATAGTCCTCTCGAGAAGGTAGCAATACCACCCAAGGTCCCAGGTTCATCTCCTCAGGAGGCCGCCACTCAGTCCCCTAGCCCCGCCGCATCAACATCCCAGTCCAATTCTATGAACACCACCTCCAATGTTAACGGCGAATTCTGGGCCGGGGCAACGCTCGGTACGCTCATACGTATGGCAAACGTCCCTAACCGCGTCTTCTATGACTACGACTGCACCACCGTCAAAGACCCTTTCAAGACTTTAGGAGACGCAGGAGTCAATGCAGTCCGTGTCGAAGCAATCCGTGGTCAATGCCTCGGTCCAACCAAATTCGTCAACAACGCTTCCACCCTCAGTGAGTAGCTGACTTTCACGCTGGACTGGGGTTGCATCGATATTCAGGTTCAGACTGCGCAGCGAGGTGTCGCTCAAGGCATGAGAGTTGTGCTCACCATCAATCAAGGTTTTGACATACCTGAAGGCATGGAGTCCTATAGCTACGAATAAATGGTAGGTGCAGTCCAAGATGAGACCAAGCGCCAAATCCAGCCATTCCTGGATGCCAAGGTTGTTCCGGACATTATACTCTTCGAGAACGAAGGCTCTGACGGATTTTTGTTCAACGAGACGGCTACTGGTCATGCACGCGGTGCGAAAGATGGCAAAGCCGATGCCGCTACCGTTGATAAAGAGCTTTGTGGCCAGATTCCAACAGGGAACATGGCATCATACCCTCAATACGCAGGATACCTCAAAGCCGAGGTCATGGCATGCAATGAAGCCATCGCAACGGCAGGTTTCTCTTGATCGATTGTCCGCTATGGTCTTCATTCTCATGGCCAATATGTCCAGTGGAAAGAAGCTGTTGTCCATGGACCCAATCAAGGCAATCAGACCCACCTTGTCAATTCAGCCGGCGCTACATGCAGCAATTCCGTCATCCCGCAAAATCTTCTCTCACAAAATATTTCTAAAATGTTCACCATCATGGGCTTCTCCGCCTACTCCGACCCAATGACACCTATTGATATAAACTCCGCATCTAGCTAGGCCGCCACGCTTGACCGTCTCACCGCGACACTGAAACAGATGCAAGGCTACTCCGAAGCTTACGGTAGATACACCAGCGGTCTGTTCGCTGGGCAGTACAAGCTCCAGGGGCTGGGGGTCGAATATGCTACTTCTTATACATATGATCAGGTTGCTCAAGAACAGGACCTTACGGCGCTGATGTGGAAGACTGTGAAAGCGTTTCCAAACTTCTTATGCATGCTGTGGTAGTACGTTATCCTTTCTGAGCTATCGATTCCCCTTTCATGCCCTATTTTGGGACGGAAATTTTTCCGGCTCATGAGACATGTCTTTCGACTCAAAAATCATCTTAAAAGGGAAATGCTGACTCCGAAATCATCCAGTGAGCCTTGGTATTGCCATGGCGATTGGGCTGGTGGAAAGGCTGCGCTGTGTCATGAAATAGGCAGTGGTTCTGTCTCGGGAGAAGCGCCTACAAATACTATGAAGACTTGGGGCGCGGCCACGCTGTCGCCTTGGAAGTGAAGAGATCTCGGTGCTGGACATGGAGACGCTTGAAGTGGTTGTTTTGGTGTTCTTTGAGCAGGTCTTGCATGTACATATTTACCTTCGTTCAATATACATAGTATAAGCTTCTGAAATGAACGTGGATTGTTCGACAGGCCATTGCTTGGCCATTGCTTCTTGTATCTTCTTATTGGGATAATGAGCACTTTGAATGCCAGCCTTCTTGCACTTGGAGAAGCTGATTCGCATGTCTCAGCGGACACGAGAATACTTCCTAACACAATGCTATCTCAACGCCATACTCCACTGTAACAACCCATATATACACCTTCAATCCTCCTCTCCTATCTATCTCCTCGGTTTCGCCTCCGGTAACCAAGCGTGATGTTTCGGCTTCACCCTACCCACACCCACGATGTCAGCATATCCCCCCCACAACACTAGCTCCCTGCCTCCCTTGCTAGAGATATCACTCACGTAGAATAGGTCTTAAACGCCGCCCTAGTCATTGTCAAATTCGGCCTATGCTCCGGTATCTCCCAACTCCTCTGTCCAGTCTTCAATAAGGCATCCTCGGTTGGGGGCTTGTCGACTAGGTAGGACATCCATGCGTGCCAGCCGGGCTCGATTTGTGAGGGGTCGTATTCTTGTTGCTTGTAATCTACCCATCGTGTTCGTACTGCAGACAATGGCACGTCAGCGAATGTGTATCATTGAGTGTGGGCAGAGTAATTGGAGGGGCAGGGCGAGGAAGAGGACTAGTAGGAAGTAACGAGGGACGTACGAGGGAGCTCCTGTTCGAGGTTCTCGTAGTACTTGTTGCCGTATTTGTCGGAAGCGATGTAGGTGCCGGCTTTGGTGTCGCCGATGTATTGCATTTGGTGGGCGTACTCTTTTATGCCTATCTTGCGGAGGTTCCGCAGTGTGCGCATTATTGTTGACATGGTAGGCTAAATGAGTGATATGTAATCTGCTGAGGCAATTCCTGTCATGGAGAGCGTTGGATGTCACCGAACGATGGTAGAAGCTAGGGCTAGCGTCGGTACCGAATCAAAGCGCACAGATAGGTGCGGGGCCCTGTTGCGGCAATTGTTGTTTTTTCGAGACTTGGTATTTATTGGAAGGCACTCTTTTACTTCTTAATGCCAATTACTTATACTCAGCAAGGTTTCTTGTACATTCTTGAGATCCACAATCTGTTACTTGGCAAAGCTTGACCAGAGCCACGTGTTTACCTCTGATCAGACGTGATGGAGCTTCTCCGTAGGGTTGTTGGACATTTGGGTTCTGGTGAAGAGGCATTTGCAAATCAGCTTGAGCAACGGCAAGATGGTGAGCTGCCAGCATTGAAAGCCATCGTTGTCTGAAATCTGGCTAATCAATTGACTATTCAGCATCTATTTCCGCTGCTGCTTCAACACCTGCTTCATCTGCTTCACCTGCTTCCAGATCATCCGCCGCAACCGCTACTAACGCCTCAATCACCTCGTCTACCAGCTCTGATTCGGCGTCATCTGCAACAGCATTAGCTACACCATCTGCAAGCGATGCAGGCGATCATACTGTGACCGACTTCGTGAGCACTCCAGCATTTACAGAAACGAGGACGACGGCATACATAGCCAACGGCGTCAATGCAACAATTGTCGACGGGACATCCACTTCGACATATACTGCTTCCGCGTATCTAGCCACAGCCAACGCTACCGCTCATGGAATTCCAAACAACGAGCTGACAGCATGTCAAATCAATGGGACCACCAGCAATGGCCCATTCTGTTCCCCCAAACATGAGCAAAATCTATGGGTTGGATATACATACGCATGTATGGTTGTTCGTTCTGTGACATATAACTATGCTAAGCATTTCTAGTAACCTGGAACCCTGCTCTATTCTCAAACAATGCCACTGATATCATCGTGCTGAGATACGATGATCAACAACAAGGCGTCGTTTGGAATTCCTCAGCACAACCGAATGGAAAAGGCTACGTCAATATAAATATGGACAAGTCGTGGCTGATGGGAGCCTCCGGCAACGATAGTACTTTAGGTCAGAATCTCACTTTCTATCTACAATCCGGAGCGCAGGATCCTTCGCGAGGCCCAATGATCAGTCTTGTGATCAACCCGACAACTCTACCTCCAGTCCTTTTTCACAAATTACCGGCCAAGCTCGGTCTGGAAATTGGCCTACCAGTCGGCTTCGCTGCCGCTATCCTGATCATTCTAGCCCTCTGGTGTGGTATGAGGAGGAACAACCTTTCATGGAGAGACATCAAAGGCCATGGAGCGGACTATATGGCGAGGAGATCGCGAAAACGAGGCAGGGTCGGCAAAGAAGGTGGCATTCAGCTTGAAGAATACAATCATCCTCGACAACAGGGCGCATTCTCAGATGAGCCATACACCGGCGGAAGTGGCAACGCTTTCCGGGATGAAGTCGCTAGACAAAGGGAGGAGGATGACCGTTCTAGGACCTATGTGACGTCTTTTTAGCTTTACAGTCTCCGAAAGACGTGCTTCATAGGTCCTATCTTGGTTCATATTTGAAGCAGAGATCTTTGGTTCATGGCTTCAGCGAGTTGCCAATAGGTGCGACGTTCCTCGAAATAGCTCACGAACATGAGAGCGCTTCAAAAACCGCTGGACCCTTTCGCATGAGTCCTACATACTGGATTGAGTCGCTAACATCTTCCGCGAATCGCGCATCGAGATAGCTTTGCTGGACCCTGAGAGCAAAACAAGTATTAAGGGATCCCCACTGGCCACTGAAGTTTCAAGTCAGTCAACATGATGCATCAGAAAGGGCTAGTACTGGCAATTGCGACCCTTTGCTGTCATACCAGTTCTGTTGCGTCTGCCCTCGTCAAAGATGCCGCCCCTCAAGTGCAGTATCCTGGAGACCTTGGAACACAATTATTGCAGTCGCCAAACTTCACGATCTTGCCACCATTTTCGTCACCTCAGCAGTAGGTATCTCGTTCCACTGTTCAAGGAAAACGGTGAATGTGTCCTCCAGGTCCACGAACTTGACCTTTCCGCCCGATCCCTTCATCTACAATGGTCCCTTGGGCGTATACCGATTTTCAAGCTATTTAGGTAGCCCTTTGTCCTTCGTGTGGGCCGCGACGTTCTTCTATACATGCTTAGGAGACCTTTTCAACGCTCTTTCAACTCAAAACCACAACGCTTTCGATCCGTACCCTGATGGGTCTTACAAATGCAAAAGATACTTCACCATCTCCAGCGCTGGGGAAAGAGTTGCCTGTGAGCTGAATCTTAACAAAGTCGACGCTCCGGGTTGGAGTATGACATTCTATGACATAGCTCAAGAGCTTCAGGCGATTTGGTTCGCTGCGTTGTGGTTTCAAAGTGCGATGCTCGGGCTGCCGACGATGAACTTGGAAGTTCACAGATATGTTGGGGGCACGGGGGCGACATTCTTTGCAGAGACGGGATCGATCATGTTCATGATGATGTATCCTTCCAACAATGTCAGCGTTACATAAGGCAAGGCTGTTGGGAAATTTGAGCAGTGAAAGACAATTTCAACCAATTGCAGGGAAGTGGATCCTTCGGGTGTTCATATAGCCAGAGGAGTTAGACTTCTTCTCAATAGCGAGAATGCAAGTCCTATGCGTGAAAACATCAGTGCCCAGAAGTATCAGACCACTAGTGTAAAGTTTACCGTTCAGATTCCAAAATGACATACACAACTCGACCCTCTTTATACAGTGCATTTTGCTCAAAGTATTGTCGAATATTTGACAGTATGGGCTGTCCAACCCCTTGAACTCAAGCTAAAGGGCGACATACGATTAGATGCTGGTCCGAGGGATTCGCAGATTCCCTTACCGTCCGCGTTACAGACTCCAGTCGACAAATTCGCCTGTAGCCTCCCCCCAGAGCTCGACATACACCTCACCATTGGCGGGTCTGACCACGGACCTTGACCGGCTCGCCCCAAGGATCGATATCAACGCTGATCAGATTGATGTTCTTGAAGGCCCGAAGGAATTCTATGAGACTTTGAAAGCTAAGATATGGGGTGCGAAAAGGAGGATATGTCTCTCGACACTCTACATTGGCAAGACTGAAGAGGAGCTCATAGCGACTATACGGGACGCGTTGATACACAATGGCCCTGGGCTTCAAGTCTCTATCCTGACTGACGCATTGCGCGGTACGAGAGAAGCTCCAGATCCCTCATGTGCTTCACTCCTTGCCTCCCTTGTGGCAGAGTTCCCTGAGCAGGTCGAAGTGCGCATGTACCACACGCCCAACCTGACGGGATTCCGGAAGAAGTACATACCTAAGCGTATCAATGAGGGTTGGGGACTACAGCATATCAAGCTATACGGGGTTGATGACGAGGTCATCCTCTCCGGCGCGAACCTCTCGAACGACTATTTCACCAATCGGCAGGACCGTTACCACGTCTTCAGCTCCAAGCGAGTTGCTGACTACTTCGCCCGAATCCACCATGCGGTCTGCAGCATCAGCTTTCTCCTACGACCGAGCGATCACCCATCCAAGTTTGTGCTGGAATGGCCAGCGTCAAATGAAGCTCCAGATCCATTGAGAGCTCCTAAGAACTATATCGCAGCAGCGACTTCTTTGCTTCAGCCACTCGTAGAAGCTAAGCTCCCTCAGTCGGCTCCTACAACAAGCACATCTGTCTATGCCCTCCTATGCCATCCTCCAACTATCAATACCGAGCTTCCCGCCTTCACGACCCTCCTCAACCATCCAATAAAATCCTACACCTTCACAGCCGGCTATTTCAATCCTCACCCCATTGTAACCTCGGCCCTGCTCGCGGCATCCGGTTCCCCAAGCCCAACCCCCGGCATAATCCTTACCGCCTCACCCCACGCCAACGGCTTCTTCGGCTCCAAAGGCATCTCAGGCATGCTCCCAGCAGCATACACGCACCTCTCCCTCCGATTCCTCCAAGCCGCACGCGGCAAAAACATACAGCTACGAGAATGGCAGCGAGGGGTTGTAGGCCAGAAAGATGGATGGACGTATCACGCTAAGGGGCTATGGGTAACGCTGCCGGGTAGTAGCCTAGCAGGACCCAGTGCAACGCTTATTGGGTCTTCGAATTATACGACGCGTAGCTATGGGTTGGATCTTGAAGTGGGTGCTATGGTTGTTACGAGCGATGAGGGATTGATGCGGAAATGGAAGAGGGAGGAGGAGTTGTTGGAGAAGCCAGCTAGGGAGGTCACGGAGGGGGAGTTGGAGGGGAACGAGAGGAGGGCGGGGTGGAGAGTTAGGGTTGCTATGTGGATTGTCAGGGCCGTGGGAGGGGCTTTGTGAGAGGTTGGAGAAGGAGAGGCGGACACAATCTCAAAAATCTAAAACGTCAAATCTATTGACCTTCTCCACCGTCAACTTCTTCCCCCATAAATTCTATTTAGCTGCGAGCGGCATGAGCCGTCCTGTGATTGACCTGCATAATGCTGACAGCGAATCGGAGATGGCATGTCATGACCTCGCATGAGGCTCTGCTTTGGCAGGTTAGGACAACCCACACACCATCTCTGTGGATACTTACACGAAGACAGGGAGCGACCAACAGTGGATGACCAACGGTGAAGGGGTCATGGAGATACTTCGGCTATTGCCCGGCCAATGGACTAGTCTGTTTGCTGACTCAGCACACATACGCACATACGCAAGAGAGCGAGACTATGTGCCACGACAGCTCCTTCCCACAGTAATATAGATGCAGTTGCCTGAGGTATATGATGACTGCGGTAGCCAGAAGAGCCGCATCCTTACCTGGATTGAGGCTCTTGAGCCCGGTTCTCCAGAAGCACTGAAGCCTCGCAACAATCTGCGCAAACGCCCTTGCGGCCAACACAACAGCATCACCAGTCCATCAAAGTGCAAAGCCAGTAATACTCCTACCAAAATACAGCCTCTAGCTCTTATAAGCGGAAATATCATGTCGCCTCGGAAAGGGAAAGGCCAGACACCCCAGGGCAAAAGGCGCCAGTCACCTCGCAAACGCCTACGTACCGCTTCACCAGACACAAACGAGTATAACCAAGACGAAAATGAGGAACTAGATCAAGAGACGCCAAAAGTATCGCGTTCTATACGCACACGCAGAAGGACTTCAGAACCAGGCATCCAGAACCCAATTCGGCTCCCCCCACCACCAGTCTACAATAGGCCCCAACCAGCCACTACAAGCACCTCTTCACCAACGGGCAGCTCTGTTTCTAATAGTAATCAGTCTGAAGGTCTCTCGAACGCTAGATCTACCAGTCCCGTCAAGCAATTTGCCGACCTCAACATGGCAGAACGGCCGACTACACGTGAAGGGCTGAATGGAGAAACAGCTGAGAGGGCTAGTGGTGTACTAGAAAACTATAAGGATCTGGTTACAATAGGACATGGAATAGGTGTAATACCAGGGTCACTCAAGGTAAGTGGCAAATTCGCTGTTAAAGTCTAGTGATACTGACCGCGTGGTTTTCCAAGTCCTTCGTCGAAGGGAATCTCCATAAGAGCGATTGGCCTCCGATACACGCCTACTTCTCGAGTAACGATACGGATTACGATCGACGACTTGGTGAAGAAGTACTACGAATATATCAGAACGCTAAAAAATGCGAGAAAGAGAGGTTCTCCGAAGTGGTATGGAATAGTAAGGTTCACGAGCCGCTTTACACGCTGGTTACTGAGCACCCCAAATACAAAGGCACTATGGGCTCAATGAACATGTAAATAACCTCTATCGGGGTTCAAAGAGTGAACACGGCTAACTTCGCCCAGCACCACAGCCTGCATCCAGCCCAAGTCATTGTCGATGACCCACGCCAGCGGAATGAAAATGGGCGGTAAGATGGTGGACTTCGCTATTTTCATACAGCCTGACAAGGATATGGAGAAAAATATCCGGTACACCCTCCGTGGAGAATTAAAGGAGGCTCAATCTGTGAATCAAACAATGCATGCCCCATTACGAATGCGCCCAATCGTTATCAGCGTAGAGACCAAATTGCCTTTCAGCGGAGGCGAGACGGCCGACGTTCAATCAGCAATATGGACAGGCGCCGGCTTCATGCGAACACGACAGATGCTGCCGGAAACTGAGGAGATCCCAACCATGCCCACTCTATTGGCGTATGGCCACGACCTATACCTTGCGGCATTTCAAGAGCAAGTCGACAGTAATGTGATGTACGGAAAGCTTCGACTTGGTGGCTCTGATACTTTATTGGGCACATTCCAAATGGTCAAGGCGCTCGAGGTTCTGGTGGATTGGGCCAATACGGACTATCGTTCTTGGTACTTTGACAAGGTTATCAGATCGGGTTGAGAAGATTGGCTCATCCAATGACCTACTACACCCGTTTGGGCACCCTCTTCTTCTCTTAATGTCTATTATAGTTATATTAGCATTAGCCTAATTGTATTTGTATACTGCATATCTGCTGTATACACGTTACAAATTGATTCACTCGCAGGTAGCAGAAAGTTCGGACGGTAAACCCTCGACTTTTCATCGTGGCTGCTCGAACTATAAGGATTAGTTCAGGATGTGCTACTTTAACCTTCGAAGTAATAAATAATGAGGAAGGCGCTAAGAGCTTGTTGCAGTGTCGTCTTCGTCCATGGCCTCTTCGGCGATCGACAACAAACGTGGACGAAAAAGCTTGGGCGACAAGATCAAAGTCCAGATCCGAGTTCCATAGGCTCATCCAAGCCCCGGAAGCAACATCCTTCGTCATGGAGGAAGATCTTCTCAAAGCCCAAGCCTGGTGTCTCGCAGGATGATAGCGTCCCCAAGGAGGCCGTAGATGACGAGCCTTCTACGAAGACCCTCACTGAAATATTCTGGCCTCGCGATTTACTTCCTCAAAGATTTCCGGGCTTTCGAAGGTTCACATGGGCCTACGACGTCGACATAGACCACACCTTCTCGGGGACATCAACTGCTACGGTGTTCCAACATGCTGCCAACCTTCTCTCTGACGTGGCTGATGTCAAACCATCCGGGGAGGCCGAGTCAAGACCACTAATCTTCGTTGCACACTCGCTGGGAGGTATAGTCGTCAAAGACGTAGGCGTACCCTGCTCGAATTTTTCTGAACTTAAGGCTATTTATCCTGTCAATACATTTTAACATTTTTGATATGAACGCATACTAGCAAGCTCTACGGTGTTATCACGACTCGAGGATCCCCTGTCGAGGAGAAGCTGTACTGACCAGAAAATTCCAGGCCCTCAACCAGTCTTTGAACACCCCAACACATCTAAAAGCAATAGCCCCTGCGACTATGGGAGTCTGTTTCCTGGGCACACACCACAGAGGCGCATCGATTGCGGCTTTGGGCGAAACCATATATCGAATATCTACATTATGGGGAAAGTCACCAAACCTTCGTGTGTTACAAGCCCTCAAATATGATGCCGAGACTTTGGATCGTGTACAGTCCGGTTTTAAGCTTACGCTCAATGATGCACGCTGCAATATCAAGTTACGTTCTTTCCGAGAAGCAGAGAAAACCCATGGTGTTACTGTGAGTACAGCAGCTCATGCAACGTGACGGTAGTGTGGCATGCTCACCCTTTTCAAGATTGTAGACCGAGCCTCCTCTGTGATTGGTGACCCTATGGAAATCGTTAGCGACATCCACGCAGACCATTCAAATATGACCAAGTTTACAGGCATGGAAGACGCTGGCTTTCTCAGTCTTTGCAGCGCCTTAGATCGCTGGTTTCAGGAATGCAGGAACACTCGAGGAGGATGTAAGAGGATCCCCTAAACTTTGATCCTGACGGGCTGCGGGATGCATAGCCATGAGAGAACAGACAGTGTGACCTCAATGCTGACTTTTCAATGATCTTTAGATAATGCAGCGATACTGCGGGATGGTTTGACCCAAAACTTCTACTCCCGAGCAATCAGGCATTCTAACGAGGCCCGAAGATTTTTTCTACAGCCTTGAGAACAACGAACGACGCCAAAGGGTAGACCAAGTCGCAAATGCACACCACGGTACTTTCAAGTGGCTATTTGATCCCGAGGTAGGATTTCAGAGTTGGCTAAGCGCCACGCGACAAGCTGAGCCTATCTTTTGGGTCTCAGGAAAACCTGGCTCAGGAAAATCGACACTAATGAAGTATGCGTTGGGTCAACCAAAGACACGCGAGCTTCTCGCAGTGGCCGAGCCTGGAACTTGGAACCTTGTCCCGTTCTTCTTCCACGATCGAGGCTCGGTCATTCAAAAATCGATTTTAGGGCTCCTTCAAGAGCTCCTCTATGGCCTTATTGAAGCCAATGAGAAACTTGTGGAGTTCGTTCTACCTATCATGATACGTCGAAATTCGAAGAGGAACGCCGTTAAAGGCGCTACTATGCTACAGCGAAATGCCACGGAACAGGGAATGAAGTATGCACGCAAAGAGCTCTTTTCAGCAGAGGAGTGGTCAATCGACGATCTACAAGAAGCTCTGACGGCTCTTACCATACAAACCGAAGTCCCCCTGAACATACTTTTCTTCATTGACGCCCTGGACGAACACGAGGGCAATCATAGAGATCTCATCAAGGTCATCCGGACTACTTTCCTACCAGACCCGAACCGGCGTTCAGAAACGCTTTTGAGACCTGCCCAGGTTTTCTTGTCCACGAACACACGAGAGCTGATGTGCAGTGGTATGCACATGAGCAAATTGTTTCGAGTATTCTCTGCCAGGACATTGACCAAGACATGACGCAACTCCACGAACTGACAGCCGAGATAACCCAAAAGGCTAATGGGGTCTTTATCTGGGTGCGGATTGTCGTTGAGGAACTCATAGAGAGGTACGTCGATGGAAGTAGCATCTCTCAGCTACGAGAGGTCCTGTCAGCTATGCCCGAAGAATTGAAGGATCTTTATCATCGGGCCCTTTCTAAGATCAAAACCGAATATGCGCTTGAATCATACATTATGATACAGATCGTCCTGTGTGCAAAGAATCCGCAGACTCTGACTTCGCTTCTGGCTGCGACTGACCTCGCTTTACATGAAAAAGCTGAGACCATGTCCCATGCTAGAATGAGTAGAAGATTGGGGAGTCGTTGTGGGGGCCTGCTCGAGGAAACTGGCGGTCAGACTCAGCAAAGTCAGGTTCAGTTTCTGCACCAGACCTTGAAAACCTTCTTCACAAACCGAAAAAATGCGACTTCAATGTTTCGGCGAGCTCATGACATTTCAGAAAAAGATGGGTCATACTACATGCTCAAATACTGCATCTATATTGCCGTTGAGCTATCATCTGATGAGCTCCAGGCGAACTCAGCCACACTGAAGTACCTCTTCACTTACGCTAGGGATACCTCAGGGGTCTCAGGATCGGAACTCGGAGCTCTGCTTGATGGCCTTCTTCAGAAATCCCGCTGTTCAGTATTTCATCCAATGGAATTTCTCAGCGCACCATATGAGACACAAGATGGTCTTCACAATTTTTGTTCACACAGTCCGGGTTGGCTACTAATTTCACCAATGGCGAAATATCGAAACTTCCGTTCCTATGATCTTTTGACTGTAGCCTTGTCGTACGGCGTTTTCTCATATTTGGAATACAGGAGTTCGTATGGACTGCCTCCAACTCCACCAAAGCGTTGGCCGTTGCTTCATAGCGCCCTGTTTTTTGCACTCCTTGATTGCTGGGCTCCAGGTCATAATGGTTCTTCAATGCCGGTTCAGTCTTCACGATTGATAAAGCGGCTACTTGAACATGGGGCCGATCCTAGCCAGTGCAACGGCGGGGGTGCTCCTACGCTCAACTTCATAGTAGCTACCATCTGCGAAAATAACTTCCCCGGTACGACCTTAGATGATGTCTGGCCAAACATTCTTGAATGTATCAAAACGCTACTGATTGGCGGTGCCAACCCAAATGCTATCCCTACCTTTCAATTAGGCAGAGAACCCCCTCCCCTAAGCTTAGCAGTAACAGTTGCGTCAGACTCCAATGAGAAATACCTCGAACTGGTCCGAACGTTATTAGAACACGGTGCTGACTACAACCAGACTGATAGCTTAGGATTTCGCCCCCTCTTTAATGCAATTAGAGAAGGACACTGGCAAGCCGCTGAACTTCTGCTGCAGTATGGCGCCAATCCATCAGACGTTGGAAAGGGCATGAACCCGCTACGGCCAGAGACCTGCAGAAACGTGAAATCCTTCTACCAACGGGTTATAAAAATGCAGTCTGTACTGCAAGAATACGCAACAAAGTCCGAAAGACAGTCACGGAGAAACTCCATAACTACAGAAGAAGATGACTGAAGGAAACAATGGGCGCGGGGCAAGCACAATGATATCTCTTCGCGACGCAGGACTTTGGTCTTACGCTCAGTCCCCAATGACGGCTTCCCGAAACCGATCTATCCAGTCAAGAGTATTCAGTGCTTATTGCAAGGAGCCGGGTCGAGGATCACACAGAAAAGCTACTCGGAAACAATGTCAAGGCATTTGACCCAGTAATTTGTTCATTCTTTCTTCTGCTTTTCCAATTCATCGCCAAGTACCTTCTCCAGGTGCGCTGTGTCCATGAACACTCTAACTTTCGTAACCATGCTATCCTTATCAAACCACATGTGCCATGAATAGTGCTGGTCGTACAGGGCTCCACTCTTGGTATACGTATCGACGGTCTTCAACTCTACAACAGCTCGTCCATCCTCCCCGACGACGATACCCTCCTCACCTCCTGGAACCTCAAGTTTCATACCCGGCTCGGCGAAGAGAGGACCAATCTTTGCGAATGTGGCGGCGCGGTAGGAGTCTTTGGTTTTCCAGGTTCCTGAGAGCATCATGTGCCCAGTAACAGTCCAATTGACATCGTCGCGGACGTGGGCGAAAAATTCGTTGTTACCAGCTGGAGGATTGGAGAGGGGACGGAGGATGGCTAGGATTTGGGAGCGGGTTGGGTATGGCATTATGATCTATACTCATCCGAGGGTATTCAACGCTCGGTCGATGACTTCTCGTGTAGAAGCTCAGGTCCTTGGTAGAGAGGCGTGGCTTGAATCGTCGATCATTGAGACATTGATTGCATAGCAAGTGGAAGCCGATAGCCGGCTAGTTCGTTGCCCTTAGAATGGCGCCCAGGATTGGTCACTGGGTCCGAGGTGTCCCTAGAGTTTTCCCCTAAAGCCGAAGAGTCTGCGCCCCTTTCCGGGGCGGCCCGGCTGCAACCTTGCTCAGCAACAAGAAGGTCACTCCACCTTTGCACCACTCCACCTTCAGAGAATCCCTCATGTCATTTCTGAGTTCTGCGATTGACGTTCCCATCCCTCATCTTGCCAGCATAGTAATTTCAACGTTTTAGCTTTTTATTTGAAGTGTTTGAAGTTACGATCGTCCTCATTCCAAGCGGTCCTTTTTCCGTGAGAAGATCTAATAATGCTGAAACCATTGTAGTAAGAATCGTTCGCAATATCGTAAATCCGGACCGGTGTTCGACCCTTGCTCGTCAAGCACAAAAAAGTTCATGTTTTTCCGGGCGGGGGTCCCTATAAGCGAGCCCCTTAAGCGAGCCCCTAAATTAGTACCCTACAACCACGAAATTCTTCGTATTCTACACCTTCCCATTCAACCACCATATAAATGGGCAGAGTCACCCGAAAGCAGCACCGAAAGTATCGCCGAAAGAAGCCCCATAACACTATCTACAACAGCCCCAAAAGGGCCAGAGTCCAGGGCGTACGCGAGTACCTTACCGCCAAAGGCATCCCCTATTCAGACCGCGAGACATTTACATTCTTCGGTATTAAGGAGCGCCCCGGGCTTGGTATCGTCAAAGAGGGGGCACCTTCGCGGACTAAATAACACCGAGAGGGCTACAATGAAACCCGGGGTCGACCCCTTAAGCTTATCGGCGCTGACGTCCGGGAGACGGACCACTTCGTCGGCAAAATCGAACGTGGCCCGAACGTGGCCCTAGACGCCCGACGTGCGCTCGGGGCCACACCAATTACTGCTTAGGGCGCCCTGTGCAAGCCCCGGGCCAACTTTAATTAGTAACAGATAGCGTCGGAAACCCCCTGACTAGTCTCGCAGCCACCCTTGGCAAAACCCACGGGCGCATGCTGCTGCACCCTAACGTACTGTCGCGCAGCTGTCGCGCACCGCTGTCGTACACCGCTGTCGCAACCCCTGGGCGTATCAGCAGCGCGTTGGGGGTAACCCCCGAGGCTGCTCCAGGGGGGGTTCCCGAGTGCTCCGGTCGATCATAGAGGCTAAAGGGATGCCCTGGGACGCTATATCTTGGACTATAGACTTCGAGGTCTCCGGGAAGACCCTCCAGCGGACTATGCGCGATGCCCTGACCTATAGCAAGTACCTTTCGGCGCTGAAAGAGTACCTCCCGGAGCATCTAATGCAAAAACGCTTTAGCGACGAAGTACACGCCGGTTATGGCCCCGAAGGATACCTAGAGATAGCGCGAAAGAGGGGGACAGCTATACGATATTGCCGGGATAATATCCAACACCGGGACCCTCCCTGTCACGACCTGACCTAGGATAGGAGGCACAGTAGGATACTGACTGGATAAAATACTAAAGCTGAGGAGGAAAGCTATATGTAAATAGGCTGGCGCCAAGGCTAGTATGACATGTACGCCTGCAGGATGCGAGTTACGCCTGTAACACTTCCCCCCCAAAAGAGCGCCCTGAGTATATATATAGGCGGCAGTTGGGTGGAATTTCAACTCAAGACTTATGTTCTATAAGGTCCCTACGAATAGCAACGGAAAGATGAGCCATAAAGTCGGTCTATATTAACCAAATTCTGGAGCTCGAAGTCAAACAATGGATCCGCTGGAGGGACAAGTTTGTGCTAGAAGAGGACGGTGATTCGGGGTACGGTAGGGGCCCTACTGCTAAGAAAATAACCCGGTAGCGCGCTGGAAGAAGGATTATAGCCTGGAGACGTACTTCAACTGCGCTGAGTCACCCAATTTTACCCCTACAGAGAATTGCTGGCAGGTGCCTAAAGTACACGTCCAGAAGCGCCCCTATTTCGACGGGCAGTCTCTAATAGAGCTGCTATTAGAGGGCTGGGAGAAGGTTACTATCCTGCTTATTAATAAGCAGGTCTATAGTATGCCCTAGAGACTGCGCGACTGTATAGAGGGCAAGGGGCGCGTACAGGCTGGTAAATCATGTAAATAGCGTAATTAGCGCCTAATTAATGGGGGATCTCCGGGCGGCTCCGGGGCTCGCGTTCCGGGACCCTTTCGGGGTAGTGTGAACCTTTTTTTGTTCTTGACGAGCCTTGCTTGATAAGCTTGTATTGTATTGTTAAGCTGCCAAGCCTGTGAATATTGGGAGCTATTTCCTTAATGTCAATGATGCTACTCTTTCGATCTTCTTCTCTTTGTATCAATCTGCAATTCTCCTCGACTGGTCTTCCATTCATCACGTAACATTCAACATCCACAATGAAAGAGGCCATCATCCATGCCGGCCCTCGCGTCGAGATCACGGAATCTCCCATCCCAACTCCCAATGCATCCCAAGTCGTCATCAAAGTGATTGTTTCGGGTACAAATCCCAAAGACTGGAAAGTATGCCTATAATCTATCTTTTCTCATTTCCGGGAAAAAAACCCATCCGATTCCAGACTCTCACAATTTAACCCCGTAGTACACAGAATGGACCGACAAACCTTTCAACCACGGTGACGATATAGCGGGTACAATCCACGCTGTGGGTTCCGACATCACTGAGTTCAAGCCCGGAGACAGAGTGGCTGCGTTCCACGAGATGAACACGCCTGGAGGCAGCTTTGCAGAATATGCACTCGCATGGGCCCACACCACCTTCCACATCCCCAAGAAGACGAGCTTTGAGGGTGAAAGCCCGTTTCCAGAATATTCTCCTCATCAAGTGTTAACCTGCGAACAGAAGCAGCAACGCTCCCTCTCGCCTTCATGACCGCCGCCCTAGGCCTCTACCACTCCCTCCGCCTCCCTCTCCCATTCATCCCTCAGCCCCCATCTCCCCAAAAGACACCGCTCTTGATCTACTCCGGCGCCTCAGCCGTCGGCGCTTTTGCCATAAAACTCGCCCGCCTCTCCGACATCCACCCCATCATCGCTGTCGCTGGCAATGGTATCCCTTTCGTAGAAAAGCTACTCGATCCCAGCAAGGGCGACATGATCATTGACTACCGACTCGGTAATGACGCTGTAGTCAAAGGTATCAAAGAAGCAGTGAAGAAATCCTGCGGAGAGCAAGGGAAGCTCGAATACGCCTTCGACGCCGCCACTTATAAGGGAAGTTGGGATAACATATCCAATGCTATGGACGGCAAAGGAGCAGCAACGTTCGTACTGCCTGATTTCCTGGGTAAAGGGTTGCCGGAATCCTTGGAAACCTCAATGACGTACGTGGGGGCTGTGCATAAGGATAAAGAAGGTATGGCTGCGGCGGCGAAGGAATTTGGGGACGCTGTGAAGCAAGGTGAGGGGGAAATGGCGCTGGGGGCGAAGGAGTTTGGGTTCGTGTGGTTTAGGTTGTTGAGTAGGGGGTTGCAGGAGGGATGGATGACGGGGCATCCGTTTGAGGTTGTGAAGGGGGAATTGGGGGGGTTGGAGACCGCGTTGGTGGATTTGAAGGCGGGGAAGGCGAGTGCGGTTAAGTTTGTTGTTAGGGTTGGGGAGAGTGAGGGGCTTTGAGGTGGTGGGATTAGGGAGGGTAAGTTGTTGGTGGTGCTTTGATTTGGTAGCGGTGCCGATGTGGGGGGCTTGAGGGATTGTAATTGTCTGTTCCAAGATCAAAGATATCGTCTCTATAGTTACTAGTCAGGACTTTAGTGACTAGATTCGAATTTATCGTCCAGGAAGAGAGGCCTGTTACTAATGAGGATGAGGACGACGATGGAAGGCTCGAGGCGCGAATTACGCTCTCAATCGGAGAAGCAGGGTTTGGGATTTCCGTTCGTATCCTATCTTGCCGTCCACATCCTATTACTTCCCTTTCTGGCATTTTTGTTTCGTGGGTCAGGCTCGCATATATGCGCTGTGCTGACGATCCTATTCCTTCAACAAATTGACCGCTGGATGATGAATAAGACGGTATGGCGTTTTCATATTTACTTTACTAGAAGCTATGAAGTTCTTTATATCAAAGTATGCTGGATCGATGGGGCTGGGTTCAAGATTATATGGAAAGGCTCCTTGTCGTCTCGAAGACAGAGCTAGAACTTCTTGTCTTGTCTGATATCGAAGCTCCGCTATCGTGTTTGCGCGGCCACCCGAGACTTGGACGTCAGGAGATCGGATGCCTGTTGGTTGATGCGAGGTGTGAGAGTGGTGTTACTGGCTTGGAGGGGATTGGTAGATGAGATGCAGCTGTGATGAGTGAACGGGAACGTCGTTCGTGGGTGGTTCTAGAGAGGCAAGTGAGAATTTTAAGGAGCGGGGTCGGTACGGAGGGCATGGTAAGTGCCGACCATGTTGCATTGGGCAGATAAGCTTACTCCGTAGCAATGGGAAGCACAGACTTCTGAGTGAACCATTCCCACGGATGGTTAAGTCAGAGAATGCCGCTGTATTTGCAAGGGATTCGGGCCGATCAAATCTATGTCATCACTGTGGAATCCTCAAACAAGATCGACGCCGTCTTCCACAATATCTTCAAGCTTGGTCAATTAGTTCAGCTCCCTGGCGAAAAAGCTGCTTACGAGTCATGTATAGGATTTCATTCCTTGAATGCGGATCAAGAATTCGTAGCAGGGCGGATCATATCCCGTAAGCACTAACGTCGTAGCTATCACTAGCAGGCGTCCGACAACGGGGATGCACCTAATCACGACGCATGACTACGTCAGGTCAGGTGTCCTATCAGCTACTCCGGTCCACTAGGTACTGCACAAACTTATCTTATCTCTCTATATCGCGAGGAAAGGCGTGAGGGCTCGACAAAGGACGAATTTAACGAATGAGAGTGTTTGATGAGGGGAAGAAGAGTCGGTAGTTTTGAGCAGCCTGGGCGCGGGGTTTAAGGCGAAGCCGGTCAACGCGAAGAGCGGCTTGATTTGCGTAAGCGCTATGTTCCGAGAATTAGCTCAGATCACGGTCAGGGAAGTGAAAAGATCTTCACTAGCCTCTACCTAAGACCTAGCTCTACCAGGCAGTTCTAGGGTCTAGGAGCCGAGCTGAAACCCGCCCACGTCAACGCCAAAAAAAGTTCACACTACCCCGGAAAGGTCCCGGAGCGCGGGCCCCGAAGTCGCCCGGAGATCCCCCACAACTCAGGCACTTATTAGGCCTAGAGTACTGTTATTCTCACGATTTATCAGCGTATACGCGGTCCCTCACCTTCTATACGGTGCTATGGTCTCTGGGGTATACTGTAGACCTACAGTTTTACTGTTGGAGCTAGAAGGTAGTGGAATTGAAAGAATTTGGTGGTTGTGGGGTGCTATTTAGGGGCGCCTTAGGGGCTCGCTTAGGTGTCTCGCTTATGGGGGCCCCGCCCGGAAAAACATGAACTTTTCTTTGGCGAGGGCGTGCCGCCCCCTAATAACCCAATGCCGCCCCAATACCGCGACGTCCCGGACCCCAATAGCGCCCCAATAACGCGACGTCCCGGACTCCAATGCCGCCCCAATATCGCGACGTCCCGGAAAGCCGCCGGTAGCTAAAGTAGCTCCTTTTCCCATGACATCTCTAAAAACATCCGATGCTAAATCCGACCTACAGTTTGTGGCTGCTATAGTCATGCTCTTCGAGATACTGCTTCTGCCTTCTATAGGTCCCCGTATCTGCCTTGCTTCGTTCCACGTCGCCACCTGCAAGCCAAAGCGGAAGTGACATGCCGTTTCCAACGACACTAATGCTCAGCCATCCCATCCTCGCTAGATGATGAGATGGACAGTCCAAATGGTGCGCATATTTGCTTGAAGATCAGTCGATCAGCTTGGGTCAGCTGGGAATAAGAAGGATGTGACCATGTTCGCTGTCATCCGTGTCCGAAACTCACAATTCTTCGCGCCAACGTCCGCCTTATACATGATTGGCTATTGATAATATCTTGCGACCTCAGTAAGCACAAAAGTTGATCGCCTAATTGATCGCATCTGGAAATGCTCCTTGATACTCGGAGAATTAATAAGCTTATCAGCTTGCATTATCTGGCACAGTGCCTCGTTCACCCTTCTGAATGGCTAGCCTCGCTATCCCTAACACTCCTTAGCTTAAAGAATTTATGTCCACACGGAGAATTCCAAAGTGCTCCTTAGCTTACGTTGTGGCGGTCAGATTCATGATCCGCAATGGCGAATTGACGTATCTTCCATCCCGATCTGCAGGTTCTTTGATATTTTCAAAACTGTCAACGTATTGCGTTGAACATTTGAGTGGGTCCTTCAATTGCTATTGATCCATTGCATGATAACAACCCGCCTTTCTCTAGTGCTGTGAGGTCCCAAACTTGTCAATGGATGCCATTTATTGTTTTCCATCTCTGCTAAGGGTGACCCGCGACGCCTCTTTTATTTGGCAAGGCCGGCTACACCCGCTTTCGAACTCTTGCTAGCATTTTAGACTTATAGTTGTCACTAAACATGTCCAAGGTGCAAAGACGGTGGTCGCGAGAAGAAGATGCCCTATTGCGTGAAGAAACAGACCTCCAATTGGCAGGTACGTTTCTAAAACCAGGCCGGAATGCTATGGATCATGTCTTGCTAACTGTATTTGTTATTGCTCAAGCCAACGATGGTGAAATCAAGAACTGGAACGAGATTGCCAAGAGGATACCCGGAAGGAATAATAAGGATTGTCGTAAACGCTTCATGAACGAGGTCCAGGGCGGGCTGAAGAAGGTAAGCCTTACCAATAATCCACGCTTCGCCCTATCCCAGCACTCATTGATTGGGGCTTCTTTGCCTTAGGGAGTGTGGACGAAAGAAGAAGATGCTTTACTCGAAAAATATGTGGCACGTCACGGGCCTTCGTGGGCCGTCATATCTCAGGAAATGGGACATCGCAGCGCGGACCGTACGTCTTGTGCGTTGGAGGCACGTTGATTTCAGCTAATCACGACGATTTCAGAGTGCTCGAAACGTTGGAAGCATTACCTAGATCCAAGTCTCGATCATTCCAGTTTCACAAATCAGGAAGAATGTCTTTCCAATCCATGTTATCCATTACGACATCTGACTAACATGTCAGACCTTAACAGAACATAACCTTGCTTCTCGCAGTGCAAACCCATGGTACTGGGTGGACCGACATCCAGAGGTTGCATTTCCCATCTCGAAGTACGAATAGCGTGAAGAACACGTTCGTTACACCCTCCGAGAATCGAGATTATTCTAATTGTTAAATCGACCTCTGACGGACCGATCCTCCAGGTACACTATCCTCAAGAATAAGAACCTTTCCATACCTCCAGGTGCCGCACCTTGCTGTCCACAAGCTGCTGGCAGCAAGAACCCCATCCCGGATTCCGAACAACCGCCACTTGACTCCGATTTCGCAGAATTTCTTGACCGTGATAACCAGACCGATGTCAATTTTCCAGACTTGGGAGGTTTCGGCGATCTCCCGCCTATGTCTTTAGAGACGTATCATTCAGACACGGATCCATTCAACTTATCCACTTCTGAGACAGATCAATTTCCTCTTCACTCATCGTTTGCGCCCTTCGCAGGCACAGCCTTTGACAGCACAAGCCATGCTCTGGACGGCGACAGCCCCAGACCATCGTCAAGTCGTGACTTTTGGAAAGCGGATGCGTTGGGCCTAGAAACAAACCTTGGTGCTGCTGGGCTGGCGGAAGAGCGGCAACGACTCATAGCCTCTCACGGCCTTACTTCAGAAGAAGTCGAATCGCAATTGGCGTCGTTTCTACAGCCGGGGAGGGACCCAATGCAGATCGACTACCAGCCGGATACCGAGCCCGCAGACTCATCAACACCAGGAGATTCTTCATCTCGTAGTGCTACAAGTAGGCGGACGACTATTACCATAGACAATATAGCACCGGAGACATTGGTAGAGGTAATGCAGGTTCTTATCAACGCGAAAGCAAAAGTCAGGTTCGAGACGGAGTAATGAGAAAACGTTCTAGAACGCGTATAGACAGCTGGCAACACTTTCAGCTCTCTAAAGATTACAGCGGGTTACCCGATATATAGTCGAATGCGAGGTCATGAGCAAATTTTTTTTTGGCGTATAAGCCGCCAGAACATTCGGCTATAGCCTACACCTATGACGCTTGCATCCATAAGAATCAAAATTTTGGCAGCAGTGGAGCTTTCAGCCAATGGTGAGTCTCAAAGCGTTGCATCAACACCTTTGAAAATCCGTCACGGGCCGGAGTAAGCGGAGTAGTGAGCAAAGACATTTCACGTTAGTAGCCCCAAAGATGCTGACTCAAGACTCATCGCGATCCTTTAACCATGGCCAAATCCGTACTGCCGTCTACTTGGGAAAATAGATTCAAAGAACCTGGGAAAGGCGCCCCATGGGTCACGGAAAGCAGCGTTGCCAACGAGGCCGAGGAAGAAGAGCCACATTATACCACTCCTCCATCTTCAGAGATTCTAGCATCTGAAGTACACAACGAGCTCGGGTTAAATGTACTTAGAACTTGGCCGACTATCTACGATGGAACGAATACGCCTCACGATCTTCCTGAGTGGTGGGCACCATCCAGCGAAGTGGATGTCCTGATTTGTGGTGGTGAGTGACGACCGGATATCATGTTTCATTCAACTCAATTGGTGAGCACGGGCGCGAACTACTCCATCCAGGTCCTCTATGCACTCCAAGACCGCAAGATCTTGACAACCAACTCTTACAACCTGTCCGCTGTTTATTGCGAGCCAACGACCAACGTGTCATCGCGGACGAATACCGTACAAGTGCTGGTCCACGGCGCGACGTTGAGCAAGGTTATGTGGGATTTTCCATATCAGCCTGAGAAGTATAGCTGGGTGCGCCACGCTACATCAGAGGGATTTTCGACATTGGCCTTTGATCAAGTGGGAGCTGGGAATAGTTCAAAACCCGATGGGCTTCTGGAAGCACAGTGCCAGACGTATGTCGAGACTATTCATCAGATAGTCGAGATGCTCCGGGGTAGACAGACTAGCGGCAAGAAATTCGACAAAGTCATCACCATCGGCTTTTCCTTAGGCTCTATCTCGCTCGTGTCTTTGGCGAAGCAATATCCGGCTGACGCAGATGCCTTGGTTCTTCATGGGTTTTCTTGGAACGCAGCGACTCTGTACCAGGGCTTCTTCGCTGGCCTCCAAGAAGCAGCTGCTTTAATCGACCCGCAGAAGTGGGGTTATTTGCCCAGCACTTATACTACGCAATCCACGCCGGCGTCCCGGGAAGCCACAGTCTTTTACGGAAATTTCGATCCAGGAATTGTGCCTATTGATTTTGCACTCCGTGATTTCGATACCTTAGGCGCCTCCATCACCATCCCTTCTCATTCTCTGTATGTTTGGGAGTATACGGGTCCAGTCTTCCTTGGCAATGGTAATGGTAAGCTTCCACTCCCGATTTTCAGACGGTAAGATAGTCGCTGAGAGAAATCTTCCAGAGAACGCAACCTTTTACGGACAACACTGTGGAGTTGATCCTTATGAGGTATACCACTGTTTTCCGAACGCCGCCTCCTGGACGGTGAAAATTTATCCCGAAACAGCTCACCTCATTCACTTCCACAACACTGCGGCAGACTTAATGAATGATACCCTGATCTTCATCAAAGGCGCCGGTCTGTGATGTCTGTCTTGTAATCGAGCGGGTATATGGGGATCATATCGACGAGACACAGTAAGAGGGTGGTACAGAGAGATTAGCAATTCGCGTATGGTGACATCCAAAGGGTGAAAAGGTGTAAATACGATCTTTACCTAGCACACAGCATAACAGTAATGCAGAAAACTCGATCAACTATACCAACAAGCAAGGTGTTTGCCTGAGACAAGAGGGCAGTGTAGATCTTCTCCTTCGGACTCACCCAGCGCGTATCTCCGTTGATATACGGAGATGTTGAGATTTAACTCCAACACTCACTATCGAAACATTGCCATGTGTGATGCAATTCTGCATCTGACATCCCCACTTGATTCCTTCGATCTTCAAATTCCTTCTTGCTCTTCCCACCTTTACTCTACCTAAGCAACACCCTTACGACCTTAGCTTCAAACAGCCTCTAGCCCTTAGCTCACACTAAAGTATTACTTCAAACTAAAATCCACCATGGCAGCCGTTTGGTTCATCACAGGCGTCTCCTCAGGTCTTGGTACTGAGATCGCTCTTCAAGCTCTCTCCTCCAACCAGCGAGTGATAGGCACCGTACGCAGTCGTACGAAAGCTGCCTCACAAGTCTCCACCATCGAAAACAAGGGCGGACGTATCCTCGAACTCGATGTCACCGACGCAGCTGCGTGCCCAGCAGTCTTCAAGAAAGCTGAGAGCCTGTACGGTCAGATCAATGTCTTGGTTAACAACGCGGGATACTCGCTGTTGGGTGCGGTAGAAGATCTTGGGTGCGTGACTTCCATCGTCCTTCCGTGTCTCTGCTTTTGTCGAAGTGTAGCACAAGGCTCCATGCTTTGTTTCCCTCCTCTTTGCTAACAAACGCCCCACCACGCAGAGACGAAGAAGCCAGAACCCAAATGGAAACCAACTTCTTCGGTCCCCACCGCCTAATCCGCGCAGCCCTCCCTGGTTTTCGAGCCCGCAAGAGCGGTACCATAGTAAACATCACCAGCGTAGCAGGAATCGACGGACTCCCCTCATGTGGCCTCTACGCAGCCAGCAAGTTCGCTCTCGAAGGTATGTCCCTCAAGCATACAAGGTAGGAAATCCACATCACTGACACGACTCCTCTTTCTCGAACAGGTCTCTCCGAGTCCCTAGCCCGCGAAACCGCACCCTTCAACATAAACGTCCTAATCGTCGAACCCGGCGCCTTCAGAACGAACTTCCTCTCCGCCATCGCTCTACCCAATAAACCCCACACCGAAGACTACAAGACCGTGAAAGCCGGTATGCACCCTGATCTCTTTCCCTTTCACATCCACATCTAACTCACCTCCTCCGACCACATAATCGTCTGGGAAAAGAGAAATGCTAACTCAGAACTGGCATAGTATTCGACAAATTCTCAACAATGGCCGGCCAGCAGCCCGGCGACCCAGCAAAAGCAGCAGCGCGCATCTTTGAGGCGGTCTCAGGACAGGGCATGGCGGGGCATTTGAAGGGCAAAGTGCTGCGGATGCCGCTGGGGGATGACTGTGTCGAGAGGTTCGAGGTGAAGATTAAGAGTATGGGTGAGGATTTGGAGAATGTGACGGAGGTTGCGAGGAGTACTAGCTTTTAGGGACGGCTCGGGGGGTTGTGGCCCATAAGCTAGTCTCTAGATTAGCGTGGTTAGAGAATTGCCAGCCTTGAAGATACAATCATTAGCTATCCATAGGACTAGAGCAAGTCTTGATCATAAATGCTGCTCATTCGTATTTATGCATGTTTTTGCTGGTTATTGGTACACTATAAACACAAAACGCAACCTTAGCCCCGTCGTAAATGCTTGATATTGTCATTCTCGTCTCACCAGATCATTTTGTCCCTCTGTCATCACATCATGTAAGAATACACGCAAGAGTCCTACGCTGTTTGGGTGCAATGATCCAAGAAGCGGGCCTTTTGCAGCCAAAGCTATCCACTTGTTCATCCTCCCCCTATACACATATCTTCATCAAGCAATCTGCCTCAAAAACGGACTCAGCAGCAACTCATCTGCACTCGGTCTCTTCTCATGATCAATCTCGAATGTCTGGCTCAAGAAAGCCTTGCCCTCCTCGCTGGCCACATCTGGTGTATTTGGCTTGGCGCTCGAGTTACCAATTTGGAAGATGGCCTGCAGCTGGCTGCAGTTCGGGAAGGGATGAGTGCCCGTAAACATCTCGACTATCAAGCATCCTAAGGACCAGATATCGGCTTTGCGGGTGTAAGATGTCTGCTTGACCACCTCGGGAGCCATCCAGAAGACGCTGCCTTGAAGGGATGGTCGATGCATGTGGCCACCATTCTTCTGTGGTTGCAAGAGTGCAGAAGCTTCAACACGTTTCGAAATACCAAAATCTGAGATTTTGATGTTACCTTTGTTGTCGACGAGCACGTTGGCGCCCTTGATGTCGCGGTGGATGATGTCTCTGCCGTGCAGGTATGAAAGACCAGTAAGGATTTGGCGGACGAAGTTGCGGATGAGAGGTTCTTGGAGTTGGCCGTAGGAATTTAGCATAGCAGCTACGGATCCACCAGCCACGTATTCGAGGAAAATGTTGAAGTGTTCCGCATCAGAGTTGGACCCTAAGTATTGCACAATGTTCTCGTGTTGAAGGTCTCTGAGAAGGTGAATCTCACGCTTGAGCGCAGCTACCATACTCTCCTTCTTCTTGTCGAGGATGCTATTGCTATTTGATGGGACCTCGACTTGCTTGACGGCCATTAGTTCTCCAGTGACGGCATGGAGGGCGAGGTAAACACTGCCAAATGAACCTTGACCGATGAGAGCACCTTGCATCCACTTGACATTGTCCCAGGAGTCGCCCTCCAAGAATTGATTGAGTTCTTCATCAGGCTCTTCACCATCTCCAGCCAGGGCGGAGCTAATTTGGTCATTCAGCGAGCCACCTGCCTCCGTGGTTGGCCCACTGCTGCCTGACTCGTCGAAATAGCTTTGTATGGCTGCATGCGAGGTGTCAGAGTCGATGCCGTTATTGCCTGGCAGCGTGTCGCTCTCGAACGATACATATGACTTTCTATTGGGCTCAACAGGAGACTCTTCTTGTAACGGCTGAAGAGAGGTTGAAGCGATCGAGTCGCGGTATGCATTCTGTGGAATGGCAAACCTCGATACTGAAAGGGGACGAGGTCCGCGAGCATTCGCAGCGCCTGTCAACCAAGCATCTGCGATGTTAGGTAACGGCGGGGCATCTCTAAGACTCGAAGTGTAGCTGGCACTGCTAGCAACACTGATCCGGCTGGCTGCTCTGCTAAGTCGGGCAGATCTTCGCATTGACATTCGAACAGTTCTCTCTATTGTCTCTTTCTGGTGATCAGGGAAATATGTTGTCAACTCTTGGCTGATCAATTCACTCGGTGGCCGGCCACCGTTGAACTCCTTGATCTTCGGTTTTGATTGTGAGTCTGAGCGGGCAGGAGTGTCGCCCCATCCTTGCGAAGCTGCGCTGTCGCTCCGATTCCTCGGGCGTGGTGGTGCTTGGAAGGTCGCTGCAGACAAGGGGTACGAGACATCGTTCCAGGACTCCCCCGTCAGCTTCTGCACTTTGGCCCGGCTGACAGGGTTATTTATAGCAAGTACATTGGCATGCAGCTCGTTCTGTTCCTCCATAGCAATGCTAGAAGCTTTCCGCAATTCCTCCTCATCTGGTTCACCAGCGTGTCTCTTGCGAAGGATCAGACGTCCACGTTCGTTCTTGTCATAGGGCTCCGTACAGAGACGCAGCATCTCATTGTCACTAAGGCGGTGAGTGTTGTTCAGGTCCTGACCGGACCCGTCCAAGTTCCAGAAGCAGTAATTCCTGGCCTGGTTCTCGGGGAGACTAAGCTTCCTCAGGACGCACGTAAAGATATCCTCCAACGTTTTGCAACTCTTGATGTCAAGCACCTTGGTCTGGCCACCACTGTAGATGACTCGTATGACGGCGGAGCCCACGGGAAGCTTGCCCACCGTTGAGTCCGTGCTCTGATTTTGGCCTCTTGGTGTCGCCGGCCGTAGACCCTTTGCGGAGGGCGGCGGATTGAAATAGCTCTGAGATGGGTCTTTTCGTGAAGTCGGTAAGGGTGAGTTACCACCATAACGCTGACCTTGTATTCTCTTAACACCTTCTGATTCTGCAAGGGGTGAATTCGGTCTTTGGTTACCATTGGCAGCGTGAAATTCGTTCAAGGCAGAGAGGTCAACTTGTTGAGACCATCGTTTCCGATCAGGGTGAGAGCGTGTGGAATTAATGTCCCTTGGAGATCTTGTTGAAGATGAGGGCGTGTAGGGTGTGTGGACTTGACGGTTGTCCAAGGCGGCAAGAGAATCTCGATTGCGTTTCCTGTGGTTGCCAACGGCTTTGGTTCTCAGCTGCTTGATGGCAACAAATATGCGGACGCGATCTCCGATCTTCTTAATACCCATCTCTTTGAGCACGACCTGATCACACTCAATGAGATTATTGCCGGTGACATTATTGACTATAGAAAAAGTTAGTGACTACGGTCATGGAAATCAACGGTAGAACGCAAGAGTGATCTTGTTGCGCGAGGAATCGGGTCCTGACCTTTGAAAAGCTGCTCATATTGGGGGCAGTTGATGGCACGCAGCCATTCGCCGACGCGTTTCTCATCCCAGGAACTGTAGAGCGATATATATAAGCAAACGTTCTTATCGCTGTGACGTTGTGACTCGCAGTATTTCAGTAGAGTGCTCACCGAATCGAATCTTGTCCATCGCCAGATTCAGAGAACTCCGACTCGGTTGGACTCATGAAGGGTGCATTGTATGAGCTTGTCCCAGCGGAAGTTTTATGATCGCGATAATTGACAGCATATTGCGATATCACTGATGGCTGGTTTGGACCCATTCCCATCGACGAGCTGTATGGAGCTTTGGAAGCAAGGACTGCCATTCCTTATAGAGTTCGGCCAGTGTGCCCCTCTATCGTACGGTGTTGGTGTTGGGTTCGACCATCTGACTAGAATTCGAGAGGCCGGAGAACAAAGGATGCGGGGCTCGCAAGCTGGCTAAATACGGTAAGTGGTGGGACAAAGGCGAGATGATTACGGTATTAAGAGTGTGAGGCCGATAAGAATGCTGATTATGAGGAGGCTGTCAGGGGCGATAAAATTTGCTCTGGGGTTCAGGGAGTGACCATAAGGCAGAGATAGAGAGTTCTTCGTTGACGTTTCGAAGACCGAGCCGGCGGTTTGAGATGTATGTAGACGTCTTCCGAATGGTTGGAAGGAAGAGAGTTGTATTGGTGTATTACGATCGATGCTGACGAAGAGAAGATGACCGAGAAGCGGATGGGGAGCAGGACGACGTCAGCGGATGTGAGAGAGAGGAAAGACTGCTGCTTGGACCCAGAGGTGTGGTGAGGGAGAAGGTAAGTGGGTCGGTAGTTTTAGGTAGTTGCGCGATCGCGAGCTGATGGCTTTCCCTGTCGCAACGCCAGCACAGCAGATCAACAGCTCCGCCCCAGCGATGAGATGATTCACTTCTTCTATGAGCCCAATTCTACTCTCTTCAGATGAATGACTTTCACAGGACACGCGACATAACTGATACTGTATCACTCTTGCCAGTCAGTTCTCTAACAGCATTGTTGTCTCTGACCCCTGAAAGAATGGCTTGGGCTATTTTTTGAAGTCTTGGCACGTTTCAGCCCGCGAGACTTGTCTCGAATGCGTCATTAGCCGCTGTCTTGAGACGAAACCTTTGAACGGCTGCCCCCGTCTAACATCGACCACTATGTACATGAGCCAAGTACAGAACAACTTGCATCTATTTTATCTAATTTTACTTTCAACTTTTGATGCTCTACATGGTCACCGCTCGTGTAGCAGGTATGCCATCCACCCCACGCCGCTCTGCATCTTCCGCTTATCCTTCAGCTGTGCCACGGCTTGGCATCTGCTACATCGGCGAAGCCCGAAAGGGAAGTCCATTGCGATTCTCAGCCATCGATGTTACACATCAACGTCACGCATCTCGCAACATACTCTATTCAAAGCTGGCTACACGAGGATTATCTGCTTGAGATGTGATCAGCTTGTTAATGGACGTATTCCGGAAGTGTCACACGTTACCAGCTCGAAGCAAGCTCCATGGTCTGCAAACCAAAACGCCTGTATCATGCGCGTGTTGCATGATCTGTAGTGTTGTAGTAGTAGTGCTAGGTTGCGTAAAAAAAAATTTTCTCTCGAATACCCTCATGGAAGTATGCGCGCCATGACTCGTATCAAAGCTTCCAAAATCCATGACTTCTGGTGCGAGTTGCACTTTCGTTGGCGTTGCAATCTTTTGAGGTGGCGATTCTCCGAGTAATCCAACATTACGCGGACAATTCGTGTACGAGTGAGACTGCATCTGATTTGAGATAGCCTTGACACCATTTGACGTGGCCTTTACACTGTTATTTTTAGCATCTAAGATCTGCGTTAGGGAATCGACCTGATAGTGAATGATCGATACCTTTCAACCCCGTTCAAGATGAACAACTTGAATTCAAAAACTTTTGGAGATGAAGTACATCGTTGAGCTCAATATCGTGTATATAGATACCTACATGCACTTGAGGAACTATGATCATTGTTCACATCTCATGCACCCGAGAATCTGTGGGAGTTTCATGCGGTAGACCTTCTCCACCAGCTTCCTTGTAAACCGTTCCCGCTTCCTTTTCATCTAAATCCTTAGCCCCAATAGCAATCCTACTTTCACCATGGGAAGCAGAAGCCTCCACTGTGCGTCCCCGCCGTCAATGGAATAGCCAGGTAGCGAATGCTGCGGCGGCAAGTGCCAGTACCCCAACAGTAACCCCTACCCCTATCCCTGCTCTGAGCCGGTCTGAAAGACCGCCCCTCTTCGATGGAAAAGCCTTGGACGTGTTGTTACCGGGAGGCTTCGCGCTGGTATCAGTGTTAGTGGACTGGGACTGGGAGGCAAGAGGAGTCCAAGTTTTGTTCCAAGCCGTCAGGAAACCAGAGATTGGATCCGAATCCAGGTTCGTATCTTTCGGTTGAATAGATTTGATATTCGGCTCCGCTGCAGCCGGCCCAGGCCCTTGAGCCAGGAAGAAGTTGCCAGAATCCCAATTGATGCTAAGGAACGTCGCCTGCAGGAATGCGCGCCCCAAGTAGTAATTTCCGCTACCGTCGGAGGCGTGGAAAGGTTGGCAGGGGAAGTATTTTTGTTGTAAGGAGACGATCGATGGTTCGAGGCTGAGATTGAGAAGCTGAAAGGGAATCTTGATGGTCAGGTAGCCCGATGTTGACTGAAATACTAATGCGGGATATGTTGGTGATTGCACGACGCGTTTGGTTTGTGGATCGTCAGTGTTCCGTATGTATAAGCCGATATCGGGTTGAAGTTTTACTAGAAGATGTTGCGCAATGTTCGCGCATGTTTCTGGCAAAAAGAAGTAGGGCACCAGTGGGTTGACGATTGTGGACTGGAAACCGTTGAAGCTCTCATTCAGCTGGAGCAAACTGGTGATAGAATTGCTATTATTCAACGGGGATGTCCCGTTCTCGACACCGATTTGAATGTCAAGGAGCAACGGCACTACCAGATCCCCCTGCTGATAGTGCTGGAACACTCCAATTTTCCCAATGACTCTACTCTGATCGTATCCGTCCCATACCAGACTTCCTCCGAGTCCGAGAGAAGCAGAGCCGTAGTGAAGACCAAATGAGTTCGAAGACGTAATGTTCTGCGTAGCAAGGTAGCCAGGAAAGTTTTGGCCGGTGACGTAGTTGAAAGGTTTTGTACCGTCTCCTCCTTGACCAAGAGAGAGTATGCCCACTTGAGGAGTGTAGCTAAAGCCGCTAGGGATCTCAAAGTATTCACGATGAACTGCGGATATTGTGGAATTATCGACCGTAATGAGCCCCTGCTCGATTTCAATGCTCATAGTATCAACAACTTCCTCTGCCACTCCGGTTTGATTGAGCGCTGATACGCTCCCCCACTCCCATACCGCTGCTGCTTGACTGGTTATATTTCACAGAACGGTACGCAAGTCGTTAATATCGTAAAGCCCAGCTAACGCTGCCTGACAGACCACTCCCATACCAGAGCAATAGTCTTGGGCGACAATGATCGATTCTACGATGCCTCCAGGGTACAGGTCGACAGAAGATAAGGCGTTGCCCGATTCATTCGTGCCCACGCTAACGGTAATTGCCTGGGCATATATCAGTGCACGAATCTCGGCATTAGGATGCTTCATGAGGCAAAATCTCGCGACCTTACCTGCCAAGGGCCATCTGGCCCATGCGAATAGGTCGTGTTCCACTGCACCACCCGAGGTGCAACCCCATGAACAGCGTCAATCACAAAGCTGAGAACGAGGGCCTCAATAATTGTATGTATGGCGAAGATGGTCAAAGAGTGATATCAATTCGAATGATCAGCAAAAACCAGTCGATCACGATGTCAACGGAATTGGACGAGACTAGACGTGTATAAGTGATGAGAATATAAACTCGCCGAACGAAAGCCTCGCAAATCCTGTCACGAAAATGATCAAACAACACATTATGCATATACCCACCAACTATTGGCGAATGATGCGAGACACGAAAGAGATGCTGAACTCAGTCCTGTATCCATACATATTAAAGCAACACACAGAACACCATTTAGCACACTAGGTCAATTATAGGCTGACATGCAGGAACTTTGCCGTGTCTGGGAGGGTGTCAAATTAATATCATTGAGGCGCTGTTTAGCTGAAGCAGTGATGATCGTCCATCGTCGCTTGCCGGTTGAGGAAACAGATTTAAATCCTCTTCAGATTGGCGAGGCTGAAGCATCCGTGAATTGGATATACTGTGGTATCTAGCTCCTTTAGGATGATCTCCTGCAATTGTGTGGAGCACTTGTTGGATGCGCAGCAGCATTCGGCTCTACGCCCGTGACGCTCCCTTGTCATGCCGTGCCAAAATTGTTGAATTGCAGCGTGAAACAAGGAATAAGGATGTGATCCAAGTGCTTATCATTTGTTTCGAGTATTCAAGGAGGGGCTGCGTCCTCGGGGAATAACGCCTGACGGCCAACGTAATCATCCAATCTAGGCCATCTCCTCTCTGGCATTTCTTCTCGATTTCCTGCCAATTCTGTTGTGTACTGCGGCTCTCTGTGACGAACGTTATCAGCGATAGTGGTGGTCTTTTTGAACCGACTCAAAGTCTGGACGAAGCCTTGTAAAGTAATTTGCGGGACAAGGAATTTCAGCAAATCTTAGGATAGCCCAGCTGACTCAGCGATCGTCGGCCTCCACCAATCAAACGTTGCTATCCCTTCAAAAGCCGCAATTGAACATACATATTGAGCATGTGGCTCACTTAACCCGGTTTGATTTGATGGAGCTCCGAGAGTCTTCAAGAGGATGGCCTGTGCCATTAAGCAGAGCCCCCACCCCGTGCAATGACTAACATGCAGGAGCTAGATGACGCATCCTTGCCCATCTTCAAGGTCGAGAGGGTACAGCTCCAGTTCTCCATCTCTTCAGATTTTGTTGCTGCCCAGGTAGCCAACAATGTCCTGGTTCTGGCGCTATCGACTGGCCGAATCTTAAGGATAGACCTTGACAGTCCATCCGACATAGATGGTGGGTACCGCTCCACACCCTCCATTGGTTCAAGCTAAAATCTGTCACCCAGATATTGACCTACCGAAGAAGACCTCAGAAGTTGGCCTGATCCGTCGGATGTTCCTTGACCCTTCGGCTTCCCACCTCGTCATCACTACAACTTATGGCGAGAATTATTATCTACACACGCAATCGCGGCAACCCAAGCCACTATCCCGTCTGAAGGGCGTTGCTATCGAGAGCATAGCATGGAATCCTTCAGTACCAACGGCTTCCACCCGGGAGATCCTCATAGGGGCTGCAGACGGCAATGTGTACGAGGACTACATTGAACCCTCGAGCGAATTCTACCGCAGTCAAGAGAAATACCTGAAAGCAGTCTACAAAGTACCTGATGGGCCAGTTGCAGGATTGTGGGTAGACTTGATACCAGGAAGATCTGATACAAGACGGGTGATTCTCGCTTCGCCTAACAAGCTCCTACACTTCGTGGGGCGAATAGGTCGTCATGGTCAGGAGGGATCAGGTTCAATATTCACCAAGCTCTTTGAGACAGAAGCCCCTACGCTACATGAGGTCAATCGAGGCATACAGGGCTCTGCATCTGCACTAGTCGTTTCTCCGGATTCTCCTGAACCCCAGTCCGCGGATAATGGAGATGGCGAGCGCACATATGCCTGGCTCTCTGGGCAAGGCGTGCTACATGGCAGATTGCGAACGGCTACAGCGTCTGCAAGCTTGGGCAGTACCGTGTTTAATAACTCAAAGATGATCTCAAGGTCTCACATACCGGCATCGGAAAATGCCATGGGTCGGAAAAGGCCAACGCAAGAACCCATAGCAGGAGTTGCTCTTTCTCAATGGCATGTTCTCTGCCTCGTAGATGGCAGAATCGTAGCTTTGCAAAAGCTTGACGAACGTGTTGTCTATGATCAAGTCGTGCTAGAGCCTGGCGACAGTGCACTTTGCCTCTTGACAGACCAGAAAAAGAATACCTACTGGCTGTTCACGACGCAGGATATCTTTGAGATTGTAATCACGGACGAGGATCGGGAAGTATGGAAGATTATGCTCAATTCGCAGCAATTCGGTCTTGCTTCCCAATATGCGAAAACCCCTTCACAGAAGGATGCCGTGGCGATGGCCTCTGGAGATCACCTGATCAGCAAAGGCCAATATCTGGAGGCCGCCAATGTCTATGGAAAAAGCAGCAGACCATTTGAGCAAGTGGCTCTGACGTTCATTGACCACGGCGAACAAGATGCGTTGCGGAGATACCTCTTAACAAAGATAGGAACTTACAAAAAGTCATCCATCATGCAGAGAACGATGATTGCTAGTTGGCTTGTGGAAATATTCATGTCGAAACTCAATTCTCTCGATGATACTATCACCACAAAAGCACAATTGACAGAGAAAACTAATACGGCCGAGACCAAGGACGAGCTTGCTGTTATTCGCAAGGAGTTTGAGGACTTCGTTTCCAGGTACAAGGCTGACTTGGATCGACAAACTACCTACGAGATCATTAGCAGCCACGGAAGAGAGCAAGAATTGCTGTCCTATGCTACAGCAATTGATGATTACAACTACGTGCTATCATACTGGGTACAACGCGAGCGGTGGCAAGAATCTCTAGATGTACTCAAGAAGCAGACAGATCCATCCATCTTCTACAGATACAGCAGCGTTCTTATGGTCCACACGCCGACAGAGCTCGTCGACATCCTCATGCGCCATCCTGACCTCGACCCACTCAAACTCATACCCGCACTCCTCAACTACAACAAGACTAATCCTAGTATTCCCCTCCAACAGAACCAAGCCGTCCGCTACCTCCTCTTCTGCATCAACGCCCTCCACACCACCATTCCCGCTATTCACAACACGCTAATCTCAATCTATGCCTCCCATCCCTCACCATCCGAATCCGCTCTCCTCTCCTACATTTCCATACACTCACTCTCTAATCCCCCACCTTACGACACCGACTTCGCCTTCCGCCTCTGCATCCAGCACTCCCGCGTCCAATCCGCCGTCCACATTTACACCTCTATGGGCTCCTATGCCTCAGCTGTGGACCTCGCCCTCAAAAATGATGAAATCGACCTCGCTTCTCTGGTAGCAGATCGACCCCCATCCACCGATACTGCCCTCCGGAAGAGGCTCTGGCTCGCCGTTGCTAAAAAGGTCATCTCTCAGCAAGGGATCGGGAGCGTCAAAACAGCAATTGACTTCTTGAAACGCTGTGACTTGCTACGGATCGAGGACCTAATCCCATTCTTTCCAGACTTCGTGGTCATTGATGAGTTCAAATATGAGATCTGCGCGGCTCTCGAGTCCTATTCTCGGTCCATAGCCTCTCTGGAATCAGAGATGGATGCCTCAGCCGCTACTGCTGAAAGCATCAAAACGGACATCAAGCAGCTTGATAGACGATACGCTATTGTGGAGCCAGGAGAGAGATGCAGGGTATGCGAGCTGCCTCTGCTGAGCAGACAATTCTTCGTCTTCCCAAGCTGCCAGCATGGCTTTCATAGCGATTGCCTAGGGAAAAAGGTGCTGCAGGGTAGTGGGTTGACTGTCAGAGGGCGAATAAGAGAGCTGCAGGCGCAGATAGGAAGAGGCGGGAGGAGAGAAAAGGAAGGTAGGGAGCTGGATGCCTTGGTTGCTGGGCAGTGGTACGTATTGTCCTTTCATTGAAAGGGCCCTGCTAACAATCGCTGCGCTCATAGTATTCTATGCGGTGATCTTGCAATCAAGTTGATTGAAGAACCGTTCGTCTCTGATGCTGATGATGGCGAGGAATGGGCCATATAGCTTAAGATAGTGAATAAGGTAATCTTATTGGTCGACGAATTTGTCTCATCTCGAGCTCTCATATATTTGCTCATGCTCTTGTTTGTCATCTTTTCTCCTGCTCGTCCATGACTCGAATTAACTACGCCACGTCCCCGGATGCACTCAGTCTTGGCGTCGACTAGAGTATGCCTTACGCTATGCGCTAAGCGCCCCTCGCGTTCTCGAAAGCGCAAATGCGTGAAACTCGTGCAGTATGGCATCTCAAGGTCAATACGAGCAGCCACGCACCTCATCTTCTCACTATATGACCTTAATTTTCTTTACACACGCTCTTTCAGCCCTACATGTCTCTCGTTACAAGTCTTATAACTTGATAATCATTGTATTCTTCATGTCTCTCATTATTATAAGTTTCATGCACCAATACCGGTTTCGTCTACCCTTCCTCCTACTTCTATCTCAATTCTTCTGTTTCTTCACTCACGCAGTCACTCCCCCGGCTCTGCCAGCACTAAATACTGTCTCCACTAACCTCACCCTCCTCAACCTCCCTAACATAACCCTCCAGTACGTTCCTCCTCCCACTCTCCCCCTTCGCCACTAACACTCCCAGGCGCCTCCCCCCAACAGACCCCTACACCTACGCGTAAGTACCCCTTCCTTCGCTGTTATTTCCTCCTCCATCAACACTCGTCCCTAGAAAAGAAACGCTGACCCCGAAATGGTGTAGTATCCCACGATCCCCCGTAATCCTGCAAGTCTCGCACTTTACCCCCGCGCGCCCCCTCCCCATGCTCGACGCCCTACGCTGCTTCCTCGAAGCCTCTATGGCTATCAACGAAGCCATCAGCTCCGAAGGAAACGTTCCCATAGGAGTTAGGCAAACGATGGCGACGAAATACGGGAATGTGGAATTATACCTGTGGGCCAATCAATGTAGGTTGGGTCAATAATGGTCTTGCATGGCACAATGAGACGTTACTGACTTTGAGATTTGGGCAGACACTACGTGGGGGGATTGGGGGACGAGTGTCAGAGGGGTGGCGGGGTGGATGGAGGATTGGGATTGGATGGGGTGTGAGCTCTTGGTGGTGGATCCGCGGGCTGCGAGGGGGATGGCGGAACGAAGAATCGGGAGGGGTGCGTTTATTGTTGGATGAGGTGAGGGTGGAAACAATTGGAGCAAGAACCTAAGCCTCGTTTCTATGTATCCATGTTGGAAAAGAAGGGGCATGCACAAGGTACATACATGCATAGAAGAAACGGACGGGGTGCAGTATACCTACATACGCAGAGCGAAAATGATTATTGGAAGCAATACCGTTGCTGGATCACATACAAGGAGAAATCACAGGATAATGGAATAGGCACGTATCGAACCTACATTATTCGCGGTCTTGTGAGGGGAGGCGCGCTGGTGCAATTTGCTGCTCACAATCACAACATCAAGAGCCGCACTCTCTGTGCGGACCAAGATTATTGCTCACCCGTTGGGCTACTGAACTGACTGTTTGCATATTTGAGACGCTCCTTGATCCAACGTTCACTGTATCTACAGGTTGTTGAGTGCGGAACCTGCTTTATTCGACAAGTTTTGAGCGCGATATCTACCATTTTGATAGGCCGCTGAGCGTTATTCTACGTGTTTGATAAGATTTTGAGTGCAGTATCTCCCATTTTGACAGCCCGCGGAGCAGGATCTGTACCCGAATTGTCTGCCACGCTCATCACACCTATTACACATTACCTCATTTTTATTTTTTGTACCGAAACTTTCATTCTCGTTATGTTTGACGTATTCAGCATGCTTTTTGGAGCATTTGGTGTGCGTCTGTTGTGGAAGTTTTAGAGCGCTTGTGTATCATTCTCCCATAAATCTCGGCTCGCTATCGTTCGCGTCGTCGCGGCGCTGGTGATGAGGCTGCGCTCGATGCAGTGATGAATGACGACAATGTGAACCAATACTTGGCCCTGCTGGGTTAATTAAATCTTCTCAATTCTTCTCAATGTTCCTATGATCAGTCAACATCGACCAGGACACTTACCTCGAAAGTGGCGGGAAATTTTTGAGGATGGAAGCAGTGTGAGGGAAATTCAGGAGTCAAATTGAGCACGGAATAATCATTTGGAGTGGGTGAATGCCATGTATTGGACCAACTACCTAAGCAGCCAACCTAATGCCACCGCATGCGTATCACCCGGCTCGCTTTCATTCATTGACCGAGCATACTCGCGTAAAGCAAGCATTTGCAGTTTAAAAGGCCAGCGAGCCAGGATCTACAGTGGGAATTTAGAAATTCCCAACCCACTCAACATCTTCTCCCAGGCTCTCACGGGAGAAACCACGAGTATCCCTGCGCCAATCCAGAACCTTGGCCGCCGCGTTCTCTTTCCTGTTACTCCTATCCCTACCCCCATTCCAGGCCCCATTCCCAGAGAAAACCTTGAGTCCGAACCCTGTGCGCCAATTGCTACCAGTAGTTGGTCGTTTCCGACCGGAGACAGGAAACGACTCAGTAGATTGATTGTATTGACCGTACTCGCGTCGACGATTGCCTAGTACTACCCACTTGTCCATAATAGATCGCCTCGCAGGAGTAGTGTTTTCAACCACAGGCCGCTTTGAAGGAGGTGAGTAGCGTGGTGAGGTGTCCTCGAACACGAAGACATCATGTTCGCTCACGCTGTCCGTTGTCGCCAGCTTTTCCTCCTGGTGTGGGCTCCGAGTCCTTGCGTTCGTAGCAGAGTCCTTGATCTCGGAGAGCCCAGAGCGGTGAACAGTAGCATCGTTGTCTTTGCTCTCCTGGCTCCAAGTCCGACTGTTGTACTCGCGTCGTTTCTCCCAAGTATTCTTATGCTCGACGAATTCTTCCTCTTCATCCTCGTCCCAAATATCGGTCCAGCTTTTCGAGGCTGATTCCTTCTTCTTGCTGAATACTGATGACAAGGATGTCATGCGGGCAGGTAGAGAAGAGGGGACAGGAACTGGATTGGAGCGCGGAAAATTGCGATGCGCTGGTGGTTGTAGGGCCATTGACTTGAGGGACGCATCAAGGTTAGAATCCAGTCCAGAGGTCAGCGAAGAGTTTTGGGCCATAGAGTACCAGGAGTTGCGGTCCTTTTCAGAAGCAGGGAACAAATCTTCGGTGTAGTTCTCCGTGTCCGGAATGGCAGACAGTTGGCGGCGTTGGGGGCTCATGTGAAGTGCCCTTGACCAGGGGAAAGAACCGTCTTCATTAACTTGAGGGCTTGAGATCGACGGTGTGCGAAGAGGCTCCCTGTTTGCGCTTGCAGGAGCAACCTCACGAGCTTCGGTGCAAAAGTCATCCAAGACCTCCTCGTCGGTAGTGAAGCTAACGACCTTCTCGAGAGCACAGCGAACAGCGGACAGAGACCGCTTGGCAGGATCGATGGCCATTGCGTGAACCAAGACATCAAAAGTGTCCTGAGACATGTTGGGGAAGATGTCGAAGAGGGCTTGGTTGTCTCTGGCGAAATCCGTGAATAGCTTGTCAGACTCTGTGGGTGTCACGAAGGGATTGCGTGAGAAGAGAACGTTCAACAGGCAGATTCCGATGGCCCATGTGTCCGCCTTGGCAGGGGAATAACCGTGGTCTGCAGGATCATATTGCTCAGGGGCCATATATCTGTCACTGCCAACGCAAGCTTCGTGAGACCAAGCGTCCGTGGTAGCAAGTCCAAGGTCACCAAGTTTCATGGAGCCATCTTGGGCAAGGAAGATGTTCTCCGGCTTGATGTCACGATGGTAGAGCCCCTTGGAGTGCATGAAGTCGACGGCACTGACGAGTTGTAGCATGAAATCCCGGACATTTTCAGTCTGAAGCGGTCCACGATCAAGCCGAATCGCTTCGTACAGATCACCCATGGAGCAGTATTCCAAAACGAGGTAGATGTGGGCCTCGGTCTCGAAAGAGTGAATTAGGTTAACAATGTTCGGGTGATTGCCAAGACGATCGTGGCAAGTAAGCTCCACAGAATTCTCATCGGTGTCAACTGCAGGGCAGTCCTTGGTTGCCGAGGCCTTGCTCAAGCACTTGATGGCCACAAGCTCGCCGGTGGTAGTGTCCTTCGCCAGGAAGACCATGCCAAACGATCCATGGTTCAGGGGAGATATCGACTTATAACGCCCATCCAGCATCAACCCTTCAATAAACCTAGTCTTCGTACAATCCATATCGTCTTCCAAACAATCCTAGTAGCGGAGGGAAAACCGTAAGAACCAACACAACACCGATCGATAGCGAAACTCCCGATAAGTGACTTTTGGCGAAGATGGTACACGAGAAACTGTCTCGAAGTCTAGTCTGGACGATCCTAAAGAAGTGACGTGGTAGCCCGGGGGATCAGGTCCGGGCGTGGTAGCTGGCGTAAAGGGAAGTTTAGGAAATGTAGTTGAGCCGGGGTATCGAACAAAGCAGTAAAGGGACCTTGGTATTATACTTGGAAATGCACACGCTGAATAGACCGCTCCACCCGCCACACATGGATCAAAAAAACTCCGTCTCGTTCTATCAGAGGCTCATGTGCACGGGATAAGGATATTTTATATGAACAATGAAAAATTCGTCCGTGGTGTGGATCGATAGGCAGGCTGTATATGTACGAGGACGAGGTGAAAGTCGTTAAGTTAACATTCGAATTACTGAAAGTTTAGGTGTGAATCGTAAGAGCGAGGGTGTCGAAGAAAAAGCTAAGAGCGAAGGAGAGGACGCCGAGGTAGATCGACAAGTAATCGGACTGAGGAATGGGTTTGTCGCTGCGTAGAATCGTGAGGTAGATGAAAGCTGGCTAAAAGGCAGGAATTGTTTCAGGAAGGTGAAGGCTGCTCCTCGAAGGTTGGAGCAATCCTTCGGGATGGGTATCGTGGCCTGACAGGATGACGGAGTTTGCTGTAATCGAGGAATATAGAGAGCTGTAGATAACTTCGAGTCGAGAGGTTGAAGCTGAGTTGCAAATTGACTGGCTGCTGACTGCCGTCTGATGGATTCGTCACAGGTAGGCAATTGTCGACGGCGTCAAGGCTCCAATGAGCTTGCTGCGACTCAATGGCTGGAGCACTCAGGCTGGATTGACTCGTAGATGGCGTAGGACCGAGGATAGGAGAAGTATTAGATGGCTCAAGCTAATCGTGATGGGTTGGGGTTGAGGGAGCTGTGAGGGTTGCTGTAGGTGATGGCGAGGAATGGAATGAAGGGAGCGACGCTGATGAACAGAAACAAAGGCAACAACAATGACTGACGTGGGTGAATTGGCAGGTACGATCAGATCATTGTTGAAGTTATCGAGTTTGTAGAAGGATCATGATGGCGATGATTCTTGAGTAGAAGCAAGGTGGGATGAAGCTCGGGTGCTTGACCAAGTTTATGGAGGAGCGACTTGGGGGCGGGAGACTGCGCTTTGTCAACACTCTGTTGTCCAAACAAAGTGGCCAGTCGACCGCTAGTACTACACTGGATTAGCGTTGGTCTGACGCCTCCTCTCATTTCGACACCGCCGAGTTTCTAGGTCTTTCTTTCAAGCCAAGGCCCGCCAACAAAAGAGGGGTGGCCAAAGCTCAGCGCTACGCCTGCAACCTTTTTGGGGGGTGCCTGTTTGCAATCGAAGATCCAACCAGGTACCTACCTTGCTAACCGCCTTGGTGTTGGTTCCTATTTTGAGACTAGACTTTCTGAGACGAGTTTGAAGCGTGCCAACATGCAGACAAAGAGGATTCGGCTAGGCTTGGTGGATCCAAACTTGTTGGCTATGGACGATTCTTCCACCACACCGGGAACAGTTCCTATTCACGAAGAGGAATGCTTTCGTATGCCACGCAGGCGAATAATCGTAGCCCACCTTTTCGTCACCACACCCCAGCATTACGACGACCGAATGACTGCGGGTAGAAATTAATAACAAAGAGGTTGCGTGCCCCCATGACCACAGTCACCCGAGTCAGCCAATCCTTTCCACGGGAGTTCTAGCGATATATGTCAGATCTGCAGCAGGGCCAACTCCTTTTGTTTCGTCCTTTGAGGTCCGGCCACATCTTCGAATCACCGTCGTCCCTTGTCACACCCTTTGTCGCTGATTTTCCCGGCCGGCCCCTCCTTCGACACGCTTATGAACGCTTGTGTCGCCTTTATGCAAGCTTGCTAGCCGGCTTTCGCCAAGGGAAGCAAACCATCGAGACCATCTGACTGGCTGGTCTTTGACATACTTTGGCTTATGCAATTCTGCGACAAGGCAGTTATTGGCGTACCCGTCAAAGAGGACTGTGCTTATCCTTGCCCAACGGAGAATAGCGATTTCTATCTGCCGTTCGAGGTCCCGTGCCCTCATAAAAATCTGAGCATTCGGGTACGGGCATTTTTGTTGACCTATACAATAATCTAAGCTTTGTATCGTGATTCATGTTAAGCATGATTTCAAGGGTATACTTTCTCCAATCCTGCAACCAAGCGGTCTGTCCCGGCCGAAAACACATGCTGGATGCGGTTCGCCAAACGAAGGCGGTGAACTCTCCTAGGCTCGAGACGAGCCAGGAACGCGGAAGTACCCAAGGTTCTCAAATGCCTTAGAGACGATCATTATAAACTTTCACGAATTGCACGTCTGAAAACTGAAATGGGCTTTTCTTCAGCTTTTCAGACGCTCACATCAGGCATAGTCTCCGTGAAGCCATATTGGATTGGTGACTTCGGTGTTCATTATTGTCGGTTATTTGCAGAAATTGTGGAGTCTTGGGCTCCGAATTTGTTTGCTTAACTTTTGATTCGCATGCCTCGACAGCGCATATGAAGTATTTGAAAGCTGTTGTGGGAGTCAACTCGTTTCTTGCTCAATTGAAGAGTCTATCTGCTCACAAGTCCTTTCTACTTTTATGCATGCGAGTCATGAAAGACTGTTCACGGCCCCCGCTGCCCCTAGACATGCAGTAATTCCTCCTACCGTTCAGATTTTGCGATGGGAAGAGATTTTAGTACCACATGGATACCAAAGCAACTCTTCTTTCAAAAGGGTGTTACATTTTCAATGTCGCTATGCCAGAAGAGATCGGCATGTATTGACTCTTCGCTTCTTTCACTGTCAACTACCGGCATGATGCTTACTTTCGCTGGACTGAATATTCAAATACCTGTCCTTCTAGTCAAGGAACCAACACACTCAGCGGTGAATGACCTTCTACCAAAGTTCGAAACCTGCGTCCTTTAATCTTGCTCGGAGAGTTTTTGCTTTCCTAGTACCACTGCTCTAGCAAAAAATTGGGATTTCGCTGCAAGAAGATTGTGGAAGCTGGGCTAGATCTACAATCTAGCCTCTTCCTGTGCAATCGTGCGCAAGGTACTTCTACTAATTGACGCCTCCCACTTACTACGTGATGCTAAGGTTCGGCAATTGAAGTATGCATAATACTCCGTAAGCCAGCGGTGAAGAAAAATTGTTGAAGAAGATGTTGAGTTCCTCGAAGGCCAGAACACCGTAGCTGCATAAAGTGCGGCCTTGGCGCCGGCCACTTGGGGCCCCTGGTCCGAGCAACTCATCCAATAATGATTTGATTTTCCAATGATCTTTCTGCCACGTTCGACAGTCAGAGAGAAGGAAACCATAGAAAGGGCTAGATTGAGTATGCAGAGGGCCTGCAATTTTTTCTGACTTAGGCGAGAAAAACCGAAGTTCAATTTTCCCGCTTCCTAACGGAATTTTCGATTGCCACTATTCTATGGCCACCAACATTGAAGTCTTTTGTGACCTTCAGGCCGCTTAGAGGCTGGATCAGGCGTCCTCATCAATTGTGTGTCTCTCACTCCATTTTGCACTTTGTGTCGGATATTCTTACCTGGGTAGAACCCTAGGTTTTCCGGCATCGGTATAGCCCTGACGTGCCGAGAAGCTTTTGATATCTCCTGTATTAGCAATGAGAGAGAGTTAGAAGTGGACCAGAAATTCCTCTAAACCTGATGTCACTGGCGATAAAGGACATCAAGAGTATCAAGAATATAATAAACATACATATCATTTCTCCATCAACCCTAAGACCGGCGTCGGTTACGTTTAGCTCTCGGAAAGGCCGTCCCTCTCATTAGATGATTGTCAAATTAATTCTTTGTAGCCTAAGTCCTGTGGTAGTTGGTAAGGACTCTGCTTAAATATTGTTGGAAACGTACAGGACAAATCTTGCCTATCCCATAAAATCAACACCTCTGAGCTCAAATATCCTACGAAATAAGCCAGAACAGCCTAACTCTCCCATGAACTCAACACTTCCCAGTTCAAATTTCCAACGAAATGTATCAGGACACCGTGGCTTTCGCATGAACCCAACACTTCTCAGCTCGAGCGAGACGTTACCATTCCTTACCTGGGCTGCATCAAATACAAGTCTGACTGCACAGCTTTGTCTTTGATCAGGGTCGACGTTCCCAAATCGATCATCAGCAAACTGATACCACAGATTCTCCCCTTCGACACGCCACAAAATACTAAAAGTGGTGTGACCTGATATACTATTGCTGTCGCGGAGACCACGTACTAAAGGACCTCAGTCACTCCAAGCTAATCATCGACCCTATTACCGGCCACCACAAGAAGAAGCATCAGGCCATGACAGACCCCAGCCCAAGTCACTCGCGATCATGTCCTGCAAATGAACAAGCGAGACGCAAAACAATACACCTTTTCGAGTGACCAGGGAGTGACAAAGTCGTTCGAGAAGATATGCAAGAGTCATGTCACCATTCACAAGGGACAAGCGCAGTAGAAGTCATCAGATTAAGCAAACATCTGAACCGCACAATGCTGATAAGAGTGGCGTCTAGCGAGGTCGCCTAATTGGTATGAAGGAGTAAATGTGTTGTGCTGTTAAATAATCAGACTTTAGCATTGGGGCAAAGTGAATTCACTGTCAAGCCCACGAATTCAACATTTACTTTCCAGAAACCACTGCTATATCTGCCCTCCTCACAAATATTTCGCCACCGGTCGTAAACATCGGCTATCGAAGTGAAGCTAATCCGAGCATTCAATGTAGAATGTCTCAATGATAATGACAACTATCCTTCACTACTCCACCATCATTCACAAACGCATGTCTGCATCAACCAGCACAATAGAGCTTCTACACTAGCCCAGTCCTCTAAAGCACCCAGAAGTAAGTTACGATCCTTACAGCTTTTGAGCGTCTGACAAGCGGAGTGTCAAAGGTGAGAATACCTCTTGATTTGCTTCTTCACATCACAGTTACATGCTCTGTTCGCTAATATAACACCTCTAGCATAAGTGCATCCTCTATCTCATCAAGAAGCCATCGAGATCTTGACACACTGGACATCAGAGACGTAATCATCCAACACAGTCGACTCTCCAAGGTCCGATCGGCTTCCTCCTCGCACGTACACGAAGCGCTAAAGTGTGAAGGGACCAACTACCTTCACAACATCCCGCCCACGAAAATCTCCTCAACAACCTCAGAAAAGAGAGCTCTCGACGTCTATCGTCTGCGATGGCTCAGCCAGCGAACTCATTCCTGTTCATCCCCCAGGAAATGCGAGAAAACATTCCCATCAACCACCCTCCTCCCATTAGCATCATCCTGCCGCCAGCTCCACGCCGAAGCGCAGTCGCTCTTCTATGCCCGCAATGTTCTTTCCATCGAGCCCATTCTCATGAAGAATGTCGGGGTTGGGCCCGAGATCATAGTCGCTTCCGACAACTGTCACAGCGCTGTGACGCGTCTACAGCAGATATCCGTCCAGGCACGCCGGTCTCTTCGAAAAGCGAGTCTGATTGTTGCTTCACCTTCTAAGTACCACGAAGAGGTTGTAGAGCGGATGGGAACTCCGCTCAAATTCCTGCGCACCAGTCTCGCCCTCCGGGATTTGACCGTCATCTTCGACATCTTCGAAGACTATCCAGCTAGTACCGGTGGGGGATTCTTGGGCTCAAACTCTATCAAATGCCAATCCACCCGCCGGTTATGGCATCCTATTCGCAGACTGATGCTTCAGAACGTGGGTCTGCTGGCGTGCAAGACGTTGGTCTTGCGCTATAGCCACCGCGACGACGTTGTGGGCTACGAAGCATTGCGGGATTTTGCGTTTATGTGCGAAAGCATCGGCCAGACGATGCGTAAGGGATCGTACTTGGAGAACTTGAAGATTGCGTTTCCGCCGCCGTTTTGGGAGTATGGTATCGACCATGTTGATTCAAGTGCGCTGGTCGTTGCGGCAGAGACTTGGGATGCGGTGACTTCTTTGAATGCGTTAGTTTCATGGGAGCACCTATATTGGTTGTTACCATTGACCAGAATCAAGGGCTTGAGAAGCATCAAGGTTACATTGTATGACCGACTTTCGACGGCTGGGGCGAGTCAAGAGTTAAAGCCGGCGCAGGTGGATGGGCTGCAGGCCTTTCTGGATAGCACAATGTTGGCCGGAGCTCCCAATGCCGCACAAGACACTCGACTTGACTTTCGATTCGATTCGAAAGGCCGACTGGTATGGAAGGGCCGCTGAGGTTTGAAGATGTGTTTGGAAGACTGGAGATTTGGGGCGATTGTGTGCATGATGAGGTTGCTGCAGGATAGGTCGGGGTTGTACCCTTCTAAATACCAGATACTTCAATCAAGTTCCAAACGTCCTGTTGCTAACATAATCCCACCTTTAAGACTTGTGGCCACTGGTTTTGAGCGCCTCGAAGGGTAAGATGCCAGGTTTGACCCAGCATTGAGCTCTGCAGGACTGTAAAAGGCCAAATCATTGACTTGGTTAAATACTCACATAAGCCCGCATTCAGGATATTTGAGTACAAATCCTGCCAAAAAGGACAACCTCCAAGCCGAGAGTGGCATTTTCCAATCACAAAGCAGTGGCCAATACTCGGTAAATGTAAGGGTTTGAGCTTGAAGGGTACTGACTACCAGGAGAATTACCCCGAAACAAGCTCTCATTGCACAGCGTTCGAGAGTTTCCTTGATACTAATGCCTCAAATTGCACGTTACACTTTCCCGGAATTGCACTTGCTCGGGTGTAGACCCGCTGGTATGCACCTACCATCAGGTTCTTGCTAGCTTGCTCTTACCATTTGCGGCTCCGCAGCTCGTAAACAAACGCTCATCTCCGGCCCATTCTCTTCACATTGCTACAACATCACATAGCATTTCAGCCATTACTTGCTACAGCATAATCTTTCGTTACAGCATACTCGCCTTATTGTATTAGTCTTTGCTGTGGTGATCCGAAGCTCTGGGGAAGGTTGAGTGGGAGGTGGTCATCTAGTGGACTTGTACCATCGTTTGGCGGCATCTGAGCTCACAAGTGAGTATGAATCTGCTATTGAAACGGCATCTCACCGCTACATTGAACTGTTGCTGACACATGTAGAACAAGCATATCCCTCCTGCTCACAATGTCAGGGCTTGACATCCTGGCGTCCGCTACGTTCATCAAGGTACCTTACGTACGTGCGAGATTATCAAGACATCGAGTCTCCCTCCTGGCTCAAACGGGTGTTTGAAAGTTTCTGACAGAGTCGAGAGGGCCATCTACCTCCCGAACCTCGAGGCCGCAAACGTCGCCACTCCTCACCGGAGGGGCTAAATACCCAAAGCCCACTCCATTCAATGGGACAAACACCAACTTTGTTCCGACCTTTTCTCAGACTTCCTCCAGAGCTGCGGGCAATAGTATACTGCTTTCTCCCTTTTACCGAGTTGTCCGACCTCGGTGTTACAAGCAAACGGATGCAGAAGGAAGTGCAGCGTTGGTTCTACAAATGCCATGTCCTCATCCTTGAGCCAGTCCAGAGAGATGAAAATTACCCACCATGGAGAGACATGACGCCGGTGATAACATCTGCAGCTGGAAGAAGCTACTCATATGACAGTTATGATCACGCTCTAGACATGTTGAGGAAGATGCCTTTACAGGTCCGTCACATGCTCCATAAGGTGGCTCTTGTGGCCTCAAGCCCCTACGATCAGAATATAAGATCGATTTTTAATTCCTTGCGTAACAACCTCGTTTCTGTCAGGGATTTGACCAGTCTTCGATATGCCCTGTTTACCTAAACCGCAACGTCGTGTAAAACGTCTGTGGAAACGCACGCACCATGCTTTCATACAGGCTTGGGGCCGTCCCGGATGCAAGAGACTGATCTTACGCTGCGAAGCGGATCCGCTCATCTGGGGCCTGCGCAATCTACCCTTGTAGGCATATGTATGCCAATCACTTGCGGACGCCCTGAACAGAGGATCGCCTCTTGCGAGATTGGAGATCTGGCTTCCTTATCGAAGTGGAATACCGGACATCATTCAACGACTTAAACCGATAAATTTGATCCATGCGGCGCAGACATGGAACAAGAAAGTCAATGGTCAGTACAGCGACGGCGACCACTGGAGTGGCTGGTGGCTTCCATATTGGGTACTTTGTTTGACAAAGATCAGGGGCCTGGGAAGCATCAGGATCAAAGTGTACGACCCAAGCAAGTTGATATATGCCGATGGTCAAGAGTGGGGGTTACTTCCCATGAAGGGATTGCAAGAGTTGCTAGAAGCCTCAATGCTGAAAGCACCTTCGAGCGCCCCAGAAGACCCTCGACTGGATTTCAGGTTCGATGGAAACGGCCGGCTGCTGATGAATAACCACTGGTGGAATCGAACCTCCATACGCGCCGGTGAAGTCCTGTCAGGATCGACTGAAACCACCCCGTCGCCCACCTCGACCGAATCGTACGCTTGGAGGGACGAATTTGAGCGCAGACATTGTGGAAGCAAGTTCGTCTACGTCTGCATCAGGAGAGGGCGTTTTGGCTGCGACAAGGGGTTCTATCTTTGACATGTCTGCTGGTGGTGAATCATTTGCTATTGAAGTGTTTTCTTCCACCCCATTGGAGCGCTTTTCTCGATGGAAAGCTCTGGACGCAGCGGAGCTGGGTCTGCGGTGTCTGGATCGCAACATGGAACTACGCTTATCGATGCCTGTGTTAACGATGAGGAAGTCATAGTTCTATATATCGTTAGATAAAGCCATTCATTCAACAGTGTCAAAGGTCATTTGCTTACCTTCGGGAACATATGCTTGTCTGTGAGATGCATCCTTCGTTTCTGAGGTGTAGAGCAGACCTTGTCGCAGTCTTCAACGAAGCATCGATACTACAACCAGCCGTCAGTCACCAGAACAACCCGTACGCCTGCACACCTTTCTGGCGCATGTACCGTCTTCTCCTCCTTCGCCCTCCTCGCGTCCTCCAACGGATCATGATTCTCACTAATATGCAACCCCAAGAAATGTTCCGTCGGAAAATTCTTCCTACACTCAGAACACCGATATGCATGCACTTTCGCGTAGTGTATCTCGAATTCTTCAAACGTAGAGAACGCGAGCGTCTCCGCGTGCGGTGGGAGGGAGCATTTCATTACTGCCTTTGTAGGGGGCGCGTCGGAGGTCTGCCGGTATTTCGACGAGTGGGAGGGCGCGTCGATGGAGTTTGAGGTTGGGGAGGAGGCGTCTGGTGTTAAGGAGGGAGAGGACGAGATGGAGGGGGATGGGGGCGGAGAAGCTGAACGAGGGCGTTTGGGCATGGGGAGTGAAGGGAGCGGTGTGCAGGTGCGAAGGTTACTTTGTTTAGATCTTGTCCATTCTTGGTATCCTTTTGCTGTAGAGCATTCCACACAGCGGTTTTCCTGACACTGTCTCTAGAATCGATGTGTTCAACACGGAAGCCTTTGCCGCTTCGACTCCTTCTTTGCTCTACAAGAGCAAGCAAAATGCTCGGGCCTAAGAGACGGGGCTAAGGCCAAGCTGCTCAGCCTTACGAAGTCGAGGAAGCCTACAGAACCCCTAACCGAGCAACCTGGAAAGGGCCCTAAAGCAAGTCTCCTCGGGGCTCGAGCCGGCCCCTAAGTGAGCAGATTGTGGGACTAATCTTGCTGCCTGAGGGATCCACTTTTGCTCTCCAAGTCAGTACTTGCTACGTCGTTAGTCGTACTGGATACGGGAGTTGACCAAATTTTGTTACTACTAATTTGTCTCAAGCATAGGGAAACACTCAATTTTCCAATCTAGGGTCACAGCTTTCATGTATGTCCGAATTCCTTACGCAGTCTGTTCGTAAAACCCATGCACTAATCCGCCACGCTCATGGCTCATGGCTCATCAGGATCATCTCTGATGATCTTGAGCTGTGTATCATCATGTCCAAAGCCTAGATATCGATTCTTGACTGCCTTCTTAAGAATCTTGTATTTGTGGTATTCGGGCATCTGGTCGTCTTCAACAGGATGAGACCCATAACCATGCAGCACGGCGATTTCAGTGTTAGGAAACTTTTCCGCTTCGATCTCGGTCCCTCCAAGCGCTACAAACTTCCACAGCAGCCCCTCGACTGGGTCGTGCAGAATACTTTCCACTGGTCTCGGATCGAGGGCACCTAACCCAATTGCCCGGGATCGGCACCTGTGGAGGGTCGCCCGCATGAATCGGCGCATGAAGTGGAGCAGCCGCAAGTAGTGGCACCGTTATGGGGATCTGGGCTTTGGAAAGCACCCCTTGAGAGCTTTGCTGTGCGCAATTGTCACATGCAGTGGATCCATTCTCACCGATAACGGGAGCGCTGAAAGTGTATACTGCACCGACGGAATTTTCGCTCTCACGGTAATTACTCAAGCGCTCGGGTGGCTTGCCAATGAAGAAGAGAATTGCGTACGCTCGGCGCGTATCGGTCGTAGATGACGTTGATAATGTAGTCGTTGAACTTTTCGTTAGGCAAGGTGTATCCTGGAGTTCCCTGGACAGAGAGTTCCTTGATGTGTTTCCGAAGGTCTTCAAGGTACTTAGGGGAATCCTCTGGGGTGTTAGGCTGAGGCACGAGATCGTCGTACTGGTAGCCCAGCTCCTTTCAGCACCTAGCCCTATCGGAGGACCATAAATGCTTTTCCGTATTATAGTGGAAAGGCAGCAAGAGATCAGAAGGTAAGGGATTAGCAGTGGCTGGAGGTCTTTTCCTTTTTGAGGGTCGTCAAACCACATGTGCCAATTCAAGGTCTGCCAAATAGCGACAAGGCGGTCGATATTGCTATGCTTCAGTCAATAACAGCGTTAGCTGCCAGTGGTACGGAAATACTTACCAATGGTGGAGCTAGAAGATAGGGTCGAAAGCCGCCACGGGCATATCAGACATATGGCCTAGACCAAGTCCTTTATAACCTTTGACAGGAGGAATGATGTCTGAGTCAGCCATGTACAGACCACCTGTAGCATTCTGCTCATGGTCAGTACCAAATGATCGTCTCGATTCAGATGACCTGGAGTTTGTTTGACGTACGTGAATGATGTTGTGAATATATTCAAGTGACATTAAGCCCGTCGCCTTCCTTGGCCGCGAGTCCGCCGGTGAGTCCGCTGACACGCCCTCCGACGGATTCTCCTTCAGGTTCTTTGGCGAGTTATGGATAGTTGACGCAAAAGTCTCCCAAGGTTCGAAACAGCCTGGTGAGAACATGCGGCTGACTGCGTCAGCGAACGAGCCACTGCCATTGCCATACCATTGTGAGTTTTTCATGGCGGCATTGCAAGCTTGCCAGTTGTTAACATCGTTGACCCATTGCGAGTCTGGCACACCTGCAAGGATATCGTATCGACTGGTGGCCACGCACTTGCTCCACTAGAAACGGTCAATATGAGCTGGAAGGTAGTTGGCTCTACTTACCGGGAGTATATGCAAGTTGGGATGGTCCTTGTCTCTTGGATCATCATCTTTATTTTGTTCTCCCCCATTAATTCATCTCCCATGGCGATGATTTTCCCCTCCTTCAGCGGTGGATTCCGGAAATTCACCAGAGGATTCGGAAAGTCTTTCTTTCTTTGGCCGTTGGGCATGATGATATCTACGGTATCCCAAGTACAAACTTGCGGAATGGCGAAGTCCTGAGCATAAGCTTGCTTTCGTGCCCAGTCCCAGTAAGGAAGACGGAACTGGCTTGCAGCACCGCGCCAGGTGTCTTCTTCCTGTGGATCTAGATGCAACGTCTTATGCCAGTCCTCAATTAGGCCCAGCATGATTTCGTACAGTACTTGCTTGGATCCTCAATGAGCACATTATTATCTCGGGGAATGTGTCGAGCTCACCTCATAGAGCAGCATGTAAGGTCGATGCCAAGTCGGGAACGTTACCCTATTATATGCACAGTAGCCAGGGAATGGATCTGAATCTTTCCGGGGCTTTTTGACTCCTTCCTCGCCATCCCATCCCACGAGGGGGTAGCAATGAATACCTATATAATCAGCTCACAGTTTTGAAACGAGGGCATAACGAGACCGACCGGCGATTTGGAAGTATGACAAGCGTTGTTCGACAGGTTTGTTCTTGAACGTGGCCAAAGCTTGCATGAAAAGCGAGACTTTGTACTTATTGGCATCGTTATTGTACCAAGTAGTGATCTCCTGGCGAAGTGGGAGACTTTGGCCAGGCACCAAGGGAACACCCGTGATGGGATATGTTTCCTCCGACATAGGTGTAAAGTTTCTCTCTGTATGTATAAGAGAGCCACGATCACTCCAGGTATCTTGGATGGGAAAATTAGAGATTGAAAGATGCGGAGGCCATGTTTATACTTCTGCAACCTCCTGACTCTCTTGATGGTCGGCTCGCCGTAATTGAATGCCGGTCGACTCAGCTCAAGACTTGAGGAGAGGCGCGCCCACTAGCGATACGGACTTAAATGAGCGTATACAGACTATTGATATTTTCGAATCGATATAGAGGCTATCCTCGTCAACCAATGTCGATTGATCGGCATTCTCAATGCATCAGCAGCAGCAGCAGCATGTGCATTGAGTCGTGGTACCGGATGCTTGATCCGCCGCATTAGTTCATGCCTGACCATCCATTATGTAGGAAGGTGTTCTTCATGGCCCAATCTAGACATGACCAAGTTGGGTATGTTTTCGCTAGCTTGAGGGAATAGTGCTGGACTCCTTTGCTTGCGTTAGCTGCCCCACTCTGCACTCGCAGTCTTCAGCCAGCCACAGTGTGGTGTAGGATCGTCCATGTGCTAGACTAGCCATTGCAAAAGGATGATCGTCACACATTTAGTAGCTGATAGAAGCTGTCAAAATTCCCCGGACCCGCGCTAGCCATCTCGTTAGCGCTATCACGAACGCCATGTTCAGCCAGCCACTTCCACTTTTCTTTCCCGTGCTAGTAAGGTTCCCACTACACCATATAAGATAAATTCCGTTCATAGACAGAGTTATTCGTTAGATCGAAGCAGAGGGCATGGGCGGTAAAAATTAGCAAAGTCCGGTACAGCAAAAGAGAACGCGGGCTTCAGAGGAGCTAGTGCAATGCAGCCACTGGTCGAAAACCCAATCAACTTCACGAGCCCGTGGGCCAGGGTCTGAAGTAGACTCCATGGTCTAATGGAAGACTCCCTCGGCAAATAGGATTACACCGAAAACTCTTTAAGTGAGGACTGCTGGAAGTAGCAAGCCATCCAAGAGTAGAATATCTCTGAGCAATTCAAGGAGTCTTTCATACAAAGTCACAGTATCTGATACGAAGGAAGTCGTGTAGTTAGTCTTAGTGATAGAAGTAGAAGAATCGACACAGGCAAGCAGTGATTTGACATAGACCGATGCTGCCTTCACGGGATTATGTTCTTCAGCTGCAATATTACTGTCGGTAGATTTTGTTATGCCTCATCAGATTCCACTCTACGATCCCTGCTTCGCGTTGGAAACGATATAGCAGAAGTACTAGATTCGACGAAGGTCGACTTGGTAGACGGCTTCCACAGCATTCCCCATGTTTGATCGATCATTACACGACGTTGGCCAGCTCTGAAAGTAGTTGATAATTACCCCTGTGAACCAGCGTTTCGGTTTGAACTATGCCCAAGTTGAGCTGGAAAGGATATCGTTAGAGCTCCACGGTAAGGCTGTACGCGGTTAAAATCTGGCATATGAGCAGGAATTCGGCAGATCTCGATAGGGGACTGCAAAGGGGGCTGTCCTGACTCAACTCGTGTTAAAGTCCCGCTCAATCTTGGTCGCCGTGAACTACAATTCAGTTGTCTGTTGCAGGATACGCGTCCTGGAGCCGAAAGATACTTCCGGGGGCGATGTAGAATGGAAAGATGAAGCCCATATACGAAGCACATGGCAAAGGGTAAACAAAGAAAGGAGGCAGGGGTCACCGCCAAGCTCGGGCTTAAGACGTTGGAATTAAGGCCACTTCGCTCAGCCTTACGAACTCTAAGCGCGAGAAGAGGCCCTCATTCTCGTGCACCCAGACATGTGAGCTCGGCGCTGGACTCTCCATTCGTTGGAGTCTCTCCGACATCCGAATTTGCGTCCTCAAGGCAAATCATCTTGCCAATGGACCGTATACAAGCAGCCCAGCCTGTGGAGCTGCACCCCTCATTCTAGCGGCGCGCTGCCCGTGGGGTCTTTATGAAAGATTGAAGTTGCCTTGAGCGCCATGGCCACCACCGTTGGAGAAACATGGAGGTATTACTCGCCTATCAGTGATTCCATAGAGATGGAAGCTCACACAATGCAGACATGCTCAAGCAGTAGAGAAAGACTTGCAGGCGCGGCTGAAGGAGAAAAACCCCTCGTTTCCAGATGTCGCAAACTCTCTGGCTCAGTATAGCATCCTAATCTTCCAGCAGTGGCACATCTGACTCTACAAGATACCGGTCTGCATGCGAGGATACGATTTTACAGGACTTCGATTTCGCCCTTAGCAAAGAGGTAGAGGCCCGACTCTGGGATATGCATGGAAAGACGAACAATCGCTTTCGCAAAGAGCTCAAATATGTCAGTTGTGCATGGCTCGGATATGGCAAGCTGTACACGAAGCTGATGACTCGAATAGTTCCAAGAGCATGGGAGAAGGAAGCAGGCTGAGCAGCGCAAGATGAATAAACATTTCTTGGACTTCATCAAGTCGGGTCAGCGGTTTTACCGCGGATATATCCAGAGGCTAGGAGCACGCTTCAATGGTATTCGGGAGCTCGAAGTTGTCGTTCACAGGTTGACATTGAGCAGTGCGACTCCTTGTGACCCGACCAATGGCCGACTAGCTGACTTTGTTATGTCCAGCTCTTTCAGCGGACGAACCAACCGAAATTTCTGGCCCTTTGGCCCATTCGATACTTCTCTCGTGCCATCAAACAATAGTCCGTTTAGGTGATCTCTCTCGATGGCGAGAAATGCAGGTGGCAACAAAAGATCGCAACTGGGGTCCGGCGGTTGGATATTACGACCTAGCTCGAATGATATATCCTGCTTCAGGGGCATCCCATAATCAGCTAGCAGTGATTGCTCTCGTCGACCTCAATCACCTTCGAGCGACTTATCATCTTTATCGCGCCCTGGCTGTTGAGGAATCTCATCCTGGTGCAAAAGGCAACCTTGAGATCGAATTCAAGAAGATACAAGAAGCCTGGAGTAAAGGGGAGCTGCTTCACAACGACCCAGGTCGCGATAGCCAAGCAGCCGGAAAAGCTTTGATAGGATGGTTCATGCGGCTCCACGCTCGGTGTTACAAAGGTGTTGACTTTCCGGAACACGAAGAGCTTGAAAGTGAGGTATTGAGTCAACTCGCGGTCGAATTGAAGGAGCGGTCTTTGGACAGTACGCTCAACAAATTTGTCCTAATCAACGTGGCTGCGGAACACTTGGCAGGGGTTCGGCTACAAGGTGAGCAATCGAAGCCCCGTCGATTCAGAATTGTCAGACATTAAACGGCTCTAGACGACCCTGGCTCTGCTGAGATCTTACACTCTTACTTCTTCTTCCAGCGTTTGAACGTTAAGACTTTCTTCACTCTTCTCCAGGTTCTATCGCCTGAGCTAGAACGCTTCGTCAATGACGACACCCAAGAAGATGCCACAGGGCCTAGAACTTCGGGATCCGCGAAACTCACTGCGGTCACGCGTCGTGTGCTTCCTAGCCTGCGACAGTACAGCTCGTGGCTCGTATCTAATGCTTCGATACTGGCAGCTCAGGCGGGAGACGCCTCGCTCAGTGTAGGGGTCAGAGAGTTGTGGAAAATCTACGCAAGCACTTTGACGCTTCTCGCATCCACATTTCCTGTCTCCGAACTGCCATCAATTGAGTATCTACTTGAAGAAGATGTGGATACCCTCGGCTTTAAGCCATTCATGAACGAGCATACCACACGAAGATACTACAGTGCTGATACCGTATCTCCAAAGCCGAAGTTCCATGATCAAGGCATACAGAGGAACCATCCCAACGTAGAGATGTACGGGAGGGTCCGCGACTTCTTGACGGATGGCATGTTCCTCCAATTACAGGAGGTCATTTGCACTGCTGATTTGCTTGATGCTTAAGCTGACTAAACGTAGAGCAGCCCGATCGAGTTTGTGCCTAGCAGCACAACATTCGTTTATCTGGATGAAGGTGTCCCATCAGATGCAGGCTATCAAGCGACCGAATCCTCAACGAGTGTTGGACGAGCGGAAATCACTCACGTTGACGAGATTGCAATAGCTTACCCACCAGAATCGGCTGATGGTGGAGCCTCTCAAGCCGCTTCCGGCGGCATATCAATGGATCTGACCTCGAAACGCATGGTGGACGATCTAGTGGGCTCCGAGGCCACAAATGAAGATGAAATCCCAATTGCTGCCGCCCAAGGCTTGTCGAATCCCAGATTTGGATCGAAAGATATCGGTAATGATGCCAGCTACGGACTCATAGGCTCCTTAACGGCGCGAGACCATTTCGGAGATCCGCAGGACCATCCCCAAGTCTCCCCACGACCTCTGCTTCCCAGCATCTACAACTCCCCCTTCGCCCCACAGCCAGGTGAAGCGACGCCCGGCTCTCGACCAGGAACCGCCAAGCGTACCACACCCAGTCATTCTCAGCAAAATTCGCAGACCAGGATTCCTCTTCAGCAACAAATCAACTCTAGCATCAGCAGCATGCCCGTCCCAAGCAATTACAATCCTCACCCAAACTTGAATGGAGGCTATCATAACCAGCCGTATCTGAATAACGAGTTTCCGGCGGTTCCTAATTACACCTCCGGACGGAGAGCGAGTACGACTTATGTTGGTAATTTCCACAGCTCGAGTCTCGATTGGGGAGGTAGTGGTCGCGTCCAAGCGGCTACAAACGTGCAAACGCCACCAAATGGACAGGGTGCTGGATGAAACGCTACATGGGCCTGGCCAAACTCTCGCAAAATCCGTCATGCTCTGCCTGACCGGCGGAACTAAGAAAATACCCTTGGACGAAAGCTGCAAAAAGAATTGCTTCGATCTAGTTGAGTTCTAAGCTCTATCCCATGGCCTTGCGGCTGGATGATGAAGTCCATGTCAATCATTGCATCGTGGTCGTCGTCCCTATGCCCGTTCTATGTGCAAGTTGATTGCTTTTAGTTGTTGAAACCCGAACGCCGATGCTATACTTTGCTCAATTCAGGTGGGCTTGTAAGTTTGCTTGGGGAAGGGATATCTGTGTAGGGGACAGTCTCATATTAGCCTAAGAACGTGCTAGTCTTTTATGTGTAATTGCTGGGGAGAAGGGTGGGGATGTTAATTTAATGAGGGGCGGCTTGTTGTTTGTGATTTTGATAATCGATGAATGGTAGTGAAATTTGCTTGGTAGGAGAGAATGCACGTACTGTGGTCCTAGCTCCTTGATGCTCAGACTCGCAAGCCAGTGACCCATATCGATGCACTCGTCTAGCGGCTTGCCCTCAACAACACCAGCGACGAAGCCGCCAGCAAACGCATCCCTGTAAATTCACCACATCAGCAGGTTCCCCAAGAGCAATTTCCAAAAAGGACGAGAACAACTCACCCAGCCCCAGTAGTATCACAAATCTCCTCCCTCCTCACCTCCTTAATCCCAAACTCCTTACTCTCCTTCTCCCCCTGCACCGCCACCACCGTCCCCTCCGTCCCCTGCGTGATAACAACCACTCTCTTCCTTCCCCCATTCTCCTTCGGCAACTCCGCCATCATCCTCGCAATCTCCTTCACATCCCTCGTCTCATGCCCCAGCCCCTCCGCCCAACTCCTCGCCTCCGTCTCATTCCCAATCACATAATCCCAATACTTGCTCGTTGACGCCAACTGCTCCTTAAAAAACAGCGGAATAAACGGTGCGCTTAAACTCATGATGAAGATCTTATTCTCTTTCGCTGCTTCTTCTGCTAGGGCTAATATAGCGGGGACGCAGACTGTGAGATGGTATCCGCCGACGAAATAGACACGTGCTTGTTGGACGAGTTTCCAGATCTTGGGGGATTGAAGATGAGAGAACTTGTACTCGTTTGCGGCTGCGAGATCGGTTACCATTGAGCGGTCTTGGCCTGTGATTATGACGCCGCAGCGGCCGGTTGGGTGGGTATCTGAAGTGAGGTATTCGGCGCGGAGACCGGCGGCGTCGTTGCGTGAGCGGAGGATGTCGGCGTATTTGTCGGAGCCGACGCAGCCTATGTAGAGGGTTGAGTTGGGTGGGAGGATGTACTGTGGGGGGAAACGTCAGTGAGCGGTTTGTTGTATGGAGGGGACTGGGATAATTGGAGAGCGAGGAGGAGAGAGGGGAGGGAATTGAACGCACCTGTGCTCCTCGAGCAGTGTTCTGAGCAGCGCCGCCGGCTATGAGCTTTGCGTTTCGATTCTGGAGCAGGTCTTCATAGATGCCCATGTGTTTTTCTTCCGCGAGGATGGCGTCGTTGGGCTTGAGGCCGTATTTTTCCAGCATTGCTTCATCTCTGATAGGACCAATTAGAGTCAATTGGGAATACATCTAGACGTGAGAGCGTTGTCATTGGGTTCAATTCGTGCTTACCCTTGACCTTGTATGTCTGTGAGGGAACTGATGTCAGCTCTTCTACTTTGATTGATTCAAGGTGAGGCTTCTTACCTAGCAGTGGGTTCTCTAGACAGAGCAGAGCGTAATCCTGTTTGGCTGCCATTATGTTGATTTGGTACGGTGCACAATTGTGTGGTTTCTATGCAAAAATTACAAGACTTTGCTGGTGAGATGTTGATTCGGTTTCCAAGCCGGAGTCCCGAGTTTAGGGTTAGGGTTTGTATCAACATCGAAGGGATGATTTGTCGAATACGGTCATGATATCCATTATATACAAGTTGAAATGTCTTATTCCTTCTATCTGGCCCATTGCCAGGCCCGGGGTATAATGCTACCACAGTCAAATTGACGCCCACGAAATGCAATAACATCGCCAAAGCTCAACATGCTTTCTATGTCCTAATTTTTGCAGGCCCAAGCCCTTTTCGTACCTCATCAAGCTGTTCCATTCCACTTTGATAACCTCCCTTCTTGACTCTTTTCTTCCCAATCATCGAGTACCCGCCAAGAAAGTCATCCATAATGCTGTCGAAATCAGACCTTGTGGTTAATGGCGGTGCTTGACTTGAGGCTAGCGACGATCCCGTGACAATTGATGCAGTACCATCATCCATGTCCATCTCGTCTTCAGCATAGTCTTCTTCGATCTTATCAAAGCGTGAATCCAGAAGTGTTAGCCCTTCGGTGCGGGCGAGCGAGGAGCTGGTCATCGAAAAGCCGGTGCTCGAAGTCATTGCTCCCTTCCTCTTCTTCCGGCGTCCTTCAGTCATAGAAGTCCCTGTCATGACCGAAGATAGCTCAGGCATCCAAGGTTCTTTCTTCGTCTTATTAGATTTCTTATCTTGCTTGAATTTGCTAAACTCTTTCATCCAATCGCCATCTCCATGGTCAGGGCCATCTTCCATGACGGCGTCTCCACCGTTTGGAAGTGATGACGGCGGCATGCCTCCAATATCACACTCCTTGCTCGGCTTCTCTGTGTAGGGTGGCAGCAACGGTGGCATAACATCACTCTGGTACTCCTTATTGGGTTTCACCGTCTCGTCTGTCTCCCATCCAGCATCATCGGCTCCGTCTTCCCAGAAGCCTGTGTCCTCGAACTCCTCCAGACTGACCTCCTTTCCGTCTTTAGCGATCTCTCCAAAGAAGTCTTCCTCGTCATCGACATAGGCTTCATCGTCTAACGCTTCTAAGACCTCCCGTAATCTAGGATCCATGTCTGGTTGAAACCCTGCCAACACATCTGGTACGTCTTGCTGGTCTTGATAAGTGAGATTCTTCAAGCCTCGTGAAGGTAACAAGTCTTCATCCCACAACGAAGATCCTCCATCCTGGCTGGCACCGCTCAGGCTCCCTTCTTCCCGTAGAGAGGCGCCCCTTAATGCGTCTTCCAGACTCATCTTGTTCTTGCCCTTCCCATCCTTCTTCTTTGTTACAGCTTCTACAAAGTAGCTCTCCCCATTGCCGCTCCCAGAATTCAAATCTCGTATATGCTGCATGTAGTCATACTCGGTATCATCGAAGTAAATGCCATGTTCAGCTGCCTCCCCCTCGTTGTCTCTGACTCCGGGTGGGACACCATTGGTTGCGTCTGAAGAGCCGAAAAGTTCAGACTCTAGGTCATGTCGGCTTTTGACCTTATGGGCTTGGGAGGGAGCCAGCTCCTGGAAGACCATAGAGCTGGATGAGGCATCGTGGATTTTAGGATCATTTTGAGGCCGGTGTACTAATTGGTATGTGGTGGAGTTGGATTTGTCACTGTGTAGAGATTAGCATGATAAGGTGCAAAAGATAGATAGGCCATAGACTAACAACTTCTTCCGCGGCATCTTGAGCGATACTATTAAAGAGGTCGCAGATCGTAAGATGTTGAAATGTTGTGGTAGAGTGTCTAAAAATGTTCGTGGAACTTTGCCGATGCACCCCTCAACCGGCTAGCCTTATAGGGCTGCCGCCCGGAAATCTCGATCTTTCTGCTCCGGGGGAAAGCTCCAGGGGCTCTCAGGGGTGTATATAGTGGAAGTCTACAGCTTTCTACAGCTCGCCAACTTCGTAAGTTTCGATAAAGTCTTTAGTACGAAACTTATAGAGATTGATAATATCTACAATAGCATACGCGAAAATTTATTATCAAACGCTATATCTGTAGAGCTAGAGGAGGTAGACCGTTGAGGGGTGCAGACGGTTGAAGGGGTGAACCCTTCTAGAAGGGAAGGTTGGCCGACAGAGCCACAAGTAATTAGCTTCTTCGCAACTACAATTAAACTCCGAATCCTGTTAGCCTTTCTCTCCCTCAAGCATCAGAGAATGGTGCCGCGAGCATGCTGCAGTAGTCGGGTGCTTCTCTCCAATTGTCTTTCTACATCCAGCATATGCTCGATGGTAAAATCCTTCCGCATCCTTGTACCGTTTCCATTGGTGCAGCAAATAGGCAAGACAGTAAACGCTCGTCAGCGTATCAGGATGTTCCTTACCCAGCACTCTTTCCGACAACGCCAGCGCTTGTCGATGTATCCGCTCCGCCTCTTCGTGCAAGAAGTCGGAGAGCACGTAGTCGTCCTTGGTCTTGACATTCAAGTAATTCAGTACCACTTGCTGATACCCTTTCCCCATACTGACGCCCAATTTTTCCTTTGCCAAGTCGATCACGCCTTTGCGAAGCGCGTAACGCTTTTCCGGTGGATCTGTGAAATTTCTGTCCCGAATTCGGCGGAGACTGCGGTCGCTGTTCAAAGGCATCCAGAGTCCAATCTCGAGTAGACGACCCCCAGACTGTACTTGTCATGACAGATCTGGTACCGGAGCCGATATGAGCTGTTATTCTCGGCAACTTGCCGGTCTGGGTGCCGGAAAATGTCGAGGCCAAAATGTTCCTTCAATGTGTCAGCTGAGACCGTCTCAACAGAGTACACTCCATCAGAGGATCTAGACGACGCGAATTCGATGAGAAAATGCGACTGCTCAGTCATTCGAAAAGTCCTCTACTGCGAGGTTGACCGAACTTGAGTGCTGTAAGGCACAAGTTGGCTGTGTGTGAGAATATGGATGTGTATTGTTTCTCTAGATATTCTGAGGCCTTAATACCTCAGGCTTGCTCCTTCCCGCAATAAGCGCCTCTTCAATTGCAGAACATTGTAATCTCCCCTTGATACTTTGCTTTAATATGTTATCTTGCGATATCGTCCAAAATACCAAGTCCGGACGCAAAAATGACAGCTCCGCCAGGGTTTTCTTTAATCTCATATAATTCTGGAGGTTGTGCGGTATGCCTGGGCCAGATGGCTTGCAGGCGCCCTTTGTTTGAGGTGGTATCATTGCAATTGCATGCCCGAAATAAATGCTTCGGATTCGGGCAGTGCCAAAAAGTTGTCTCCGTCAGCCGGCCACTTTCCAGATACTCAAAATCCTTAGTGAGAATACGCAAGCTAGACAACGTTGCAGCCAGGAAATTTTGCTTGATGGGCATGCGACTACAGCAGCAAATTGTCCTTGCTCGCGACTCCCCAGGTCCTGGGATGGGTAAAATTGGATCTTCTAAACCCTCAAAGAAGAGCACAAGGGGAATCATGTCTAGCAATTTAGTCCAACCGCCCGGGCTGCCGATTCGGATATGTGAAACATCAGCCTTCTTTAGTTGGAATTCCTGTGGTTGATTAATCACATCAGCTAATTCAAAACCGCAAAACTTCTGACTCCAAGGTGCGGCCGTACGTCTACGGCTGAGCTTGTCTAACAAGTGCAAAAAAATAAGCAGCAAATTCTCCACGGTGAATGGGCGCTGTGCACCAAGCACGGGCAATTCAGCGCCTAAGTTCTCTTTGAGAAGGCGGTAAGCGTTCAGGGGTGTCGCAGATTCATCGGTGCATTCTGGGAGATTGAAATATAGAGTGCGATCTGCTTGGCTGACATAGCTGATGTGTTCGCGGACTAATTGTAAAAGGAGTGATGTTTTTGACACCATCCATGCCTACTACTTTGACGGACTGTAGAGCAGGACTTGCTCTGACATTGATCCGGTAAGCCAGTGGGTGAATGATCGTTCCCGATCCTCGAACGGGCTACGAGCTGGGGAGGCCCGTGTTGTAGTTTTGCTCAAACCGATACCCACACCGTAGATCGAGGCGTTCGCAGTGAACGAAGTACTAGAATGGATCTTCTCGGTCTTCTCTACAGGCGCCTTGGACTCTTTGACACTACGACCATTTTGTATGAGTGTGCCCACGGTTATCGCACAATTTCCGCACCAGCCAATGTAATGGGTCGTATTTGGTCCCCCACGAAGGGTTTCTAGATCGTCTGTCTTGTACCAGTCTTTAGGCATATGTACGTTCCAGAGGTTGCGCCTGAAATCTGAAGACTCTCTCTTATCTTGATCCACGCAAAATAGATGCCATTGCACGTGGCGACGCTCCTTGAGTTTTATTGGGATGAGATATGTATACACTCATTCTAGACAAAATCCTCCTTGCTCAAGCATGGCGATGTCGGTGCCACAGAGCGCGATCATCAAATCAAAAGATATATCAAGTCCGAGAAAGCCTTCCTCCCTTGTCAAAGCTTCTCTTGAGATGACTTTACGGGGGAAGAGAGGATGCCAGCACGCCTCTCGCACCACAAGGTCCAAGGGCAGCAAAGAAATTGTGATCGCACCATCATCTCGTTGCATTCGAGCCTCCGATATTGCTAACCCAGGTTCTGGTGTAGGTCTGAGTGCCGCTGCCAGTGAGGTTAGTAGACTGTCGATATTATCGCCCAGGAGCCAAGGCAAATTCGTAGTTATAGATAAATGGGTTTGTGTATGGGAAAGGGAGTTGGCGTTATCTGTCGATTCCCTTGTAGACTCCATGTCGAAAACTTTCACCGAGAACTCGATCCATGTCGCATTGAACGGGTAAGACGTCGTGCGATGTTCCCCTGCGCCAGTAACGGTAGCTGCAAAATTGATGATCTCTAGTATACCTTTCGAAATCTTAGAAAGCAGTACTCCTCACACGTCAAACATCGGGCGTTCATCCCATCGCCAAACACGATCAAGACATCGTTCAGCCTTTCATACCCCTTACACTCTTGTTGGTAATATTCTTGAAGTTGCCATGTGATGATGTATCTGCTCGAAACTGGTTCGACGCTTCGAAGGTCTTTGATACCCAAAAATAGACCTGTAGACAAATCTGCCCAGTCAGGAACCCTGAAATTTCTGATACGCTGCAGCGATTCGGCCCATTGTCGAGCATTATCCGCACTTTTGGCGAACTCGGGCACATCTAGTATAATAGATGATGAGGCTGGCTTTGGCGTTTCACTTCTTAACCTAGCGAAATGTGTAGCTATGAACATCAGGCCAGCATGTTGATTCTTGAGCTGTGACAGGATCTCACGCATCCCTATCCGGTTCCATCTGACTTCGTTTGGAAGACCTGGATGCGTAACCTTAACAACTGTGCGATCAGACCCTTTCCTCTCGGTAGTAATTTGCTCTCTGTCTTGAGTAGAAATGGATAACGGTAGGCTAGACTGGGGAGCATTGGCCGTCTTATCCTGGGCGTGATTGCGACTTTCGACTTTCGAATCAGATCGTTGTCTTTCCGGCCTGTTCAGTTCGTAGGTCGAACTAAATATTTCCGGCCTGTTCAGTTCGTAGGTCGAACTAAAGGGTATTTCCGGCCTGTTCAGTTCGTAGGTCGAACTAAAGGAGGTCAGTCTTCTCAGGGTACTCTCGTCGTAAGTCAAGTCTCCGTTCAAATTCATCCACAGCACATGAAAAGCAGCTTGACAATCGGCGAGGAAACTCGCGATTATAGTGGAGTTACTGTAGCTAAAGGACTCGACCTGTGAAAGACCAATCATGGCAGACGGGTTTTGGAGCGTTGAAAGCTCCGCCTGGATTAGCAGACATTGCGACAGTATCTCTGCAAATTCGTGGGGGAGCGGCGACGGTTCATTACCCCACGAGTAGTCGAAGAGTGGCGACGGTTGTTCGTCTGAATCGCCCAGGTCATGCAAAGCACCGACCACCCTCTGGACCTCGACTTTAAGGGCAACAAGGTTGTCTTTAGGGTTTGAAGGATCAAGTGGCATCGTTAAATACGTGACGAAGGTCAAAGATGAATGATACCGATCAACAGGTGATGGATTCACACCTCAATTGCACATAACGAAGACTGAAGACTCTAAGGTGAGAAAGAAGAGTAGATACAGGGTGGGAGGTGAGCAGAAACGACCATCACCCAGCTCGCGCGAGGTTAAGGCGGCGCTCACCCGATGCCCGATGGGTGAGGCCGGGGCAGATTTTTGTCTTCTTGGCGTATTATATTCGTTATCCGCTAGCCAAGAAGACACCAATCTGCCCCAGCCTCACCCCCCACCGGGCCTAGGGTGAGCGCCGCTTTGCGCTCGCGCGAGCCTGGGTGCCTGGGTGGTGGCGCCTCGTGAAACGTGGGGGGCCTGCCGCCTAATGGGCTATGCTTATCAGAGAAGCGAAACCATTACGTTGTCGAGTCCACTTTTCGGCTGAGCGAGTTGTGGGTCCGAGTGGTATGGAGAACCAGGTGCAGCTTGCCTCAGTACCTCAGACGTGCTGTTATTGGCCGGCAAGCCGGTCGCTAAGCCCCTTCGGGTTAGCGATGCTGACTACGCAGCGTAAGGGCAGCACGTCTGAGCGCAAAACTCCATAATACGGGCAGCTTTTCACTTTTCTACGAAACAACCACGAACAAAATCTATTAAAACTACTACCTAAACCATTAATTTTTGGGTCGTAAACTACGCTCGGAGCGAGATTTCTACGTTCTATATACGCTAGTCACTTTTTCCTACCGGATTACAGCGTGCGCGTAGGTAAATAACGCATCGACTAATCTAACAATACCAAAATTTTTGCTGTTAATGATTTTGCAGATTATATAGGAAGTCGCCGTGCTCAGGCCTCAAGAATACCTTAGGTATAATAAGTGATCGTCGTCATCGAATTATCTTCCGAGCGTATTCTATAGGAGCAAGGGTATCGTAGATTAGTTTTTGGTATTTGTATTATAATTAGGAAACTATAATCGAGGATACGTATAGGAGGCGTAGTGCCCGTCATGGTACGAGTCGAACGGATTGGTGTTGTCAGGGGCCTGTTACGAACCGTGCGTTCCGGTATCGTATTTATGGATTGATTCTTAATAAGGATGGAGGTGTAACCAATAAGAGGTGAAGCAGGCTTCAAGCGATGCTAAGCGGGTCTGGTATATGATTAGATAATATATGTTCAGTGCCTAGCCTAAGAGATCTATCGCATGTAGTAAACAATGAATAGGAAGTTAAGCACGATACTCCAAGTGGTGAGCAGTACTCCGCATATATAGATATACGAAATCTATACCAAGCGTTCCTGATCGCATTAATCGCACTACGCTCATTGCGCTCATTACGCTCATCATCCATGATCACTTTGATCGCACTAATCGCACTGCGCTTATTACGCTCCCTGCGCTTATCGCTTAACATACCAAGCTTTCAGGGTCCTGTCCGAGTCAGATACTAATTCGCCGACTCGGACTATAACGGGCGCTACACTCCTTGGGCGCATCCTTAATTATATTTCCTAATCGTAATATTAGCTCCCTCTCCCAGATTTCTCGTCCTGAGAAACTATCTATCCTTTATACTACCCCGACGTACTAAACATTTAGATAAACCGTTCGCCGAACGGAACTGGCTAGTAAGCTATCCGAGGTCGTAATACGACTATATTCCCGATGCGTCGCTAGCGGCAAATAGTACTTAATAGGAGCAGAGTCTAATAGGTATTGTCAAGGACAATAGGCTTTCTATGTAATTGAATGATTGATTGGTTGATTGATTAGTTGGTTGTTCTAAGCAAGAGAAGCTTGCTTAGCTAAAAGCTGCTTGCCAAGCGCCAAGCGCTTACTAAGCGCCGAATTCTTAACAAATGCCGGCAATAAAAAAGATATCGGCGTCCTCGTCGATAACTAGCTAAATACACTCGTTAAGAAGCAAATACTAGTTAGGAATTACCTGATAAGGAACCAGCCAACAAGAAACTTCGGGCCCTCCGAGGCCACTAATCCATGTATTTCCTTGGTTAAGACTTCTTAGGCCGCCCGCGCTTCTTCGGCACCGCCGGAGAAGGTATCTCCTAGGATTCCTTCGCATCGTCTTTTCGACGACATCGATTCGGTACTAGTAGCGTCTCAGTATACCTCTTATATTCGTCGACCAATCTCTGAGCATCTCCTAGCTGCTTGATATTCAGCCATTCGTCCTACTAGGCTCCGTAACCCTTCTACTTGACTAGGTACTTTATAGCGAAACCACGCCCCTTCTTCATCGTCCTCTTATTAAGGAGCTTTTCGATTTCGTACGACTTCTAGTCGTCAGTATCTCCCTTGACGAATACTGAAGGCGGCTCCTCTAGGCGCTTTCGGCGGAAAGGATCTGTCTATAGGTGGTAAGCTATTGAGTAGAGTAGCTTAACACCGAGCTTAGTAAACAGCGCTTTCTAAAGATAGCTGGGAAATTTCCGATCACAGTCAGAAATAATGGCCTTAGGCAGGCCCCAGTCAATCTTTCGAAGACGTCGGAGTAGCTATAGTGCCCAATCCTCTGCAGAGAAATTCGTCTTGCCAGGAATTAATGTGATCTTCCGCGAGAACTTGTTAGTAACTGATATAAGTACGTTATAACCTTTCGTTAACAGCGGCAAGGCAAGGATAAAATCAATCGTTAGGGTATAGAAAGGCATCGGAGGTGTTATAATCGATTGGAGCGAGCTATACGATAGATATCTTCGTGTCTAAAATAGCTAGTATTAAGGGCAGTATTGAAGAAAGTCTCGGAGATAATTAGTAAGCTTATATATATACTATTGTCGAGAGATACTCTTATAGTATTTAGTAAAGCCTAGATAACTCCCGGAATGAGCGATTTCTAGGAAGGTCTTAATATAAGATTTCGGAACGCAGAGACGATCAGGCAAGAAGGTATAGTCATCTATAGCGGCGTCGACCTTCTAGATAAGGCCTTAGGGATCCCGGGTAAAAGGAAGCTAAGCGGCGTCCTCGCCGGTATTCTTATTAGAATCGAGGGTATCGATTATCTTCCGCCAGGATTTATTAGCCTAGTATCCATCGAGAATCTATTATTATAACTCTAGACTGAGCTTAATAAGTGCCGAAATCGTGTAGGTATAGCTATATAAGATATCGAGCTGTTCGTAAAGCGAAAGCTCGCCTTGGTCTAGCTTAAAGAAGAAATCTCGATCCGGTAAGGAGGCGTAGTATACTAGAATCTGCGCTTGCGAATGCGAAGGAATAATAACAGTGTTTTTTGTATATACCGGATAGGTAATAGATCGGCCTCGTGTCCTGACTTTAATAGGAATTTCGACTCCGTAGCTTCCAATCGACACTATCGATTTTAAAGCTATAATATCGATTTTCTCAGGGACTATAATATCTATACTAATAAGTAACTTCGCCTTAAGATTATCGACGAGGTATACCTCTCTAGGTACTATTATAGCTATTATATCCTTACTATCTCGCTTCCTAAGGAAAAGGATAGGTATAATACTATACTTATCAGTTTCGTATATATCTAATCCTACTCTACGAACCTTGATAGGGCTTACTATTCTCCGTATCTAAAAGTCGGGAATAGTACGAGAATACTTCCGATCTAGTAGAGTAATACTATATCTAGTATTAAGATATAGTATAAAGATTTCACCGTCAGATAATAACTTGGCGTTAGCTATAGCGTAATAGTAATTACGGAATATATACCTAGTACTAACTTCTTTAGTAGAGTTCGAAGTTAACTAGACGAATTCCTCGGAAGCGTTAGTAACGGGCCTAGACTCGGAAGCTTTAGTAATAGTGCTTAGGTAGGCTTCGGAAGCCTTAGGGACAGTGTCGACGATTTCTTAAGAATCCTTAAGGATAGTATTATAGTTATAGTATACTTCTATACAAGCATCTACATTTGCCACTTAGGGCTAGGGCTACTAGTGGCTTGGCGCATGCTTATACGTAGTTCTTCCATTATAGATTTCTTAATATTATACTTATTATCAATATTATTCAATACTTAAATAGAGAGCTTCTTTCTCCTAACAATTGGTAGTAACGAATACCGTATCCACCAACCAATCAGCTTCGCCTACCTACCCTGATCTCCCTACCTCAATATCGAATTACGCCTACCTATCCTAATCTATTCGCTGAGCAAACGACTCCTTCGCTAGATACTCGTTTGTAGATAGTCTTACTAAGCTATCAATCAATTACATTCTACGCCTACCTACCCTGATCTAGAGACGCCAGCGGTAGTACTCTACTACTAACCAACTATATACTCGTCTACCTGCCCTAATCCAGAGACGCCCGCGGTAGCACTCTACTACTAGCCTACCAAGTCGAGTCTTTTACTAGAACCGTCGACTATATCCTACTCAACTCGCTTACAAGGTAAGTAACCAGCTAGATAAGCTTCTTAGCAAGCTCCTAAAAGAGATAGATATATAAATAGACCTGGTCAGCCACCTACGTCACTACCTAAGGGTATTGCAGCTAGCAGTTCAGCTACGGACGAAAATTCTACTATTCCGCCCTACCTATCGAATCCAGGCCGATATCTAGGCTTTAGCTCTAAATAAGCAAAAACGCTAGACGCAGCTATTGCAGCTGCTGTAGCTGCTACTAATACCTTCACTATGGCCTGAATAGATAAGAGATTCAACTACTTGAATAATACGCTGAGCAATTTATAAATTGCCTCTACTAGACCTAAATAATCTGCCTCAGCAAATCCAGCCAAAGCTTTCTATACCTCGGACTCCTACGGCAACGAGGCCCCACCAAATTTTGGTAGTGAATCATCGGATTTTGGTCAATTTAGAGAGCTAAGTATAGAACCTTTTAGTGGACCTCCACAAAGTCAAATACCTTAACGAAATTTTCAATCTGCTTAATATACTCTACCGCTAAGGTATTATTCAGCCGCTAGTATATACCCTTCTAAGTATAGATGGCGTTAAAAAGACCTTAGAGATTTCAATAGGAAAGATGATAATATCTTTATATTTGTCGCCCGTATTAAATAAACTGCCTATATTAGGGGGCCCCGTAGTATTCAAACGTATATTCCCGCCTTATTTCTAGCTGGAACCATTGCTGAAACCTAGTAGCTATAGGAGCTACTTACTCTATAAAAAGCTAAGATAATAGACCCTACTAATAGTATTGGTGCCTGGACTATAGTACTAGTAGAACGATTTAAGGAGGATGAGTTAATTCGGCTTAGTAAGCTTAATAAAGCTAAATATGGCCGCTCGGATATAGCTGCCAAAAAGGACCCTATCGAATATCTGTATACAATTATAAAGATATATAGAAACGACTCTATTCACACGCAGCTAATAGAATACTTCCTACGCTTCGAAGACTAGCTAAGAATAAACCTAGTCGTTCCTACTAAGTGTTACAGGCGTACCTCGCAGCCTCCTAGTCAGCCCTATCGGACCTTCGGGCCGAGCTCAGGGGTTACTGCCTATATAGATCCTTCGCTCGCTCTACATAGTTTTCCTCCTTAGATTCGATATCCTAGTCTATTCCACCCCTATGACTTGACTCTAGGCGGCACCGTGACATTATATCGAATCTCTATCGTTGACTGGCGATGTTAAATAAGGTATAGTCGCGCGGGTGACTTTAAACAACCGTGGCACTTATAAAGGCACGTGAGTTAAAAGAATGGCCGACTACTCGTACTGGTTACAACTGCGAGTCAAAACAAAGCAGCTATCTACCCCTAACAGTGAGCCTGCTACAATGGCACCGACTAGAGACTAGAATGGAATCGCTAGAGACGGCAGTGAGCACCTACTGGAGTGAGCCTGCTACAATGGCACCGACTAGAGACTAGAATAGAATCACTAGAGACGGCAGTGAGCACCTACTGGAGTGAGCCTGCTTGAATAGCACCAGTAATAGTGAGCCTACTTGAATGGTACTAGTAACAGTGAGCCTGCTTGAACGGCACCAGTAATAGTGAGCCTGCTTGAACGGCAAAGTATAATAATCAGGACAATTCGTCAATTGCACCTCGTTTGAGCTCTGCCCCGTCTATAACTACAATAATCTAACCGACAAGCCAAATAGTGAGCCTGCTGTAATGGCACCACCTAGTAAGCCTACTATAATAGCATTGACTATGCGATGACGCTATGCTCACATCGCACCCCTAACGACCCTGCAGCGCTTACATCGCTATGAGCCAACTGTATATTTCATTTCATTATCATACACTTCTTACGCCTACCGCTCGATGGCCCTTTTACCTACTATCCAACCTATAAGATCACGACCCCTACAAGGCGATGGCAACGCTGGACTAGGATAACTTGGCAAGGTAATAGTAACACCAAGCTAGGGTAAGAGCTAGGAAGCTTGGTAGGACTACATATAGGATGGATACGGTGGAGTATATAGGTGTATATCAATATAGCTGGCAGGGTTGAGATCACGTGATGAGCGCCAAGCATCAGGAACGCCACCAAGTTTAGGGCATGTTTTCGAATGCCTCGATCGATTCAAATTCGGCTACACTTTTGCTTAATATCGCGCTTGATCTACAGCGCGCCTTTTCGGCCCTGGCAGCCACTACTATATAGCCAAATCGATCCGTTTGATATCGCCGCCGCCGCAGGCTAAGATATAGGAGGGGTTTGGAGGCAAAGGATAGCTGTAGGCATCGCGGTCGATGCCTTGTTAGAGAGGGGGGTGATATTATAGGTATACCTCGCAGCCTCCTGGTCAGCCCTATCGGACCTTCGGGCCGAGCTCAGGGGTTGCTGCCTATATAGATCCTTCGCTCGCTCTATATAGTTTTCCTCCTTAGATTCGATATCCTAATCTATTCCACCCCTATAACTTGACTCTAGGCGGCACCGTGACACTAAGTATACTAGTGTTAAGGACTTTATCGATTAATTGGATTCCAAAAAGTATATATAGTTTAATATATATACTTATTTTAGAACTCGGAACTATACTCCGGGCCAATTAGAAAGCTCCCTACCTTCAAATTCAGCTCCGCCTACTAACCGCTACAATATTCAACCGTATATAAGAAGGATAGGATTTGGACATCCAAGATCTAGACCTGCGCCTACTGCCTAAGCAGAGTAATATACCTGTGCTAAGCTACCTAAACCTGGTATATCTCAGCCGAGAAATGGCGTTTACTATGCAAACCCGGTAGTTGAATCTATAGCTTCTAGTACTAGCAGATTTACACCGTCCAGCTCGTATACACTACGTATATTTAGTAACATCTATAATAACGGTAACGTTAGTAACTCTAGCGAAGAAGTATAAGGCTACTATATAGACGTTGGTTGGGGTTGTAATGTTCCTGTATATACGCACGTTTATGATAATATATAAGCTATAAACCCCTACTGTCGCTGTGGCAACGAGGGTGTCGCCATTTTTTCTCTTTTTGGCGGTAACTATTATAGTTATAGTATACTTCTATACAAGCATCTATATTTGCCACTTAGGGCTAGGGCTACTAGTGGCTTGGCGCATACTTATACGTAGTTCTTCCATTATAGATTTCTCAATATTATACTTATTATCAATATTATTCAATACTTAAATAGAGAGCTTCTTTCTCCTAATAGATAGTATTAACGATTCCCTTCGTCGGAAATCCCTAGTAAGTCGTTAATACAGTAGCTTAACCTTTGCCGGAATTACTAAAGTATTTATAGAGTAGATTCTTGGACGAAAAGGCCTAGAGACAATGTCGGTATCGGTATATCTTAGAAATTTTCGACGTTACTATAGCAGCTGAAGCTATTATAGTAGCGTTACCGATGAAATTCTCGGCGTCGTAATCCTACTATAGCTCGTAGTAGTCGAGATCTTCGTCTCCGTAGTAGTTACCGCTATTATTATAGGATGGATCGAAATTAGCGTTCTGCTGGTCCTGGGTAGGAGACTAGTCGGCTTTAGACGGTCTATTAGAAGCGCCTTTAGAGACTTTATTCGCTTAGTAGGTAATTCCTAAACGAGGAAATCGACGGTCTCGATTTTGGAAGCCTCTATTTAGTCTATTTAACGGCCTTCTAGATCCCGTGTTATTATTACTAGCTTGAGAATTCTACTAATTTAAAGACTAATTTATGAAACCTAACGAGCCGCCTTAGTTTCCTATAGTAATCTAGAGCGGTTAGTAAGTAGAAGGCAAGGCAGAATTTTGCGAACGAGAAGCCTATATTAGCGTATTATTTGGCTAATAGGAAGAACTATTAGCGAAGCTATTACCGTAAAGATTATTGTACGATAGCTACGGAAATCCTTAGTAGAGTTATCGCTACTCGTACTAATAAGGAAATAGTAATCTAGAAAATCTACCTTACTAACGATTACTAGACTAATACTAACTAGATCTTATCGACCGCCTATCGACTTACTAATTCTAAGAATATTATTCTCGCTGATTTAGCCGAGCAAGCTCGAACCATAAATTGGCCTTGGAGTCGACCTGATCTAGGAATTACTTAAGCGTTATTAATAGTATTAGTTTAGAGATATAAAGGCGAAATTCAAGCTATATATTATTCTAAGTAACTATAAGCTAGTTATATTCAGTAAGGAGCTCGGCCGCCCTAGCGTGTCGCCGAATATTCTATACGTAAGTACAAGGATACTTACTATTCCTAGTATCGGCTATAGTATAATACTCGGTCTATAAAGCCTATACTACTACTATAGGTTACTCCTTAAAACGTTTAACGAGTATCTCGACCTATAACTAAAGATTAGCTCTCCTGAGTAGACTCTTATTAAGCTCTAAAAGCTTATCTATATACTAGGCGAGAGCCTCCCCTTAGAAGTATAGTAGTAATACTTCGATAACTTTAGACTCGCTTTTAGTAGTAGCGATATCTTTTAATCTATTAATAAAGACGTAGATATTATAGAAGATAGTCCGATTATTTTCGGTGTCGACTAGACCTTCGTAGGCAAAGAGGTTGTCGAAGAATCCGATTTCTTCCGGCTTTAAGGAATAGCTACTACTACCGGTATTCGCACTCGCTCTATCTATACCTAGATCCCCCGGAGGTCCCGGAGGGCCTCGCTCCCCAGGCTAAGATAGGTATTTATATATATACTATATAATAGCGGCGTTGATAATAGCTTGTATTTTAGGTATAATATTAGTACCTATATTATCTCTGAGAATAGAAGGTCTAGTAGGCTAATTATAGATGGTTTCTTCGGCGGAGGTTACTCTTATAGTAGTAGTACTACTACTAGAAGGATTTGAGGCTGTCGAAGAAAGCGGCGTTCTAGGAGGAGTACTTCCCGTAGAAGGTAGTTCCTAAAGAAGTCGTCTAGAACGCTCGGTATCTTTCTCGAATTTAGTTAGAGCGGCTCTAAAAATAGAATGATCTAGAGCCTAGTCGGATAGCTAGGATAGTACTTTAATAGACTATAATCTAGTTTAGTAGTCTTAGGTACCTAGAATACGGCCTTACTAGGCGGGTCTAAAATTATTCTTGATAAGATAAGAAATAATATAGCGAGTAAGATTGCTAACGGCCTCGGCGTAGAAGTATTCTAACTTAATAAAAAGCGATAACGATAGCGTTACGGCTGACCGGGTTATAGCTTAAGGAAGCTATAGTAAAGACTTCTTATAATAGTAGGTATTAAGGATATAGAAGACCTTTTGAGGAGAAACGCGTAGTATAGATTCTTTTCCCGGTAAGTGCCTATAATACTCGACGAGCTTGAGGTGTTAGTATAGGCGGAAGTAGTACTAAGATAGCTAGGGCTTGTAGAGGCTTTAGAGGAGCTACTGGCGTAGCGGAAGGATAGAGAGGATAGGGAGGATAGGTGGCTACTATATAGCTAGTACTTCGGCGACGCTAAAACTGGTGCTTATCCGGCGTTCCTAGGAACGGCGACGAGCTAGTTAGATCTTTAGATATCTATCGAGTAATTGGAATAGTACTCGGCAAGATATAAGACCCGTTACTACTATTTGTCAAGGACAATAGACTTTCTATATAATTGAATAATTGATTAGTTAATTAATTAGTTAGTTATTCTAAGTAAGAGAAGCTTACTTAGCTAAAAGCTACTTGCCAAGCGCCAAGCGCTTACTAAGCGCCGAATTCTTAATAGGTATTCTAACTATATAGATAGTAGTAGAAAATACGACCTTATAGTATTACCCCTTAAGATACGTCGTATCAAGAACGAACGAAAGGAATTATAGGCCTAACTAAAGACTACGCGCGAAGAGCTGGCCTATTATATAGAAGAGACTATACGTCTTTAGACTAAATTGATATATCTCTAGATATAATATAAATATACTAAAGATAAAAAGCGGAAGGTAGTAGACTAGGAGATATAGAATATTAAGGAGTTAGAGGAAGACTAGAGGTCCGCTCTAAGTACTCCTGATAATCTAATATTTTACGTCTTATCCGAACGATTTAACTTCCCTAGTAGGCTAGATACTCTTGAGAGTTTTAACTAGTCTTCTCTTATCTCTAATAGAACTCATATAGATATTCCCTACAGTTCCCCGCAAGGTTCCTAAGAGGTTCCTACATCTGCGAATTATATTTCTACCTCGGGGGTACCTCAGTGGCCTCCGAGGCTATGAGTAGGGTGTGCCAGAAAGCTAGCTCAGGAGCGCCTCTAGAGGCCACTAAGGCACCCCGAGGCAGTTACAAGGCAGCCCTAAATCGATTCCGTTGGGCCCCAGATTTAGAGGCCACCCGCGCAAAGGTTATGCGATAAATCAGTCTGAATCAGGGCCCCGTAGATGCCATATTACGCGAGTTATTCGACTACGCAGCGTTGAAAGGTTGAAGTTTGGGGCTGCGGGCGCTAGGAACGCGCCCAGCAACCCGCCTAGCAACGCGCCCAGCAACGCGCCTAGCAACGCGCCTAGCAACGCCCCAAATAACGCGCCTAGAAGCAGCGCGTCCAGCGCCCAGATATTAACAAAGCTAAGGCCTTAGTAGCCCTCTAACGAGCGCTATAAACGTCAGCGCAATTAGTGTAATCAGCGCAAATGCGCAAGTCCACCGAATACGTATAGATTTACGCCGATGACATGTGCTGTAGAGCCTGCACAGGCGCGCGCACCCCCCCGCGAGAACTTTGGCTGAATCGCCCGAATCTAAGCAGATATTGGGGCTGCGACATGGCGCTGCTGGGTGGTGAGGCTCCCGAGCGCTGCCGCCGATCATGGAACATCACGGCTTTCGGGGTTAAGCTTCTGGGCGCTTGGTGTCGAAGCTTGGCTACTCGGGCTGCCTTAGAGCTGCCTCTGCTGCCTCGGAGCATTGCGCGTTGGGCTGAGGCAGCGGGGGCACCTCTAGGAGCTCCGGGCGCTATCCGCGGAAGCTAATATTTGCCGAGGCAGAAATAATTTGCAGATATAGGTATTCTCCGTTTCGTTATACCCTTTCTACTTGACTAGATAGAACTAATTCTTCCTATCTAGGATCCTCTTAACCTTATACTCTATTTCTTCTTCGATATTATAATAGAACGTTTCTTATAGCGGTATATTAGAGTCCGCTAGTTCTAAGAGTAAGATATAAAATACCGGATATACTTTAGCGTTAGATAGTAGTTAGAGTTTATAGTTAACTAGTCCTTTTAAACGTTTAATTAAGAATAGTCTAACCTTAATATAATCTAGTTTCCTATTTAGTCTCGTTATTCTTATATTTTTTATTAGGAGATATACTTTATCCCTCTCTTTTAGCTAAGGAATATTCTTTCTTTTCTTATTAATCTATTCCTTTAACCTACCGTTCGAGCTTTTAATAGACCTTTATATATCCTTATATAAATTCTTAAGCTCCTTGTTACGACCACGTTGCGTGCGGTATATCGTATATAGATTGATTCTCAATAGAGATGGAGGTGTTACTAACAAGAGGTAAAGTAGGCTTCAATATATACTAAGCGGGTCTAGTATATAATTAGATAATATATATTTAGTGCCTAGCCTAAGAGATCTATCGTATATAACCAAGTATAAGTAAGATACGAAGTTAAGCACGATGCTCCAAGTAGTAAATAGTACTCCGTATATATAGACATATGAAATCCCTACCAAGCATTCTCGATCGCACTTCTATTATTACTATTATCATTCTTGATTATACTAATTACACTACTATTATTACTATCGTCGCTTAGTATACTAAGCCTTAGGGTCTTGTCCGAGTCGGATACTAATTCGCTCGACTTAGTGCTAAGCCCGTTCGACAACGTTCGACAACTATATATTCAAGATAGCACGGTTATGGCTTGTAATATTAGCTCCCTCTCCTAGATTTCTCGTCCCGAGAAACCATCTATCCTTTATACTAGCCCAACGTACTAGATAATCCGCTAACCCCTCTATCCGATCGAAGGAACTCGCTACTAAGCTATCCGAGTTTGTGATACGGCCGTGTTCCCGATACGTTGCTAGTAGCAAGTAGTATCTAATAGGTACAGGTTCTAATAGATACTCTAGTTATATAGGTAGCGGTAGGAAGTGCGACCTTATAGTATCGCCCCTTAAGATACGTTATATCGAAAAACGGCGAAACGAACTTCGTTTAGAGCTGGATAACGCGCTCGCGAAAGTTATACGTGTCTAATTATAACTAAATACTATAGAGGATAAAAAGAAGAAGATAGTAGATCGAGAGTTATAGAATATTAAGGAGCTAGAGGAAGACTAGCGGTCTATTCCTAGTATCCCTGACGACTAGATATTCAATATCTCGTCCGAATAGTTTAGCTTCCTAGACAGAACTAATTTATCCTCCTTCCCGATCGTTCCCGGAACTTCTATAGAAGGTCCTAGTAGTTCCGGAGGTTTCTAAGAGGTTCCTAGATATTTTCGATATCGTTATACCCTTTCTATTTAACTAGATACTTCTAATTAACCTAATTTAGAATCCTCTCGACCTCGAACTCCGTTTCTTCTTTAATATTATAGTAAAATATTTCCTATAAGGGTATATTAGAGTCTGCTAGCTCCAAGAGTAAGATATAGAATACCGGATATACCTTGGCGTTAGGTAGAAGCTTAAGTTTATAGTTAATAGATCTCTTTATCTATTTAATTAAGAATAGTCTAACCTTAATATAATCTAGTTTCTTACTTAGTCTTATCGTTCTTATATTTTTATTAGAAGATATACTTTATCCCTCTCTTTTAGATAAGGAATATTCTTTCTATTCTTATTTATCTACTCCTTTAACTTACTATTTAAGCTCTTAATTAATTTCTATATATCTTTATATAAATCCTTTAGCTCTCCTACCTTTACTAAGGCTTTTTCTATATTAGATCCTTTCCTTAGATCTAGAAATATATTTATATTCTTTCCGTAGTTAGTAAAGAATAGTATTAGTCCTATTATATCTAACCTCTTATCGTTATATACTAATATCGCGCTTCCCCAAATCTTGCTAAGAACTTCTAATTTGCTAGACGCGCGGATAGGGCTGAAATTAGCCTATTAGTAGAATCAGTAAATAGCGCCCGCTAATAGGTCGATTTCAGCGTAATCAGCAAATAGCGCTCGCTAATAGCGTGATTTCAGCGTATTCAACAACTCTAGCTTGCTAATAGCAGGATTAGCAGGATTAGCAAGTATTTAGCGAATTACGTAATTAATAACTAAGCAAAATATTGATTTTCTATAATCGTCGCCATCGACGGCAGTGACTCCCCTAGAGCCCTATCAATACCAGCTGAAAACGGACCCCGGAATCGTGCGATTGGGCCCAAATTCTCGCGGGGGTGATGTTCGTAGCTACCCTAGGGGTTTAGTTGCGGCGTCGTAGTATCGTAATCATTGCGCGCGGTCGCATGTCTTCGGGGATGATTTTTGGTTGCTGCTTGGAGTTGCTAATAGTAACCGGAGTTGCTAATCCTATTGATTTCTCGGCCCGCAATTGATATAGGATATAGACCCTAATCGCTATACGGCCTACTAGCAGCGCAAAACTAGCTGTAACGCTAATAATATAATCTTTTGGGAAAGCGCGATGAATTATACTATTAGAAGTAGTAAAATCTAGTTGCCCTGTTTCTAGTTCACGTAATATCTTAAGTATACTTCTATTATTTGATTTGCACGTTCTATCTATCTATTAGTCTACGGATAATACGCTATTAACATCCGAAGTTTCGTTCTAATTACTACTAATAGCGTTCTCTAGTAGTTAGACGTAAATAACTTATCTCTATTAGATATTATCGACTTAGATATACTATAATCTCTTACTAGCTTATCGAGTAATATAAAAGCTAGCTAATCTACTTTATAGGTTTCCTTGAATAGTATTATAATTATATATTTAGTAAGTTTATCTATAATAACTATAATTGAATTAAAGGTATCCTACGTAGCTAGGTCCTTTAAAGGTAGTAGTTTAACTATAAAGTCTATTATAATATTATCCTATAGTAACTCTAGTATAGAAGTAAATTATATTTATCCGTACTTAGCGTATTATATAGCTTAATTTTGCTAGTACTCAATATATTCTTTAATACGCGCTCGAAGCTTTAGCGTCGCGTATCCTCGTCCTAGAAGTTCTATAGTCTTAGATACCTCTAGGTAACCTTATAAAGGGTTATTATAGTAATCCCTAATTACTTCTTCAACGTATATATTAGGTAAGTAGGTCTTATCCTAGTATTTAAGTAATAATAAATCCTACTAATCCTTTCGTAGGTTTATTACGAATATATCGTTATTATAGGCCTTTACAATCTTATTAGTTATATTAGGTCCTAATATACGAAGGGTTATAGCTAATATCTAGTATAGTACTAATAATCTATCCGTCTCCTTCTTTAGAATTAGTTATTCTATAATATTCTTTTCTACTATATAGTCTAATCGCCGGCTAAGGGTATCTACTTAACTATTATCCTTTTCTAGGGTATAAGTTATCTTGAACTTATATTGACCTAATAGTTCTAACTATTAAACTTATCTTCTATTTAACTCCTTTATTATTATAAAGTTAAGAAGATTCTTATAGTCTATAAAGATAGTTAGATCTAAATAGCTCTTTATATATACTCGCTAGTTCTAAAGTATATAAACTATAGTAAATAGTTCCTTATCGTATATATTATAGTTCTATTCTACTACTAATATCTTCCTTAAATAGTAGGTAACTAGATACTACTTTTAGTCCTTTATTTAATATAGATATACTCTAATTATAAGATCCGAGATATCTATTTTAATATAGGCTAGTTCGTTAGCCTAAAAGGTATAGAGTACTAGTAGATCTATATATACTTTCTTTAATATATTAAATAATTTCTATTAGTCTTTTCTCTATATAAATCCGATATCCTTCTTTATAATATCCGTTAGAGATAGTACCTTCTTAGAGTAGCCCTCGATAAACTTCCTATTAAAGTTAGCAAATCCTAAGAAGCTTTATACTACTTTGACGTTCTATAGTATAGACTATTCCGCTATAGCTTTAATCTTATCTAGGCTTATACTAATACCTTCTATACTAACTATAAATCCTAGAAATTCTACCGACTATTAATAAAATTTATACTTTTCTAGTTTAAGGAGAAGTTTTACTTACGATAGGTATCTAAGGACGTCCTATATATATATAATATATTCTTCCTTATTCTTAGAATAAATTAGTATATTATCGAGGTACGCTATTACTATTTAATCTAAGTATACTTGTATAATATTATTAATAAGTACTTAGTAGGTTACTAGTACATTAGTAAGTCTAAACGGTATTACTAGATACTTATAGTAGCTATATCTCGTCCTAAAGGTAGTTTTCTATTCCTCGCCTTCCTTTATCCGAATTAGATTATATATACCTCTAAGATCTAGTTTAGCAAATATTTTTGCCTTTCCGAGCCGATTCTATAGCTCTTCTATATTTAGTAATAGATATCTATTCTTAATAGTAATATTATTTAACTTCTAATAGTCGATATCTAGTCTTAAGCTTCTATCCTTCTTTAGTATAAAGAGGATTAGATAATCTACTAGTAATTTAGATTCTTGAATAAATCCCTTTTTAAGGTTCTCGTCGATATACCTATAAAGTACCTTAAGTTCCTTTTCTAATAATATATAAATAGGTCTAAATATCGGCTATTTACTAGGTTCGAGTTCGATCTTATAATCCTATAGCTAGTACCTAGGTAATACTTCTATATTCGTCTCTTCCTCGAATAAATATACCTACTTATTATATTCCTAAGGGATAGAGGGTATATTAGTTCCTCTTCTAACTCTTACTTTATTATCCTACTAACCTTTACTAGTAACTATAGAGTTAGACTACCCTTTAGTACCGTCCTTATATAAAGCTAAGGTAATATATACCTCGACCGGTCTTCGGTTCGACTTCTTATCTACTATTAAACGCTACTAATATATAGATATAATCCTAGTAATATTACCGGATTAATCTATCTTGAGTACTCCTCGAGTCTAATTAATTATTAGGTTATACTTCTTTAACTAAAGTATTCCTAAAATTATATAATAGGTAGTATTACGGGCGTATATATATAGGAACCACTTACTATAGGTCTTAACGGTACTTCTTAGTACGACTACGTACGTCTTAGCCTACTAGGGGCTTGGCATTTGTAGCAATACCAAGTATCGCGTATATATACTTCTTCTTCTCTCCTTAGCTTAGTTATCTTAGTCAATTACTACCTATATAATTCGCTCTATACTGGCTATATAATAGGTAGCTATTCTAATAATATTAAAGGTAATCTCCTTATAGTAGCGCTAAATTATAATAGATAACGAAAGTATCTCTTCGTCTACCTTTTCTATTAATAGTATTAACCCGTTAGCTATCTAAAGGTTATACTATTATAACTTCTTTCGAGTTAGTATTCCTATTATCTATACTAAGTCTCGCGAGATAAAGTTCCTAGTAGCTCTAGAATCTATTATCGCAACGGTCCGCTATCTATTAATAATTACCGGTATCTTTATATATATATCGTATTGCGCGGAATATAGATATTATTTAGGGGTTAATATATTAATCTCCTTATAGCTATCTCTACTATAAGGGATTACTCTTTTCCTGCTTATAGGAGTAGAAATCTAGCTTCCGACTTCGACTATATATATTTTACATAGTTATTATATAAATAAGTATACTATTCTAACTAGTTATAGTTCTTAGAGTACGGGTTATAGTTTAAGTCCTTTCTAAGTTTCTCTAACTATCTCTTATTATATCCTAGGAAGAACTAGTAAATTCTTTTTATTATAAGGTACTATAGATATTCGTCCTCTTAATAATAGTTATAAAAGTTATATCCGTAGGGTAGTACCCTTATTAGTCCCCTAGCTATATTCCTTAGTATACTATACTATATATAGTAAAGCGATATATATTCTTCCTATAGTATACTCTTATAACTACGATAGTTTCGATCTATCCGATAGTCTTTTAAGGTATATTCCTATTCTAGTTCCTTAGAGTCTTCTTTCTTCTTTTCCTTAGATATAGTAGTTTTAGGTACTACTTTCCCTAGTAGTTATATTTCTTCCTACTTAGCTTCTAATATACTAAGAGCTTCTTTCTACTCTAGGTCTATCTTACTCTTATCCTAATTCTACTTAGATTCTTCTTCTTAAGCCTTACTACCGTCTTTAGTATTTAGGTTATCCCTATAGTATTCCCTAATACGTATATTAAATTTCCTTATAAAATCGTTATTATTATTTTTAGATTCTTTATTAAGCTCTTCTTATATTATTCTATTATACTAGGAACTAATATCTTCTTTAACTTTATTCTATACTAGTAGAATCTCCTTAGGCGTACTATCTATATTATCCTAGATATATACTTTCTCTAGTATATTTAGCTATAGTCGATATACTATATTTTTTAACTTGTAGTCTCTAGTAAAGTAGCCCGGTTTACTATAGCTATAATACTTTAGTATTTTCTTATTACCCTCTTACTACTTCTTATCCCTTATAGGCCCTCTAAATACTTACTTTCCTTTCTTCTCTATAAAGTCTAGTTCTATAGATATATACCTATAGGGGTTATATTCTTTATATACTAGGTAATAGCTCTTCGATTTAGTAAAAAAGCTTAAATATTCTATTCTATCGACTCCTCTATTATACCTTTTTTCTATAGTTCTTTTAAATAGCTTATTATTAATTTCGATTACTTCCTTAATTAACTTATCTAGGGTATTAATAATAATCCTCGATCTTATAAGCTTATCTTTAATATTATCCTTAAGGCCTCTTCGGTATATAGTTATTAATATATTATCATCCTAGTTAGTCTTTACTATATATTACTAAAATTAAGTCGAGTACTCTAATATAGATTTCTTCTAGGTTATATACTAGATAGTTTATATTACTATATTAACTTTGTTTAATAGACCGAATATATAGCGGATTTCGAGTCTAAATATAGCTATACTCTCTATCTATTATTTAATTTTGCTATCTTTATTATTATCTTCTATATAATTCTTTAGAAACGAATTAACCTACTTTTAGGCTCTTCTATATAAGTAAGTAATAGTAAAGATAAGATATTATTATATAGGTATAAGGTCTCCTTAGAACTTTAAGTAAAGTAATATCTAGGATAGCTATTCCTCGAGCTTATCTCTCTCTCTATAGTATAAGTTAGGCTAGGCTATCTTAATATATCTACTAAGTCCTTTATTAATAGTTAGGTATTATTATCCGCTTCCTCCTTCTAAGGAGCTTAGGGTAGGTACCCTAGGGTCTCTTAGTATAGTACTTATCCTTAAGGGTACTTAAAGTATTATAACTATATTATATACTATATATCGTATATAGATTAATTCTTAGTAGGGATAGAGGTATATAGAGTAAAAGGTAAAGCAGGCTTTAATATATACTAAGCGGGTCTAGTATATAATTAGATAATATATATTTAGTATCTAGTCTAAAAGATCTATTATATATAGTAAATAATTGAATAGTAAATATAAAGCAAGTTAAGCACGATACTCTAAGTAGTAAATATCGCTCTATATATATAGTAATAGGAAATCCCGCCAAGCATCCTATAATTAGGATAATTAGACTATAATCTAACCAATTAAACTTATAATTAGAATAATTAGCCCCCGATTATAATAATTATCGCTAGAGTTACCTATTCTACCCGAAGTCCGTTGTACTTCGCGATAGTCCTATTAGAACCCTCTAGTTCTAATACTTACGCGCCGATAAGTATTACTTATTAGTATACTATTAAGCTAGATATTAAATATAGTAGATTTTACTAAAGGCCCGGAGTATTATTTAGGACGACGAGGATATTAACTAGCCTTCTAGTAGAGGTAGAAGGAACTTATATCTAGCTATAACTCTAGTATAAATAGTATATATCTATATAGCTCTAGTATAAGTTAGTATAAATATTTCGGGATTAATAAAGCCGAATAAGTAATATAAAAGCGAGGGCTATAGAGATTTTTTCGGTAGTACTTTTTATATATTTATTACGGTATCTTTCTTCTAATAATAGATTATAGCGAAATTCGAAGTAATTCCGTACTTATAGCCAATAAGATTAGCCCTATATTCTATATTCCCTCTCTTAGCTAGCGCCTTTAACTACTAAAACTTGAATTTATATTGTAACTTCTTCGTACTACTTCCCTATACAATATATATTATATAATATCAAGATGATTTTATATATTTTAGAGTCAATTATTAGCTTGCTTATATATTAAGAATTTTTAGAATTAGCCTATTTACGTAATAGTTATAAGTAAAAGAAGCGTTTTCGCTATATTTTATAGATAGCGCGAGCTCGGTAGTAAATGCCAAGCATTAAGCTTGGCGTCCCCCGAACCCTCGAATATTAAAAGTTGAATATACTACGTACTTCTTTACGCCATATATATTATATAATATCGAGATAATTTTATAAGTTTTAGAACTAAGTATATACTTTCTAATACCGTCGAAATCTTAAAATTAGTCTACTTATATAATAGTTATAAGTAAAAGATATATTTTTACTATATTTTGTAGGTAGTATAAGCTTAGTAGTAAATACCAAGTATTAAGCTTGGCGCCCCCGGACCCTGGAATATTAAAAGTTGAATGCGTACTATAACTTCTTCGTAGCAATGCCCCGCCTTATATATATTATATAATATCGAGATAATTTCATAAGTTTTAGAACCAAGTATGTACTTTCCGACGCCGTTCGAATTTTAAAATTTAGTTAAAGTTTAGCTAAGGAAAGCTTTAAAAACATGTTTTTGCCTACGGAGTTCCCTGAAGCTACCACCGCAGTCACCCCCGAAGTGCCTCCGGAGTACTCAAATATTTAACACTTAATAACTTTCGATATATTAGGGTTAGGGCTTAGCTTTATATATATTAAATATATTATAAATATAGGGCTTTCTAATTCCGCTTAAATTATTAAAATCGAGTATAAAATAAGCGAGATATAGTAGGTTTTACGGTAATCTTCTATGAAGATTACGGGTACTAACTTGTAGTAATATACTTTATTTTGCTTCGCGAAGATTATAATACCTTACCTTACTTGACTTACCTATACTCTATACCTTTTATATACGATATTATATTAAGTATAATCTATATCTTTTTCCGAATACGAATTCGAGCTATAAGAAGACTATACGGAAGAAAAGAATATAGAAGCTAAGTTTATTATTCCCTTACCCTTATATAATAGCTACTAGACTATACCTTTTAAACTAAAAGATTACTATTACGCCGAAGCTATTTTGTAGTACTATCTATCTAAAGATAACAACGCGCGGTTTATTCTTTACAGGTTACCTTCTATTAACGAGCTATTAGAATATCTATAATATCAAAACGAGGAGACCGTATTATCTAGGTTAGGATTTAGACCTAATATTAATTAAATCGTTGGAACAATTAACGTATATATTATTCCGAGATACTCTATTACCGTAAATACTAAGCTTCTATCTATTATTATAGAACCTAAGGAGCTAGTAAATATATTATAGAATTTTATAAACGATCCTTTTAAGGTAACTTTTAGAGAATTTATTAGTCTCTTAGCTTATCCTATTAATAAAAACCTATATATAGAGTTATTTATTTACTCGGACTTATACTAAGGTCTTAACCTTTATACCCTCTAAATTAATTATACGTATTTTCTATAACTAGTACTATAGTATACTAACTACCTAAATTAACTAGAAGAGAGGCTAGATCTAAAGAGAGAGCTCGATAATCTCTAGGATACTCTAGTCCTTCCTTTCCGTAAGCCTACTAGTCTATTTAGTAAGCTTAAATCTTCGAAAGGATACCTCTCTACTAATAAGTTCATTTATATTAATTTACCTACCCTTAAGATCCTCTTTAGTAATAATAATTCCCCTACTTTAATAAAGCTACGCTCTAGTATTCCGATATATATCTACTAGAAAGAAGGAGATAGAGACTAGATAGGTAATTAGAAGGTTAATAACTCTCTACTTTACGACAAGCCTAATTATAATATAATAGTAGACGAATCTATATAGCTACTAACTAGTATTAATCTTTTATTGCTTTAGGTACGTCGGCAAAATCAAACCCGGCCCTAGCACTCTCGGGCCAAAGCGCGAGCTGCTTCGGGGGCCCAAGGCGCCCCGGGCGCCCCTCGGGCCAAGTCACGTGTTTTCAGCCCTATATAATTTTTTTGATGTTCAATAATCGACCGGAGCACTCGGGAACCCCCCTCTAGAGCAGCCCTGGGGGTTAGCCCCAACGCGGTGCTGGAATCGATCGATTCGGGCGATTTCCTCGCGGGGTAAATGTGTGCGACCGCGTTGCGACAGCGTTGCAATAGCGGTGCGTGACAGTAGTGCGTGAAAACAGTGCGCGACAGTATTGCGCGATAGCAGTACGCGACAGCGGTACGAGGGTGTAGTAGTGTGCGCCTCGTGGGGGTTTGCCAAGGGTAGCTGCAAGACTAGTCAGGGGGTTTCCGACGCTATCTTTTACTAATTAAAAGTTGGCCTAGGGCCTATACGGGGCGCCCTTAGCCGTGATTGGCGTGGCCCCGGACGCACGTCGGACCGGTTTCTAGGTGAGGCGCCCGAGCGGCCCCGGGCGCCCGCCGGGCGTCTGGGGCCACGTTCGGGCCACGTTCGATTTTGCCGACGTAGCTAATATTACTAAGAATAAAGTAATCTCTTAGATAGAGCGCTATAAGAGATAGTCTACGATCTTCTATTTAAGGGACCTACTACGTTTAGAATAGACGAATTATAGCTAGGTAGTAAAGTATTACGATAGCAAGATAGAAAAATAGGTCTATAAGGTTCCGTTTAGATATATAGAGATATATAGAGATAAAGAAAAGCGGTCGTATAATATAGACTAGGAGGATTTCACTAGGGTAAAGATATATAATAAGTATACTATTATTAACGACCGAGTTTATAAAGTTTAAGCTACGCCGAGTAAGGCTATAGAGATAGCTTTAAAGTTAAAGTTAAAGTATAAAGAGGGAAGAAATATATCGGGCCCGTCGTCGAAGTATTAGAAGGTAGGAATACTACTAAAGGAGTTAGTAATCGAGGTAAAAGGAAAGGGCGAGAAGACTATACTAAGGAAGGATACTACGTAGTAGCCTATCTAGGAGCCTCTACTACCTCTAAAAAATACTATACCCGTAAAATAGAAGCCGAATATAATTCTTATTAATAGCGATAAAGATAAAGAGGAGCTACTACTAGACAATAATATAAAGGATAAGCTTATCGCTACCCTAACTCTAGATAATAAAAACCTTAGGAAGAATTTATAAATTGCGGAAGGAAAGATAGTAGCTATAGCGTAGCTACTTGAAGGATTTTATAAGGTATTCAATAGCTACGCTATATATATATTTAAATAGAGTAGGATTATTACCTACTAGAAATTATTTATACTATAGACGAAGGTTTCTATATAAATATTAAAGATATAGAGTACTTTTAAAGCTACAAAGAACGAAATAGACGAACTTATAGATAATTAGATATACTATAATAGTATCGCTAAGCGTATTAACAACGCTATAGTTCTTTTTACCGATACTTTCCCTACTATATTAAATATTACCTTTATAATAGTTTATTTAAGAGCTAGAGATAAGCTCCTTTAGAGAACTTTACGAAGCTAGTAGAAGATAGTAATATCGAGCTTAATATTCGAGGAGAGCTATATATTATCGAATAAATATGGCTAAGAAAAGGCACGGTACTAATACTCTACCTATCGACTTTTTATTCCTAATAATAGTAACTATAAATAATAGTAAGCTATTTCTTTCCTTCCTAATAATAGTAACTCTAAATAATAGTTACCTAGTTTTCTTGATAACGACGACCCTGAATAATAGTCGGCCAATTCTTCCTTTCTACGATAGCTCTATATAGTTAAGCTAAGCCTTTATAATAGAAACATCGTAGTCGTACGGAATCTCGACACTAGCAATATAATCCTCTTAATATATATAGCTTCTTCTAGCTTCTTGATGCCTCGTAGGCGAACGGTATCTTTCGGCGGGGGCAACTATTATAGTTGCTAGATTAGTTAGTAAGCGCTTGCGCTTTGCCTTATATATTTCTTCCGCTTAGTAGCTAGAAGGAATAATAATTTATTCAATCCTAATAACTTATTTATTGTAATTGCTTTGCGCGTTGTATATATATCCTTACTAAGACTCTACTAAGTATAGTTTAGTAATTAGTAGTTAATCTAAAATATAGATTAGTATTTAGTAGTTAATTAATTTTAAAGTATAATATATATAGAGGCTTCTCTTCTATAGTTATTTACTAAATTATATATTTATCTTGGAATATTTAATTAATTAATATTAAATATATTCTACTATTTATTTAACTCTAATATATCGAGTTTAGTATCTTTACCTTCTACTAAATTACCTTTTATCTACTATTTAGTTAGTATCTATTTAGGTAATCTATACTAATAGTATATACTTGATAGTAAATACTAAATATTTCGCTTAGCGCGCTCTATATATAACTATATTTATAGTAATATTTTACGCTATATATACTATATAATTACGTAGTTTCAAAATAATAGAATAGACTCTATACTTTCTAATACTATTCGAATTTTAGAATTTAGAATTTAGCTAAGGAAAATCTAAAAGTAGTAATTTTACTTATAGAATACTCTAGATCTAGCTCGAAGCTATCTTTAGAGCCGTCTCTAAAGTATCTCTAAAGAACTAATATCTTTAACTCTTAATAACTTTAACTCTATTAGATTTAGTATTAATTAGTAAGTTTATATATAGCTTAACTATAGATAAGATATAGTTTAGTAACTAATATCTTATTGATTTTAAAATATAGTTTAGTAATTATAGTTTAGTAATCGATACTTTATTAATTCCAAAGTATATAATATATATAGAGGCCCCTCTTCTATAGTTACTTATTAAGTTAACTATTTACTTCTACTATTTACTTCGCTCTAGTATATCGAGCTTAGTGTTACGAACCGTACGTACCGGTATCGTAGTATAGATTGATTCTCAATAGGGATGGAGGTACAACCTTACAAGAGTATAAAGCAGGCTTCAAGTGATACTAAGCGGGTCTAGTATATAATTAGATAATATATATTCAGTGCCTAGCCTAAGAGATCTATCGTATATAATTAGATACAATAGATATAGGAAGTAAATTGAGTACGATACTCCAAGTAATAAGTAGTGCTCCGTATATATAGCAATAGGAAATCCATGCCAAGCATTCATGTTCAAACGAATCGAATATCGATTCGTCTGAACTATATCCGAGTCGAACGAGTCGAATATCGATTCGTCTAAACCATGTTCCGCCAAGCCCATGATGGTTCGTGCGCCTCTAGCGCGTTCCTACCAGCATGTTCTTGGCCCGTAATACTTAGTATCCTTACTTCTTTTATTATCTACTAATTATCTTTAACCTATTACTTAGTATCTAATTAGATAGTCTACGCTAATATTTAGAACTTAACTTTATATATAAGAAATATACTATATATAGAGGAATTTCTAATACCGCTTTACTTTTTTAAATCGAGTATAAAATAAGCGAGATATAGCCGTTTTTACGATAATCTTCTGTGAAGATTACGGGCACTTACTTGTTATATATATATCTTCCGCGCGGATATTAGTAACCTTAGAAGTTCAAAAGATCTAGATAAATTACCTAGCTTCCGCGCTAACTTCTTTCAAGATATTAAGGAGAAATAGGATCTAAGATAAGATACCGGTATATAACTTACTCTTAGCTTGGATAATTTTGTAATAGAAGTAGGTAAATACCTTAATAAGGACAGAGCTCCGTATAAGTCCCGCCTTATATCTATAAGTCTAGACTTGGAATAGACGGTGTATAAAATAGGTTACAAAGCGCGAAACTGCTCTGCTTCAGAAGTTACTAGATTAGCGATCTTTAGTACTATAGCTATTCGCAAAATCGACGGAGCGACCCTATTCGCGATTGATCGCGTACTTGACTATTTCGATAAGCACGGTAAGGGATATTATATTCCAGAGCAGCTTAGGGTTTGGGCGAGAAGTTACTAGGAGCGTATATCCATAAATTACTTGCCATGTGAAGCGCTCGTTAATTGGGTCTTATGGAAAGATTTATATAGTCCATCTATCAAATGCCTCCTTCCACCCAACTTTTCTTACTACTATATACTCGGCCTGTTCAGTAGTCAATTAGCGACCTCGGCGATAAGTATGTCAATACCCTACAGAGTGAGCCTGCTCTAATGGCATTCGATTCTCTCCTACCTACCTACCTACCTACCTACCTACCTACCTCCAGCAATAGCGAGATGAGTGGTAAGACACATGGACGGCAGGCAAGAGGTGGATTTTCTACATTTCTATATGGGTAGCGGTGGCTAGGGCAGTAGTAGTAGCAGGCAAGCAGGTATGCTAGTAGAGCATTCGGAGTTACATGATCGGGCGCCAAGACGTGTATCAGGTTCGGTGGAGCCTCGGAGAATGCGCTAATCGATCAGGATTCGACTCAGCTGCTGTAGTGCGCCAAGAGTCGGCCTGAGATAGTAACGATGCCTGATGCGCTACTACTACTGGCCTGAGAGATACGGTTAACGTCGCTGCCGCTGGACAGGGTTATTGGCAAGCCCCTAAGGCAGTTTCTATGAGTACTAGGCTGTAGCAACGTGGGCGTTGCTTGATAGAGAGGGGAGTGATGTTACGGGCGTACCTCGGATCATGGCTATGTACATGTGGTACTGGCTTGGCAACCCCTGACTACTTCTGCTTCTTCCGCGCCTCCATAGATCTTTTCTCCTTAGATTCGATATCCTAGTCTATTCAGACCCATATGACGCGCTCTATGCTGGCACCGTGACAAGTACGGTATCTCGGGTATTTACGGAGTAAATGGGAAATTTTCCCCGAAATAAAGAGGAGCTCAGGATGGAAAAAAGGATCAAATTTTTACAAAAACCGAAGATAACATCACATTCGTCTTGCTACTCTATATAGGGCCATGAATTTGGCGCGATATGACCATTTGTATCAACAGAAAGGGCGATTTACTGCGTTGCTTGCTCTCCATAGTCTGTTAAGATACGCGCCATTTCGATATCTGTTATATCAATGTGCCTCTTATGGTGGTGGCTATTCGTGTGCCTCTGCTTCATTCCAAGCTGCTTCTGGGTGGAGTCGTGGTGACGGAACGATGAGAAGGAGTAGATCCTGCCCCAAAGTCGAGCATAGACCGATAGAGTAAGGATGGGAGCCAGTGTTGGAAGACACGCGGCGATCACCGACACATTCATCTCGAGAAACACCCAAATCTGCACGAGCGTATCATATTCTGTTACCGAACCAGTCAGCACTACTTGCAAAACTCGACGAATTTTCTAGAAGTGGGGACACGAGCGAATATGCAAGACGCGAATTGGCTTGCCCCTGCAAGCCAGGCCCCTCATCAAGGCCCAAGGCAGATTAAAGATCAAGTGTAGGCTCCATGTTATATTTTCTTGGTCGAAACAATCCAGCAAGGGTGTAGGTTAAGGGATTGAGCTAAGATGGACGTACGCCATTTGTTCACATTGGGGTCACTCGCATCTGTTAGAAGCTCGGCATTCTTGCACCAGTAATAAATACGGATGGCTCCGGTAACGAGGCAGCTAGCGTGGATCACCTCGTCAGTCTACTTCGGTAGGGTGGCCCATCAAAATGTCTTTGCCCGCTGAGTCGGGTTAGTCAGCTCCCGCCGCTCTGCTCACCCACCAAGCACCTTCGCCTCACCCGCTGCTCACGTCTGCTCACCTTTGTACACCCACGGCTCAGGCACTGCTCCCTCCTACTCTCTTGACGTCCTATTCTGGCGACTCTTAGTGCATCCTGCCAGCTCGAACTCGTCAACTTTAGACGGCGAACCCCAGCAAGATGGAGTAGGGCCAGAGCTGGCTCCCTGGGTTGCAAAACTGGATGCAAAGACTACGCCATGCCTTCCCCCCGACGGTCTCGCATAGAGCATCGTCTGCTGCCCTCGTTCTTTCTGTTTCTTCCTGCCTACCTGTCTTTCACGTCGTTCTGCTATTCATCTCGCAGTACGCCTTCAGTGCGCCTTCTTTGCTTCTCGCAAGACATACCTCTACGATACCTGGGCACTCTCTCCTTGTCTATCTCTCCTTTTCCCCACCTCTTCGTTGTGCTCTTCCCTTCGTCCAACCTGCTCCACCTGTTGTCGGCAATGCCGAAGAAGAAGTCCCCAGAGGATTTCTTCCAGCGAGCTCGCGAGAAGGGTTCTAACATCAACAAAGCCATCGTCAATGGCACTGCAGTCAAGAAAACCCTTCAACCCAAGACGGAGAAAAACTACGCACGGTCGCTGGACCTATGGAATGGGTAGGTCTACCGCCCTGGCCCCTTGCCCTTTTCTCCAGAAGCCCATTTACCTGACACCATCCTACTTCAAACAGATACGCACAGAGCCACCCTGGCGCTGACCCATACGACTTGGAAACCTTAAAGGACTTTGTGAGGGAGATTGCGTACGGGATCGATGGCATTTACGATGATCCCACGGCTGGTGAAAAAACTGTCCTCCAATATTGGAAAGACTTCACGGCCGGCTGGCGGAGGCATGCTTCCCTCATACCTCCCGAAACGACACAGTCCGTCACAAACGTTGGTACTCCGTGGCTTTTGTGCTCTCAGTATCGAGGCTGATAATTATACAGTTCATCAAGACCCCCCTGCGAGAGGAGCTTGGCCTTGCTCACAGAAAGCGACTCAGGTGCTACGGCACCACCAACCACTTCATACACCTGGGAACGCAGCTTTGGGAGAAGGACTGGCAGATATACGACAAGCCACGGATCCGAGTGGACACATGGGCGAAGATCCAGCTCTACGTGTTCACTTCAGCAAGGGTGGGTGAGTATATCGAGTCCACCTGCCGCGCCGGCTCCGGCCGCGGCCTCTATTACCGTGTAAGTACAGTCCACAGAATGAGGTGAGGATCCTGTCAACTAAGATTATCTCGTTCAGGATATGACCTTTGGAGTCTTTCGCAATGAACACGGGAAAGCCGAGTTCGCTATTCAAGTCGTGCGAGACGCCAAGAACATGACATTGACACCGGAGAAACGGTTTGCGTCCACCCATCCAAAATATCCGAGTCGTCACAGCTTTACTGACGATTGATCTGATGAACAGGCCGGAACACTCAGTCCACGAGGGATTAGAGCCTCGACCACTTTTTTGCAATCCAGTGCTCACGATGCTCGCCAGAGCCATCGCGGATCATGCATTCCGGGACTACAGCACCATGGAAGAACTCCTGGAAATCGAGCCTCCGGAAGACGAGATGTATCACCTCCGGCAAAACGAAAGTGTGCTTAGCAAGCCCTTTTTCCAGGTAATCTCCAATGGGGAGATGGAGAAGGCCGACACATTCAGCCGGCGTCTCAGGGAGTTGGGAGTCCGCGCTGGATATCTTCGTCCCCCGACCATCCACGACTTCCGGGCTGAAGGCTTGTACCTCATCGGTATGTTCTCACTTTTTCCTCGATTCACCTGATCTCCCGGGCTCATCTGGGCTGCAGACAAGCTCTATTCGACGGCTCAGAGGATGAAGCATGGTGGACATAAAGACGAGCGGACCTTTGGCGATTCCTACATGCCTAACAATGCCGGAACCGACCTCCAAGGGGGTTATTTCGATGGAAAGCTTCGCAGTATCGTGAACGATCGCTTTCGTGGGCTGACCCTCCATCGCAATCCGGAACTACTACAGACACTGCCGGCCAGAGAGCAGCACAAGTTGGAGAACAGCCCGGGGTTTACCACCCTTGAAGATGAGATTGAGGCTCTGGCGCCGGAGGCGAAGACCGACCCAGCTGCAAAAGACCGTCGAGGGGCGCTGATGGCAGAGAAGCGAAAGCTGGTTTCTGAAGAACTTCTCAAGTGCCAGAAGCTCCAACCGAGCAAGCTTCTCTCTAACGCCGACGACGCCGACTTGACGGGCTACCACCGCACCCAATTCCACCGCGTTCGCCGTCTCATGCCCGAACGAGACCGGTTGGCATCGAGTCTGTTCCTCGTCGCTCCAATCCGGAGTGATGAAGGTCGATCCGTCCTCCGTGATATGATCGCACTCTGCCAACAGGATGCCGAGGTTCCCTTCCGCCCGGGCTTGGAGCCGGAAAAGTGCACTTGCCTGATGGCCGACCACAAGCTGGAGTCTGATAGGTTCGTGACGTTTCCACCTCTCAACCTTCCCCTGACAAAGAAAGCGACTGATAAGGCGCTTTCTCCATAGTAAACCGGCGGCCGAGAGATGGAGGCATATCTACGGTTGCTACAAAAAGAAGCTTCTGACCACCTATGACTTCGCCGAGTTATGCTTCGACTGCAGTGAGTGGATTCTCGGCAAGGAAGAGTGGAACGATCACTGTCAGGACCACTTACGGAGGCCGGAAACACTGCCCATCCAGTGCAATCCTTTCGTTTACGGCGGAACCCTTGCTTGCCCTGGATATTGTCTTTTCTGTCTAGGGGATACCGCACTTCCAGCTCCCACTCGGATGCAGCAATTCCTCGACCGAGAAAAATGGAAAGCACACATCGACAGACACATCGAGGGGCTGGACGGCTGCAAAGCTACCAAGTGCCCACATCCGAGACCGAAATGCGTCGACGCCTTCCCATCCGTTCTGAAGATGAAATTTCACCTCCAGGATATCCATTGCATCGAGCTCACCAAAGGGACCAAAAGGCGTAGATCCGGAAGTGAAGTGGAAACCATACCGGCTCGAAGAAAGAAGTTAAGAAAGACCAAGGACTACGACCCGGACGTCAAGCTGGATTCGTGGCCCCAATCTACATATGAGTTTGTGCATGAGACGACAAAGCTATGTGGCCAATACGGCACTGGAACATCGACAACTCCCTCGATCAGCTCGGAACGTTCGTCTCCATCAAAACACCTCCGGCACGGACGAGATTACAGATGCCACAGAGACGCCGGCATCGTCTGTGTGCACCGACATATTCGACAAGCTTGACCCTCGCCTTCACGACGAGTAAAGTCTTCACCCTATTTCACATGTCTACAGCGCTAGTAGAGCAAACATCATCCCACATTGTTCATTTATCTATCATTTTCGCTTGTGTGTCCTGGAGCTGTGGTCTCTACTTCGTCTATCAATAATGTTCCATAGCTTTATTTACCACTTGCCAATTGTATTCGAATTGTGCAGTTTTGTTGATATGACCTAGATTAGTGCGAGGTCATAATGAGATCCTGTCAGTTGTTTCACATAGTTTATTTTGAACAATTCTCGTTTCCTCCTGCAGAGTCGATTTCTTCGAAGCGATGCGGATCTATCACCCACTGCCATACACTCTTCCGTCCCGCTTTTTGTCCGTTCTGCATGGGTGACAACCGGCTCCCCGCATCATCTCGATGGTGCTCCTGGACCAGAGAATCCAAACAATAGAGCCATCTTGAATCACATCTAGAAGCGTTTCAGAATTTCGTATTATGGCTCCAAACTGCTTTACCTTAGACCTTACGCCTGTTCCAGAACGACTGGTCTGGTGCCTGGGTCACCGATAGTCTACGTCTCGGTCCTTAGGCAAGGCTCAACAAGATTGTGATTTGATACCGCTAGCCTTCAGCTCATACAGCTTTGCATCTTATCTGACAAACATCTCGCATATTTTAATGGAACCTTCCAACCAGCATGCTACCCACTGGTATAAAGACTCAGGTCAAGCTTGAGTCTTTTTAGGACCTCATGTACAGAGTTTGCTATTGTGTTTCTAAAGTATTCCACCATACCTGTTAGGTTTTGCACTTCTTGCTGCAGCATTTGCTTGTCTACCTCAGCTGCTTGTATTATTGACCTTAATCGAGCCGCTTCTTCTTCAGCCAGATGCTTTAATTCGGTCACTTTTGTCGCCTGATCATGTAATTTGTTCAGCTCAGTGGCCATTTCGAGCTTCTCCCTCTTTAATTGAGAGATTACTGCGGTGAAGCTGATCTTAGGGCTAGAAGTATCCTGTTTATTCCGTTAGTCATGGCTGAGCAATAGAAAAGTCCACCTACTCTCGCTCCTCGTCTTTCCTCGAGCAATTTCCACTCCGCAGCGTTGCTTGACTCCGGTGCCAGAACAGCTTCAAATGATACACCAACTTCTCGACATAATTCTTTGTAAGCGCCGATAGAATGCTTGCTTAAATGTTTCTTGAAGAGGTGCTCTTTCTCTGGCAGTATTTGCCAGGTATACGGATCATCAGCGCTTGTGATCAGCCGTACTTCTACCGGCTCGATTGAGATTCCAAGCTTGGTCACTTCGTGACTTCGTTAGCTGTATATATTCTCCCTTGGATAGCTGGGCCTTACAGATGTGTTCGGATAATTTCCGTCGGCACTTTGTTCTATTAGCCGCACGGTCTAAGTTACTTGACCGGAGTGTAGCCATTTCTATATGCGGAGAGGAGGTACGCGGAGCTTGAGTCTTCGTGAAGGCGGGCTAATCGAGAGAGTAGATCAGATGTCCGAAGCTTGTTTCTATTGAAAAAACCATGTCCAAGACTCTCATTCGGTTTGGGTGGTTCAACCCCCCGCACTGGCTCACCAGCTTCAATTCTAGGCCTCCCCACCAGTTCCGGGCAAACCACCGCTAATTGGGCACCCTCCGGCAAGTTGTGGCCCTCCCCGCCAATTCTGGCACCCTACCGCCAATTTTGGGCATCCCCCCGCTAATTGTGGCCCTCCCCGCCAATTCTGGCACCCCCCACTAATTGTGGCCCCTCCCCGCCAATTCTGGCACCCTACCGCCAATTCTGGGCCAGCCCCCTTCTAATAATAGCCCTCATTGCCTCGTGGCTCCTTTCTTTTCTCTTTTTCCCGTCTTTCCTATCCTTCCCAAGCCCCTCCGCTGGCAGTCATTCATTCACTCATTCTCTGACCATATATCTGATCTTCTGGCAAGATGTCACTCTTTCTTATTGCCGTTATCCACTCCTTACTATTTCAATTCGTTTACTCGCAAACCTGTACCGCCGAAACCGGCGTGAAATTCACCTTCTATGGATACCCAGATGGTAATAGCGATACGACATCTTTTGGGTGCAGTGGCACCTCTCCAACTGGACAGGGGAACAATAGTGGAATTGCTGGAGGTGTGGCCTGTCAAATCTCAATCTTCACGCCCAAGAAGATATCCTGACGATCTACAGGCAGTGGAACCTATGAAGACCCAGAGACTTTTGCAACAGCCCTGACCAACACCAACTTTAAGGAATGTGAGATCATCTATCTCCCCTACCTTCAAAAATACTTCCGATATAACGATCATTGCCTGCAATGCAGTAAGTCTCATCTATTATAGCACGCTGGGTTTGGCAAACTAACCCCTTTCCAATCACCGACCTTGCCAACGGATTGACCCACATTGACCTCTGGATCGGCTCTGACACCAATGGTGGAGCTGTTCAGACAACCTGTGAAGACGACTTCGGCGCAGTTGAAGATCAAACCATCATTCGCAATCCTCCAACTAACCTCCCAGTCAACAACGGCGCTCTCTGGGACGGCAGCACCTGCCACAACAGTCCATCTGCCGGTATGGTGTTCCCCAACCCTAACACCAGCGGCCTCTGCTCAGGTGGCTCCTCCTCACCCGGTGGCGGGTCTTCAGCTCTAGCTCTATCACCGAGCTTAACCCCAAGCACTACATTCCCAACTACTACGCCCGTGACGCCGTCTCCACAAGTCATTAACCCTCCAGCGGGCTACCAGCTAGGGCAGAACAAACCTCAGCAGATCAAAGCTGAAGTGATGCCCGTCGCCTCCCCGTCTCCCTCGCTATCACCTGCACCTGCATCTTTACCTCCTATACCAACTACACTCGTGACAACAGTCTCAAAACCAACCCTATCCCCAGCACCAGCCGTTAACGTAGGAAGCTCAAAAGGAAGAATATGGATGCCAGGCATGACATACACGCAACAAATGGCAGCCTCGTACGCCGGCTGTGCATCCTGGAACGGATGTATTGGTGATCCGTGCCAGTCATATGATAACTGCGCTGGGGAGTGGATTTGCATTACTGGGAAGTGCACGAGTAACTCGCATGACTAGACGTCTTGCATTTATGACAAAACACCCTTATACGTGACGTGGCATAATGAAGGTCTCCAACTAGAGCTGGGAGCAACGTATACATACACGTCCCAAGAGCTATCTCAACCTACTCGCTCTCCTCACTTGTGCTCGACCGTGGGCGTGGCCTCTACCAATTGCGCGCGCGCTGCAGGACCACCGACACGAATACGGTCACGGGGCTGTTCTTCACCGCCTCGTCACCGTGGCCGGTATCCCGCCCAGGGCCAGGACCGTCGCCCACTCCTCGATTGTGACCACGATCTCGAGCAGCATCAGGTACGTGCGCATGCAGGTGACCATGGAAATGGGCGGAGAGCCAGGCAGCAAAGCCCTCCGGGGTTACCTTAAGCAGGACCAGTAATCGGGAACGAGAAGCATCCGGGCCGAGTATTGCCACCGAGGTATGGCGCAGGGAAGGATGAGACCAAGAAGGCCATGCAACCCCCTGCTGTAGCATTGACAAGGTGGCTGAGGGTCGAGTGACGCCTATAAAGCTGACGTCCTACCCACCTTCCCTCCTTCTTCTATTTTCTCCTCAGACATTCACTCAACCTTCGTTCACAATGGCCATTACTCGCCGACAACGCCGCCAGTATGTCACTGAACACTCGCGTCGCCTCCGTTCTGGAGCTGTTCTCCTTGCAGAGCCTGCAGAATGGGCTGCTCAACCACCTCATCAGAAAAGCAGACAACGTGCTGGTCGCTTCTCTTTGCCAGCCCACGCAGCTCACGTGGACCACGGAGTCGGTCGAATATGGGCTCCGATGGTGAATCTGCCAGGAGGATCCAATCTTGACAGCCACGCCCTTCTGACTGGATGTGATGAAGGCCCAGGACCTTGGACTGGAGGTGAGTGAAAGTTCCTTCCCGGAATTTGGTGCAAGGTTTGCGCTAACAAGGAGTAGGTGAGGAGGCAAGCCTCCAGAACGGTTCCACCTCTCCTCAGCCACTTTCACCCCCGCCAATGGAGATGGCTGGCGCGAAGACTGGTAGTCTCGGCGACGCCATTCCCCACGATACCACCTCACAGCTCGCGACCATTCCAAATGTCGAGAAGTTTGTCCAGAACTTCGACGATGTTGGCGTTCCACAGGATGGCAAGTGGGACCACATCGCTGCGCACGAATCTAGATTCTGCGTCCAACACGGGGAAGAGGAATGGCTTCTTCAGAGTGTCGATCGATGGATGCTTCCCAGCGACTTCAACATCAGTGGAGCAGAGACGGCACTAGAGACCAAGCTTCAGCGGTACCAATCACACCAGTGGAGCGAGAAGATACACCGTCGTGCTTCCCGAGCAGATTGTGATGGCGATCTTGGGTCTCATGTCGACACGCCCATACAGAGAGGCGAATTTGAAGGCAAAGTCATCTATCTGATTCGGTGGAAATTGTGTTGGACTCGCCGGAGCGACATCGACGACATAAGTTGGGTTCGGTCTTCTTTCCAGGCGCGAAATGAGCGCATCAACCGCAGGCGCAGCGCTCGGGTCGCGAAGACGGCTCCCGAGAGGATGGCTAAGATACGGGAGATGATGGTTGTGGTCCACATCGAAGATTTGCTCTGAAGCCTTGTTTGCGCGAGTTCAGGAATTCTGGTGGAGCGATGGAGAGGCTCGAGGCTGTTTGTGGCTTGGAAGGAAGATGAGCGAGGGTGTTTAGCCAGTAGGACGTTAGATCTCTCAATTCGTTTGCTGCAATGGACGTTTTGCAACTTCTGCTCGCGTTGCCGATGTGGCTGTAGTGAATGGTGTAGCTTCCAGAAACCCGTTAGGAATCACAACACCCTATCGGCCCATCGATCTTATTTCGAATACTGGCCGAGTATATACGGCGTCCCAATTAGTGCTGAACGGCGTTCGCTTTTTCCACCGGGCAGTATATGCTGGAGCGGCGTGACTAGGCCAGAATTTGAGGCAGTCAGCGGCCAAATCTGGAGCAGGACGTCATATTCAGAGGATTGTAACTTGCAGGGGTGGGCCGCCATTATTGGAGGGCGTAGATGTCTATTAAAACGTAGCTAGATCTCTGAAGCCCAGTCAGTCTTCACAGCAGCCAGCAGAAGTTCCAAAAAGGAGCCCAGCAGGTTCTTTACTATACTCATGAACCCTCCAGATATGACACACATGCCAACTCAATATCTTCAAATTCCATCTCACTTGTCCCAGGAGGACTCGCATGGTAACAAAAGCTTCACGAACGCTTACTCTCGTCGTCCTTACCCGCTCACTCCTTACCCCTCGGTCCCAGAGACAGAGGATTGGTCACCTTCTTCACTTGAGACATGGGATCACCTGGTCCACACGACGGAACATGAAGCGGAGCGAAGGCCAAGACTCAACGCCCCTCCAAATTCTGGTCTGTGCCATTCTTCGCCGACTCCGTCTTTGGATATCTCGTCGACGGAACTTCAGAGGGTGTTAGACTCCCTCCTGGATCAAGTCGATTGGTTGGAGGTGGCAGTGAAGGTGGCTAGAAACCGAGCGCCGTCAATCTACTGCAACGCCATCGAGAATATATTGCTGGCACATATATACCAGCTTGTGAAAATCGAAGGCGAGAACGACGATGCAGCTCAATTTGAGAACGGCAATAACGACAAAAATAATGTACTAGGGTGTAAGGGCGATGATGGAAGTGAATTTGCGGTGGAGAGTGAAGACAGCGATGATGATGACGATGAAGACATGGAAGAAGATATGAATGACGATGAGTATGATGAGGACAGCGAATCAGAGTATAATGAGTAAGCGAGGGAGGGACAACGCACGAGACACAGTTATTGCGGCTGCTTAAGGATAGTACTTGTAGTCTCTAGTCTGGGTTTGCGAAATATAGAATTATATGATGAAGCGCGCTAAAACGTGCTCTGACAAAGTTTACGTGCTTTTTGAGCTCAGACTCGTGGTCAGTTGGGGAAAGTAGGCCGAGATTATTATTTCGAGGCCCACTATTCTACCTCAGGAATCCACAACCTTTTGTTCATCTTTCCAAATCACATGTACTTCTGACGCCTTCTCGATTCACATCCAATCAAGGACAACAGCAAAGTACCTGGCATGCTGCCGTAGATAAAAGCAGTACATCTGTCATGCAATTTGCCCTCCTCCGGCTTGGCTATCAGATACAGCACTCAAAACCTACGTATCTTCCAGGGCAACGTCATCTTATGCTCTTGGAACAGTCTCTACCATCCCTCGCGTCCGTTCCGGAGTTTTAGAGCTGCCCACTCTTCATCGTACGATAAGGATCTGTCGTATCCGTTTACCACTCGCATGCATACTGAGGGCGATCTCAGTATGAGGGAGACATTGGTCATAAATGGGGGGCCGCTGATGATGAAGCGTAATGTATCGACGGTCTTGTACGAAATAACAGCCGCCGTCTCGTATTGAACCTTGTTCCACTCTACTTTTGTAATTGCGATCCGTTTCACATTCTTAAGCGTAGGCTTGAAAATGGACATGGCGACAGTCCAGTCTATGGTTGTAGTTCCGAGCTGGTCTTGAGGTGTCTCCTGAGTTAAGACCGTGATTGGAATAGATATCTCAATGCCAGCTGCGAACCCTTCGATGGTGGCAATGGACTTCGAATCCCATCTGTCTTCACGTTTATCGCCTTCCACGACATCCATCCTAGTAGAGCACATGACGTTTGACAAGACCTGCTTGGTCCATGGGACCAGTGTCTCGTAATCGACAGGAGCTCGAATCATGACTATAAAAGGGACCATCTTTTTACAGTGGATCAGAGCACTGTCTCGGATCTGTGCTTCGGCTCGGCGAAAGTCGAGGCCTCGTCCCATCATTGTGACTCTATCTGCATCCTTAGTCCAGTTCATGTCCTCGAATACATCCCACAGCAAGCTTAAGTGTGCTTTCTTTTCATTTCCCGATAGCCAGAACCCGATCGCCTTTCTAAGTGCCATTAGGTTTCCGCCCGTGAGGCAGCGTATGATCGCTGTTCTACACTCAGGTATGTCCTGGAACACAACCCTGAACATGGACAACTCCATAGCTAAGCTCGCGTTTGCAATTCCGCCGAATTAGCGAACAGTTTTTTTGGAGCCTCGTGGGAGTACTCCCCTAGCAAGGCCCTCAACTTCTGGATTAGCTCGAGTGCTCCCTCTGGTCCCTCAGTTTTTGGAGCCTCGTGGGGTGCTCCCCCAGCGAGTACTCCCCCAGCGAGTACTTCCCCCCGCAAACCCTCAACTTTTGGACGTCTGGAGTACTCCCCATCGAGTGCTCTCCCAGCAAGTGCTCCCCCAGCGAGTGCTCTCTCCGGCGAACCCTCAACTTTTGGACGTGACAGTACTCCCCCGGCTGTCTTGAGACATATTTGGTCTTGAGACTCGTGGAGTACTCCCTCGGTGAGTACTCCCCCCGCGAACCCTCAACTTTTGGACGTGGGGAGTACTCCCCCAGCGAGTGCTCCCCCAGCAAGTGCTTCCTCCGGCGAACCCTCAACTTTTGGACGTGACAGTACTCCCCCGGCTGTCTTGAGACATATTTGGTCTTGAGACTCGTGGAGTACTCCCTCGGTGAGTACTCCCCCCCGCGAACCCTCAACTTTTGGACGTCTGGAGTACTCCCCCAGCGAGTACTCCCCCAACAAGTGCTCCCCCGGCGAGTACTCCCCCGCGAACCCTCAACTTTTGGACGTGGGAGTACTCCCCCAGCGAGTGCTCCCCCAGCAAGTGCTCTCTCCGGCGAACGCTCAACTTTTGGACGTGTACTCCCCCGGCGGAGGAGCAACAACGCGGAACTTTACGAAGTCTAGTGTCGATTGCTTCAAGGTTGCCCAGCCTATGGTCGCGCGACTTAGGTGACTAAGGAAGGTGATCCAGGGTGGACTATACTCCTTCCGGAAGCTACTGCCTGATATGAGGCAGTGTAAAAATGGAGACATCTGCCCGGTGATTTACACGGGGCAGTGCAAGGGGCGCAGCATGCCGGAGCCTGAACTGGCTGCTGCCTCGGGCTCGGTTGCCCCCGCGTTTTTAAACCCGCCGGCCCCGCCTTTTGCCTACTAAAGCTGCTCGCCACCCCCCTTTCTGCCCTCAACTAACGTTGTTTAACATCACCTCTGCAGTTCAACCTTGATCATGGTTCCTCCTAACCTTCCAATGGATATCCATCTCCTTATTGCAGAATACCTTGGACCAAAGGATTGGATCTCGATGATAACTGCCCATAACTTTGACGTTTCGCTATTAGAGGAAGGAGCCGCTCTTTCGAACCAGGATGATGACGGGAATACGGTACTACATTACTTGGCTGCTGGAGGTTCTATACAACTCTTGTGCCTGCTCCTTGAAAAGGCCGTCGACGTTACTATTCGAAATAAAAAGAATGAGACCGCTTTGCTATGCGCCGTACACGAGGGACGTGGAATCGTCGTGCGAGAGCTTCTGAAAGCCGGTGCAGACCCTAACACATCAATTACTCCTGGACCAGAAGATGAGGCCCGGAGACTTTTGAGAGCAAAGATTTCTGTGAATAATACAAGGCGAGCTCACGGCAAAGTTTTGAGGAAGAGGGGCTTCAACGTCGATCGATACGGGGAGCAATTCAAGAAGGCACTGCATTTTGCGGCCGAGAAAGGGAACGGTAGCATCGTTGAACTGCTCCTCAATGCTGGCGCTGATGTATCATGCACAACGTTCCTCAACCGGAGCGCGCTGCATTATGCTGCCATTGGAGGACACGATAGTGTCTTCGACCAGCTCTTAGGAGCCCGCATCGATCCCGATATAATGGACTATTTCGGGATGACTGCAAGCAATCTCGCATCGACCGACCTCGTTTTTAGCAACAACCAATGGAGTCGAGTCGAGCCTGCAGCTGGAGTATCACCACTTCCTACATCCTCCTTGAGCGCAGTTCTTGCAGACTTTTTACGAAATGCTGGTGTGTTGCCATCTGTAAGAATCGTCCACGACTTCCGGTGCGGCTTGTTGAAGTCTCGAAAAAGGGTGAGGAGCTCGAGTTCGGGCGAGACCGGGACAGACTCGTCGCCTCTAAGGGCGGCTCAGGAGGAAGGAGCCGACACAGGGCGGCCACCTAAATCTGCGCAGATCACAGAGTGTCGGCGCAGCCATGGAGGAGGTTTGCCGTCTCAAGCGTGCGCGGAGTGACAAGTCGAACAGTCTCGCGTCAAATCCAGCACTCTTGCCGGTACTGTCTTCCCGCCCCGTTGAATCGGTATCCTGTCGCTAACGCACAAGATGACTTGCAGGCATCTCTGCCTCCTTTTCGCAAGTACTAGGTAACGCATAGCGGAGCTATCCTCGCGGACTTGGCAAAAATCAATGAACTTCAATCACACACACACACAACTAAATAAAAAGTACTTTGAGATTTATGATACAGGATGTTCATAAAATTTCTAATAAACCAATAGTGTGAAAGTTTTACATAAACAGTTGTAACAATTGGGCATTAAGTTTTGTTGCTGCAAAAACTGTCACTAGAAACCAAAAAGCTCTGCTTCTGAGACCGAACCCTTGCGCCATTCAACGACACCGGCCTATTGGTCAGAATCTTCGGTGATGAGTCAAAGACGCCTCAAGTGGCTTCGATTCAAAGATGAAGTCTCCCCTGATGAGTATCATGTGTCCATATTTCCTTTAAGCTTGATATCTACCGCTCGCGGTCCTAAGACGTCTACCTTCGGCTTTCAATTGTACAGCGTTGAAACATGCAGATGCTACCAACTAACCGCTTTCTACAACAAATACATCTATGCTTGCATCATGACTTCGCGAAAAGTGCAGATAATAGAAGACCGTCTAGTCTCCCTAAAGAAAGCCAAGTTCGGTCGCGCTTCTTAAGATCACCGCCACTGAACATCCCAGGTAAAAGCACCCCTGCACATTCTACCGAGGCGCATAACTCATTTCTGGCTGACTGGTATACCCCTGTTTGTTACCCGATGAGCGCTCCTTCTGCTCCTCCAACTCCTTTGCCTCCTGTACCAATACACAGCAAGAACAGCACCATGAGGTAAGGCAGTCATAGCATGGGTTACCATCGATACCGTACTTGTGGCGTATGCCGCCGCGGCTGATACATTGCAGGAAAGGTTGAAGACTGCAGCAAGAGAGAATGCAACAAAAAGCACCCTAGGGAAAGGATTAGGGAACGACTCAAACGGGTGTGAATCTGGGGGAGGGGCTTTTACGCTTTTAGGCCCATGGGTTTTGCCGTAGAGGATGCATGGACACCAAAAGGACAAGCAACCTGAAGTTATGGTAAGCGTTCCGCCTCTGCAATACGATTCATACTGCTCACATAATCCCATAGGATTGAAGCAGTCAAAGAGTGGACGAGTCCATGATTTAGACATCGCTGTAGACTCTTGCGGGTACAATAAGCAGTATATGGGCTGGGTAGACAAAGTGCCAATAGGTTTTCGATTTCCAATGATAATACCAAAGAATCGTGAAATTAGAGAAAGGGGGTGCTTTTTAAACATACTCATGCGCCTTCGATTATGGATGCTGCTGTGGGTGCAAGAAGAAAGGATGCCGCTGATAGCTGCGATGTCTGGATGCCCCTAGAAATGAGCAACGAATGGCCGCCATCATAGGAACGTTTGCTGCTGATTTAGCAAATTATAGAACGGTCCTTGTGCATCCGTACTTCCCCCACGAGCCCGCAACTTTTGAATAACCCGTGAGTATCCCCCTAGCGAGTATCCCAGCTCCCTCAGTACGGTGCTGGCTGTGCTGTCCTCTACAGTATCTCGCTTACCTCCCCAGTCAACCCTCCCTCGGTATCTAGTACTTCAGGAATTATTTCATCGATGGTTTCCTATTAGCGCGCAACGGCCGGTAGCAAGGGAACGAGCTATAAAGTAACAAGTAATTCTACTAAAATGATTTCTATTGTAAAGTCTATTCTGCCTCAAACGCTTAATGGTGCAAGATAACGCTCGCCACATGAATGGACACTCTTCCAGCAATCTATGGGAGTGAGAGTTTATCGCAGCCGAGGTTGGCTGCTCTCACTGCACAGAAGACATGAGGTTTAAGGCACTTCCAAATGGGCTTTTTGGGGAGAAAGTCGTGCTTGGTTCTTGTCAGGCCGACAGATGGGACCAGTTCAGGTTCGGAAACTTACATTTTTCAATGTTTCTAAGGGACTATGCTGCGTAGCGGCCAGGAAATCCTTGATACCGAAGCCGTCCTTCCACACATCCGCATTCTTGAGCACGGTGGAATGAGGTTCAAGAATGAAAGTTTCGGGCTCCATTAACTCCATCATGACTGATCCGACGCTGCGGATGTCGTTCCTTTCGCTTTCCGGGTTGAGCCTTCTATTCTTGATGAATGACTCACCGATATTGGCTAGAGACCATCAGCAACGGCCGTTTCCTTTCGAGAAGGGACTTACCGATTTTCACTCTTCCGTCAAGATCAAGAAGTATTGTACCGCAGCTGAGCGCCCCGTGATAGTGGGCAAGCTCCCTATGCAGGTATAAGAGACCGTCCACCAGCTGTTTCACCACGGTGAGTAAATTCCAAGCAGCGTGACTGAGGTTGGCTGACCTCCGTGCAGATTGCTGCGATTTGGAAGGCTTTCAACGGGCCTTGCAGTATGCCAGTAAGTTGTCGGAGGGTGACATCCATTGTTTCATAAACGATGACAACATCATCGTCATCCTCATACATGTTTCTGATCTGGACGAGATGGTCGCTAGTAAAAGGTGTTATCCGGCTAACCGGGCTTTCATCAGCTTTCTTGATCCTTTTGATTGCTACTAAGCTTGGCTCCTCGTTGTTATTTGACCCGATCATGGCCAGCCCAGCCTGGTCGACAGCCATAATTTCGTCATACGCTCCTTGCATGGTAACCACAATGGGCTGCTCGATACTCTTGGTTTCAAAATTTGAAGTGCTGGTCCCATCTTTTTGGTAAGATGTTGGATCGGGTGGAGACAATTTGGATTGAACTACTGGAGCGAGCTTCTTCAGAGGTTGAGTGTCTGGCGGCGTCACCGAGTTGTTTTGCAATGGATCTCCGGCCACGGTTGGCGAAAAGTCCCAAAGCTGAGTGATAGGTCTCTTTTGTTCAGGCATGATCTGAAGACTCGAAGTTGGGTCCAAAGAGAGTTATATAGCACTGCAGATTTCCTGGACTCCTACTTCTGGAGCCCCCCTGCAGCCAAAAGTGGACCAAAGAGCAGCCTAAGTGAACTAAAGGAGGGGCCAGAAGCAGCCAAACTTGGATCTCGCCTTGATCTCAACACAACAAGTTTGATTGAATTTTCTAAGATTGCTTATCTAATAATATCTAGAGCTACTGTTTCACATTGCGAGACCATGTAAAAGGCCACAAGCCCCGTCTCCTCTCGGCTGGCTGATAGTCAAGTTCTAATAGTCTTACTCCCAGGTGTGGCTGAATGAGGTCTCGCAACTCGTCTCGAATTTGCTCACTTGCGGAAACTGTATCGATGGTCAATATAAGGCTCTCCCCGAGAGCTCTGCGGACTTACCCGTGACTAAAATATTGTCTCTATCCATTTCCGAACGTGGCCCCACTTGATCAAGTAGAAAACGCCGAAGATCTATCACGCCGTTGTGGTAAAGGGCGCGTTGATGCTTTCCGGCATGCTGTGGGCTGGGGTCCAGTCTTCCATCTCTAAAGAATAGCCACACCTGAAGCATCTAGTACCACTAGCTTAGCAAACTAAGAAAGGGCGCTCCCCTTAGGTTCTATACTTACATAACCATGATCTAAGGTATCTTCCTTTAAAGCTCTGTCGAGCAGCTCAATGGCGGGGTGCTCATCACCTGCCAACGTCAAATACCTTCAGGTGTTGAGAGGCCTGGGATGCTCACCTAGATCATTCAATTGCCATATCAAGTGAATGTTGCGCGTGCGAACCTCTGATCGATTGAATCCTTGGATTAGCTCTTTCAGGAAGGGCAATTGTGCCGCGATTCCGAACCCAGTGGCTATCATCAGAACTTTTCCGTAATTACCAATGGGTGCGCCCGAGCAGTGTGGCCCACTAAAGAAAGCCATGTGGAGATCAGACGGTTCCGAGCTACCTTGGGAGTTTCTCGCATCACCGAAGGGTCTCTTGTCCATATCGTCGGCGTTTGATTGAGGTTCATGGCCTTCCTCCATTCCTCTTACAGAGACATTTCCTTTTTTATATTCGGGGGCGCGGTCAAATAGCTTCCGTGTGAAGCCATCCCTCGGTTCTATCAAGAAATCTAGGCTAGGGTTTTCGCCCTCGCTCCAAGATGCAATAGTGAAAGGGTGGCTTTGCAGGAAGGACCATACGCTGACGGATGGAATCCAAACGTTGACGTGTTGTCCGGCCTTGACTTTCCACGGGTGGGGGGTGAAGATTGTCATTCTCACAGCGCCGTTTTGTCTCGCAACCAAAGCTCTGGAGTAGCCACGGTGGAGGCTGGAATTTCTATACAGAACGGTGAAGCACTGCATCACAAGCGTGATCAGAAAGGTACCACCAGAGGCCAGTAGATATGCGCGTGGCACCTTTGAGCTTGACGGAACATGTCTCCACAGGGCGTAAGCCACAATAAAGGCCAACCCCTGATGACAGCGAAGGGAAAACTCATACGAAATCCGGCGAAACCAGCGCGACGAAAGCAGACGCAGCAAGACCATAGAAAGGACCGCCTAACGCGAAGGTCAGCAGGATGAAATTCGTCGGGAGCACAGCAACCAACAATCATCTTGAAAACCTGCCCCGACCCCATCGTGCCCAGGCTCGGCTTACTTGCGGCGTTGATGACGGCATGAAGTACACCAAGGATGATAGACATCGTTCCCGTTGACGCATGGAAAAGCCGGTACGTGGGCAGCGAAACGCCGAGTAAGGTGCAAACAAAGCTCAAGTGCAATCCAAAATAGGCCGGCACCATGTTAACTAGCGACAAATGTCCCGCCCGGGTAGCCACGTCGCTGGCAGTAGACACCTTGAAGCAAGCACAAAAGGCGTTGGCTGCGAAGTAGATCAGCTCGAAGGCCACCTCGGCACGATTCCAAGGCCCCAAAAGACGATGCCGTCGGAGGAGCAGCGGATATAGAAAATACTTCCGCAGTAATGCGTCACACGGTTTGAAAAGCCAACTCAGTCGGATCAAAGTATGAACAATGAATAAAAGAGTGATACAGCCGCCTGCGGCAATAGCATAGAACTGTGTCACGTCCATCTCCTTTGGAATGGACTTGGTCATTTTAACCGGATATTGCAATGCGGCGTCGTAGGAAAATCCGAGTGAAGTGAAGGGTACAGGGTGTAAAAGCTTTTTGACCGCACCGGGGGCTCTTATATCCTCATCTCCGACGGCAGCCTTTAATGACGGTAGATACCCGTTTTCGGCTACTCCGAATTTCCGGAATAAAACCATAGCTAGAACTGTAAAACTTTCGCAGCGTTTGAAGAACGGTTTCAAGTGAGGGTGGCAGAAGTTGAAGGGGACGGAGGCTCAGGAGCAAGGACGGATCGTGGGGAGAGCACCAGTATACAGGTTACGGTAGGAGAGACCATTGCGGCTGGGCCTTGATACATCCACTTCTTGATGTCTTTAAATTCCAAAATTGGCTGGGTGTATATATAAGGACCTCTGAAGGCCGGATGTGAATTCTCGGAGTATTTCTCGTGTCATGATGGACAAACCATCGGCTAATGACCTGCAGGTATTTCGAGAGAAGAGCAGGACCTTCTGCGGATCGTTCGAAATACCTCTCGACAAACTCGAGCATGAACAGCTTCCCAAAAATCCAAGGCAACGCGACGGCAAGAACGTTGCGAGGTTGCTGGATGTGTTTCATAAGGAAGGCTGCCGGCCTCGAGAGCCGGAAAACCACATGCTTGCGCTAATATCTCGTTCCGCTCTGCCCCAAGCCTGTCCCTCTGGCGGGGTCGGCGGCGGTGTCTTCGAAGAGCCGCAACGGTTAATCCCGGAGTCTCCTTTACGAGTCCTACGCGGGAGACACCGCCTGGAAGCGGCACGTAAGTTTCTCAAAGGGGGCGACAGATGGTGGATTGTGGACCTCTACTCTGATGGTGTGAAACTCAGCCTGCGATTCCCTGGCACTTTTGTTAACACTTACAGACCTCAACGACCTTGTGAGGAACGAATTGCGAGAACAAGACTCCAATGCTTCCAGATGGTTTGATGGGGACATAGTTCGGCAGATACGATTTTCCACACTAGCGGACGACTCTTCGAGAAGAGATAAATGGCTCGCCAGGCTTTCAAAAAGCAAGCAGGGGTGTCTCCTACGATTGGAGGCATTGCCGGGGAAGTTCCTAGAAAGCCTGGACGATCTGACACCGTTCGCAGGTTTGTGGCCGGCTGTACAAATAGGAACGTTCCCTCGACTACTGAACTTACATTGCCCGGAGGTTTGAGACTCCCCTCCATTGTCTATTCGCTTCTAACAGAGATTGAAGGAGGTAGCCCGCTGCTTACGCGTAGTCAAGAAGACGTGGACTCACATCCTTGGGGCTAGGAAAAATAATCAACTTCAACTTGACGCCAATACGGTCGCTATCCTGCAAGGCCGGTGTCCTTTCCGATCGACGGAAGACCGTGCGTTCGTCCGGATGCGAATGCTGGCGGGCGATATCCTCCCCGCGGTCAAGGATGACAGCCGGCGATCGGAGATCTTCAATCGCATCTGCTCGGTGGAGCATATGATCTTCTCAATAAAGGTGTGTATCGAAAATTCGAAATGGCTGGAGCCTGCTGTCAGAATTCTGAAGCAGCTTCTACCAAACAATGGTAAAGGGTCGATGTCGCAACAATTCCATACTCTCCACAACAGACAGGCAGGTTTAAAGGTGCAGACCAGTGAATTTACCTTCGAGGATCGAACGTTAGCGTCCGGTGACTCTTTTTGGCTATCGTACCGACAGGTCTTTCTGTTCAGTCTTCGCCACTTTCCCGCGATGGACGGCCAGGCCCCCCGAAAAGATGTTGCCAAGCAGAACAGTCTATATCCGACAATACAGCAACGATGGTGGCACGAGCTCTCGTCTCTCGCGTCAGAGAGTGGATACCGTGGGCTCCGTCGAAAATACCCAGATCGCAAAGCAGCGGATGCCAAGGCAATTGAGGACTGCGTGCGTAGCATCTTACCGTCAAAGTATTATCAGATTGATTCGGCACGTATGCGTCGAATAGTGCAACTCAACTGCCAGCTCATGAGCGACGTTCCATACGCCGTACGGATGAGAGTGGTTCCTGAATTGACATCGGATCACGATGGCTGCGGATCGGACAATTCCGATCGATGGGGTAGACCATATGACCAAGCTTTTCAAGCAGATCAGGAGAGTCTCTTTCTGGATCACATTTATTGCAGCTCTTACAGCAACGTTCCCAAGCGTTATCTGACAACTTTTGCTGTAAAAAGAGACTTCTTTCACAGTTTCTTTGGCTCTGAAGAAGATGATTTGGATCGGGAACCTCGTGTGGAGACCTTTCGGGACGATGTCGCCAAGGATTGGGAAGGAGACGACGTGATGGGCAACAGCGATCGTATCACGTCCAATAAGATAAATGCCGATATAGTCAACCCAGACGATGAAGGTTTCCAAATGGCGGGCCAGCACCTTTTAGCGTTAGGGAACCTACCGGACGATATCGCTAAGGATAAGGAAGAAGACGCCGTGATGGGCGACAGCGATCGTATCACGTCCAATAAGGGGATAAATGCCGGTATCGTCAACCCAGACGATGAAGATTTCCAAATGGCGGGCCAGCAGCTTTTAATGTCAGGGCACCTACCGGACACGAAGGAAGAAAACAAAAGCCAGCTCCAATTGTCTGGACCTCCACCCCCAATGGTCGAATCCGGCCAGCAGAATCAGGGTGGGATTGTCTCTTTTACGGAGGCGTCGCGACTGCTTTCCCAGAGGGACGGAAGGAAGCACTTGTTCACCGTGCTCTCACCGATGGCGGACAATACCTTTCGTAAGCATCAAGCCGACTCCCTCGACGAAACTTCTATGGTCACCGCCCTAGAGCTGCCTTCCGATGCTCGATTCATAGCGCGGGATAAGAATGAACGGCTGAAGATGACAGCTCCGACCACCATTCTCGACGCGGCCCGGTCCGAGCAACTCCAGACGGTGCTCATGGTCAAACAGCCCAATGTTCAGGCACTAATCCGTCGATTCGACGATCATGAGCAGCCTGAGGAGGAATTAGATGACATTTATTGAACGAGCTGAGTTACGATAGATGCATTTCTGCTTCTGTCCTCTTATTATCTCTTGAGATGGAGCACTACTGATATCCCCATGCGTCGGCAAATTCCATTAACGAAAGCCCGGAAGCTCTCAATATTGCAACGCTTGTATCACCTCTTCTAATTCCTTCAACCGTTCCTCGAAGTCTATGATACAAAAGCCGGGGAGTACTGCCAGTCCTTTGAAGTGATTTTCTTCAGCCGCAAGCTTTCCCACTAACATTCCCTGCACTTCCAGCATGCATTCTTTGATGTCTAGTGATTTTGCGTATTCCGGATCCGAATTAGACAACTCCTCGAGCCGCTCCCGCCGCTTCGCCATGTTGTGGTGGCGTAGCAATCTCCTTGTTTGAATCTCTTTGTCTTGAGTGCTCGAGAAAATTCTTCCACGACGTCTATTCTCCGGTCCTGTCGTGAGATTTTGGGCCCCTCCAGTCGCGTTCAAGTTGAATTTCATGGGTAAACGAGTGATCGTGGGCAATGTCGATAACTTAGAAAGCTCCATGTGGGATTTTTGAGAATATATAAACAAGTCACTGGAGGCGGCTGCGGTAGATCAGAAGACAGTACTTGAATTCGAGAAACTCACGACCAGCATCCACGTGTGACTACAAGCATCCGATTCTGTTTGCGGTATCCATTTCTGACTTTGGCGGGAATGTAGGTACGGGGTATTCTGGTCGACTAGCCACAGTCTTGTTATTGCATTAAGTGATGACGGCTGTGTACCTTGTACAAAAGCAGTTCATAGAAATGGAGTGTATATGGCGTAAATGTATAGTATCAAATCGATAAGGATTTCTATTCTAACACTTTTAGAAGCAGGAATAGAGTGATCTAAGGAAAAAATTGCCATCTAGACTACACAGAACGCAAATCAGGAACCAATGTATACCGATTCCAGCCTACTACCAGAGCAAAATAGAAATACAGCCTCGCAACGCGGCTTATTGATATGAATTTTTTTGAAACAGAGCAGATACGCCATCAATACCCCTTTCCAGCAGATGTAAGATGCGAAACGGAAAGCCTATCATGTAGATTTCCTCTCTTTGTTCAGTCCACCCGTACGGCTTACAATAGAATATGTGTTGATAGTTGCCCAACAGATAATCAAAAGAAGTATACTCGCGATTGAGCCGAAGACAGGAATACACCAGTCATTGTTATCTGCACACCAAAGCAGCAGACCCCCGAGGAAAGCGAATATTGAACAGTCAAGGGTAGCAAGCGGCGCCCAAGCGAGAATTTGGTCGTTCCATGTCACGCTTTCGTAACCCTCAAAGCCGAAGAGCAGGATACTAGTAACCATAATTGATATCACGCTTGTCAAGACCGAGATGACTAGGAGGCTTTTAGCGACACGCAATTGCTCGGAGGTCGCAGAGTGGAGTTCGTTGAAGGTGAGCATGACAAGGGACAAGCCGCTTATAAGAGCAGAGATCAGGCTGAATGTCTTATAGAATCGGAGTAGGCGAGGGAAGACGTCGGAGGTTCCCGAGTCAATTTGGCTATCTACGGGAAGGTATTCAGCAACGTCAGATAGAATTCAGTCGTACAACATACCATAGGGATTCGCCATTTTGCAGATAGTCGTAGATGTTAAGCTGATTCCCAATATGGTCTCCCTTAAGAATTCACACCTGGCAAAAAGACGTGAAATAGAGGTAGGTTGATCTTTGACAACTAGCAAAAACGAAGTCTGATGTATTGAAGACTTCGGGAAGGGATCACTTAAATATTAGATCGAGTCAGCAATGAAGGTGGATAGCAATAATTCTAGTAAAGTGGAGCTGTGTAGCCAATAGTGGAGATGGGTAGCTAGAAGTGGAGATGGGCAGCCAGAGGTGGAGATGGGCAGCCAGAGGTGGAGATGGGCAGCCAGAGGTGGAGAGGAGCCAGGAGCGGGCAGTCAGAACTGAATCTGCGTGACGAAATTGAGCATTGCCTTGTGCAGCTTTGCGAAATAAGCAGACTAAGAGCATTGTTTGTCTATAGAGTATAGCATGCTTTGTTCTGCTTGCAGCTGCCATTATTAGAAGAACATCAACGAGAACCTTTGGCCCAGTCCCAAGGCACGAGACGGATCAACCTGCACCTAATAATGCCACAAGCGAAGACAGAGAGCTCCGTTGGGAATATTGTGACATCCTGCAGCTGTCCCCACGCGATAATTCATTATATACGCCCCGCAATTCCAAACATCCGTTTGGCCGGCATCCTGGCCCTGTTGGCTAATATCCAGTTGTTCCTGTTCCTCTAATGGACGAGACAACTCAATTGATGCGAACCTCGCCCCATCGTCCCAATAAGGCCCGAACCCTGTATTCTGCGCATAGGTGAGAAGAGGTGTACTGATCGGACCGCCTTGGCAATCAGTTTGCGTAAAAGCAGCTATGGTAAGCGTCAAAAGAGTGTTGGCCAGAGAGCCTAATTTGATTGCCTGCATCGCTGCTTAAAAGAGTTGATTCGAGCGCTACTTTTCATCCACTTACACCGAGACTAGACGTTTCAACCTGTCTCACCTGGAGAGAGGCAGTTTCATTGGTACTTTGGACTGTTGGAACAGCATTGATAGGTGCATTGGCCAGAAAGCAACAGAAAAGGGAAGCTAGTCGAGCCCTTGAGATGCTGAGGGATAGCATGCTGACTGATCAAGTGGGGAATGTGGACATATGATTTATAGGATTCTCCTGCACATCCAGAAAACATTTACAATTGGGCAAGAAATAGCCCCTCCCCTACAGGGTCCGGAGGAAGTCCAACTATTATACCCAGGACGGTTCGCGGAAAGGCTTCCTTGAGCAGTTATGGGGGCGCTTCCAAGTCACCGTTTCCAATCCGCTGCTGATTCCTCGTCAGGCATCGTCTTTAAACCAGACATATTTGACCGTGATGTCACAGCAAGCCTAGCAAAAACGAGTTCTATGTATTAAAGCTGAGCAGCAAGTGATGGAGCTGTCCAGCCAGGAGTGGGCAGTATGAAATGGATCTGCATGACAAACTGATCACCCCTTTCATGTGTAGCTTCGCGCAAGTGTGCAGCGAAATATGAATTAGCCAGGCTTAACGGTTTTAGCAATCTGGCTTCGGATATCGCATTTTTGGGTACGCCCGGCCGATTTAGCATGACGGTGTATGTTCTCGAAGGAGCCTAAATGTATATGGGGAAAAGGAATACCCTGCATTGTTTGTCTATAGTATAGCATGCTTTGTTCTGCTTGCCGCTGCCATTATTAGAAGAACATCAACGAGAACATTTGGCCCAAGTGCACCCTCCCAAGGCACGAGACAGATCAACCTGCACCTAATAATGCCACAAGCGGACACAGCCAGCTGCTTCTCCGTTCGGGTTGTTATAACAATCAGCAGTTGTCCCTATTCCATACCTCATCATAAATGCTCCGCAATTCCAGGTCCGGGCTTGGCCGCTATCTTGGCCTATTGTGCTGATGTCCAATTGTTCTTGTTCCTCCAATGGACGAGACATCTCGAAAGACGTGAAATTCCTACCGTTGGTCCAGTCTGAATCCTCCACGAAAACGGTGTCTTCCCCGTAGAGGAGGAGATCTGAGATTAACACACCGCCTTGGCAATTGGCGTCAGTGAAAACAGACATATTGACTCCGGAAGAGGTGAGGTATAAAGAACCCGGATTAATTGACTCCGTCAAAGGTTAGCGAGGAGCTTGGGCGATAATTTATGGTACACTTACACCGACATTTGGGAAGTTTCTCACCTGGAGAGCTGCATCGACAGTTGCACTGGCTAGAGAGTAACAGAACAGTGAAGTTGAATAAGCCTTCGAGAGGCGGAGGAATATCATGCTGACTGATCACGTGGGGTGTGGACGTATGATTGCTTCGGTAAAATCGATAGATAAATTAAAAAAAAGTTATCCAAGGAGGGTTTTGTAGTGCCGAATTTGAACACATCCAATCCCGGCCCTATGTAAATTTTTCATGCATCCAGAAATGATTCCCAATTGGGCATCGAGAAACAATGCTTCCCGTACAGGGTCCAGAGGATGCCCAACTATTATACCCAGGAAGGTTCGCGGAAAGGTATTCCTTTAAGCAGCTATGGAGGCGCTTCCAAGTCACCATTTCCAATCCGCTGCTGATTCCTCGACAGGCATCGTCTTTAAACCAGACATATTTGACTGTGATGTCGCAACAAGCAACACACGAACCGAAAGTGAGGCACAAAGCTGGTCGTCGCCCATGGTAGGAGAACAACGGCGAGATGTAATCCGCGGGCAAGTCCCAAAGGCTGCAACCCCAAGGCCTACGTCTCCGAGGGCGAGAACAAGCAGGGGGAATCGGCATGTGACCTTTCAAGATCCTCAAACGAAGCGGCGACTATCGTCAGTACATCCGGCATTGCGCCGACGACCAACCTCCGGCAGAGCGGGTGACATTGTTGCTCTGGACGACCAGATCGCAAGGAATGGCGGGACCACATCCGCCTACGAGCAGTTGCCTCACCGGCTTCAGCTATCGAAGCAAAGTCGCCCTATTTCTTCAGCGGAGCGTGTGCTAGAACTCACACGAACGAACGGCTATCTCCTGCAAGAGTTGGCTTATCACAAGGATACTCAAGCAGCGGACATGAGGTTTCACGAGACGGTGATGGAGTTGCATTCAAAATTGGAAGATGCGTTGAAGGAAAGATCCCAAAAGCGAGCAGACGCAGAGTCTACTTTATTGAGCTATTGGGGTATCGATTTTGGGGATGGAAATGTCGAGGACACCGTTTTTTGATGGCTATAATCTTTATCCCGTTTCCTAGATCTGGTCCAGTCCCCCATATTCGTTTGGAGGATGGAGTGAGTTTCCTGGCCACTGCTGCCCCATTTGCTTGTACATAAATTACAATCTCGCCGCAAACCTGGCGAGTTGCCAATTTACCTCCACTGAACCGCCCACACGTAAAGAAATTTGAATTCAAACAAGCGTGAAAAAAGAACACCAAACGGCTCAAGTAAGGCTAATCCTTTCTGGCCCGATGATGGCGACCATATCCTCCCACCATCCCTCCTTCAGCATGTCAACCTCTCGGTTGAGCCACACCATTGAAATAGCATCCAGCGCAGGCGGGATGTTCTGTTGGTGGTTTGATGTTCAGCCCGAGCCTGAGATAAAGGAGAAAAGGCTAAAGCAATCTTACACTATAACTTCCAGACTCGTGAAGATCTTGAATAAGTCCTTCTCGTAAGGTGTGCTTTTCCTCCTCGTCCACACATGTGACACAGAGGATAAAAGCTGGAACCAAAGGCCAAACGGCCCAATACAAACTACCAGAAAGGGCAAGACCCCTGGGTCCAAAAGTTGGTAGAGCTCGTTCCGATGCTGCTGGACGATTGGATCAGATGCAGGCCGTCTGAAAGACAAATTAGTCTAATTCCCTTGGAGATGCTATTGAGAAACTCACTAACCCTTCGAGACGGCACAGGACGTATATGTATGCTCCGTGCAAGTAAGCGCTTGCGCAGTCCTCTAAAATCAATGTTGGAGGCTCGTGACTGGATGCGGCAGGGGGTACCAGACCTCCAGGGGAGTGGTGCGCGCATCCAGTCAGTTCATGGTGGTAACCACAAGCATTGTATACTTTAACCGATGCCGTGGCTGATCATGGCAGGGACGGCGTGACTGAAGATCAGAAGCCGATCATCACGCGACATCCACAGCACCCGAATCTAGTGATCGCAGGTGGAGGCTCGTACAATCACGCGAAAGATCTCCCAGACATCGGTCAAGTCGTTGTCGAAGTGCTAGGCGGGACAAAGAGCCATACCCAATTCGGGTGGGCCGGATCACCCTGCAAATCTTTCAATAATCAGCCAACGCTTCAGACGGATCTGAACTTCAGGGATCTGGAGCTGGAGGCATCCAAAGACGAGGGAGTGCAGCGCTGGAGGGGGAGACTAGGTCTGATTGGATTATCTGACCTTCTTGACGAGACACATGGTAGAACAAGAGCATTGAGTCCAGGCATAGCGGTTTCATTGGGCGAGGCTCCTTTGTCGACGACTAGATCAAAACCCCGCCTCAATCCTTGAGTGCCAGGACTGACCATAATGTAGTAGTAAGCGAAACATATAGCTAATCCGTAGATGAAACTTTAAATGAAATATTGAATGAAACAGTGAATGAATGAATAGCATAGCCTCCATATCTGTTCCGCATCCTGGGCGGCCGATAAAGGATTGCGGCATTTATTCCCACCTAGAGAAGGGGGACATCCATTCCCTACACCGCCTTCTGATCGCCATTCTCGTTATCCTTTGTCTCGTAGATCTGATCCAGTCTCCCTCATATTCTTTTGGAGTACAGAAAGGCCGTTTATAACATGTCAACAGCCCACAAGTGAATGCTTCCAGAGGATGATAGGCAAGCGATTAAAGAGGCTTCTTCACCCGATAGAAGAGAGTACGTTATGTAAGGCAGAGAAAATAGACTCCTACTGAATCCTACGTTGCCAGAACTGACCGTAAAGACTCCGTGCTAAGCGGATTCCGTTGTCATTCGCAAAACGAAACGTAAATGAAACTGCAGTTTCTCTTCCATCTGAGCATCCGAAAGTGAATGGCATACCTTAAGTTCCCACAATCCTGGATCTTCCGGGAAGGATTGCGGCATTGACCTACATCCAAAGCATCCAGGAACGGAGGAGGCATCCATTCCCTGCCTTCAAGAACACAAATTTTCCCAGGGGTACATATTGCCGTTGTGGCTCCAAAAAGAATGGTCAAAGCATCTCCCCATCATGGCGAAAGTCAGAACCCAGCGACACATTGTGCGAGAGAAAGCCAGGAAGCGAACAAAAAGTCTCTTCAAAAAGGCCAATGAGTTGGCTCAGATCGCGGACGCAGACATCTACATCGTCATCAATCGCGGTGGAAAATACCAAATCTACAGATCCAACGATCAACCCGGATGGCCGCCGTCGGAACAAGAAATGGTAAGCCGTCTATAACACAAAGGTCCGCGCATTGTATAACACTATGAGATTAGGAGAAGCAGTACCCCGTCCCTCGGTATAGGTGCCCGGCAGATTTTGAGCCTGTGAAAGATGGGGCAAGAAATCATAGGAACGCTGATGGAACCCACCGCGGAGAGCTGACGAAGTCCGAGTTCAGAAGTGGCGGAAGTTCCCTTGGTTATCAGCGGCGCATTTTCTCTGTTCCCAAGCCTCCAATTCTGCCGAATTGATCAGCTGATGTAGTTCGCCTCAAGTCTTGAATGTTGTGCAGGCCAAACATCCATCTGTCATAGAGCCTTAGATTGCAATCCTTACTCTTGAATTCTGAAAAGTTCGATTCCTATCCCAATTTAGCCTTTCGATTAACCAGAATGTGACCCACCTCCTCTATGCCTCGTATCACATGAAACACGCTGTCCAAGACTAGTACTCGGGTATTTGACGCCGCACTAGTGCGGCAATGCCCAAGCTCCTTCGCTCACATTACGGAGAATATTGCCTTAGAATGTGTTCCAGACGTCTGCCGAGTCTCTGGGGTTAATGAGCTGTCTGACACGCTGGGTTGAATGCTTGAAGCGGCGAGTGGCGGAATCTTGATCGGTAGTTGGAGTTGATCTCAAGGATGCCGCCCAGGGACGTCATTTTTACATAGCCACTAGCGCAGCGTTGTATGGCGTGCATCAACGCGGTAGCTGACAGCCTCCATGCCTTCTCAGTATTCTCCGGATGACTTGCGTCCGTGCCTTGTAGGAATCCTGATTACGGGAGGGTCGATCGAAGTGTCCGATTGGCATCTAGCTTATCCGCTAGTGCTGTGCTCAGCGTCTTTCAGTCCCTACCATTGCAATTACAGCACCTCAGTTAGCGCTCGGGCCTCTCTCTTTTAAGCGCTGCAAAAATTGGGCATATCGAGTTTGTAACACATGTTTCAACTTCGATTGCGCCACCCGAGACGGACATGAGTGACTTCATCCTCCAGAGCGCGCAGCACATCTTTTTCGGTTAGTCGCAGCTCCTGCCTCATCACGTGACAGTAGTCTTTTGCTTTGCACGCAAAAAACTACTGTCACGTGACCTCCCACGGTTTACCAGGAGCGGTCCAGGTCAATTCCTTTTATTTGCAACATGAAATGAGTCAAACACCGAAAGAACCAGCTCTTGTATGTGATACGTTCCGAATTATCCTCCCAGCTGAACCGTGTGTAGGCATTGAGTGAGATAGTGAAGATTCTCTCCATGTATTCGAAATTTAATTCAAGGGAGGACTATATCACGCTCCTCGACAGCCTTGAAACCCTGACGACGGAACTCAGACAAGAGATACGGCCAAAACGACAGCGTAAGAAGAAGACCAAGCAGAAGGAGACGCAGTTCAACCATGGTCTCGCCAATATTCCACAGTTCCCAAATGTGGCAACAAGATCGCGTGGGGCCGTATCGGCGACCGATCTCTCATCCTTGATGCTGCGCTCGCACTTGAGAACCGAGCCACCGTCCGTCTCTCAGGGAGCCACTATCACTGATCGATCGAACGTAGCTAATAGCCAATCCGAAATGACCCCAGTCAACCATGAGAACTCCACACCGAAGGCTGAGGCGAGACCAGCCGCGACCAACATTGCAATGCAAGCCAGAGATAAATTGAAGCAAGAGATCGAACGCTGTGAGAAGTTTTATCGGGGGAAAACCTTCATTGTCAATGGTGATGAACGCTCGGAGACCGTCTACCCCGACGAAATCAGTGACTTCTTCTCCCGTTTTCAGGAGAGAACGTGGCTTGCTAATTTCAACTTGATGCCGCTGCTTTTCTCTTTTAGGTGGTCATCGACGACTTTAGTGTTGCACAGCTCCTATATGTCGTTTACGGCATTGGAAAATGGCATTCAGCAATCCAGTACCAGAGTGCGGTGGCCATTACGTCGCGACCATGATCGTATCATCCTTCCCTGCTGCAATGGAGTTCATTGGACGCTGTATGACGTAGACCTCAAACGTAATTCAATCCGACATTATGACTCCCTTGCGGAAGATATTTCAAAACACAAAGAAGTGGTGTCCGCTATCAAAGAGCGACTGGCCTACGCTATGGAAGGATGGGAAAGCCCAAATCGGGACTTTACCATGGTCAGTGGGGTAAGTGAGGATTCTCATCCTTGCATATGCCTTTTCAATCCCTGAAGATTTGCAGGCATCCCAGCAGCAAGAGAACAGTGATGACTGTGGGATCTACATGATATACAATGCCGATTGTCTCGCCTCAATTCGAGACACATTGGAGGAGCGGATAGACGGTGTTCAGCTTCGATATCGCTACCTTGAACGTCTCCTCGAACTAGAACGCCAAGGGAGGAGTGAGCGGCAGATAGTGGACATGATCCTCCCTCCAAGAAAAACACTCCGAATCAAACGGCGGCGGGTACCTGAAGATATTTCAGATGATGAGTCAAACCAAGACCAACAAGGGTCTCGAAAGAGCCGCAGAGTAGACTGGAGACCTCCATTGCATTTAGGTTCTCATGATGCGTGGATTGAGGAGCGAAACTACCTCACCGCTACCATCTCGAAGCAAAGGTATGGGAGATCCAAGCAGGATTGTGGAGAACGAGCGGAGGAATTGCTTCGGATGATCGAGGCGATCGGATGCGAGGATGTGATGACGACTTGGGATGAAGCAATCGCCGAGGAGAAGTTGGGTGTCAGATTACCGACAGCAGATTCGACGGCTAAGGCCATCTGTCAACTAGTCGAGCGGGCTCACGTCAGATCGTTCAAAGATAAGGTACTTTTACGCATTGGGAAATGGATTTTCACAATGAAGATGTTGCAAGATGTTGAGAAACTCAGAAAAGACGGTGCTCCGTCCAGGCAGAGCGTCCTCAAAGCTGATGTCAATGTGAGAGGGCCTGCATTGAAAAGAGCATTCGCAAACTTCATGGGAGAAGCCCATCCTGAGCTCCAAGAGCCAGAATTGAACAAGCAGCGAGACGTACAATATGCCAAGTATCGAAACTGGTGGCGTGAGGGTCAGATATGGGTCCTTCTGTATAATGCATTCGGCGCTGCAATTCTATTACTCGTTCCGGCAGGCCAGCGTGCCGAGGGAGGATATTCAATCAACAATCAGCAGTAAGAACTACTTCCCGTTCATGAAGAAGCGTAACCAAAGTTGGTACAGATACGTGGACATCAAATCTAGCGATCGTGAACCGTTCATCAATGCCCTGCAGAAACTACGACCCGATTTAAAGAAGACTGTTTCTGAGCTGGACGATCATCTTGAGGTTCTCAAAGATGATATTGCAGACTTACTTGGACGGCTTAAGCATCCACGTATATCTCAAGAGTTGAAGGTTGAACAACCTAAAGGCAATCCATGATGCAAATTTCTCGAAGCAAACTGCTGAGGTAGTAGGCTGTACCCTTCCACAATGCTAGTACGACCTAGACCGCATGTGCGCAACTACATTATATCCACATTGAGTTGGTGCCTGTTCAGTGATTTTCTATTATTTCTGATCTCCTAATAAAGCGACCTAAATTTGAGAGCTCGTCATATACATCACGCAGCATTGTCCTCCTCGCATCCGCCCATCATCACAGACTGGTCACCACTGGCACGAATAGTGTAGCTCGGAGGTGCGTCTTCAACGACTTGTTCAGTAGCAAGACAGTAAGCCATAGAAATCCAATAGTGACCTGTGGGTCTGATTTTTCTTAGAAAAGTAAAGGAGTTGAGCTGGTGCAGTTGACTTCCATGGTCATAAGTCGTGAACGGAGAGTTAAGCGGAATTGTGTCGGCCAAGTTGATGGTATTCCTGATGATCTCGGCACGACAGCGTTCGCGGCGCGACCGGAGTTCGAGGAGGGTGGCCACCTGAAGGCAATTCTTGCCTAGATGAGGATCTGGAGGAAGGAGGGCCTGGTTCAAAGAATAGGTAACCTCCGACATGAGTTCGATTTGTCGTCCTATATAGGCGGAGCGGCTGTCACACATCCACGCGGAATCAGAGGTCGCAATTGAATACAGGACGAAGACCTCAAGGATGGTACGGGCATATGAGAGAAGAATTTCATCGTTCTCGGCAACGCATACTTTCATTGTAAGGGAGGTGATGACGGAGGAGAAGGTCTCACGCCCAGAAGCCGATAATTCCTGTAACATGTTTTGTAGCTGGGCAACATTCTTGTCTTCCTGGCGTAGCAATGCTGCTGATGACGGGTCCGCCAACATAGAACGCCAATTGGCTTTAGTCCCGTCTTTATGCAGAAGAGAGCGCATGTGTCTCCAGACGGAGGGCATAGCGGAAAAATGTCTGTATGGAACGGTCTCGAGAAGCGTCCTCCGATCTCAAGATTGATCGATCGTGTCAACCATATCATGCTTGAAGTATTGTTCCACGAAACGTCCAGGAAACTTCTGATCCGAAAGTGTTTCTGGAAGAGCCAGTTTTGACCGTCTGCCAGGGGCCACATGAATGTCTTGCATGCAAACACGGATGCTCCCTTTATGAGCCAAAAGTGTGCAACCCTTGAACTGGACGATACCAAAAGCAGAGGCCGGAACCAGAAGTGGAGGTGACTCACGTTGACTGAGGGAGCGGTAATTAAAAGAGTGATGGGTCAGATTGTGAGGGGCAAGCCCCATGAGCTGAGGTGGCCAGATCTCGAAGCCAGAAGGGAGGCATACATTTAAAGCACTGGACTCTTACAATTTCGCCTCCAGATACTTGAGCCTCAGAACCAAAGGATATTTGGTTTCGTTTCAACCAGCAAGCGACCCAGCTGACTAAAAGATCCTTACTACGGGGCAGAATTCAATAGTTCCTAAACGCACGTCCCGCGTGATGTGTCTCTTCGTATTTCCAATCTTCACTTCTCCGCCGAAGACGCTTCATGAAGATTCCATCCCACAGTCTCCTCGCCAAGCAGCAAGGAAGATTCGTCTAGCAAAGTTTCGTGCTCTCCCTAGCACGCTCCCTTCCTCCAATAATGATGAGCCCTGCGTAACGAATGCAACTCCTCCACCTTACATTCGAGACCCAAAGACTTCTGAGATGGCAAGCTGATTGCAAATTTGGAATGAAGGACGCAATTTGGAGCGATTTACACGCAAAAGACTGGCATGGTGTCTCAGGTTTCTGGATAGCTATGGGCAACCGTCGTATAGTAGTTTTTTTTTTGAATTTAAGTAACTTGCGCTGATCCAAGCCTTTCTGTCCCAACATTTCCCCTAATGCATCCGACTGACTCACCTTATTCGTAGCGAATTCTAATAGCACAGTTCCGTATATAGCTTAGGAATTGCAAATCCACGCCGACAAAGAAGGATTCCGAACAACGAGATGACTAAGTTAGACTATAAAAAGGACTGACACTTTCGCCATGGAACTGTGTTCTTGGGGTTTGGTTGCAGATGCTATTTTATTTTGCGACAATAAAGGCATTATCTCGGCGCTAAACAACGTCACCAAGCTTGGAAGAGGCTTGCAATCTTCCAACAATAGAATCTCATCTCTCCTCACACTTCTCCTGGAGTGAGGGCTAACAATCATACAGCAAAAAAGCACGCAATACTAAGCAAGATCTGGTTGTATGTCCCAACGTAGGCGCTGCTTTCAACGATGATCGCAGCCGTGCTGCATCTTGACTGGGGTCGTGGGCGTTTTAACCTCCCACTGGGGGTTAACTTGTTGGGTTAGCACCTTCAAGGTTTCTCTTATCGCTTGGAAGAACGGGTGCAGTCCAGCCAGATGCTTATGAATGTCGCTGATCTGTCTTCTCTCAAGAATCATTTCCTGTTGTTTTGTAGAAATTTTTTGATTCGATGTACCTTAAATTCTCTTCTACCCTGTCACACTGTAAATATTCTTATTTTTAAAGGAGGTACTTTGGCCATACAATGCTTTGATGTCATCGAGTTTTGCCGACACTTGATCAGGACCGAGATTCAGGTTGTCCGCCGGTATCGACTGGTCGGCTGGATTCATAAATGTCCAATCCATCTGTGGATCGACCGGTTCGCTTTTCTCCGCCACTTGACTGGTCACTGGCTCAAAGCCTTGGTTGGCTGTATTGTTCACCGACGATCCATCCTGATCGAATGTGGTGTTCTGGTCATCAGGAAAATATGCGTCGGGTTGATTATCAAAGTTCTTGATCAATTGATCCCACTGCTCTTCCGACAAAGGTTCTTGCTTGATGAAAGCCATCTTTGAGCAATGAAAGAGTAATTGTTATGGGAACTGCTTCAGTAAGGCCAACTGTCTTTATCAGCGTCCCTGGAGCAGCAATATTTGGATGGCGAGAGTTAATGACTGGGGTGTATCCGTAACTGCCGTGAAAGCCGACGGGCATCGATCCTTCCCTTCGCCACATGGATGGTTTCATGCATAGCGCTACATCTGGAATGACTTCGCTTAAAATATTACCCCATATGATGCGCCGTACATGTCTGCGCCTCACCCTTACAGTATAGCCCTACCAATCATGCACTGCTATCCGAATCTCAATGCTCTTGAAAGTCTAATCCCGACTCAGTACTTCTGGGAGCCCCACAAAAGTGAATTAGCCAAAACAGACTGTCACAATAGGATTCTGGTTGTACGGTGACTAGTCCTGACTTGACCCCTGAAATTTAGATCGTGTTCAGGACGTGCTGTAAGAGAATTAGAGCATCCATTATCCGCTGCATCTCTGGGGTATATCTACGTAACTGTGCTTGTTGAGAAGATGGTAAAAGTTCTCCATAATCACCGAGTCTTCGCCTCTACTTCCATAACCAAAGCCCCATTATCGCAGACATGGCATCGCAAGGCCAAACAGTGAGCTCCGAACATCAGGCATTCCGGGTAATTTCCCCGCCTCCCCTCAGAGCTCCTGAAGCTGACAATAGTGGCAGATGGATCCATCTATCTGCACAGCGTGTGGAGTTGAATGGTTTTCCAACCAGAAGCTTCGTCGGGAGAGCATCATCCGTGAGAACCAAAACCGCATCCTGCATCATGAGTTGTTCCGTGTCAGTCACATCAACCAGCTCAACGAGCTTAGTATCAGAAACCTGAACCAGGAAGGGGAAAGACATGCCTCACTCGCACAGTCGTCGAAAGAAGCTGCAGCCGGCCTTCAGAGACACCTTGACAATCAACAGGCGACTTTCGAAGTGGAAAGGAGAGAGCGCGCTCTCGCCATTCAATCGCTGGAATACGAGTCGGCTCGCCGAGAAGAGACAGAGAGATCCCTTGAGCATGAACGGGCTGTCGTTCAGAAGATGACTGACATTCTCGACAAGTTTGAGCTTGCCAACGGCGAGGGTTTGACCTTCGATCTTGTGGAGAACATAAGTCTTGGTACCCTTTTCCACGAATGGGAGAGTGCCAGGTCGGAAGTGACAAGTCTGCGGACCGAGCTGCAGTGCAAGGCTGCCGAGCTGCAGCACAAGCAACTCGTCCTTGAAAACCTCTCAGGAAATTTTGAGGTCCAGTCACAGAGCATGTCAGAAACGTCTTTCTCTGACAGCGGCGAGGAAGCCAGCACCGAGGTAGCAGATTTGCAGGCAGCATCGACGCTACAAGGAATGGGGAGACGAGTTGAATAGGAAGAAGCACTAAATGTCGTTTACAAAATCGCTTGTTGCGCTCACGGAAGAGCTTTGTTTGACTTGACTTGCCGCGAAGAGTGATTTTGCTTGGTTTTTTCATAGACTATTACTCGCCGAAATACAATGCTGTACCCCCAACCCCTCTTCAAGTGCTTGGTCCAAGTCTTTGAGGTGAACGAGATGTCAGCTGTTTTCTGCTTAGCGTACGATCGAGAACTGCCAGAAACGGATGCCCATAAGGGTCAAGTTTTGGATAGACATAGGCGCATATAAAACCTGCCGTGGCCTTTCTTTCTCTCTTTGTATTGTTGTAATTGTTCTTCTGTAGGCACAATTAAATATGACCATCTGTAAGCATTTTGAGTGGATACAGGTGGCGGGTGGGAAAGAGGTCGCGTTGATCAACTCAGGCCGCCTGACGAGAATCGTGGGGGAGCTGACTAATCCGGCAACCCAGCAACCCTCTGTCCTTTTATTCATAGGTCGGAAAGCCAAAAACCAAGCTCTCCGAGAGCTTTTCCCAAACCACATCAAGAAAGGGCGTAACGACGGCATCGCTACTCTGCGAATCGATAACACCAGCCTCTATTCCGATCATCCAGTGCTCTTTGCTGAAAGTGATCCGTCTGCGACGGTCGCATCAAATTTGAACGCATCCTGCCATGAGACCGAGTCGTTCCCCATCAGGTGGGCGAATACCACGACCGTGCACGATGTCTATGACATTCTGCATGCGCGGATACTCTGTCCCTTCAGCGACGTCCTGTGTGTTTTCGCGGACGACTTCCCTAATTTCAACAGCGTCGTGGATCGCCTAAAAACTTGGGCCGTTGCCGGAGGAGGATCGAGTCCCTTCGAGCAAGCCAGACCGAGTGTTGTGATTGTCAAACGCGGTGTCGGGGCGAGCGCCAGTCCTACATATGATCTACTCGAGATGCAAGATGTCCAATTCAGCCTGGATGGGAAGGTCTTAAAAGATTTCTACTCTTCCATCAAGGTCCTACATCTGGCAGACGAGCAAATATCCCCATTAGCACGTTTTCGACGCTTGAAGGAGTTACTTTGGAGGCAGATGGATGAGATGCGAAACGTCCGGTTGCGCTGTCGGTGCCTCTACTCGGCCGTGCACCTGAACAAGTTCTTTCAAATGGCCGTATCGCACACAGCGGCCTCTGTTCTTCAACCTTTCAACTTCGTTATGGCCAGCCGAATAGGGAACGAAGTTGGTCCCGACCACGCCGATCATCTGACCTCATTCTTCCGACTTGGGATGGACCACGGTCTATCGAGCGACACCATGGGACGTTTCCTTGCTTCTACCATCCTGCTGGACGCGTACCCTCCCAAGATGCATCGTGAGTACCTACCCTGGCAATGAGCAAGTTACGAGCTGATTCAGGACTCAGACTTTGACCCGAAGACGGTCTACGATGCCATCTACCACCCCTCGTGCCTTAGGTCGCTCGAGGCTGTGAAGCAGGCCGAGGATCAAGAGCAATGTATCAAAAGGTACTTGGCCAAGTGTTTCGCGGATATGGTCTCGTTCGGTAAGACCGCGGCACAAGTGCATCAGGAGAATGCAGGCGGCCTCGGCATCCCGTGGCCGCAGCTTCAAAGCAACCGCACCTGCCTCTGGTGCCTTCGCCGGAAACCAGAACATACACTCTCATGCGGACATGCCATATGCAATGTCTGTGTTCGGATCTATGGGGATGAGACGCCTATTGTGGATTGTCAATACCATATTGGGACTTGTCTCTTATGCCATTCCGGGGATTGCACCATCAGACTCAAGCCTTTCTCCGCGGGCGAACGGCTTTTGGCTATTGATGGGGGAGGCACGCGTGGTGTTATTCCCCTAGAAATCCTGGCGATCATTCAGGGTATGATGGGGAGTGAACTTCAGATTCAAGACCTGTTTGATATTGCGTTCGGCACCAGTGTTGGTAAGCTTCACGTTCCGATCTCACGAGATGCCGACGCTTACAACTAAGACAGGGGGTCTCATCGTCTGTATCTTATTCCTACGTGGTATGCCAGCTCCTCAATGTGTTCATATTTTCGATGCATTGGCTTGGAAACTCTATGAACGACCTCAAGGGCGGACGAACTTCCTTAAACGCCTTCGCCTCTCCTTCAAGGGGTGGTATCGGGATGGCCATTATGATGCGAACGTCCTCGAACAGTGTTTGAAGGATCACTTGGGAGCCGACGATCGCATGTTCGGCTATAGAACCGGGGTCGTTGCCACCAAGGTTGGCGTTATCGCCGCTACAATTGGTAACGCCTCTCCGGTCATTTTCACCAATTATAACGGACCTGGCGCAAGAAAAGAAGAATGCGGTAAGGGCGAATTTTGCGCTTAGAGGCAAAGGACTGAACAATAGATCAGGGTATACGCACGTTCGCCCGGACAAAGTTGAGGATGAGCCATGCATATGGGAGGCGTGAGTGTCTCAATCGTTACAGGAGAATTTAGAAACTGACTTCGTAGTGGTCGAGGGACTTCGGCTGCACCTGTGTGAGTGCAGTGGCGAAAGCCCATCAGGCGGAGCATGGCTGACTTTGCACAGTCTGTACAGATCAGCGCAAATCAAGGCATCCGGACCGGTTCAGGATGGTGGAATGAGTGGACATAACAACCCCGTCAGAATTGCGTTGTCGGAGCGCCTACGTAATGATCCCTCTCTTTTGGCTCCCGACGTCGTGGTGTCCCTCGGCACAGGCGCCCAGAAGACCTCAACATCTCCCCGGACTACGGACTTTCGCCATGTGATCCTGGACGGCTACGTACCTCGACTTTGGCGATCTTATATGTCGTCCTTCAACGGGCAAAAGATTTGGGATGAACTCATGAACTCTGTGGACGAGAGAAAGCGAGAAGATTATATTCGGTTGAATTCCGTCTTACCCAGCAAGGAGCCGGCGATTGACAACACTGATCGCATGAATGAGCTACGGGAAAGTGTTCACGTACCACAAATGTATCAAGACTGTAAAAAGACTCTCTATGCATTGCTCGTCTTCGCATTCTATTTCGAGCTGGCGAGCTCCGAACGCGTTCAAGAAGGCCAATATCGCTGCCGTGGTACGATAAGGTGTCGTCTTCCAGGGAAGTCGATCGTTAAGTTATTAACCAGAATCAATATATCCAACTTGGTTTTTACCACTGACGTCGAGACTTTGGGTTATTATGAAGACCGTCAAGATTTATGTGCATTGTGCCATCGATGTCAGAAGAAGGTTGACTTTTTGGTCCGCCATCCGACGGAACCTGTGACCATTTACTGCGAGAGCGTTACGCAAGAGCGACGAAAGATTAGTGCTTTCCCTCAGACAATGCGGTGGTTCGAAAATCACCAAAAGCTCGATGCTCTTTTTGGAACGGCTTTTCACAGGGACTTGCAAGACCGATCCTGCAAGGGTTGCATCCCGAGTGTTAGTCTGAAGAGACCGACCTCTGACGGCCAGCAGAGGTCACAACTGTGTAAGAAGCCCCGACTTGGGCGGCGCTCTGAAGGGTCATCATCGGAGATTACAGAATCTATTTAGTGGGCATAGAAATAGTGTTTTACGATGTTATTTCCCTATGTCACGCTGAGAGTGATAGCTGGCAACTCAGAAACAATAGATTTAATATATATTAATTACCCGATTGCAAGGTCATCAAGCACGTCCTTTACATTCAACGGTCTCAGGAAACGTCTATCCCGCTGACTTGTGGTGTCTGTATGAGGAGACTACGGCCCAATCCACCATCCACTCCAGCCTGTCCTTCTGCCAATCGCACTGAAGTAAGCGGTGCTGGAGACGTCAGACGATGATTGCACGGATAGAATCCTGACTCACCGTCATCAGCTCCTTTGCCGAACTGGCAGACGTCGTCGCCGATAGGAATTCGACAGCAGCGGAGTCGGAAGGCCAACGATGCAAATTCTCGATCCCGACGACTCCGTCCTCTTTGACGTATTTCTGCATCAATTCCATCATAATTCTGCTCAGTGCCCTCACATCTCGGACACCAATGTTGCGTGAGGGAGCGACATAGCGACAGCATTCTTGATCCGCTGCCATTCCAGGTCAACGAAGTTCTGTATAATTGGTAACGGAGATATACCGATCTTGACGTCTCCTTTCATGCTTACAAGGACGTTCGAGCAGCTTAACGACCCGTGCTCCAGTCCCTGTAAGGTAAGGTATGCGAGACCGCCAAGTATCTTCCATCGTTAGCACATGCTTTGTGACTTCATGTCAGTCTGATCTACCTGTCCCAGTATGGCGGCGAGTTCCAAATCGCGGGGATAAGGGGGAGATGCGACGATCTGCACGAGGGAAATGTCCATATGCTCGAGGATGACGTAAAACGAGCCCTCGAAACGAAAGGTCTCCAGGACGGTCAGGATGTGGTCGTGCCGGATGCTGTTGATCATCCGGAGCTCCTCCCGGGAGTCTGGCTCCGAAAAACACTTCACGAAGACACGGTTGCGGGGACGCTCTTTCCGGACGGCGACGGTCACGAAGTGAACGAACTTGAGCTGATATCTTTTCCAATAGATTCCCCACGGCGAGCCATCTCTCATCCCCCTGTATTGAATCCCAGGCACCATCCCCATAACTCTCTGCGGAGAGACGGATCTCTTTCTTTTTGGCGCATTTTTCTTGAGGACTTGGCGGTCCTGAAGCCCCTGTTGCCCTTCTATGACGTGGCCTTCAGGCTCCGGAAGCCAAGTAGACTGCTCCAGACCTTCCATTTCGAACTGGGTGTTGCGGTTGGGATTTGGGAAACTCATCTTCGGCTTCCGCGATGAAGATTAGATTCTACTGAATGTAGTTGGCGGGTGGAAAGTAAACTTGAGTATCGGCTTAGACACCGGAAGAGGAGGTCAAGTTGCTATTTACAGATCAGACAAAATAATTAAGCGGTGGGGAGGGTAACAATTTGAGGGGAGGTCCACACTTTTGGGGGGGAGGGAGCCAGAACTGGCTCCCCATGAATGCTGTATCTTCACAAACTCTCCATGTCCGAAGACATCATGTATCTCTTCTCCATCCTTCACCGGGCAAAGCGTGTCGAGATGTGGAGAACTCAAATTTTAGAGGAAGAATCGAGAATCGAAGCAGAAAAACGCATCAAGTACAAGGGAACCGCCCGTATTAGGCTCAAGTGGCTACATTTCCAATGGAACCGGCCGAGGGAGCTCGACGGCAAGAACGTCGAGAGATTGAAAGCGGATTTCCGAAAGGACTGTCGACGGCTTGACGAGCACAATCATATCCCAGCCGTCATTGATCAGCAATCCCTCAATGCCGCTGAAGAACTCTCGGGAGTCTTAGCGCGGCAACTAGGGTATCCGGAGCTGGTTTTTCCGGCCGGTTATCAGGTCGAATGCCTGCACGGTCGACACCGTATCCAGGCGGCGAAAGAGTTGGGGTTGGAGTGGTGGACGGTGGATCTGTACCTCGCAGGTAGGCTGCTGGTTAGGGGGTGAATCCTTCTCAATAACGATTCTGACGGATGCTATGAACAGACGTCGACCCTGACGTGAGAATATGCCTGGTCGAGGAATATGCCAACGAAAAGAAGCCAAATGATGGCGAGATCTACCGCAAGATCCGTCATTACCATTTCCAGCAGAATTTGCGCTTTGAATGGCGGTGGTGGAGCCGATTGAAAGATCATGGGAAGCGGTGTCTCAAGCAGCTTCTTGGGCACAAGGAGCTGACCGCAGCTTTGGATGCCCTCCGTGCGATCCCGGGTTTGTGGGGAGGCATGAGGCTCCATACGTGGAACACGATATTGGCCATGAAATGCGATGACGTGAGTGGATACCTCCGCCGGCGCGACGAATTTGCTGAAAGCTCGACAGGTAATATTGCACTACCTGTACCATATCGGAGATGTGTGGGGGAAGCTTCTCCTGCACGACGCGAGCGCAATGCAATATGTGGATGAAGTCACCGTGAGCGCTTTGGAGCTTCGAGCACCACGAGTATGCACGAGGGATGCTGACGACTTGCGAGGTCAAGTACTAGGAGGGATAATCTTCAGCGCTTTCAGCGAACAAGATCGCGTGGGGATATGGGCAAGGCTGCAGGCTGTAGACGGGTTGATTCCTTCCTTGTCTGCCCTCTTCAAGAACCTGAACTACCTCAAGGCGTTGGTCGATTGCATGATGAGGTTGGTCACGCCTCCACCCGACGACACAGTGTCGACCGCGCTGTTCAACGCTTTTTCCGACACCAACCAAAGGGCCGACCGGGCTGTCCTCCAGGTCACAGAATCCAGCTTCTCGTCCAGCCCTGCAACGTCGGCAGAACGTGCGGATCTAGGCGTTCGACAGTTATATGCCTACGCCATGCGCCACTATCTCCAAATGCCCAGGGATCTCAAGAGAAAAGAGCTCCTGGCGCGGCACACTACCAACGCGGACCGAACGGTGCTGCGCGAGTTCGCTGATCTCGCCGAACGCTTAGGCTTCGAGTCGCCAGAGATTACCGCTTTGAAAGAACATCCCCGGGCGAGGGGTGCGAGAAACCCATCAGAAAATTCCAAACCTCTACTCGTCACGGATGGTGCCGGGGTGAAAAAGAAGCGGAGGTGCGGGCTACCGAGCATAGAGGAATACGTGGAAGATCGCGAGTCTCTCTTCATCCATCACTTACATAACCTGGATGAGGAGCAAGGCGAGGGCATTACGTCTTTTTTCGTCCGGAAATCCATCTATTCTGCGTTCTTTGGAAAGCCCTCATCTCTGCCTTTGGGAGAATTGCATCCGAGAGATGTTGCAACAGGGGAAGGGCAGGAACTGGAGAGACAGGAACGAGAGAGGCAAGAGCAGCTGGCGTGGCAAGAGCAGCTGGCGAGGCAAGAGCAGGAGAGACAGAAACGAGCGAGGCAGGAACGAGCGAAGCAAGAGCAGCTGGCGTGGCAAGAGCAGCTGGCGAGGCAAGAGCAGGAGAAACAGGAACGAGCGAGGCAAGAACGAGCGAAGCAAGAGCAGCTGGCGAAGCAAGAGCAGGAGAAACAGGAACGAGCGAAGCAAGAGCAGCTGGCGAGGCAAGAGCAGGAGAAACAGGAACGGGCGAGGCAAGAGCAGCTGGCGTGGCAAGAGCAGGAGAAACAGGAACGAGCGAGGCAAGAGCAGCTGGCGTGGCAAGAGCAGCTGGCGAGGCAAGAGCAGCTGGTGAGGCAAGAGCAGGAGAAACAGGAACGAGCGAGGCAAGAGCAGCTGGCGAGGCAAGAGCAGGAGAGACAGGAACGAGCGAGGCAAGAGCAGCTGGCGAGGCAAGAGCAGGAGAGACAGGAACGAGCGAGGCAAGAGCAGCTGGCGAGGCAAGAGCAGGAGAGACAGGAACGAGCGAAGCAAGAGCAGCTGGCGAGGCAAGAGCAGGAGAAACAGGAACGAGCGAGGCAAGAGCAGCTGGCGTGGCAAGAGCAGGAGAAACAGGAACGAGCGAGGCAGGAACGAGCGAAGCAAGAGCAGCTGGCGAGGCAAGAGCAGGAGAAACAGGAACGAGCGAGGCAAGAGCAGCTGGCGAGGCAAGAGCAGGAGAAACAGGAACGAGCGAGGCAAGAGCAGCTGGCGTGGCAAGAGCAGCTGGCGAGGCAAGAGCAGCTGGCGAGGCAAGAGCAGCTGGCGAGGCAAGAGCAGGAGAGACAGAAACGAGCGAGGCAGGAACGAGCGAAGCAAGAGCAGCTGGCGTGGCAAGAGCAGCTGGCGAGGCAAGAGCAGGAGAAACAGGAACGAGCGAGGCAAGAACGAGCGAAGCAAGAGCAGCTGGCGAAGCAAGAGCAGGAGAGACAGGAACGAGCGAAGCAAGAGCAGCTGGCGAGGCAAGAGCAGGAGAAACAGGAACGAGCGAGGCAAGAGCAGCTGGCGTGGCAAGAGCAGGAGAAACAGGAACGAGCGAGGCAAGAGCAGCTGGCGTGGCAAGAGCAGCTGGCGAGGCAAGAGCAGCTGGCGAGGCAAGAGCAGCTGGCGAGGCAAGAGCAGGAGAGACAGGAACGAGCGAGGCAGGAACGAGCGAAGCAAGAGCAGCTGGCGAGGCAAGAGCAGCTGGAGAGACAGGAACGAGCGAGGCAAGAGCTGGAGAGGCAAGAGCAGGAGAGACAGGAACAGCTGGAGATGCAGGAGAGGCAGGAGCTAGAAAGGCAGGAGCTGGAAATTCAGAAGCTGCAGAAACAAGCGCAGGATGGACGAGATCAGGAGGAAAAAGCCAAACGAATCCAGGCCAGAAAGAGATTACAGAGGCTCAAGCTGAAGAAGATACGTCGAGGGAAACCGGGAGAAAGACGACAAAATCTAACTCTGGAGGATGAAAGGAGACTAGAGGATCAGCAAATCGACGAGTTGCTCGACATTGACCAAGATATTGACCCAGAGCCCGGGGAAGACATTCATGCCGAAAGCTCAGGAGCGCGACTTGAGGAAGCATCTAATAATACAACGGTTCGCATTAACTTCAAGATTCGTGATGGAGGCATTTGGAAACCAGCTCAAACAGTTGAACGCTCCGATTCCTCCCAAATCGAGAAGGTGGCGATGAACTGGGTTCGGGGGAAATGGAGGCTCTTCAATACCGAGCTTCGTATGCTGGCTCCACAACAGTGTTATGATGCCGTGATCGCCGATGGCACCTACACGATACTCTTGATGCGGGAATCAGAAATCGATATCGACTACGAACTACTGTTGTCTGCAATGGAGATTGGATCGAAGGAAAGGAGCAAGGTCGTTGATTCGAAACTCGAAGATCTGGACGAGATCTCATGAAGCCTGGGCAGCTATGGATACACGCACAATTCGCCTGATAGCGAGCAGATCTTGATCCAAGGTACGCCAACAAAATATTCCAAATTTCTTATGCTTCGCTAGCGCCAGGATTTCATCCCGTAGGGGTTTCCTTCCTGCTGTGAATTACTTGTGGTAGAATAGGAAATACAGCTACCAGCAATTCACGTGGCATTCCTCATGGAAAATGCCGGGGTAGACAAGAGCCGGCGAAGACCTCTTCATTACGGCAAAGGCCGTCGACCGCTTTTCCAGGTGTTCCCATAAGACTGAATCCCGCAAGGATCTCGACATCTCAGCTTCTAGCATCTCTTTCCGGGTAGTTCGCGGTGAGGGTGCTCTATTCATGACGATTGGTTTTGGTGGTGTCATGTGTGGGCCGAGCATCGTAACGGAAGAATCTTCCTTTGGAGATGTCCCTACTGAAGGGCCGTGTGGAGTGGAAGTCCTTGATCGACGTAGTGCTGGTGTAGATGTAGAGGCCATATTTGTATTGGCTGTAACTCTGTCGAGTTCATTCAGCGGGGTTTTGAGAAGCGATCTTCGAGTGGGCTTCAATTCTGCTCGATGGAATGATAGCGCGGCTGTTGTATTTTCAGACTTATCGTCCTCTCCGTCCTCGTTGTCATCGTCGTCATCCTCTTCCTAGTCCTCCCAGAGTGCTTCTTCGTTGGGCCCCTTGAGCGGAAGTTGCTGAGGACAATCATCCCTACCCTTCGGGATCTTCTCTTCGTTTACGAAGGAAAAACTCGGTAACATTTCCTTCGATTCCTCACCAAATTCGACAGTGCTTCTTCTATAGTTTTCCATGGTATCACTCATTTCCCTAAGCACTCCGAACCTCCTTAGCTTTAAGGTAGGCAAATATCAAAGAATATCTTCGTGACTGCATCGGCATTTATGCAGCGAAAAAGGTACTCGGTATAGTATAACTTGTCCGTACCGGTATTTCCAGACTTGCATTTTCTTGGTGCACAGCTGGGCCATGTTAACCCAACTGCAAAAGAGAAGCGAACCCTGCCACATCACTATGCAGGCTCTAGCGCCAACAAGGTCGGAGATGCGGGATTGCAACAATCATTTCCGATAAATTGAGCTCCACGGGTGGGACACGGGGTCTGGGCGACCATGAATAATCGATCAGGGGTCTTAGTGAGCTCCACCTCTAAATCTAGCCAGTCCATACCTGAGCCGGACCTACCTATGCAATGCAAAAAGGGATCATCGGGTTTGGCACGATCAATGCACGCGCCAACGCCATCCGATCCACAGGAATGTCTCGCCTCTGAATTTTGCACGATTGCCAGCATTGCATAGATAAGGCAGGGTCAATAGGTCCTTGAGCCGTCGAATGCAGATTTGTGCATGCGACTAGACATCGCGATCCTTTGCAGTAGTCCGAGTGAGGTGGCTCTTTCGTGAAAGAACTGGAATGGCATGCATAAGCTCTTGAGCTTGGGCAGTGGGCCAATTAGCGAATTAGTCATTATTGCTAACGATGTAGATCGAGGAGCTCCGAATACTATATAGAGGAAGGGTGAAGTAGTTTTTCCAGCTAAAGCCTCTGCTCGGTGCTGGTCCTCTTATTGAGGCAAATCCTTCTAGGTATGCCTAAAAAAAAAGTAAAGCTCGGCGACCTTGCTTCAGATGCCAAGAAAATTTACCTCCCTTATATCGAAGTAACCTATCCACAGCTACCTCCGTCGATCTTATACACGGACTTCCCGAAGCTTCCTGCGGCCGGCGATTCACAGGGCCCAAAGCCTAAACTTCTAGTCACCGTCATTGACAGGGATCCGGTTGACGCAGCATTGAGCTGGCATGGAGAAAATGTAGGGGGATGCAAAATGGAAGTGAAAGCAATTCCCGTCGTTAGTACAGCGAATGAAGAGCAGCCTGGAGGAGACTGGGAGCTTGCAACAATAGGACAGGAAGAGGATCTATGTCGACGCTCGAATCTCACCGGTGCTCTTGCGTCGCCAAGCAGAAACTCTAACTATCCAATCCCGAGTAAAGGTGGCATCTACTCGCCCTCTGTGGGTATGTATTTTGAGGCAGCCTGTCTTGATAAATGCTTTTTCTAATATTGGAGGTAGTGATTTTTCGCTCGGGTGCTACTGAGCAGCACACCGTTTGGAAAGAATTCAAGTCCTTGCCAATCATATCTGTTGTCCCAGTCCGACGACCAAAACTCAACGAGGCCGGCACAGAATACGTTTTTGATCAGGAGAAGGAGCTCATGAGAGACAAAATGAGAATGGTGTTACGAATTGCTGCGCACCAGCAGCATAAAGAAATTTGCATTGGCCCTTTTGGCATTGGACCTGGAATGCTTAACCCGGCGCCTCTGGTAGCGACTATGTGGAGAGAGATTCTGTTTGAGGAATTTCATGGCGTTTTCTCCAGTGTTGTTTTTGCTATTGAGAGCGCGGCGGATAGCTACTTGAGAAAGGAAGCAAGCACGGTTTTTAGTGTCTTCAAGGAAGAATTCGACCCTTCGAACATTGTCAAAACAAACTATAGGTAGCCATATATCCATGGTGTTTGCTGTAGTCCTAGTATTTGAAATTTCATCGTTAAACGGTCAAGCAATGGTGTCTTCATTGGAGTGTCGCTTGGATCGGGACGCTAAGGAACTATCGGACATGGGAGAGACTGCTGCGGAATAAGGTTGAAGCCACAACGGAATATGCCCCTGGTCATATGTGCATGTGCCACTACCACGCTGCAAGCAAACCCTCCGCCACAACACCTCAGCATTACGAGCACTAAGTGGCAGGGTGTTCTTCATGTCGGACGCAATTCCTCCTTCGCGGGTACACGCAGTACCTAAGAAAATGACCGATGAGGTAGCGGAGATGGGCCGGCAATTGTGATGCTCAGAGCGATAGCAAGCAACGAGGCCAGCTTCGTTATGAAGCTCAAGCAGGACCAGATGGAATATCTGAAGTCTACATCCATTGACGTAATGTGCGGTTGTCACTTCCCTGTTACTCTTTTCGTAGCTCCATAATCCGAGGCATTCTCAAATAACCGCTTGTACGTGCCCTGACATTGCCTCTTGTAGATTGCATCCCACTTTTGCGGACCTGGGCGCTGTAGCTTATGATTCGCTTCTGTAGATGGCCATCGCTGCGAAGCATTCTCCAAACTTTCAAAACCTTCGGGGTCTTCAGGGCTGGTCTATCTTTGCCGAGGTCCGATGGTGAAAGATGATGCAGCTAGACTCAAGAATTGAGTCAGCATGGGTCAAGATCTATGGTAGAGAGCCAAAACTTGCCAGGAGGATAATTCGTACAGGTTGCTGCAAGCATAAGCCCAGGATCAAGGCCAGGAAGAGATGCACAAAGAACGATACATGAGCTGGTAGCGTTGTCTTGTGAAGTGCGCCGGTTCTTGCCTGAGGGTCGAAGCGAGGATGAGGGCTGAGAGCGGTCGTCGGTTGCTGCAGTCCATAGCTGAACGCGTTGATATTATGGCCAATGCCAAGTATAGTGTATTGTGCTGGTGAACATTTTAGAACGCTTTTAAGGTTTGATGTAGAAAACCTTAAATCATGACAGGGAAAATCACGCTAAGCCCCACATCTGTCAGGTTGACGAACTCCTCCGATAAGCACGTCCACGCCGTTTTAAGATATATTACAGATAGAGAACATGTCGGCCCCCTATATCATGTCTCCAGGAGTCAACTCTGTCGACGCGAACAATGCGAAGGGCGAGCTGGAGAAGTGGACAACTACACATCGGTCAGACTTGTCAGATAAAGTACCGACTCGGCCTTTCGAATCTATTCCAATCAGGACCCAGAGCACATCAATATCAGAGAAGTTCCAAGTACGTAATGAGCGCGCATTGAATGATGTCTGTCTAATAGCATGGGATCAGCCGCAGGCCAGAACGCACGCTGCAGAGATCTTAGGCTGTTCAACAGATCAAGTCTTTTTCACCAACCACATTGTTATGAGATACAACAGACTCGATAAACCAAAACCCTGGGTGTCTCCAGCACATAAAGGAAAGGCAATTACTATCATTGCACTCGGCGACCTCAACTCTGATAACGGCTTGCCAGGATTTGGTGATCCACCGGAATATTGCAGTCTCCAAAGTGGGCAGGCTCTACATGCGTTGGCCGATGCGCCCCAATATTTCAAGGGTCATTCAATCGGTTGGGCACTTGTTCTGACGTGGACGCGAACAACTCAAGTATCCCAATCCTCGCCAAATGCCGCAGTATAGAGAGTCGGATCATTTTCCAGCATTGACCACTCCTCACCAAATGCCGAGTCGTAAAGTCTCGGATCCTGTGTGTCGCGGGGGAGATCTGGGTGGCGAGAACTTTTTTCTGTCACGGCCTCTGAATGACGAGATTGGGCTTGTGCTGGTGTAGCTTCCTTTGATGTTGTCGCCGAACAGTCCAGATGAATAGTGGGGTCCACAATCGATGCCAACGACGTAGTGGCAACTGGCAATGTCAATGCAGGCGGCTGCTGCAACGGCATTCCTAGCACACCTCCCGCTGCTGCTGCTGAATTATCGTTGGTCACATATGGTAGTCCTAGCATCTGGCAAGCCGATTGTTCACTATTCTTTTGTTAGTCATGGAATTCCCCCCTTTTCCGCTTTCCGTGGTGTGGATTTCCTACTTACTCCATCTTTATCGCGGTACCAATCAAAGCTGTTGGACGCCATATTGTAAGTTTGGTTGAGGCTGGTGGGTTGTCTTTGCGAAGCTCTTTCACGATATTTGTTACGAGAAGAGACCTCCGTTCTTGAGACAAATTCCCGCTTCTAATTATGCCGGAATTCGTAGCTGTACTGTCAATATCTTATACCCATCGAGCGAACATCACATTCACTTACCGGCGAGAGCTTGAATCACCAAGTATGCCTTTGAGCCCCATCCAGACGAAGACGAGAGCCCGAGAATGATTGAATTGACCATGGAAGCTGCCTTACGCCACATAACCCGATTTCGGACACTGCTTGCCGATATCGAGACGGTGTCTTGCCAACTGATATTGTCCCTTTCAATTATTGAAGTACGTAGCAAAAAGAAGTAAGACGCAAGAAGACGAAGATACCAGATGTACTGATTTGAAGCGACCTTTGCGGCAACGGTCTGTTCCCATAAAGCTCCTTCCCATGCAACGGATATGCTGATTTGAGCTGAGAGATGATTGTTTACGCCATCGGGCAAATCCAATCTCTGTTGGGATTCGTTTGTATTTGGTACTGGGGGAAAGTATACTCCATCTTTTACCTTCAGATCTTTCAAACCCTTACGGATTTTCTTGATGATTTTATCCGTCACTACTATGTCATCCTGTCCGTCTTGATCCACGAAGCCAGCCTTGTTTTCACCGCTTCCCCGAGCTCTCTTGTGTCCAGCTTCATTCTCAGATGTATTCCGCCGATGACGTTTGCCTTGGCGCACATCGAGAGGATTAACCGACCCTGCCTCGTTGAGGTTCTGCGTCGTGGTAGAGGCGACAAGATCAGACGCGGACGATGATGACGTCTGCTGAGAGTTTGGCAATATTGAACGCCTTAACTCATCAAGTCTTGTGTCTATAGCCTGCTCGCACGACCGTCCTATGGATTGACATATGACTTCCCTACGCAATGGATCTTGTTAGAGACGAAACAATGGTCATTGCTTGCACGTACGGGTCTTTAGGCGAGAAGTCCCATTGGCCAGGTTGATAGTAGGTGTCGTAGATGATTTGCACGTTATCGGCGATGAGTGGCGGCGTGATGACAGACTCTGAATGCGTACAACAGAGACTGTAATCATAAGAAGAGGAAAAAAATATTTGTTCTTGATGTTGTTGGATAATGAAAGGGGAGATGCTTAGGTGAACAGCAGCACAATGGCCTAAATGACTCACACGCAACAATGCATGAGTTTGGCGGGTTCTTGATATTGTATGCCGTATGGATTGCACGCATTTTTGGGCGGATTTGATCTTTCGCTCGTGATCTGGTAAGACGAACTCTATGTCGCCCATATTGTGATACGGTTGAGATTTAGGGAACACTTTGTGCGAAGATCCCTGCCTACTCAAATTCGTCAAGCCGCTTTGCAGGGATCTTACCACAAAACGACTTTGTGCGAAGATCCCTGCCTACTCAAATTCGTCAAGCCGCTTTGCAGGGATCTTACCACAAAACGACTTTGTGCGAAGATCCCTGCCTACTCAAATTCGTCAAGCCGCTTTGCAGGGATCTTACCACAAAACGACTTTGTGCGAAGATCCCTGCCTACTCAAATTCGATCAGCCGCTTTGCAGGGATATTAGCTCAAAACGAATTTGTGCGAAGATCCCTGTAGGAGCTGGATGAAGTGTCCGTGCCGTCCGCTCCCCGCCATCCTAATCTCAAGGGGCGCGCTGATAAGGACTTACTTCATTTGCCTTGACTATTTCAGCCGCATCTACTGGGTACAGTTTGCCGGTCACTGAAGTCACCCAAACACGTAACATCCCCTAGCACCTTCATATGAACAGAGGCTCACTTCGATAGATAACGAGTAAAGGCCAAATCATAGCGTATATAGGGTTTGAGACATCTCCCACAGAGGTCTGGGTGACTGCAAAGATACGCCACCAGCTCCGAAGCAAACACCCTAGACAATACGAGATTGATACGACTCAAGTGGGTTGAGTTTAGAGACGAGGGCCGTGCTGGATCGGGATACACTTGAAGAGATGGCGGCGAAAATCCCGAACAAACGTGTCGTCCATCAGGGTTGAAAGAGCTTTGATGGGAAGGTGGTCAGTAGCATAGTACCCTCCAATGCAACGCAATAGATCCTTACATATTTTCGGCCTAACACGTGGGGAAAATGGAGCTCTCGTGTCTTGTTAGCCTGTTTTGCCTTGCACTAGTATCATTCGCCTGCTTTTGGCGAACTGATGGCGGCTCTGCCGCCGTTGTCCAACCTCATCCGTCAGCATTTAGCCGTTAGAATATCCAGTGGTCTATATTTGCACAAGACTAATTTGTTGACCACATTATGAATGCTCACTACAAGCGGTGATATTCATTACGTTACTACGGTCCATAAACATTCGCTAGACCCTTTTGGTACATCGTCAAGCACCCTTAAATGCGATGGACGAAAAGACTCTTCGCTACAGCTGTCCAATATGCTCTGATCCATTCAGATCATCAAAGCTCTGGGAGCATGCAAAGCAGGCACATCCTTCAGAGCTCATGGGCGAGTGGAGTGAGGCCGAGGCAGAGAAGCAATTTGTGGAAAGAGCGTACGTGACCATCCGCTCTACGAGTTAACTCATCAGGTCTTCATCCGCCTCTGGTGATTCAAGAACGGTCTGCTAATCTTTGGAATGAACTAGGCTACGCTTGGCCGCCAGCAATAATGCAGCTGATCCTTCACCGAGGCCGGCTTCCAATGGAGAGAAATCTACCCCGCCTGTTGAAGATGACACAGAAGGCTCCGAAGGAGACCCCAAGATGCTTTTACAGCCGGAGACACGGCCTATAAGTCACGAGCAACTTGTCATTGAGGTGAAAGGCATCTACGCAGGATTGGTCATGGTGGAAGCCAAATCCATTGATATCGATGAACGACAATCTGCTGCTGCTCAGGAAAAGGACCCGGTCAAAAGGGTTCAATTAAAGAACGACCAATGGCAGTCGTTAATAGCGCTTCATAAGCAACTCCTTCACGAGCATCATGACTTTTTCCTGGCATCTCAGCATCCGTCTGCCAGTTTAGCTTTGCAAGAACTAGCTGCCAAGTATTCGATGCCAGGAAGGATGTGGAGGCACGGAATCCATGCATTCCTTGAGGTTTTGAGGCACAGACTGCCAGAGTCACTGGAGCATATGTTGGCCTTTATCTATATTGCTTATACGATGGTGGCTCTCCTTTACGAGACGGTACCTACGTTCGAAGACACCTGGATAGAATGCCTTGGTAACCTCTCCATGAACTATTCTATATCTAGATCGACCCATTGACTATACGTCTAGGAGATCTTGGTCGTTATCGGATGGCTATCGAGGATGACGAGGCCGAGCTCAGAGAAACATGGAGCAATGTTGCTCGTTTCTGGTACAGCATAGCCGCCGACAAGCACCCAACTGTTGGGAGATTATATCATCACCTTGCCATTCTTGCTCGTCCCTACTCACTGGAGCAGCTGTCCCTGTATACGAGGTCTCTAACCTGCATCGCCCATTTTGAAAGCGCTCGAGTTAGCATCATGACCCTTTTCAATCCCAGTCTTCGAGGCAAGCCACCATCATCATTTGAACCCGCCTTGATCGAGCTACATGCCATCCTCTTTACAAGCCAGTCATCCAATTCCTTTGCTCGGTTTGATGACGCGCTTGAAAAGCTAGAGAATGGCGGTCTCTTGAAAAAATACATATCGAGAGCTCCATCTAGATTGAAGGAGAAGCTAGTGCATGCTGCTGTTTCTAATATTGCTGCTCTGTTCGAGTACGGCACACCTCAAGAAAATTCAAGTTTGTGTCTAGCTTACCAACAAGCTCAAACGGTGAAAGAGGAGCCCACAGAAGGCAGCGTCGACGACAGCGAAATTCTGCCTTCATCGACGGGATCTCCAAAGTCTGAAGTCGATGACACCGGTTCATCAGAACCAGGAGCGTCCGTTGCGTTCATTTCTTACGCTTCGAGGCTTGCTTCTGCTATTTTGGCCATCTCTCTGGAACGTGCCCAGAACGAAAACGTACACCCTTCGCTGAACGTTTATCTAACATTCATCTGGAGTCTCATCATCGTTCAACAAGCTTGGAGCCCTGTTGAGGAAGAAAAAGTTTGGAAGATCATCGAGAACGACATACCATGGCTCGCCATCTGCTCTTTCCTCAATACTCTATTGGCGAAACTTAAAGCTATGGCTGAGGACTCCCCGAAATTAGTTGAAGCTATGACCGTGAGAGTTTGGGCCGAGAACTTCCCTGAAACTGGGCGGCCACTGCAAGAGGACTTCATTATGCGGGGGCAGCGCTATACGGGCAATTACTTCCCTGACACATGGTTTCAGGATGCAGTCAACGACGACGATGAACCTATGGTACAGGCACGTTGGCAAAGGTTACTTTGGCTTGGTATCCGCATAGCTTCTGTAAGTTGACGACGACAATTATGAATTCTACTGACGCGTTATAGGCCAAACGATGGATACGCTATGATATGGAGAAAAAGTTTACAGTTTGCCTGAACGAAAGCCTCAAAACAGATGCTGTATTGTTTGGTCGTTGCAAGCTCTGAATCGGATGCTGAATATACTTCATCCGAATCTATGCCTGATGATGCGTCTTGCCTTGCGCCCGGAACCGCGAGTAACGCTCCGTCACAATCGCATGATGACTGTGCAGCACGAAGCACAAGAGGATTGCCAATGAAACTCGTACTGCAGAACTCGTCTATGATGGTGAAACATGGTCACAACTGTTAAAAAGTAGGGTCGATAGTGACCAGTCACATCTTCAACGCAACGAAAGCAATAGATACCCAACCGCCTCTACGTACGAGAGGACTTGCAGTGTGGGTCAAGGAGGCGCCATAGATAAAAGGCCCTAGCAACAATAGTACAACTTTCACTTCTCCATAATGCTCTTGATGCTTAGTACACTAACTAGTTCATACACCTATGTGTGCGTAGAAGCCGGTGACTACCGTTGACCGGTAAAAGGGTCAAAGCTCATGTGCTCCACAGTAATGCTTCCGCCTTACGAATATGGCATCTTAGCGTAGAAGACGTCAAGACCGCTGATATGCATGATGATCACACCGCTCCCGAAGGAGTCAGGATTAACGTGGGCCCATCGAAGCAGTGTGACCGCAGCGAATTAGCGAAGCTGCAGTCCACGCTGGCTTATCTCATGGCGTCAGAATGCAGAATGACACTGGCGAAGTCCAAAGCCCGAACGCCCTATTTCCTGGGAGACCTCGTCTAGAGATTGGCCCTTTTTTCGCGCTAAGAAGCTGTGATATAGCCCGCGGTGGAGGTCGACCTCTCGACTTAAAAGCCCGTGCCAACCGATCTCTCTTTGTTGCTGTAAAATCTCATTTCAGGACCAAACAATATCTTGACTTAAGTAAATCAACCAAGAGAGATCATCCAGGAATCTTTAGGTCTCGCCGATGATGAAGCATGCACTGGAAACCACGCCTTCCTGTTCCAAGCGAGTGAAGCGAACCCCCCCGGCGACAGCGAGATTGATTCTTCCTCCCAAAGCTCCAGTCCTGGCGACTCTGTTTCGTCTTCTGGTTCTTCAGCAGAAGGCGAAGGCGACGAAAAGCTTCAGAAAATACTTGGCGCCCTGAAGAAGGAAACTGGGAAGCTTCAGAACAAAAGAGAGGTTGAACTGAACGGTACCAATGCGGACTTCATACGACTTGACCACCTGTGGAGCAATGACAAGCACAGATATGTTCTGGAGAAGTCGAGCGAGCATACCGAAGCAGGCAAATATGAACAGTACGCCTTCAACGTCCGCCGCTCATTTGACTGGGAAAACAAACACACGGGTACCTCTCTAGACATCAGGAGTAAGCCACTCAAGGCTGCTTTGAGGCATATCATGGGACAGGTGAAAGGTATTTCTTTGGAGGGAGATCTACCCTCCGTTGACCCGAAAACCATCTTCCTCTTCCTCGAAGAACTCCGCGCCTATATGAAGACCCTTAGGGCGCAGAGTAAGGCCGAGAAGAAACAGGAAAAGGCCAAGGAGATAGCTCTGAAGGCCAAACATCTCAAAGTGCTTATCAAGTATCTTGACCATGACTATGATGAGACTAAGAAATCCCTCTACCCCTTGCTCGAAAGCAAGAAGATCACTTTTGATCTTCTGTGGGCATTGTACAAAAGCAACGAGATTGTTTTTGCTCCAACATACAATACGGAAGATGAGCCTAGGGCTTTCAAGCTCGAGTATACCTCTTTGGTAAGCACAAACACGCACCGGAACTATTTTGATGCCCTAGCCACTAACTAAAAATAGGACCAGTCGATAGTCAAGGGTAATTATTACACAATTGAAGGACGTTACCTGGAATTTGACGGGAAAATCTTCGGGAAGGGCAAGGTGCAAGTAACGGTTGAGGCGTTCAAGGGACCGCGCCCCATTTCCAGCTTAAATTGTTTCCCCCTTAGATTTCATCCAGACCCGGCAAAGCTTGAGAAAAAGCTGATTGAGCGCGGAAAAAAATTTACCGACTTGGCGGGTGAGAAGAATCGTGTCCACGAAGGCATAGCCTTCTACAAGGTATTTAACGACGCTGCCTGAGAACCAGAGTCTTCTGACAGGCTCATTTTAGAAGCGTCTTGACATCGTCAAAGTCAACATCGCCGGCAGAGTGATGATCGACCCAGCGACTTTCAGGCGCATCAACCCCAATTACCCTATTTCTACAATCAAACCCGAGGATAAGGACATTCTTAGTGAACCCGAGTCGGATGACAGCGACGAACCCAAGGACAATTCTTCAGACGGGGAGGATCAAGACCAGACAGATCAATTCGATGATGGAAAGAAGGAGCCGAAACCCAGAATGAAATGGGTCAAGGACAAGGAGACCAACAAATTTCATTGCGTCGACGTGCCTGTTAATGAAGCGGGCAATGTAGTCCAGGCAGAGGAAATCGAGGAGATCCCCAGACAAAACAATTCCGGTCAGCGCGAGTTCACTGATGAGGAATATCTCATTGCGAGTCCTGTCGCACTCGGTTTCAGCTTCGATGTGAAGCTCTGGCTCGAACTCGCGGTTGACGGCATTCGAGAAATCGATTGGAATGAGAACGCTTTCGACTCGCTTGTAATACCGCAAGCCCAAAAGAAGGTCGTCCAATCTCTCGTATCATCACACGAACGGAACGCGAATAAAAACATTACCGATTTTATAGAAGGCTAGTATCCTTGTGGTATTCAGTGTACACGCTTATACTGACATTCTCAGGCAAGGGAACAGGACTGGTGGCAGTCCTACATGGACCACCGGGGACCGGGAAAACTCTGACCGCCGAAGCGATTGCGGAAATGCTCAAGAAGCCACTCTACGTTAGTTTTCTCCTTTCGAAGTCTTTGGTAGGCTAATATATCTTCTAGTCTGTATCTGCTGGAGAGCTTGGGACAAGCATGACTCGCCTTGAAAAGAATCTTTCCGAGATACTCGATATTGCCCATACATGGCGTGCAATATTACTGATTGATGAAGCCGACGTCTTTTTGGAACAACGGGACGTTCGCGACGTCGGTCGCAACGCGCTTGTGAGCATCTTCCTGCGGAAGTTGGAGTACTTTCAGGGTATACTCTTCCTGACCACAAATCGTGTCGCAACTTTTGACGAGGCTTTCCAATCGCGTATTCACATCGGACTCAGATATGGGAAACTCGACATCAAAGCTAAAAAGGGTATATGGAAGTGTTTCATTGATCGAGTCAGAGCGTTACCAGACGTAGAAGTTGCGGATTTCACAGAGGACGATTTCACGAAGCTATCTAACTTTGAAGTCAATGGACGAGAGGTACAGGACCCCCCAAACCTACCCGTCATCACAAGCTAACAAAGCCCTGATGATAGATTAAAAACGCCATCCGCACAGCCCAATCCATAGCCCTCAACGAGGATGAAAAGCTGAGCATGATGCATCTCCTCTCAGTTCTCCTCGTCGCCGATGTCTTTGCCAATGACTTGAAAGGGCCAGGATATGCGGAGGCCCTCAAATGCTATATGTGAAGAATGGTTTGGGGCTCAACCACAATGAGAGCGGGTAGATTATATGGGTGTTTCTAGATTAGATTGATGAAAGCAGCTAGTTGTCGCCGCACTAATGCCGAGGTTTTTGATCGCTTGCTGCTGGACCATGTGACATTTCCAGCGGATTGAAAGACAGTCCAACCCATCAGAAAGTTGTTTCAAGACTGGTGTTTGAGGATTCATACTTATGTTTGAGGATTCATACTTTGATTGCGATGAACGGCTGTGAAGAAAGTATTCTCAATTCTGGAAAAGGAAATCTAATTAAGTATACGCCAAGGCTTGGTGTACTCCAATCAATTTCCCACATGAAAATTGGTCACCAAAGATGCGTATGGAAGCTTCACATTTGACTAGGATTCTAGTGTGTCGGTAATGACTGACTAAAGGAAATCAGATTTCAAGGAACCCTCGGGCCTTCATCTTGCTGCCCTCCGCCCAATATTTCTCCTCACAACTGGGCCCAAAGCTCGGACTCGATGGACTTTCTGGAATTTCAGGTCGGAGTGCGTGAAGCGGTTTTCGGCCCCGCAGTTCGTTTCAGGCCTGGCCTCTGAGGGACTATGTTCGCAACATCTTCATCATCATCGTCGTCGTCGTCGTCGTCATCGTCGTCGTCATCGTCGTTTATTGCGTCCGGCGACAGCCACGGCATCTTTTCGATATCGGCTTTTGTCAGTTGCTCCCCGGTATCCGGATGCTCGTTCCTCTCCCGAAATTCATCAAGTTCCGCGAGTAATTGCTCATTCTGAGCATCCAATCGTACATCGATGCGTTTAAGTTTGGCAGGGCTGAGCCCCTTTATTCCAGATAGCGCAGTCCTGGTGCTTATATACTGTTGCCTCCCGACTCTGATCAAGTAGTATTGGATTTGGCTTTGGGTACGCGCCGTTGTCTTTTTCCGCTTCTGATTTGTTCTTTTGACTTTGACTCGCCCATCAATCATTATTTCCGTGGCCCTTGTGTCCTTCGGCAAATCTTCGCATCTGTACATTGCATCCTTCTCCCACTCTTTGGCGACTCCCTTCCCAAATTCTAACCCAGGGTAAATATCAAAATACGGATGTTCTTCTGTGCCGCGATTCACGATGACCCGCGAACCACCCCCGGCTTTCCTAACATATTGGACTTTTCCGAGAGACGTTCGGCCGTCTGACTCATCGGGTATGAGAACGCCGACTTTGGTCTTCACACCGCGTTTAGTGGAAGCTTGGCCACCTTTCTCGGCGGCTCTGGTCCCTCCAGTTGCTCCCGATGGTTCCGCCGCTCCCGAATACTCCGCCGCTACCGAGGACTCCGCCGCTCCGGAGGACTCCGCTGCTCCCGATGATTCCGCCGCTCCGGATCCTGCCGCAGAGACTGGTGAAGACGGAATTTCGATGATCCAGGTTCTGGGATACCCATGCCGCTCGTTCAACATGTCCATCGTGTTGTTGATATTGGTGAGTTTCCCCTTTGCGATCTCGTCAGTTGGATCTTTTTGTACAGCATCGTAGTACGGTTTCGCGAGTTGGAAGTTGGCGACGAAGGTGGGGACCATTATGAGACCGTCCTGGATGTCCTTCTTGGGGAGCCTGTCTTTGAGATTCTGCTCGAATATCAGCTTATTCAATCCATCCAATTTGGCCGTCGCATCAGCGTCCGTGGGATTTGTCATGAGCCTTCCTAAATACTGTGAGGCTTCGTTATAAACATTTAGACGGAACTCATCGGGCTTTGCAGCTTCGCCCTGCTCAGAGCTCATCACAACATCGCCGTCATTCGCGGCATCTTCCTTCTCGTAAGCGTTCGCGGCAAAGTCCTCCGATTCAACGCCCAGGGCTTTGGCTGCTGTCTCGACAACTATATTGCGGAGTCAGACATGCGTCAAGCTAAGAAAGCGAGGGGTCTCGGATAGCTTTAAACAGCGCCACCGAGTTTTGCCTACGTTTGAAAGCCTCTTCAGCATCTTCGTACTTGTTCTTATCAGGGTGCAAGAGCAGCGAGAGCTTCTTATACGCTTTCTTGCTTTCCTCTTTGGTGCTTGGGTCCTTCACTCCAAGGATTTTATAGTACTGGTTCGGTCCGCACTTTAGCACCCGCTTAACTGCCTTCTTCTGCGCGTCGGTGTATCCTCTCTGGCCTTTATCTGATGCGCCACTCGGAGTCTGGTCCGGGAGAACCGTGGGTTGAGACGGATCCTCTGGACCTTTTCCTTTATCTGATGCGCCACTCGGAGTCTGGTCCGGGGGAACCGTGGGTTGAGACGGATCCTCTGGACCTTTTCCTTTATCTAATGCGCCACTCGGAGTTTGGTCCAGGGGAACCGTGGGTTGAGACGGATCCTCTGGACCTTTTCCTTTATCTAATGCGCCACTCGGAGTCTGGTCCGGGGGAACCGTGGGTTGAGACGGATCCTCTGGACCTTTTCCTTTGTCTGTCGCGACAACAGCATTATCTGGACCCAATGGGCTATCTAGGGTCATAGCATCGGATATCGCTTCTGCCTTTCGACGTGCTTTGTCAGCTTCAAGGCGAGCATTGTCTGGACCCGGCGTGCTCTCTGGTGTTAGGAGGCCGGTGGGTATGTTTGCTTGCTCTGCCGGTTTACGTGCTTCTTCCGCTGCAATCTGCTTGGGATCTGGGCTGAGCGTCTTCCCCTCTGCTTCTACTGCCGAAGACATGCTCGCTCCGAAATTGGCCATGGTTCAGCCGAGAGTTTCTTCCTTGCTTTTATTTTTGGTGGACTGCCTCTCGTGAGTACCGCTTGGCTTTGAGGCGGTGAATGCTTAAGGACCGGATCAACCGGTCTGTTTTTGGAAATGGTGTGTAGGAAGTATATTTGTTGATTTGCAAATGTGGGTCCCTTTTATAAATTACCGGTAAGCCGACTCCGGCCCTCATGGCCGTCAATTATTGCAGCGTTTTTTGAACTTTTTTTTGACTGCGGACAAAGAGCATCCAAAACGGTCCACTGGACATCCAGAATCCCTCGAGGGCCGATTTTTGAGGGTTTGTGTTCTGTTTGACGATTAAAAAGTTCCCCTTCTCGATATTGCCAACTTTGAGAAGACATGAACGGGCTCAAATTACTGACGTCGAATGCAGGTCGAGCCAGCTAACACTGTTTCAGCGGCCATGCCGATGGTGCACCGGAGGTGATATCCATTGAGTTGGACGTGAGCAGAAGAAGACCCTGAGCTAGGTGGCGGGGTCAATTGTTATTTGCAATACTTTTAGTCGTCAAAAATAGAGCAAAAAATCCCTTGCTGTCACCTGATGAACATTCTTCCATAGATACTAGTACAAACACTTCTCCCTTCGGCTTATATGTTTCTTCAAAAGGTGCTCTTTCTCTGGCAATATCTGTCGTACTTCTGCCGGCTCGAATGAGATTCCAAGCTTCGCAACTTCGTTAGCTGTATATATTCTCTGTCGGCACTTTGTTCTATAAGCCGCACGGTCTAAGTTACTTGACCGGAGTGTAGCCATTTGGTCAGCGCTCTAGGAGGTACGCGGAGCTTGAGTCTTCATTAAGGCAAGCTAATCGAGAGAATGTCCGACATTCAACCCCCGCACTGGCTCACCAGCTTCAATGGGCCTCCTCGCCAATTCTTGGCGACCCCCTGCTAGTTGTGGCACCCTCCGGCCAGTTGTGGCATTCCCCGCCAATTCTGGCACCCAACCGCCAATTCTGGGCCAACTTTTTACTTGCTTCAATCCATTCACTCATTCTCTGCTCATATATTTGATCTTCTCCTTACTTTTTCAATTCGTATACAGCTGCGTAAGAAATATGGCTCTGTGTCTCGTCGTCTTTATGTGCATCCAGTGCGTAGTATCAGCACCACAGGTGTCTCCAGCTCCACAGATCTCAAGCGCTGCATCTGGTAAGCGAGGATCTTTGATGCATTTCTGAGGCTGACGATTCGCATCAGATTTATCAATTGAATATACATCAACCGAAGACGGCGTAATTCTGGCAGGTCCAGGGTTTATCTATCCCGGTCCTTCCTCAACGACGTCAGAGTTCTACTATCCTTCTACTATTGGGATAGGTACTAGTACTGTTCACTCCATGATCACAGTTACTAATTGAGTAAAGTGCCGACCGAGGCCTCGTCACCGTCTGCAACTTCATCAGCTTTGTCAGCAATAACATCGAGTCCCAGTCCATCTCTGCCAACGCCAACCACCTTTCCTTCGATAACGGAACTCTCGGCGGGTCTTACGTGGAACCCTGGTTCCGGCTCAGTGGGGCTCCGACTATTCGGATCCGGTGTAAGGCCTTGCTCCACTTCTGGTTCGGCAGGGTGCACGTGGAACCCTTCTGGTTCGGCGGGTTATACGTGGAACCCCTCTGGCTCGGCTGCCCTTGGTTCATCAGGCTCTGCGGTCGCGTCTCAGAGATTTATTCCTGGCGTCGCTGCCCCTCTCTTGTCATTGAGCTCTTCCCTTGGGAGCATCTCTGGGCCGGCCGTAGTGACCATCACCCAAGCGGACGGTACCGTGGCGGAAGGGCCTGCAACAGTACAAACCGAAATATCGACTGCCATTCCTGCAATAACCACAACGATTATTCTCACCGAGTCACCAGTAGTAATAACCACAGTGACCACCAGCTTACTCTGTACCTGCGGTGAGACAGGGGAAAGCGTGAACTCTGAAGGCGAATCTATGTTGAAGCCTCACGTTATGCTCCGGCGACCACGCTGAGCGTAAGGGACGTCTTGGGGATAGCCCTCTTCTGTGACGATTTGGGATTGAAGTGGGTACGGTAAGTCTCCGCAATAGATACAGGCAAATCTTGGTTTGAGCGCCGACAGACCTTTAGCCATAGTACAAACAGTGCACAGGTTGCACAATCTTTAAGTAGACTATACGATACCCGTCCTAGCACTTGCGCTGCTATCTCTAAAATCCTCCGATATATTTTGTCCTTCATGTCGCCACTGAAGGTCCCATTCTTCCGACGACCTAACGGATCTCTGCAATCAACTTCTCTGATGTAGTCACTATTCAAGTGGTGCTCATCGCACAAGCCTATCTCTCCTGGCGTTAGAAAGATATCTCTTTGCAACGTTTTGGTGAGCCGGACGAATGCAGTGGAAGGACTGATGCTAGATGATGAATTCTGCGCTGCAATTCGCCATCGAAACAAGAAGGTTCTAAATATACACAAATCCTTCCACAGCATCAGACATACCGTACAGACATGGCCGCAGTCTGTGCGTATGCTAGATCACAGCAATTAATCACATAAATTACAGCACGTTGGCCGCGTAAAAGTAATCGAGGACTCTCGGTTTCATTAAGCTACCTGTCATCGAGTATAAGAGTATCTCCGACCATTCGCCGACCATTTGCCATAACCACTTCGAGGTTCAGCATACGGACTCCAAAGCTTTCAAGCGTTTCGAGGACGAAGATAGTTACTAATCGAACAATATGGCAGCTCTAGGCACAACCCTCAACAGGTAAGGGCACAATCCATCTCTTCCTATGCCTCGTTGGACCTGAGAATTGTAGGCAGCGCACAAATCTTGATGCTGGGTGAAAAGGTCTCGAAATTGCTTCCTCATGCTGTCGATAGTGAAACAAGCCCCACACCCTACTTGGAGATTCTGCCGCGGAGCCTTTTGGAGAAAGGCTGTACCGGGGCTGCTTCAAAATGGTTTGGCCGAAAAGGTTGTGATGGTTCACAGCAAGTTGGAAATGCTTCCTGAACGATGTCCAGAGAACCTTTGAAGAACGCACCGACGGCAAAGGAAGCCGATTGACTTCCATTATAGGGAGCAGGAATCTTAAAAGATTATGAAAGTGGAATACATGGAGATTAGTGAGGAACGAGCAGCGAGCATCCGAAAAAGGTGTTAAGCTGAGAATTCGCGGCGGAGCCTTAAACTACGACTTGCGCGGCCACTGTCGCCCTCTACATTTCAGGGCAATTTTCTGCAACCCACGGAGGCCAGAAATGGCGCTCTAGCACCCAAAATATGCATCCCCTCCAAGATTGTGACTGAGTAGAGCTCCCGTCCCTTCATAAATTCCAGGTTAAGCCCCCCTGATTCCGTATTTCACTGCTGTTTATGTCAGGTGTCCCAGAAGCCTGCCGGCGATGATCCCTCCATCCGACTCTGGCGTCACCGCCAGCCTCAACACGTCTCCTCAAGTGGCTAAAAGAAGCCAAGGAACATCATTGCATTCATTCCTAGCGTCGCTTACAGTCTCAGCCTCGGTTCTTGGCGCTGAGGTTGTGCTCTTCATCTTACTGAAGGATAGACTTACGCAATTATAGTGAGTCTCCTTGAATTTCAAGATAACGACTAACGAACGCCAGTCAGCCTCGAACGTACCTTGTACCTGGAAAACAGCGCGCTGAGTTATCCCCTCCAGGGTTAGTCTCCTGGATTCCCGCTGTGTTCCAAACATCAGATCGAGTCATCCTTCAGAAGTCCGGCCTTGATGCTTTCTTTTTCCTTCGTTACCTTCGCACACTTTTGAAAATATTCGTTCCCCTCAGCCTCATTGTAATTCCGGTCTTGGTCCCTTTGAACCTTGTTCATGGAAAGAACGCACCAGGTGGAGTCCAAGGTCTGGACAGACTCAGTTGGGCCAACGTCGGGCTGGCACACACCAGCTTCTACTGGGCTCATCTCCTAATGGCCTTGACCGTCACCATCTTCATATGCCACACAATATATGCGGAATTGATCGAATACGTCAGTATTCGACAAGCGTACCTCGAATCACCTCAACACCGTCTCCAAGCCTTCGCAAACGCTATCCTTGTGACGGATATCCCGAAGAGATGCCTGAACATTCCCACTCTGACCCGTCTCTACGGCGTATTTCCCGGCGGCATCCGCACCATTTGGATCAATCGAGACTTGTCCGAGCTATCGAAAAAGGTTCTGGAGCGGGGAAGGATAGTCTGCACACTTGAGGCCGCGGAGACCAAGCTGATAAGGTTGGCGATGAAATCCTCCGGTGGTCGAACAGGCCGTGACCTTACAAAAACCGAGATGGGCGATGAAGAACCTCTTTGGAAACGATATCTAGGTGAAAGAGACCGCGATTATATGCGCCTTCCAATTTTCAACCTCACCTGGATGCCATCAATGCCTTTCGTGGGAAGAAAAGTTGATACCATCCATCACTGTTGGCAGGAGATGGCTCGTCTGAACAAAGAAATCGATCAGGACCAACAGGAGCCTGACAAATACCCGCTATTGACCTCAGCGTTCATACAATTCAACACCCAAGAGGCCACATACATGGCTTGCCAGTCGCTTGTTCGGTGTGCGCCTTTATGTTTTAGGTCTCAATATCTCGAAGCTTCGCCGGTGGATGTCAAATGGGATAACTTATCCAAGACATGGTGGGCCCGGTACGCACGGACTGCCCTCGTCGTTGTCTCCGCCGCCGCACTCATTCTAGCATGGTCTATTCCCGTCGCCCTTACTGGCGTTATATCTCAGATTGCTTATCTGACGGCGTTGTTGCCCTGGCTGCATTGGATCGACGATCTCCCGCCTTGGCTGCTTGGCTGCCTTCAAGGTATTCTACCGCAGGTAATGCTGACCGCACTTACCATGTTGTTACCATACGTGCTACGTATCATCACAGAACGCCAGGGTTTGCTCACGGAAGTGGCCGTCGAGCTTTCTCTACAAAAGACTTATTTCACTTTTTTGTTTGTACAAGTTTTCCTCACAGTCTCGCTGTCCTCGAGCGTCACGGCTGTCATTCAACAAGTACTTCACGGTCTCGATTCTATACCGGCGGTGCTAGCCACTAATCTTCCAAAGGCGAGCAACTACTTCTTTTCTTATCTACTTTTACGATGCTTCTCGGTGAGCGCCAGTTCGCTTCTTCAAATGGGACGACTAATCGATTGGTGTACTCTCGCCCGAATCAGGAACGTCACGCCGAGACAGAAATGGGAGAAGCAAACAAGTTTGCCTCAGATGCAGTGGGGCACCCTTTTCCCAATCTATACCAACCTCGCTTGCATCGGTAAGTCACCCTTGTAGTACGTATGTAAAATTTTAACGCCATTACCAGGGCTTATCTACTCGGTCATCGCTCCGTTGATTCTTCTGTTCAGTTCCATCACCTTTGGCCTTTTTTGGGTGGTGTTCCGCTACAACCTGCTCTATGTCACGGTTTCCCGACCTAACACAAGAGGGCTACTGTATCCAACGGCCCTGAATCAGCTGTTCACAGGCGTTTACGTGATGGAGCTATGTGTGATAGGCTTGTTCTTTTTAGTTCGTGACGAACATAACAGAGCAACCTGCGTCAGCCAAGCTGTGATCATGATTATTGCTACGGCGATGACACTTGGCTTTCAATTTCTCTTGAATGACGCAGTTGCTCCACTTCTTCGATTCATGCCCCAGACCGAAATGAGAGAAGAAGAACAAGAAGCGAAACATCACGGAACGGGAGGAACTGTTCGGATTCTGGCACGGCAATGTCTCAAGCGTCTTACTCCGACTAGACACCCAAATTCTGTGCACGGGATCTTCTCCAGTATGCACCACGACATGGAGGACTCCACAGCAGACGATCGCGTTTCGCTAGCGTTCCAACATGGATCTCTTTGCATCCAAAGGCCTATGGTCTGGATTCCAGCCGATCGTCTGGGGATCAGTGACGATGAGATATCGCGCATCAAACAGCAGTACAGCAATGTGAGTATTAGCAATGAGCATGCAAGTCTAGGCGGAAAGGGACGGGTAACGATCACGCAAGATGCTAGTGACCTTTCGGAACTCGGATCGATGAAGCTTTGAATTTGGCTCGTCAAAACCTAGCATTGATTTTATGGGTCTCCACTGTCTTACCCTATATACGAACTAGCTTGAGAGTAGTTCAGACTAGGTCGTACACCAAAATCGTATCTTTCACATTTGCCTGAAACCCTTTGGAAGGGTGCTAGGTCACGTGACAGTAGTTTTTTGCGTGCAACGCAAAAAACTACTGTCACGTGATGGGAGGGGCTCCGTTCAATATGCAATCAAAAGAGGATGTGAAGGATTGCTGACCGAGGGTATGAAGGCTAATGGGAATGTGCTGCTTAGGTAATAAAGCCACCGATTCACGCATCACTTCTAACACTCATCTAAAATTGACGAGACCGCGTAGACATATCTTCTAACGCAACATTACATTTGCCATAATCCAATCTTTTTAAATCACCACCCGCCCCAACACCTTTCTTTCTTGCCGCCTTTCCTCTTCTGTCCTTCGAGGTAGATTCGGACCGGATAGGACTAACCCATCTAGGCTAGGCCAACTGCTGTTCTAGTGCGGTAAGTCGTCCTCCTTGATGCTTCTCGTCAAAATCATACTGTATAGGACGTCCGTTACGGCTCAGAGTAAGACCGCAAAGGTTCAGCACCAGCTGCAACTTCGATGCTTCCTCCCCGTTGCCCACCATACTATCGTGTCCAAGCATTCTGAGCATAGGCTCACTGTCTTGCCAATATATGTACGCTGTCTGCAATCGGTCCTGCATTTTTGAAAAGAGTCTCTGAGGCATTATCGAGACATTTCCAGGATTCGGATATGTGGTGGCCTGATAAACATTGGCCACGTTCAGCGTGATGCCTGATTCGAAGTCCACCTCCATAGTATCGTGGTGGAACTTGTGCGGTCTCAAAGATTCCAAGAACAACTCGAACTGAATATCGCAGGTTGGGTCTCCAGCCACGAGTATCAAATATAGTACTCGAGCTTTCAGGGTGTCAATGGAATGCAGGTCACGGCCAATAAGAACGGGGTTCAGCCCGAATTTGATAGTAGCTTCGGTTATCCAAGTGTTGTCTCGAAAAATCGCGTTCCACAGTTGGCTTTGCTTATCTTGTTCTGGTTGAAGCTCAAATCCCAGGGCTTGAGCTGCGTTTCTTGCGTCGAATGCCGGCAGACTATTTGCAATTATATTCCAAAGTTCTTGTGGTATCTTAGTGATGGTTTTCGGTTCCTGATATCGGATCGAAGACATAGTGCCACTGTTAGCCTTTTGAAGCCGGTGTTGCTGACAAGAGCAATTTCTGAGATTGACGACCGCCAATTTTGGCTGGCAGTGGCAATCATGGCGTAGCTCGGCGGTAAGCAAAGATGAATCCTTCGCTGCCATGGCTGAACTTTGACTTCCTCCAGGGGCTCCCCTATGGCAAGGCTGAAAGATGGCAGAGGACATACCCCTCGAATGTATAAACCATCGATCGTCGGAGGGTCGCGACCTAGATCTAGAAAGAATGATATCATAAAGCTCCGTATATGGAAGCTCTCACAAGCATCCAAAAAGTGACGTCCGCTATATACCACAAAAGAGCACGGAAGCCCAGAATTTTCCAGGACAAGTTACTTTCTGAACAATTTGGATCAGAATGAAAACTTCCTGTCAGATGATCGCGGTTTTGGTGCTCGCGGCGCTGGTAGCTGCAACCCCATTCGACTGTCCACCGGCCCCTACTGTGACTATTACTCTCGGGAACACGCATTCAACCTCGATTTCCACCTCGGCCACGAGTGCTTTCGAATCTGGGAGTACTGTCGCTACTACTGTTAGAGTCACTAACACGCATTCAACCTCGAGTGCCACCTCGACCACGAGTGCTTTAGAATCTAGGAGTACTGTTACAGTCACTATCAGGAACACGCACTCGACCACGAGTGCTTTAGAATCTAGGAGTACTGTTATAGTCACTATTAGGAACACGATTTCTGTCCCAGCTCTAAGCGCCGTTCCAATCACGAGCGCTCCAGAAGCTGGGAGCACTGCAACTACGGACGGCTCAGGCGATTACATGACGATCGCGATAACCAACACGTACGGCAGTCACTTGTCGCTCTCCTTTGCTTCGAATGCTGGCGCTCCGTCTCCGGTAGGTAATCCTTCCGCCACTACACTCCCTGATAATGCCTTCACCCAGTATGCTTTCCCAACTGGATGGGCCGGAAGGATATATGTGGGCCCGAATCTCAACCCCGACGGCAGCAAGATTGAAGGCAGCTATACAGGTCCGCCTGATATCGATGTTAGCTATGTGGATGGCTATTCTGTGCCTATAACGTGCTCCTCCGAAGGCACCGCAGTGTCCGGTTGCAACATTGACCTATTTAAGCAACCTGGTATCCCATGCAACAATCAAGTCGACGGTCCTGTCTGCCTGAACTCCGCCCAGAATATTGCCAATGGACCCGCTCCACCCTTTTTCGCAGCCTGTGCAGGGGCAGCCTACACGTATCCCAATGACGGCGACGCCAATGTAAGCAACCTCAAGAACCTGATTTTCTGTTGCGTTGGCACGTCCTGCAAAGCACCTTCACGGCAATCTAAAAGAGACAATTCAATGTACGGTGAGCGTATGCGCATTGGAGATGTAAAACGACACCTCCTAGGAAGAAGCGCCTTAGCTCGGCACCGTCATTACGTTCCGCGATATCGTGTCCACGGTTAGGTCAATAGTGCAAGTGGGATTTTAGCAGTTCCCATGGCTTTTAGCGACGAATCACATCAGTGTGGGGAAATAGCTAGTTTGTCAATGACTGATGGAAATATAAAGTCTGCTCAGGCTTAGATAGAACTTCGATTGAATTCACTGGTTGGCTAAGGTTCTATTTGCCATGGGATAATAATCCCCCTGAATAGCTCGTTTCCTGTCATCAGCTACCAAGTAACGAGCGTCTTGATAACCACATCATGCATTGGCGACGCCAATACCATTACCCAGAATTTTCGTATTTTTGGTCGAGATATCTACATCAGCATTGCTGCATACCGCTAGTGGTGGTTACTAATAGCACACGCCGTCAGTTGTGGATGCTGCAATGGGTACGGCCAATTGTGGATGCTGGTTGGGCCGACTCTGGATACTGGTAGTATGCGGCCACTTGTGGATACGCTACATTACGCCTTCTGATAATAAAGCTAACTCCCTTGACAGAAGTCCTCTTAGTCTGTATGCTATTGTGCTACACGCCGACAACAAGATCGACAAAGGTTGAAGACTTATCAAGCCCTGTAAGATATCGCAAGATCGCTTGAAGATGGCGAGGGTGAAGAAGGATCGGCGCCTTCGAGAAAAGTTCCGCAAACGACAGACAAATTTGTTCAAGAAAGCGAATGATTTGGCGTGGATGACGGAGTCAAAAATATACATAGTCGTCCAACATGACGACAAATTCCACACCTACAAATCGACGCAGGAGCCAAAATGGCCTCCTTCCGGAAAAGAACTTGTGAGTAACACGGAATTCATCTTGTGCCGCAGCTGACCATACAGGAAAACCGTCAACCGAGCCACAGATGTCCGGCAGATTTCCAGGTCCCTGTTCAAGAGACAAGGGAGATGGGCCTAATAGTACAATCTAAGAACGACCACGCCCGATCCGAGGTGCCCGTGGAGGCAGGTCAGAATGCGAATCGTTCCATTGTCGGACGACATGTTCTGTCTTCGGCGCAGACCAAGTCAGGATTACGAGGGCGGTGGGCACTCGTGAGGTTTCCAATGCTGTTATGGCTGGGGTATTTCGTAGGCTCGCACCGGTAAGAGAAGGTTGGGCGAGAGTGATCGCTGTTGGATGCACATGGATTCATGAAGTAGAAATTCCGCCACGATATTTGTGGCCTCTGATTCTTGCAGCCAATTAGGAAGAGGCTCACATGTGAATGTTGACGGCTCATTGCTACCTATCTTTGCACGATTGTATCAATATCTACTTTCTGGCGTGACCTCCAATTTCATCACCGGGCGTTCCTATGTAGTCACATACCTTCCAAAGCCTCAGTAGCTGATGGCCGATCCACGGGATCGGGCTTCATGGGATAGCAAAAATCTGGATTGATTGTTTCAGTCATCGAAAATTATATAGTAGAGTGGAGTCTCTACGACCTCCGTTCTCAAGTTCGGAAAGCTATCTATCCTTCCAGGTTGACGGCTTTTGCAAGCCACTTCCATAATCTTTGGTCCGCCACAAAATCTCTGCTTATGTCTGAAGCTAGCGTAAGCTTTTGAGACAAAGCGAGCCTCGTCAGTCCCACTTGGGAAAAGTATTCTATCTCTTGCCGTTTAATGTCGATCGAGGACTCATCGCCCGCTGCAAGTGACCGTGCTTTATGCAAGATTTCCTCTTGCGTCTGGATAGCTTGTAAAAGTGTAGGAAGATTCACATCTTCCTTTCCTGTTACCAAAGTATATAACTCGGTAAAGTGACAGACGTCCTGCAGCGAGTCCAAATTCACCAATCGTGTAAAGAGCCATATCTTTCGGCAGTTATCCCATACCGCGTGACGACGGCCCGTCTCAATCTTGAGTCCGTCGCCAAAAGAATGCTGATCTTCTTCAAATCCACTTCGAAAAGCTTCAGTCAGCGACGGAGCCATTTCATCTCTCGGATGAGGTAGACCGGGCGTTACGAGTAGCGCCGAGAACGGAACAGAGGTAGAGAAAGCCCAGTCGATAATACAAGTAATATTGCATTCATTGTCGATGAATATATTGTTGACGCTAAGGTCGGGATGACAGAGGGGGTATTCAGCGCCGACGCCGGTGGGAGTCAGAGTAGATTCTTCAACCAATGACGGGATTATATCTTGAAGGAGCCGGCCGATGATAACATAATTCAGCCGATTCTTCCCACTGTCGATCTTCGAACCTACAGTGACGAAATCGTTCCATCTGTCTGTCGCAGATAGATAATCGGCATACCTATTGTACTCGTCTGGTATGGGTACCGGGGCCAAGAAGATATGATGTTCCAGTGGGAGATACTCAACGTGAAGGAGGAATGCCGAAACAAGAGACTCATAGTATTCGCGCTCGTGCGCAAACGGACCACGGTTCATCTCCTGTCTGAATTCATCTCGATTGTATAGGCAAAAGGCGGGTGAGAGAGCGCTCTTGATTTGATACGTCCGTGATTCCTCAAATAGTGACCCGATACGATCGAAGCGAAGACGGGACAGTTGAGACGTGATCCCCCCAATTTGTTTCATGATTTTGTTCCTTCGTATAGATGTGAGGCATGGACGTGGTTTTCCAAGCGAAGTTGGCACTTTGGAACATTGACGAGTATCCCAACTCCAGGTATTCAGTGCAGATCCTTGAGCCTTGCTCATGAGGATGAAGGGTACTCCGATTTCGTTGGCCTTGGTACAGCTATTGTTCACTATTAGCAGACCGTCCTCGTCCAGGATGCAAGGTGCTATCCATACTGGAACGCAAATATCTCTGGAACCGGAATCGAGCTGTTCCTTCTGATATACTTCAAGGTTGCAGCTTCACTGGCAATCAGACTGCCCGCGGTCTCTGTATTTATTCCATAGTATGTGCGTGGAGAGCGGAAGATCCAATCAACTCCGTCGTCGAAGGAGATCGTGATTGCCCAATTCAGGCTGCCGCTCGCAGGAGTTTGCGATAGGTCACAATTGCAGGCTTTCTGTCGGATTTGTTTTCCCAGATCAAGAAGAGCGGAAACATTGAACTTGGCGTGTGCGAACACCTTGGCTTTAGTCTCTTTCCCTAACATGGTGATATGAATGACTGTAGGAGACGTTGGCGGGAATGAATTCGTTAGAGGTGTTCTTCCAAGGCTTGGCGGACGGCAGAGCCCGGCCAAGGCTTGGCGGGCTTCGAGCTGGGGCTCGAAACGCAACACCTCCATCAAAGAGCAGGGAAACATGCCTAGAAGACAGCAACCCACAACCCCCGAGAATCTTCCCCCAATTCCGGCTGGAGCCTACAAGAAGCAATACTACCCTCATCCAGACACAGTCTACTACCTTAAATCTCGTCAGTTAAAAGAACGTGCATCTCAAAAGGCATCAGGGCTGACGATGAGCTTCACCAGCAAACGATACAGAATGGAGTAGAGGACACATCAGCAACGATACTCAAAGCACAAGCCTCCATACGGTAATTTCACCGTCAGCAAAGAATTGAATCCGTACTAATTGAGCTAGGTCATCGATGAGCAGACCGAAGACACCCATCAAGTCTACGTTCAGTACATCCGGAAGAGAGCATCTTAGGCCATTCGGGAAGTCAAAAGCGGCCTGGATTTGGAATGTTTTGAGATCCGTAACATGTTGGGCAGAGTGCCCCCGATACCTGATCGTTGCCGATATGGTCTGCTGAAGACGGGTCAGAGCTTCCGCCAACGGGTTGGCGATGGCTCTGGCCTGGTCGTACATATTATCTGCTCGTCTGATGGAGCTACAGGGCCGAGATAGATCAAAGATAATCTACACGGAGACTACGGCTCCCTTATATGGGGGCGATGAAGGGCTGTACGGCTTTTCCGTGGATGTTGGTACCGTCGATCCAAAAAAGTTGCGGTGGTTCGCAGCGATTTTGGCTCCTGGTAGTGGCTTCCGGGTCACACCCCATCAATCCCCGTGGACATTGGCGACGCAGACGCCTCCTTTCAGCATCAAGTTCGTAAGACCTGGAAATGGGCGGGCGCACGCCTCTGAGCTGGTATGAAGCATTGCAGAGCAGCGATCAGCTTCATGCGGCACTTGAGACGGCATTACTATTCCCACGCATAACTACCTCGACGTCGATCCAGCCCTTCCCCACCCTACAGCAAGCAATGAAAGATTGTCGTCAGCAAAGTATTGTTGTGAGGACTCGGACCAACTGTTCAGTGACCTTCACATTAAGCTGTGGCGGCGATATCATCAACTCAACACTTTGTGGGGTTTCCGCCAGCCCGTGGCTACAGCCTCTGATGGATCTAAAAGGAAGAAAAGATATGCAAAGTGCTCCTGGACGTTGAGGTCCTCGCTCTGATCTGTGCTCGACGCGCCCCAAATGTTGCATTCCTATCGATTGGTGCTGCAATCAGCGGTCTCATGCCAAAAATTCTGGTACAGGTCAAGACTGCTCAGCCCCCTTTAGAACAACATGCTTATGCATGGACCGGGGTTCCACAGTCTTTGGATATCGCTGGGGAAGGGGCTTACTACGAGACCTACTCCGAAGAAGAATACATCAAGCGAAGTAACTGCTGGCGACTTAGAAAACTACCTCCACTCATTCACAATGGTCTGCACTACAAAATTGGTCCTTTCACGCCTTGGGAACCTCCTGGTCGTGGTCTATTGAAGAATTCTCCGCTGAGAGTGCAGAGAATTGCGACAGACATGCTCTGGCATATAGAGGTTCGACGTGGTGCTTTAGCAACGGGCGCAGACTCGAAGATGACCTGGGAAGAAATATGCCGACTCAGCACATCTTTCAAACCCTTCGCCCTCAAGAGGGTAACATCTTTCACGACCTGCAATTTCTTGGCAACGAAGACACGTCTCTACATTGCGGTGGGTCCTTGACAACGGTGAAGGAAGACCTCCGGAAGCTGCATACAATGACTCATGGCTGCGTTTCATTGATGACACAGAACACGATACGATGTCTCTATATTCCTGTAGCTCCGCCAGTAAAGGATCACAGGAAAATAGGAGCAGCCTCGACAAGTCCACAGGACCGATAGCCTGGATCAATTCAACGACGGGAGAAAGAGAAGTTCATGACAGCCCGCTGAATAGGATCTACCATAGTCTCTACCTAAGGCTCAACAAAGCATGGCTATGTCTTCAAAAGAAAAAAATAGGTGTATAAATACCACAGGGAACTTGTGGGCTAACGTGGTTTGGATATGGAGCATAAAAGCGAAGGCTCTTGAGGTTGTACTCATAGAGCATCATTCAGGTCCATCCAATAAATTTTAGTACAAATATTCAGCTGAAACTTCATCCTCTACCCGCAAGTAAAGCTTTCGATCTTCACTGACGGTTCCTTCTGGAAAGACAACAGAGTCCTGCCCTTGCCCCTACCCATCACGGGCCCTAGGCGTCAATGTATTTGCCCGGCGACTAGTCGGCGCTTAGTCCTGTCGTGTACACTTCAATTGAAGTCTGAGGAGCTGGCGACCAGTGGTGAACTGCAAGCCGCAGTAGAGTAGCAAGTACGGCGCTATGTGGAACAAACATCAAACAAGGGAGTAGTTATTTTCTCATACATCTTTGAGATTTCGGGGATATAATTCGTCCGGTGCACCCTAATAAATTCCTTGGCGTTTCAAACTAAGCTGCGTATTTTTACCCTCCAACAACATAAAGAGAGCACTTGAGCACTTGCGGGCTTTGAACAATTGCTGTTACCAGACACCATCAGAACATATCTTCAATGGAGTCATCGTCAAAGAGACGCGCACAGGATGACCTGGCCAGTCCTCGACGACTCAAATTCCGCCGGTACCAATTTCACCGCTCTCTATTCCCTATCCACGAAGCAGGCTCGTTCCATGACAGCGTTGTGAATGCTCTACCACCCGTAGCCCAGCAATTTTCCCCCGCCGAGGACAAAGAAAATCTCGACCCGAATCCTATCGAGTGCCGCTATGATACAGATCGACGATGTTCTAGGCGCAACCCTCTTCAAGAGCACTCAATGGGTACCAATGCAGACAGCGAGAACTATGGTACAGGCAAATATCGGGAATGCTGCGCAACTGATGGCAGAGAGCTATACACTATAGACACCGAACCGGATCCTGTCGAGTACTACAAACCACTTCAAGAACACACAGATACGGAGGCCGATGACAGCAATACAAACAAAAATGGAGAATGCTGGGTAACGCATGATGGAGAGTTGTATGCTACAGACATCGGGCCGTTGGCCAGAAGCTCCCATGACGAGTTGAAGACGCTAAAATGGCTTCGATCTAAAGACGGAGTCTCTACCGGTGAATATCATCTTTCGATATCTTTTGATATTCTTCTAACGAAGATTTTAAGCCTCAGGCATCTTGATAACTGCCGCATGCGATTCCGAGACATCTACCCTCACTTCTATTCCACCACCGCGCCAGCCAAGTGCTTTAGAGGAGGCTGTGACCCGGCCGGCACCAAAACTATTGCATACTTCGACACGCTCTCAACGGGCTCCGAATCTCATGCAACCGTCGATTAAGAGGTGGATGAACAATGGCAAAGCTCCTAGGTGCGGGCAAATTTTAGTTTTATAAAGGTTTAGGGACGGTGTTCGATGGGAATGATGAAGCACGATGCAGAGTCGGAGAGAGCAGAGAACATTTCGCAAATTAGATGACAGGAGGCGAGCTTAGGCTAGAATGAAGCTATGGCTTGTGCATTGTGGGATGTGGAACGTTCGGAGGCGGTAACATGTCGACGTGAGAAGTCGTGGAGCACTCGCAATGGAGCGATCGTTTTAATTGGGGTCTTCATTTGATATTAGCTGAACGCGCATTCAAGTGAAGCCATTGAAGCTCATTTGTCGCGGACCACGAGCCATCAAGACTGCTCTAGTCATGGTGTAGACGTAACTCCTCAAATGTTTTATTGCTGCCGGATTGACCTTCCGCCAAATAAAAGTCAATGTGAGCCCTAGAGGCGCCCCCGGAGTCACCCCGGCAGCCGCCTAGAGGTCCCACGACTAGCGTCTGCCAAACCCTAAATGCCTAACTTGCGCGTAGTACAATCATTCCAATATATCTAGGCTGGGAAGTCGATTCAACGCGAACCGCAATTTGTATCCGGCTTCTCAACCCTGCATCAAATGTATTTAGCTTCGTGAGATTAACGGAGACTGACGTTTCGACAGCATTGGCACCGCATTGGATGTGCGTCTCTTGGTGTTTCGTGCACCAGGCCTTCACTATATCTAGATTGTGATCACACATTCTCTCTGCGGGCGGCTTAAGCGTGGGGCGGCGAGCCAGGAAAATTTAAAGCTGCAAATCGAACTTTTTCCAAACGTCAAGACCATGACCAGCATCTCTTTATACTGGCCTTCGCGATCGTTAGGGAGATTTGGTTCGGTCTACGATAATTGTCTGGCACAAGCCTTGTTTGATACGAACTTTATAAGAGGAATGCCACGTCATCCCAATTATATTGTGGACCGACTTCTATCTTCTTTGAAGGCCAGGCTGCTTTATCCGCTTCTTTGCTTCACTTAATCAGTTCATCTGTCGCGCTGATCCACTTCAGACCGAGTGTTGGGGCTCCTATCTGGCTCTACACCTAGCTGAGGCCTGCGTGCTTCTTCCTCCGACGATTCCAGTACCAAGCATATTGGGCACCGCGTATGCTCGCAATAGGAACATGCTCCATCATACTTGACTCTTGCCTTTTTCTCACACGCGCAACATCGGACCCGCATTATCATCCGAGGCCTCTTCTCAACCCTCCTGCCGTCCTCTCTCGCGTATTTCTCAGTCCTACGCCTTGCCTCTGCGATCTCCTTTATCTTGGCCATCATATCACTCATATCCATTTCTTCCTCCTCTGGCGCATCTGCAACCTTCTTTCGACTCTGCCCACTTTCCCTTACTGCCTCACTGCTCACTCGTTTACGAAGTCCTTTTATAGGGATTTCGAGTTTAGACATCTCTGCTGAAAGCTTGCTCCTCGGACAGATACCTGGACTAACAATATTAGCACTATGGCAGTTTCTGGGAGATACGCCGACCATACTTGCTCTCAAGATAGAATCAGGGATTTTGGATGGTGTATGCATACAGGGTATAAGAAAGAAAGGGAAGAGAATTTATGTTTGCGAGTTCCGACTATATATAGCATGCCTTATCGAAGCGATGGAACTATCCTCTCATCTAAAACGTACTCCATTGATACTTTACTGACTACTTCAGAAAGCATTCGACCATCTTAAGGCATAACGCCTCGTTCAAATAGACCGCATGACGGAATATCTTGACATAACAGGGCCCTGCCCTTACCCCTGCCCGAAAGTTTCATCGTCATCATCACGGGCCAAGATATCGATACATTTCATGAGCACTGACTATAGTCATTAAATGATGCAATCTGGTATGCCGACGTGACGATTGGTTGCTTACAGCACACGATCTCTTCTTCCCAGACTCGCATCTGATAATCGACGAGTCCCAACTTTTCCATTTCATCGCATTGCGACGTTGTTCTGTCACCTAACCCTTTGAGAGTTTCTTTCGAAAGAGTATTCTGAGCGCCGCCTTTTGATTCTTGCATTTTCTGAGTGTCATCCAGCTGGCGTTGAAGTCAAGCCAGCCAGCAGGTTAAAGTCTTCCCAGAGCTTAAGGCGGCGGTTATAGAATCCTTGATCGTCCTGCGCAAGTCCTTGGAAAGATTAGCTACAAGCGAATTATAACACTGTCCTTGATATACCTAGATCCGCAGCGTGACTGAAAAGCCATTCGGAGATTTCCAACAAAGACTCCGCCGCCGTAACTAGCCTGCTGTGGGACGTATTCTCATTCGTCTTCATCAACTGACTTGATCGGTTAGTTCAGCTCCGGCGGCTTGAAGAAATTCTGGGTCTATCGTAGGATCCGAAGAAGCAATTGTAGAGTATTCCAGATCAGTCGTAGGGTCATATTGCAGACGCTGTTGATACAGTGCGATCGGATATTGTTGAGGCATCGCTCCAGATCCTGATACTCTTCTATTATCGCGTGCCCTGTATGACTGCGGGATATCGAATCCCTTTGACAGAACCTCAGTTGTTGGCTGTCGTGATTGATATGGAGGCATATCATCGTATAGAGGTTGCGTTGGAGCGTTATATGCCATCTGCGCAGCCCCTTGGAACTGTTGCTGGTTTAGAAGGCCCTGGAGGTATCCAGAGGAGTATTGAGAGGAGCTGTCTTGCATTTGTGGTGCTGAGTATTGATATTCTGGCGCATATCCAAAGCTGTGTTGATCCTGGGCACTCTCTCCTGTACCTGGAGCCTGCTATGTAGATGTTGACAACGCCGTCGATAACAGTGCTTGCCTGAATCTATCAGACTCATTGTCGCCATATGCACCACTAATATTTTGGACCCTGCTTCGCTGTCTCATCTTCCAAACCACTTATCCGGCCGTAACCCGAATTCTGTGCTCCGAGGGTGGGAGAGGAGGTCTAGAATAGTCGAAGACTCGGATGAGGACAGCTGGTGAGTATTGAAAGGTTGCAAGTCTCTTGATATATTATGCGGTGGCCAACTTGGAGAAGCGACGATTGTGTGATGAACCGATATTGTGGCGAGCATCTCTGTTACTGTAAGAGGTAATTAGTATTTACTCCAAAAAATTGACTTATTTATACTTATGCACACGACCACTTCCGGAAACAGAGTTCTCGCCCGCAGCCCCAAGACTGAACTGAATATACATCAATTGGCAGGGTCCTGCTCGTTGAGAGTGAGCTCCTAGCTCGGGGCGCAGAGATTGCTTTAGACAAGGCCACGCCGTTGCGTTGGTCCGATAAGAGCATAGGCGATAGGCTTCGCAGGTAGATATTCACTGTCATTGACGTACGAGTTTGACTTGTGGCAAGCAAAATGCCAAGCAAAGACCCGATCACATGACGCCGCCGGATAACCTTTTGCTTCCAGGGCCCCCGCTAGGACAACTCGTTACGCCCCACTATCACCGCTGACGGCTTACAGCGAATTTAGGCATCGGCTGGAGCAGTATATGCGCTCTAGTATGTTTCACTACTGATTTCTACCTCCAGGATCGTTCCAATCGAGACAACCCGATTTCAGCCGGCCAAACAGAATCTCATTCTTTCACTCTGCCTTCAAAGCGCCTTTAAAACGACCTGAGCACTCAGTTCTGCATATCCGCGGAGTCGCAGAACATGCCTTCTCAAGCTGTTACCACAGAATGTGCCCAAACGGCTCTGGAGAAGCTTTTAAAGGAGTCAAAGGCGGCAGAAGAGACACAAGACACCCCATTCGAATTCCTACTCCGTTCGGACGACACGGAAGAGGTTCAAGAGGTTAAGCGTCAATGGTTTGCAGTGAGTGCCTTGCTGAGAAGAAATAATTAAGTGCTAAATACAGTAGTCATCATCGAACCTACAACGAACGGCGCAGAAGCATGGAGTGGACGCAAGTACTTTGACAGACCAGGCCAACCTTATTGTTGCAAAACCGGTTCGCTACTTGACGACGACGATTAAGCCTGGATTCATCGAACGGCCTTTCCCAGACACCATTGTCGTAATTATTGCACTTAACCGCTTGACTCAATCCAACGGTCTACCTCGCCAGGATCCTCAACAACCGGTAGTCCTTGAACCGGGCCAAGACCTGAGTTTATCTGGGGATAATTCGCAGACGTTCGATGGTCAAGGAGGAGGCATCGCATACCAGATAGTGTTGAAAAAGGTCCGTTCATAAGGATTCGCAAACCTGCTATCTTGGAAAGGCGGCTACTTTGGCGATGCTCTTGGGTCAATTTGTAAATGATACGATCGGTGCGTCTCGTGGGGTCGGAAGGGCAAGGTGCCTTTCGGGTTGCGACTGATGCACATTCTGAAATTGTTGCACTGCTTGCAAGTTATTGAGCAGATACGAATTGGGAAGTGGTTGTGGTGTTTCAAAGCTGTCGAATGATTGCAAATACGGATTCTGGAATCGTTGTGGTTGGAGGCTCTCGAACGGCTGATACGGATTCAGGAACGGCTGGGGGCTCTCGAACTGCTGATACGGATTCTGCAATGGTTGGGGGCTCTCGAACTGCTGATACGGATTCTGCAATTGTTGAGGCTGAAAGCTATCGAGCGGCTGAGAATGCGCACTCTGGCTCGTCGGTATCTGATTCACTTCTTCGTTATTTTAGTCTAGAACTGTCGCGTAATCTAAGGCTTGACTTACCCATTGCATAATCATCTCCGCTTCCCATAGCAGTGGTAGAAAAAAGTCCGAAGGGCTGGACTGTAGCCCCGGAATCGTATCCTTCGTTTCGTTGCCCGTTCTCTGCTGTTGTAAGTATAGCGTGGAGACATGAGAAGTTATCACCTACGTCGAGAGGCAACGTTCGCTGCTTGTGATAAAGGATTCATTGGCGGAGCACCACACGTGACTTATCCATCAGCCCAATGTCAAGCTTCTAACCATCGAGAACATACCATTTGACCGTCTACCATCGAGTGCTGGTGTCAAGGGATTGGGGCGCAATCGTTCGTCAGCTCCAATGCTGGAAAGACCTGTGCATGACGATGCAGCATTGCTAGCCTTTGGTGACCCTTTATCCTCCTCCTCTGCCTCCTCCTCTGCCTCCTCTGCCTCCTCCTCTGCCTCCTCCTCTGCCTCCTCTTCTGCCTCCTCATCTGCCTCCTCTGCCTCCTCATCTGCCTCCTCCCCTGCCTCCTCATCTGCCTCCTCCCCTGCCTCCTCATCTGCCTCCTCATGGTTCGCATTCGGGTCGACAGTAGAAAAGAAATTCTGTAGAATAATGCTATGAATCCGATTTGCAACCTCATGAGCACCAGCTTCGTGGGCTTTTTCGTTGACTCCGATACTTTGTAGATGATGTTTGCAGCCTTCGAAGTCGTCGGCGTTAAGTTCTTTCGCCCATCTTGAATTGCCGCGTCTCAGTGACTTTGTGCCCCGACGATGAGGTGACTCACTGGTGTACTGTCAGGAGCGATGATGGCATCACAACTAACGCCCCAAGCCCTCCATTCATCGCCGCAATCTCCCTCATTCTTTCGCCAAATTTCAAGTATAACTTGGTCCATTGCGCCACATCTTTGGGAGAGTCGCTGACAATTGGTGAGTCAGAAATAACCTGCACGATCTTTTCTTCCACTTCTGGTCTGAGCTTTAAAGATGTATCCTCATCGACTAGGACACGCAGGTCGTAAAGAGCAACGGCATAGATTCGTGTACGGATAGGGTCATCAACTTGCCGCCGATTTATGTGTCGCAACTCTTCATAGACTTGAGAGACCGTAGATGCCCCTCTCAGCCATGCGAACTGATTGAAGAATGTCGTCGGTCGCTTCCATGAGGCGTAAATTGGTTTGAGCCTCTTGGGGATGCAAATGTCCTTCGCCTGGACTTTCTGTACCTTTGATAAATAAGTCTTCCCTCTTTTCTTGTGAGGCGGGCGCCGGGCGAGACCCCCGAAGCTTTTCTGTGCTTTAGGGGGCAGCGCTTGGTAGGAGGTCTTCCAACGATGTACAAACTGAATGTCAGTTAGCGACGTCGAAATGGAAGATACTGGAATTTACGACTTCTGGATCTTCTAAAAGGCCTTCAAGGCATTTGCCTTGATTGACGCAACTAGCAACAGCGTCGCTGAACTCTCGACTAGCTGTGACGCCCATTCTATTCAATGGCAGAAATAAAAATAAGAATAGTAGGACGATGCAGCTTGTACAAAGGATCGAGCGGGTAATCGCTTAGTCACTTACAATCCCTGCAATGTTTTCGCACTGCGAAAACATTGCAGGGATGATGTAGATCGAGGCCCCATTGGTCCGGTCTCGCCTACAACATCCCTTGAAAATTTACTGCCGTTACTAGTATGCTCTGTCCCACTTCCCCATCCCATCGTTCCATCTAGCGCGCCATATCGTAAAGAGGGAATATCGAGTCAATTTTGGAGCCGTCATGCGAGGATCAGCGTCGTTGATCCTTAATCGTATTGGTATTTTCTCTTCTGATTTGGGCTTCCGAATAGGGAGAGAAAGAGGGTTCCGCTACCATCATGTTTATCCGCAGCTCCTATATAGAACCCATGGATCTTGCAGCCTCGTTTTGGACTATTGCCTCGTTTGCCTTTTTCGCCCCGTTTGTTAGGCACCGCTTTGTCTCCTGCAATCTCACCTGCACGCTTACACCCCCTGTCATTCTTAGAATGGAAAGAGTCTCACCGACTGTTCACCTTATTATACGTTCTTGTATTTTTGGTACTACTCTTACCACGTTCCTCACTCTACTTGAGGCGATCCGCCACCAAATTCCAATTCGCGGGAGACTCCTTCAGACACTGGCCTTGCTCATCAAGTTAGTCCTTGACCTTGTACCAATCATTCTTACGGCTTTGAACTCTTCAAAGGGAACTTCACTGGACGACGGTAAGTTAGAGGCTTGTTTGAGTTCTGGACATACAATAATGGACGGCTTTGATGGATAGGCATCATTCGGTTGGTCGATTACATCCTGCTTTGCTGCTCCTCCATGTGTATAACAGGCTTTGAGGTAAGTCTTCTCTCAGTGAATGATATTAAATTAATACTCATAGTCAATTGCAGCATTTCTTCTTATGGATCGTGTATAAACATACCTCCGACACCGGTCTTGGATGGGTGATACATCGCCCTGGTGTTGCTGTCAACATCGTTATCAATCTTTCGCTGTTCCTACCCTTAATCAAGTAAGTTGATCCTGTTATCGTACGTACATATATTGACACACACTGTAGATGGCGCAACGAGTCTTATCATTTCTGGACGATTTCCGGCGCCAGCTGTCTGCACTTTTCACTCTTCTGCTTTGCTCATATCTGGCTCACAAAACATCTTCAACTCGTCCCTCAAAAATGGTCCCGTCTCGCAGGTGGCTATCTGGCTTGCCTGATCGTTAGTCTTTCGTCGTTGACATCTTTGTTCGTGGGTTGGAAAGTGTTGAGGGCGCGAGATCTGCTTCCTGAGGTTAGTGAGGATAGAACCCACAGCCAGTACACCGAAATAACTAGGTAACACAGATCTTATTGCTCTGCACTTCCGCGCAGCTTTCGATACGTATTTGTGTTATTGTCGCTACTCAAGCTCGCAAGAAGCTTCGGAGGATACTTCACGAAACCTTGATGGATAGCCGACACAGTAGCAGACCCCCTACATCTACATCAACGCAGCCATTGAGGATTACTGGCTGGGGGGTTTGTTTTGGTGATCTCGGTAAAACTCGACTCTCGTTAATCCTTTATCATTGCAGCCTCCGTTCTGACTTTAAGATTGCAGTTCGCACCACAGCGGAAGAGACTTCTTTCGATCCTCTACCTCCCTCTAACGTCCTCACTCCTCCGCGCCATGGGCACCCTGAGAGGAATGAATTCACACGGGACTTTTTCGGTACGGAGGAAATGTGCATACTACTGGAGACGGAGTGGCCCCCAATACCTGACCGAGTCGCTCTCCGATTGTTGGAACCTGTAGCATCGGTGTTGGTCCCAACCCATCACATCAACGGGAGGAAATGAGGAAGATACAGCAGAGGAAGCAATTCGGGGGGTCCTAAGGCGTACGCTCACGAAGGCGGTCAAAATATGACGGGCACCTGAAAATATAATTTACATTGATCGTGCTCGCCGTACCGGTGGATGTACTTATCATCAGGTTGTCATAGACACCAACGGTCATTCCTTTCTCATGCGAGTAGTACAACCCCAACCTTCATCCAGCAGCCGTAGCTCCAAGTAAACGGCCCGACCTGAAGACGAAGGTCCTTCTAAGCCCTGCAGCCAAAGGCAAGAATCAAGAACAGGACATACAGAGGATATTCCGGATTGGATCTGACGTGGGGTGAAAAGAAACGATCAAGTGTACTGCGAACATTGCCAGGCGAGATTTAAGTTAGATAACAAAAGCTATACTCAGCGGCTTGAAGAACGCAAAGAACATTTTCTCTGCCGCTGCTTTGCCAACCAACGTCTTTGCTGTAACTCGTGCACATCGAATCCATGTCGTATTTCCGTTCCCCAGCCTGATGGGGCCTGGTTTTCGGGTCATCGCGCTCCGTAAGCGGGTCTGCAGTTGGATGTTCAAGCCTTATCAAGCCCCGGAACGGTGGTGTTCGAATATGCAACTCAGCCAGACCTCGGCATTGAGCCAGTAGATCCACATTTTGAATGATTAAATCGTCGACAATCGCTGCAACCATATCTAATTAAAGTGTTCCAATATATAACTCCGCTGATAGGTTCGTAGCGTTAACGCCCTACCTTGATTGGTTCGAGACAGTTGCGGAACGCCGAACTCTCAGCCATGAGGGACGCGCACTTCCTATTCATGGACTCGAAAACTTAAGCAGATCCCAATACGGGATTGGCGTTCGGATATTAGAACCCTGACGCAAATCCCCCTTTCTTCTCTCGCGAAGGTATTAGGAAATCTAGCAATCTCATCTGCAGCATCTGTATCTTCCTGATTACCTTTACACAAAGCAAGTCTCGCGGCTTCCCTCCTCTTTCTTCTGTAAGAACGATCACGAACCCGAAGAGACACGACACAGAGCCGCTGTGATATTCTGGACCCCCAGGCATCGTCTGCCAACCCCGTCGCCATGCGGGATATCATCTCCAAATCAGTCTCGTACCCGTCCAGGGATTCTCGTTTCCCCAACCTTCCGTCACCGTCATTAGCTTCTACAACATCCGACCTCACTACCTCCACGGTCCCTGCGAATAAGGTGCTCGTTACACAGCCAATCAGTCTTCCGAAAAAGTCACAGTCAGTCTTTAGGCAGAAATCTGACCCTAAAGCAGTAGCCGCAGCTTCAATCAAAAGGGTTCGATCCGAAGACCAAATTATCGGCTCGCCAGCAAAAAAGCGGTTCAGATGGTCTGACGCCGAGGATGCTGAAATCACCCGACTCAAAGATTCCGGCATGACTTGGGAAGATATCAGCAAGAAGCTAAGAGGACGCAGTGCTATAAGCTGCAGATCGCATTATCAAAACCTCGAACGCCGAAGCGAGAAGAAGCAGGAGTGGGACGAGAAGAAGCGAAACAAGCCAGGGCGGGTAGGCCAAAGACGCAGAACGCCCAAATTCACTCAGGTTTTCGAAGGCCACGATCTCACCCCGCTCTCTTCCAATCGTGAAGAGTCCTGTACGCCGCGGAGCGCTGACAGCCAACAACACCCATTCCCCAAGGCATCCAATGAAACTTCCAACCATCAACATTCGCACGGCTGTTTTCGCTGCGGGATATCCCAGACTTTCGACACATGCGATGGTTGGAAGAGACATATGAAAGAACATGAGACAGTCTTCCCTTGCAGGCAATGCGAAGACTCTGCTACTGCTGCAAGGAACCCTCGGAGCTATACGAGGAAGGCCAACCTGGTGAATCATCTTATCGATACTCATAACATGTCGGATTCGGAGGCGTCTGCGCAGGCCGACACATGTCGTAAAACGGTGAAAAAGAAATACTTCAGCTGCGGATTCTGTGTGTCTCTGTTCGGCAACATCGTCGACCAGTTGAACCACATTGATACAGAGCACTTTCGGTACCGTCAGGATATCAGCGGATGGAATATCAGCAAGGTGATCAGAGGGCTGATACAGCAACCAGGCGTTAGTCGTTTATGGCAAAACTTCTTTGGCGTGGGCACTTGGAATGATTCTGTGGCTAGGAACCTTCAACTCCGGCTTGAGCTGAGTGTGGAGAGTGCAGAAGTTCTGGCAGCAGCTACTAAAAGCCAAGTCATCTGGACTGAGATCCCACAACACAAGAAATTACCTGGATTTGCGGAGTTTATGATGGGGGTTCAGGATCTCATAAGGACGGGGAAGTAATAAATAATGGTGACGGGAGAGGATGAAGCGAGTGAGAAGAGGAAAGGTAGTAGTACGTAAAGAAATATAAGCATCGAGAAGGGTAGGAAATAGACACCTACTCCATAATGCTTTTGATGCTTAGTATACTAAGTGATTCATATACTTCTATGTGCGTAGAAGCCGGTGGCTACCCTTGACCGGTAAAGGGTCAAAGCTCTTTTGTTCTCCACGGTAATGCTTCTGCCTTACTTGAATACAGTGTCTTAGCGTAGAAAAAAAGGCCTAACTGGTCAATCAGTGGACGAGACCGCTGATATGCATGCTTGATCACACCGCTTCCGAAGGAGTCAGGACCTAACGTGGATCCATCGAAGCAGTAATGACTGCAGCGAGTAAGCGAAGCTTGCAGTGACGCTGACTTATCTCATTACGTCGGAATAACAACCCGAACGCCCCATTTTCTGGAAGACCTCGTCTAAAGATTGGCCCTTTTTCGCGCTAAAGAAGCTTTAGAACAGCTAGCGGCTGAAGAAAGCATTAGTAGAGATCCCTTCCCCTCAAGGCTTGAGAAGAGCCAACGATCCTGTCGTCCAACGCAGAATTAGCGTCCCTGCTTCGGAAGAGCCACGCAATCCTTAGCTAAGATTGGCTCACTCTCCCATTATCGTAAAGATTGATTTCTCCTTACCTTTAGTCTTCCACACCTAACTGTCATCGATTCAAACTCTCCGACTCCTCGAGCACAGGCGTAGAACTCTGGGGCCTTTGTCTGAGTCCGTTCCTGTTATGCTGACCAAATATAGCTCACTCCTGTTCGCTTAATTAATAAAAGATAGGAGATGGGATGTATATCGTAGAAGTACTAGGCCCTGAGGGAGACGAATGGAGAGGGAAGAGATGGAACCCAGAAAGCACCATTATTGCAAGAGTCAAGGAATACCAGAGGGAGCAAATCGGTTTCCACGGATGAGAAATCGCGTCGGACGAGGGCTGGTTTGAATGTGTGAGGGGAGATCTCCAGGTGGTGCCATCGAATAACAATGAGTTGTGGTGATGCAGGGTTTACCCGCCGTAATACGCCCGAGTACTTACGTGTCCCTGAGCAAGAATGAGCCGGAACTCTTACCATACTAGCTCGAAATAATAGAAACCTGCATACATTAGTGCCTGATAAGACCTTCAAAGCACACCTATGGTAAGAATAATTGCCCTACAACATTTCTACAACATGATTCCATTGGTGTATCAGTATTTCAAAAGAGTAGTACCCAGGCGCTGCCAAGGAAAGGCCATTCTGCTGACTATTTGGCCCCATTTACTACTAAAGGCCTTGAATCCCCAGGGGAAAATGCTTGAAAATACCATCTTAAGCTTCTCCTTGCTGGGGCTTCTTTACAACCTCGGTATATATCAGTTGCTGAAGGCCGTCGCCGCCCGCTCATTGAAAGGCTGTAGGAGAACACCATACTCTTGACGAGAAAAGGCTGACCTGGACACTACAGCTTCGCTTTCACCAGAGATATCGTTACTAAGGCCCGTCATAGTCAAGCAGAACTTCATTATTCGATTACGCTGTCGTGAAATGACCCAAACCTGGGTCAGACCGGAACAAAAGTTCAATCGTGGTGATACAGTAACAAAGGGTCCGAGGTCATTTTTGAAATTCGGGACCATCCCGAAAGGTGAATTGGAGGTCGTGAAGGTTATTTGGAAGCATGAACTTCCGCTCATTGGTTCGGGAGAAAACCGATGGTTCTATGAATGTATGTCAAAAAATGGTGGACCGAAGGTTGAGATTCAAGAGAAGTATTTGAAATAAGCTTAGAATACGGCGATGGTAAGTCGTATCATCATGCGGAGATTCGGTCCATTAGGTGACTAATAATTGCAGCGACAACTAGAACGAAGGCGTGGAGAAAGGGGGAGGTGAAGGCTAGGATTTGAATGGTTGCAACTTTGATTATGATTTTATTACTCTTTCTTAGTTGGTCGACGTGACAACAACTACGGGGATGAGCGCTCTTGATATTTGCGTCATTTTTCTTCGTGTGTTTCCCAATGGTAGTTATTATACTTGTGGCTTCGGCTCTAGGATGCGGAGTCGATCTCGGCAGCCTTCAATACAAAGACTGTTTTTCTGACAAATCAGAGCAGCGTTGTATTAGAGGGATACGCGCAATCTTCAGGGACTCCAGTCATTAGGCTTGGTAAAGGACTTGTTGAGAATTTGAAATATCTTAGTAAACTCGTTAATTACAGCACTCTTGGAAATTCTCGATGCAACCATGTCCAATAAGCAGTATGCACCAGGCGCAGTTGCACTCATGCAGACTGAAAGGGGTCGCGGCAATCGTACAGATGCTTTACCTTTGTGTGTGCCAAAAGCCGGTGCGTACCGCTGGCCGGGAGAGAGTCAAAGCTCCTTGTTCTCCACAGAGATGTCGCGCTTCGTCGCACATCCTGGTTCTGAAACTCTCTTGTCCCTCGTGCGCTTCGAGAAGCGGTTCCCACATGTGGTAAACCACGTCGGACGAGGCGTCGTGGGGCGGGCCAGTGTAGGGTGGTGATCTAAGGGAGACTTATCCCGCCAATTGTCACCGCCAAATGAAATTACCAAGTCAAACATCAGCATGGCCAGCACATTTCGAGCTCAAGATGATGCCTGGAAGGCCCCAATGGACGAGGCGATGCAAGCAATGGTCACGATCCAGACAGCCGTAACCTTTTCTTTCGGCAATGATCCAGAATGGTGCAGTCAAGGTACCGGTTTCGTCGTGCACATAAATATAGCAATCAATATCCCACCATAGATTGAACTCTTTCACAATAACAAGTGCACTATTACCTCCTCTCGAACTACTAGCCCTATCACATATTCCCTGACGCCTTTTGCACAGCGGCATAGGGCGGGCCTTGATCCCTCCTTGATGAAGTTCTTAATTTCGATATCAGTCTTCGGCCGTGGAAGCCCGCAAGTCCAGCGATTGGCTTGCTAATCTAACCCCGTCCCGGGATGCATCAAGGCGAAATTGCAGGCCAGCGTAGGCTTTCCTACCTATAATCTATCCTTATCTTCTTCTATCTTTCCTTCACTCTCCTAAATCAGAATTCCGACCCTTTAACTATTCTCACCAATACTTTCCAACCGTCGGGCTTGAAATGAGATTTTCGCACCGCTCTTCTAAACTTGGTACAAGATATACTAACTTTCAACATTACATCTGCAACAACGGTACCTCCAATAGTCGTCGAGGTACAAGGGTCTCGTTAGTCTAAAGTCGAGGTCCCTGTCTTGCAAAGACCGACCAAGGACGACCTACACCCTGAATGGTTTTGAGCTAGACATCAGGAATTATCTCGAGGCCAGTCCGTCCCCTCCACCTTTGAGGACGACAGCACCTCCTCCAATCTCCAAATCAGTCTCGTTCCCGTCAAGCCATCCCAAGCTTCCGCCACCGTCATGGGCAACACAACATCCCATCTCGCTACCACCCCGGCCCCTGCGAGTCCACCTATTCGACACCAGCAACACCAGCAACTGCTCGTTACACCGCCAACCAGTCTTCCGAAAACCTCACAGATACCCTTCAAGCAGAACCCCAACCCTTGTCGAGCTCCAGGGAAACGGCGCCAACCTAAAAAAAAACTGCCTATCAGCCGGCCAGCAAAACGCCCAAGATGGTCTGAGGCTGAGGATAAAAAGGTTGTTAGACTACGTAGATCTGGCAAAGAATGGAATGATGTTAGTTTGGAAATGCCCGGTCGCAGTGCCATGAGTTGCGCGATGCGCTATAAAAATCACCTCAAGCATGACCTCAAGTTCCAGCCATATGTCGAGAAGCAAATCAGACTGGCGAGACTGTATGCAAGGTATGGATTCGAGTTATCTTTCGGACCTATCAGCCTGGCTTTAATCGAAATCTCTTTGAGACGCTCCAGTACTGATGATACTCTTAGGTACAGAGCCGATCTCTGGCAACCTATAGCAACCGTACTCGGAATTTCCTGGAGCGAATGCGAGGCTATGCACTGGGAATTGGGCGAAGTCGAAATCGCTCGTCTAGCTGTCGCCGAGCCCCAAAGTGACAGAACGCGCGAATCCACTCAGGTATCCGAAGGCCGCGATTTCACCCCCTTTCGCTTCCCTAGCGTCGATGGGTGTCCTCACGAACCCGGTACTCCAGGTCGCCTTGCTTTAACCCCAATCGACAGCGAGCAAAGTTTCTCTATGTTTGAAGAGGACGAAGAGGAGGAGGAAAGAATAAAAATCGACCTGAAATCAGCAGTTGCGAGATCAAGAGGAATCAAACGACCTGTTACAAGCGATCATAGCAAGGGCCAGAGAACACCATCAAACATGGCCCGTTCAGCATCTCGATCATCTAATTACAGCCCACCATCACCATCAGTGCCGGAAGCACCCAAAGCTCTACGCTGTGATACGACTAAGTCGGAAGCAACGAGTAAATACGTAAGGAAACTCTCTACTGATTTGAGCACATCTCATTGTTCATCCTCACGTTCTCCCATTGCCGCTCCCTGGAACAACCACCAGACCGAGGTAACAGTTCTTGGCGACGATGATTGTTCAGCCAAGCGTGCTCGTATCGCACCTTCCACGGACTCACCGCTGCCAGAATTCATTGATAGGTGCGACAATTACGGCTGCAATAGCTTCCACAGCCACTTCGATTGCCCTCTGAAGAAGAAATGCTGGGGTTGCCGCTCAAAAAATCACTTTACCCCAGACTGTCCTATGACATGCACGAAATGTTGCTCTGAAGGCCATATTAGCAAACACTGCGAGGATTTCGAAATCGATCCTTACACAGGCATCGCGCGTCCACGAAGGCCTTTCAAGCCTGGTTCTTCTGCTAACACAATACTGCCTGCACTATCGCAGAGCAAAATCTCCCAATGTGACAATTACGCCTGCCGTGATTTGCACAGCCACTGGGATTGCCCCTTACCGGCAATTTGCTGGGGGTGCCGGTCCTCGGAACACTTTTGGTCAGGGTGTCATGAGCGTTGTGGCAAATGTGGGGCTCAGCGTCACATCTCCAAATATTGTGATGAATTTGAAATGTGGGGGAATGGGATGTCACGCCCGATTAGACGGCCGGACGATATTGCTACCAAAAATATGAAGAGGAAACGAGAGAATGAGATGCAGGAGAATGGAACCCAGCACTCTCAGGGATTTGGGCGTGCTGTGTATCCTACTCCTACCCCCACCTCTCAGCATACTTCAACACCGCTGCAGCAACCACCTGCAAAACACTATACTCCTACACCAAGGCACGAACACGGTGAATTCACTATAGCTGGATCTAGCTCAAAAGTCCATACGGGAAGCTTGACAGACAGTCTTCGTCAAACGTCACGAACTCCACCCGCCTATATGCCTATCACAAGGGAGACATTCCCTTCTCGAACCCATGACGAGAATCGAAACAAGATATACTGTACATTCTAGCTCCGGACCGGTCATTGTGACTTTGAAGCCACACGACGTGGATGCACGCTGAAGCATAAGTTACCACCAGATGAAGCGACACAACGACAGATAGGCATCAACATCAGCGCTCCCTGGCTTAGGAACGATTCTGTTGTCCAAGAACTAGAGCACGAGAGGCAATCACGTCGATTATCGGGACCATTCGATAACCCATTCGAGAGGACTGGTGAGCGAGAACATCGCCGGGAGCCAGCATATATACATCGAGAGAGGATGGCTGGGCCTTCGCTTGGTGAAAGGCAGGGTTAGGCGTTGGAATGTGGTCCTTAAGGAACTACGTCAAAAAACGCCTTATTATGTAGTCTCGTGGTGGACAAAAAAGCCCGATAATCCGCGCTACTAACCGAAAACCCCACCAAAATTTGTATCTGCATCTCCATCTTACTATACACCATTTAATAACCTGTCATTGCGCCCTCGCCAGCTATAACGGCACGTAATCTATCTGGCATTGTATGTACACGTTCGTTTATAAACGGCTGCGAAATACCATCCCATGCGTCATTAATAATTGCGCGCATTGATTGATCGTCCCAATGAGGCACCTTTCGTAATGCCTGTTTTGGTGCCTGCCATAGGTTTTCAATCCGTGCTAGATCTGGAGAACCAGGGTAATCAAAGTAGTATTTCAGGCCCATTTCTTGCTTCCATCTCCGTACCGGGTTATTAGCTTTACCGCCCCCATGGCATCTTCTTCCAGTATACAAATTTGGGTGGGGTTCTCGGTTAGTAGCGCGGATTATCGGGCTTTTTTGTCCACCGCAACGTAGTGTAGTAAGCGATACCCTTTAGCCTTACAAGGCTAAAGGGTGCTCTAAGAGGCTCTTGGCTGTTCTGATTTAGTGATCCGCTACCAATAAATCTGGACACGGGCGGGCAGGCCCCCCTTGGCGTAACGCCGAGCTATCTATCAGGGCTCGTATACGGTACTGGTCACGCCGCTTAAAGGTGGGTCCAAGGAGGATCCGTACCCATATCCAATAGGTTCCTATTGCGGTCTCATTAAAGTAAATGAGCAGCAGAAGCCGTAGTCCTGCGATCCAGCAAAGTCTTAGCCGCTATATCACCCCAAAATAAATTCTTGCAACTTCGATGTCTCAGAACAAAAAAAGTGAAACATGGTTACAATCCCTCAGTACAATAAGCCTCTTCCTCAATGCGAAGGTCCTAAGCTTCGTCCGTTCGATACTCCTAAGCCAGCCGTCACGTTCCGCCGTCTTCTCAGCGACAAGGACTCTGAAGGCCATACGCACGTTTTCGAAGCCGCTATAGAGTCTGCCGCGTATGCATTAAAGATGGTATAGCATCATTCTTACCAAGTCCCTAATCTGAGCGCTGCTGAGGAGGTATTGATACCCTAGTTCAAATTTTGTGACTTTAAGGAGCAGCGAGCAGGGCTAGTGGGCAAAGAGAACGATCTGGTTACCGACGACCTTCTACAGGCCCACTCGGATCCATTCTATAACGAATGCCGCGCTTATGGGCGGCTCCAAGATAAGAATCTGAATGGAAAGGTTGCGGTCCTCTGTCACGGTTACATCACTCTTCCAGCCTCAGTTAAAGAGCAGCTAAAGCGCAAATTCCATATATCGGATTGGGACCGACCCGGTGACGAGTACTCCAAGCCTGTCTCCCAGCGACAGCCTTTCCGAGCCATTATAAAAGATTTGATCCAGGAAGATACCCCCCTGACTGGAAAAGCTGCAGATAAGATACTGCGGGACCTGAAGAAGATGCAACGTTGTGGCATATACCCGGGAGATATTCGGTCAAGGAATTACAAGGCGGGGCTCCTTGTAGACCTAAGCATCGCCAGAACGGAACCCTACTATCTTTTCAATATACAATCGGCGAGGCAAGTGGCAAAGATGAAGAATGGAGATCTGTATATATAGGAGGCAATGGTAAAGGAAAACGAGCTTGACGCGCGGCTGAGAGCTGTGCGGAATGAAAAGTACTATGCAATCCTTCGGTCTCACACGAAAAAGTCGGCTGGGTCCAGAGGTAATTTATGGCAAATCCCTTAACTGTATCCTACGATTCACCTGGGCCATGAAGACGCCTCCAACCATGGCAAGGAATATACGTTCGGCTCCAAAGGCTTTCACTCGACTCCAATAAGTCATTGCTTTCCCATACGAAGCCAAAGTGATCTTGAACAGTGCACCTCTTCGCCTTGTTTACCCAGTGGCTCGCACCCTTGATCCATATTATTTCCATGTTGATCGCATATCGAATATCATATCCACCAACGCGATGCAACAGAACGTTCGGACAGCTCCTGTCCAGTATATCGCCTTGTGCTAGTCCAGCCGGCATGTCTGTGTATAACCACTCACGTTTTCAAGAGATACTTAGGGAAGAGGAGGCGACCAAGAATCGCCATCACCATTGATTTTCATAACCGTCGAACTATCTCTCGGATGGACTGCAACCATAGAAACCTCCAATGTTTACCCTCCGATGCTTATCCTCGGGAGGTAATTCTGGCTCCTCCAGTTCTGGCTCCTCCATTCCTGGTCATTCCACCATTTCTGGATGCTCTATTTCTGACTCCTCTCCTTCCTAGCCCTTCTTGACCCTAGGGTTCGCAAAAGGCCCCAACACCCTGATATTCGTCCTGAACAAAGCTTGATTACTGCGGACGTCGTTCACGGCACTGGCATTCACGGCACTGGCTTCCGCGGTGCTGCATTTCGCTACGCTTAGGGCTGTTTCTGCCAGTGCTAACTTATATATGATTATGTGTCTCCTTCTTCGTCTGACTCCTCTACTTGTCTAAGTGCATTATTAATGCCCTTATTCAACCCATTCTTGAGCCTCTACTGCTAAGTTCAGAAACTCTCAATATGTATTGTCTGTTGAACAGAGCTCCACAATATCCTGATGTCTCCTGATCCAAGCTTTTCGAAGCTCTCGATTGCGTTCTTTAGCAATTTTGCGGTACTTCTTCCGAGACCAACCAAGGCGGGTGAGAGCTCTCCAGATTGTAGCCTCACCGACTCGGACGTCGAATTCATCCAGAAGGAAGAGGCCATAGGACGTTGTTCCAAATACGCCAGAAGCTCTTCTTCTAGCAGGTGGTGTAGAGCCTTAGGCCTCCCACCGCGGTCCTCACTGGGTATGTACACCTCCCTATATTGCCTCCAGCTCTTCCTTATATGCTGCAGTGTCCGTAGGCTGACATCATAGCCACCGAGTAGAATGGTGCCGTTGTGAGAACCAAGCTCAAGGAGAAGGAATCTGACGAGGAAGGTGTCAGCTCAGCAGGAGACACAACGGAGTGAAAAGAAACGATCAAGTATACTGAGAACGTTGCCAGACGAGGTTTATGTTGGGATACAACAGCTAGATAGTTGAGTGCGGCTTTTGCGAACCTTTTCGTCACCTTCGTATAACTTAGTTGCAGTGCTTTTTCTACGAAATTCGTAGATTGTAGGATCCATAAGATAAACCCGGTAGTGGGCTTTGGTGACTGCTATTGCCCGGTAAAGAGTCAAAGCTCATGTTCTCCACAGTAGTGCTTCCGCCTTACTTGGGCGTCTTAGCGTAGAAACAAAGGCCCACATGTGATTGATCACACCGCTGCTCAGGGGTTAATAATAAAGTAGGAATAGCGTGGCTGCAGAAGATTTAGCGTCTCCGCTGGCCTTGCAGTAGCGGAAAAGCTGTCAAGAAGATTGAGAGTCTCCTTTCATGTCGGAAGATGTCGCCTAGTCTTCTTCTCGCGTCGAAGGCGGTGGAGACCTGCAGGCTGGTGTGCTGGCCGAGGAAGGTGGAACCGTGAATGTATATCCAAACGGGGTCTAATGCGGTGTGACTTAGGCCTTATTGGCAGACCGGGGTCTGCGTCCTGACTCTTTCTAAGACTAGCATGCCTGCAACTCCTAGTACTTAAGAGTCAAAATTCCCACATGTCTTTCGTTTCCGCTTTTTGATTACGTCTTGTAGGGCCCCCAATGCACGCCAATTCCTAGCCCCACATCTTACTGTCTGATTCAAAGGTTAGCATGTCACACTGATTTCCTTTGCTCAATGAAGTATTGACATCAGTCGAGTCGCGAAATCATCATGGGCTCGGACTGTTCATGGGGCCGTTTGATACGAAAGGGCGACTTCAATCCAGGCATTGTGGCTGAGAAATTGACGGCTCATTGCTCGTCTCTCCGTCCAAACTCCCGTTGCACCCTTTCAACCAAGGCAGCGTCAGATTCTGAGCACGTAATCAAAGAGATAAACTTTGAGGATGGTATGAAATGGGTCGCCCGCCTCTACTGTCCAGTCGACGAGCAGCACGGGCGCTTCGCATCCAATCGGGAGACGCGAGTCAGCAGTGAAGTCGCAGCTCACAGATTGATCCGGTAAGACTAGACTGGATATTGCAGACGTTATAGATTAATGCTCGACAGGCAAAAAACAGACATACCGGTCCCCGAGGTTTATTCATATGACGCAAGCAATGAGACGATCGGCTGGCCCTTCGTCTTGATGGAATGTATGCTAGGAAAACCTGCTATAAAAAGATTGGCAAATGCTACCCCGGAACAGGACTCGCATTTCCTGAGGCAAATGGCACAGATCCAGGTCAAACTTGCCAACGTTCGAATGGACAGGATTGGCTCGATCTTTCAGTCTTCGGATGGCTTTGAAGTTGGCCCCGATGTCGAGACGGCTCAGGGCCCATTTAAGAAACCCAAACAATACTACCAGGCGGTGGCATCGCATCGTGATAAACGTTCTACAGCCTACGGATTTTTCGAGACAGAGACCCTTAACCGTGGAGACCTCCCCGCCCTGTTTAGCCTATGCACAAACTCAGTCGTTGATGACTATACCGAGGATACTTTTGGGCTGGCCAACCGAGACTTAGGCCCACATAATCTACTTATTGACGACGATTTCAACGTAAAAGCAATGATCGATCTCGACTTCGTTCTGTCTGCTCCACTACACGTTGTCGCCAGTCTCCCACACAGGTCCTACACGGAGCTTGATCCTGTTTCTTCTGACCTCGGAGGAAGGAAACGAGTCGAGGAGTATCTCAACGCTCTGGATGCGGATCGACCAGACTTTCGAAACATCATTAGGAGTCCTTTGGCAAATATTTGGGCCGAATTAGAAAGACTGGACCATGCATTTGGTGTTGAAGAGTCGGTCCGAATTGAGGTGGTTCGATCAGCCATAAGGTTCGTTATCCAGGACGAGTCATTTGTTGGGGGGGGAAATGAAGTACTGTAATATCGTCATTGTCTGTTAGATGTTAAACCAATATTCAACAGGCGCAGCTGCACTCACGCGGACTGAAAGTTGGCGCGACAATCGTGCCGATGCTTAGTACACTAGTGCGATTTGTAAATCTATGTGTGTGTAGAAGCCGGTGAATACCGTCGGTAAAGGGTCAAAGCTCGTGTACAGTAATGCTTCCGCCTTACTTGAGACGAGCTGTCAACATCTGATTGTCCCTGCTGGGCCATGTCGGCTTTGAAGATGATGCAGATATCCCAGGCATTTATTGTCGCAATCCACCTCGCTATGAGGCTCTATGTTGCTCTTCATAATGGCGTACTCAGCCCCGTCCAAATAAAGAAAATGATCGACGATTAATCACACAAACCCTGACGCAATTTGACGTTCGCTATCCTACTGTAACCTGCATAACACTTTGCGCCTGACCAAGAGTGGCTAAAGTACATATATTCCAGTCGCGAAATTTCTGGGTTCCTTACAACAGACATGAGCTCTAAGGGCCCCTTGAATGGGAAAAATCCACAGAGGGTCCCCCTCTTCGACCCAGAAAAGTGCACACTCTGTCTAGTTCCCTGTTCAAAGCTTGATAGTTTGTTGTTCCCTTCCCATACCCCACAATAACGCATAATCTGATCCCCGTAGTATATAGCCTCCGAATAAGATATCCTCACCGTCCCCAAATGCCCAGGAGATTTCGACGTCCACGGCTCCAACGAACTCGATACAGAGGATACATATGCAATCATCACCAAATACGCGGACGTGGTCGTCTGTCGTCTACGCTATGGACATTTAGGCTGGTGGCACGCTGTCTTTAAGCGCGTGGCTTCGAAGAGATATAGAATGCTGTGGGTTGGAGCGCTGCCGCCATTCATGGCCTTGGATCAATTGACCTTAATGACACCGGGGCCGGCAACGGGGTTTCTGGACGCAGTCCGTTGAGAGTTCGTAGTGATGTAATGCCAACAGCCTAAGCAATAGATTGATATGGTAGAGTGAGCGATTATACTGTTCGGGTAGTAGGTATGACCTTACACCAGGAAGACTTATGCCCCATAGAATAAGACCCCAATACCTGGAGGGCAAAGGAGGCATGATGGGCCACCTTTTACGAAGAGGTATAGTCCGGGAGGATTGTTGCCATCACTTGTATGAATCGCTGTATTCCCGGTGATTGTAGGAGGGTTTGTGGTGAGACTTGAAGCTTGGGGATCGTAAGACGTGGTGACCAGAGGAGCTCATCGATATCGGGGCTCTATAGCCTTATCTGGCTCCGTCGTAGCGATCGCGCTCTGCCTCAGCTCACGGTGATGTCCGCAAATGCGGGCGAAGAATACACCCGCTGGCTTCCATTTATGGATGCTGTAATGGCCTCCGAAGCGGAGTTGAATACCTCTGTCGGTAGCCGGCTGCATCGGAAGCAGTTGGCGGCGTTGATGGCGGAGAAAAATTGGTGGCATGGGTATTGCTCCCGTTGCGGGACGCGATGGAGACGGGTGAGGACAGAGAAGGGGCGAGAGAAAGATGCAAGGTGTGTTTTTGCGAGGCCATGTGACATCTGCGAGCCAGGTATGCATGTGTGTGCGGACAAGAGAAATTGGACCGTCGGTAGCACTGATCCTGGACCCGCCCTTCCCTCTGGCGCCTGTAATAGAGATTTGCAGGACAGGATATCTTTTGGCAAGAATAAATGTATATCCTCCGGTCACAACGTAAATTCTCCACGAAAGTATATAACTATCACCAAACTTTGTCCATGCCAGCCGGTCTGCCCCGTTTGCGTCCACGTCGTACTCGGCCCTTTGCCTTGAACTTCCGCAGCAACTCCCCTGCGTTTCCCAGTTCATCTTCGGGCAGCCATGTCTTTTTCCAGCTTACCATATATTCTTTTCCCGACACCGTATCTCTCTCGCCGAGTATCTCTTCGATTTCCCACTCCGACTTCTCGGCTTGTGCTCCATCACTGTGTCCATGAGCCTGCGCAAGAGTTGGTGGGCTGGTGGCAGTACCGCTGGCAGGGCTGCGGGGGATGGTTGTATTATGGAGTTTGGGCTGGACATCCTTTGACTCCGGAGAAGTGCCGTCGGGCTGGGTGTCGAGATCCTGCTCCGGGACCGTAAATATGTTACCTGTGGAATGTCAGACGGGCCAATCACTTTCCGAAGTATAAATGTGTATTCCACACCCACCTTTACTGCTGACAGCTTCATTTTCCTCAGGTGATAAATAGCGGCGACGCTTCGACGCAGACGTCCCCACAACGGCAGACGAAAGCCTTTTCCCTGCGGATGCCAGCGAAGGTGCAGTTTTCTTGTCGCCATCCCTATCATGTCTCTCTTGATCCTCTTGCGTAAGACCCTTGCGATTTCCGCCTTTGGACCTGCCCAGGGTCGACGAGAGGGTATTGCGGTTTGAGGGAGAGGTGTGGGGGTCACCAGGTTCGCTGTTCTCGTGAAGGTTGAGATAAATGGATCTACGTAATGTCAGTGTTGGAGTCATCAAGTAGGGATGGAGGGCGCTACCTAGGCTCTGAGCCCCCCACAGACGTCGGCGAAGTCTCGAGCGAAACAAGGTTTCCAACCTGCTCCTCCGAAGTATCGTCGCCGCTGCTATCGATGTCATCATCCTTAACCACGATCGGGTCACCTGGAGAGTGTTAGACGACCATTGAAATCGCTGAATCAGAAAGACGCATTCAACACTTACCTGGACTGCCAGGTTTGTTCCGAATCGAACTTGCGCGATTGTTCCTGTCTTGAGAATCGAGGATCGGCGGAGGCCTGAATTGGGGCGGCGGCTGGTTTCGTAAAGCTTCATACGCATCGGAGTCATATTCGGAGTCGCCTTCAGATCCTCCCGTCGCTTGGCCATCACTCGGGCCTGTTCGTTGCAGCTCTCGCGTCTCTCCTGCACCGCGCAGCAGTTCCCCGACGGATGGGAAATCAACGTCTTTCTGGCCACCGCTGCGACCGTGGCCACCAGTGGTATCAAGTCCGTTCGAGGTATCTGGGAGTGTCAGTTGACATCCATCACAAGTGGTGCAGTCGAGATCCAGTGCTGGCACGTAGGATGGATTGTGAGGCTCCTCCTCCGGCGGGCCAGTCAAATCGACAATTCGGGTCGTAGTCTTCGAGTCTCCCACTTGGTCTCTCGCTTTCTCCATGAGACGTATGATTGTGGCCCCTCGCATGAGCCGTAGGGGGATGCAAGTCGGAGGCCGTTGACAGCCCACCGCGATGCAGACCTGCGGTTGAGGGTTGATAATGATAGAAATGGCCCGTCCCAGTGAAGGCCATTGTACGACACAAGAGCAAAGGGAACCAGACGATACAAATAGTCGGACGGTTTTTGACTTGGTCGTCTAGAAGGCAATTTCCAGGTGAAGAGGGATGGCGAGCGGTGGATGATATATGCCCAAGGTTGCCAGACCGCGCACTGGGATCTTCCCGGCTTGCACACCCCGTCCCTCGCTTTCTCTTCCTCTCAACAACATCGATCGCCGATCTCCAGCCATTCGCCTCACACCAAGTTGCACGCCCAGGCGCAGCTCCCGGCCATTGCACCCTCATACTCGATCCACGCCTCATACGAGCTGAGCGTTCCCTGCGCATCAGCATCCTATGCAACTTGTTTCCCCTTGCGCCCCTCGGAGACGTCCATATCCGGTCGAGCCACGTCAGCTGCAGCGGGCTGGATCCTTCGAGCTGAGACTCTATGACACATCGGCTGTACCGCGCCGTCCACCATGCCTGCCCAAGCACGAGATCGGCGTCTCGAGGCCACGTTACCGGATCCCACGCCATTGCGGCACCCTTGCGAGCACAGCCAGGCAGACACGCAAAGGCCGCTGTCGGTCGAGGCGAAGCCAACCCTCCTAGGACTCCATTTGCGGGCTCACAGCTTACCGCCCGGTGTTTGGCTTCACGCTTAGGCCCCTCGGTGCCAGGTCGTCTGGTCGTTGCCAAGGTGCGATCCCTGTCGGCACGGCGAGGCAGAATGGTACAAAGCCCGAGCGCATCGCGATGGAGGGATGAGGCATTTCGTTCATTAGTCGTCCAGCAGGCATCCTAATCCCAATACTCGTATCGCTGTAGGATCCTCGCCGTAAGCTGAAGCTCTCAACCAATGTCGTCGCAAAGTCGGAGGTCAGCTGAGTAGTGGTGAAACGGTGGCCGGCGAAGGGGGGGCAGAGGCAGGAGAGTCACGCGTGGCAGAGGCGTATGGAAGCCTTCAGCTTTCCCCCAAATGGAACTATCTCCATTCGAGCTGAGCTGCAGCAGCGGTAGGAGGGGGGAGAGAGAGGAGCGAATGAGAGGGCGCGATTGTGTCGCTCGCTCAAGCCGTAGTTCCGACCCGGTAAGTTCGACGGACGAGGAGACGAGAGATTGGATGGAGGGCCGAGGATCGATACGAAGGCGGTTTGGAGAAACGCCTCGTGCACGGTCGAGGCAGGGCGATCAGCGAAAGTCGGAGGAAAAGGGGTGCAGACCCATAAAAGATCGAGGGAGGTGTTGGGGGGTGAAAAGGAAAGGTGAGGAAGAATAGAAACACAGCGAGGGACGAAGGATCTTTATACCTTGACAATGTGGCGGGACGGCCCGAGGCGCCGCGCTTTTGCCCAAACCGGCGATACCAACCTTATAATAAAGCTTGATAATTGAGGTGAGGAGGCGGGCAAAGCTAGTCAAAGGCTGGTAAGCGGCTGAGTCTAAGCAGCAACCCCCTGCTCTGCCCCATGTAGCTTAGGGATGATCTGAAACATAGGAATCTCCAAATTTGCGTATTTAGGCAGCACTCTAGGCAGCACTTTAGGCAGCAGCACTCTAGGCAGCACTAGGTAACGCTCAGAGACAATCCTCGAATCGTTTTGAAAATTACCGGTCAATACCGTTAGATCGCTTCCACATCTCAGGCACCAAAAATAACAAGTGAGAACGCCGCCTAAGACGGCGCCGAGACCATCTCGAATCGGGCGCCTTCTCACCTGCACACAAACAATCCGCGTTCTTTATACAACGAGGCAATTGAAGCCGGGCTCTAGGCAGCCATTTCTGGCCCCGGCGTGCTGCGCCCCTGCACTGCCCCTACAGTGCCCCTGCACTGCCCCTGCATTGACCCTGGGGGCTCACCTCAGCTCAGGCGCGGCTCAGGGCCGCTCACCCGCGGCTCACCTTAAAGCGGCCGCTGCTCACCCGCGAGGCTAGAAGTGGAAGGGGGAAAAAATCCTCGTGATCATGTCTACTAGGGTATTCTCTATGAGGAAAGATAAGGAAAGAACATCGAGAAGACCGAATGACTTACAATGAACCAAGCCAGAATGTGCCAATGATAGCAATCTTTCGCTTATTCGGCATTTGCAGTTTTCGAAGAGGGGGCAATGGGAAGAGCAAGATGATGCCATCGAAAATGATACTTAGAACGGGAACAGACAGCCCAAACTTGAAGTAATTGAATCGATATTTAGGATTTTCGAGGTCTTCCCAGGCGGCCGATGGCACCGGATCAGCAATCAATAATTGTGCCTGTTGTGCATTATTCGGTCAGCCATCCTTGGTAAATTAGATTTTCGGAAATAGTGCACTGATAGATCGATCAGAACATACCACGAGGCTGGCAACTCCCCAGGCCAACACAATACTTATAGTAACCCAGATGCACCGTTTGAAGAGTTGGGTGGTGAAGATGCGCTTGTAGAACAGAAGGACTGAGATCTTGATCGGAACAATGACGAATATCAAAAGGATAGAGCCGATGGCAACGGCCTGTAGAGAAGCATCAGAAATAAGCGACCCGAGTCTCTGCATCTGGATAACTAACCTCAACATATTTCTTAGCCGCTATAAGCGGATCCACCTTAACGACGTCCACTCCAATCTGGCTGGCTACGATAAAGATAGCGATGGCATAACCCCACGAGGCAGTCTGGTCAACTTAAGTCAATGCTGTTGTAAGAGTCGATTCACGCAGTTTTGCTCACCAAACTAAGCAAAGCTAACCAGTCATCCCACTTGACACCCTGCTTGAGCTTGACGCGTAGGTGAAAGCGTAGGGCTACGAAAAAGGTAGCGAGCCCTTCGAAAACCGCCGCTACGACAACAAATTCTGTAGTAGTGGGTGATTTCAAGTAGGCGTCCATGTCTACACAGCGACATAGATCAGAAAAATACCCGATTGCAAGCTTTTTAAATATGTTGCCGCTTTGAAACAGGAATCTGTAAATCAAAGCCGGTGGTCGCAAAGCGGCCTGTATCTAAAGTTTGAACTACCATGTAAAGACCTATCATGTAGCCAATCAGATCTACCTGTCTTGCATATGCTTCCAGTACCTGTCTGCATGATCGCCCATTGAGAACTACTACGCCATCATCTTACATAGCAGCTGGGTTCCTCGGAGTGCCAAAAAGGCAAAGATTTGGAAGATCCTCTACTATGAGCAACTTTTCGGCTACTCCGTGTTGCGTCTCATGTATGCCGTTAAAAGGCAAAGCTCACCTCGATCAGCGGTATATTCAGTATGCAGGCGATTAGGAATTTTCTTATGCATGTGGTCGTATGGCAAAGCTTGCATCTGTTGCCGGTTTATTATTGGCATTGATAATCCAAGGGACCTTCTCACCGGCTTTGAATTTCGGCTGGTAGGTAGCAGTTTATGGTTTGCTTACTCTGAGTTCTATTGGATGCTGCTGCATCGAAATTTTTCAACGCTTGCCTTCCTCCACTCTACTGTTAAATTGGTGCTTCGTTTTGGAAGTTCATCCCGTGCTTGCATGACACTGTCGCAGTGGTTCATGATGAGCGAGTAATGTGCATCCCACGATATTACTAGTAACGGAAGGAAAGAAAGTGCGGTCAATCCACTGCCACGAGTTCCTGGCGCCGGGTCATTGGCGGACAAAGAAGAGGGCACGTTCGTGATCCGCGTATCCACATCGAAACGCCCTAGACTGTTGAGATTGGCACACTGCAAGTATGGTAGCAATCGGCAGATTCTTGGGTCTATAGCTGCGAATGACAGGTTTCGAGTGGCTGGGACTTGCCGTATGTGATATGCACGATTGAGGCAGCATCTAGCCCGAGCTGGCATCATGCAAAGCAGGTAGACTTCGAGGATTCTTACCCATCCACACCGGAGCTTCAGTCGCACATTCGGAAAGTTCGTATCAAAATTTGTCAAAGCGTTCTCGCTTCAGCTTTGTCAGCGGCACGTAGTAACTAGTCGGTCCGAAAAGGCGAAAAGGGTAGACTGTCGCGAAACGCCTATAGCCCCACCAACAGATTTTGGCTGCGACCCACCAACACCTTTGAGACATTTTCTGCGATGCAAGCTGCCTCGCAAGGTCTACCTCCAAGGGTAATGATCAGCTGGAACATCACGGGTAACCGGCGTTCCGTCACAACCATGAAGCGATAACTACACATAATCCTGTCGAATCAGCTGGGAGTCTTGTTTCTCTAGTGCCCACGAATGAGCAAGACGCATATCTAAGCATCAGCATGTAACACTTCGGAACTCCGCTGCCCTGCGACGCACAGAATATCCACTTTTTAGGAAGAAGTCCGCACGGCGACGCTCACACAAAATAGAATACGGCGCACACACAAAATTTGGTAATGCGGCGCCTTCCCCCTTCACGTAACAGCTTGGCCCCTCCGGCAATGCCAGGCTGCACTTTCAGCGTAAACGCAGCAGAGACAACTGTTATTAATGTCAACTTCAACCATCTTCACTATTGCCCATCCGCATGTCTTCTGTAGCGCTACGAGCTGACTACAACATCAACTATTCGATCATCGTGCTGCCCAGGCGCCACTCCACCAGGAGAATCCTGATTTATGAATATTACGATTACAGAATAGATCCATGTGGTTCAATAACTGCCAGTTCAAAGATAAGGTTCTGTCTGCTTTTCACACCATGACATAAATTTGGCCGCCAGGCCTGTTCCTCCCTCCGATGGTTCCTTCAAGGATGCTTCAATGCCTGCCGGAAGATCTCCAAACCGCCCCCACGGGTGAATGTACGCTCCACTTCGTGCGGGCGTCAGCTCGGGCGCAAGCGCCGCCCAGAGCTCAGTGTATGCGCCATTGATAGCCGGATAGAACAAGAATTTCTTCTTCAGTAGACATTAGCCGCAAACCACAGAGAGTGTTCTGGAGCTTGAGAAGAAGGTAGGGTACTTACCATGAACGTGAGATCAAGACCATGCCAGTGCCGCTGTAGGTCAGTCCGAAGATTGCCCGGATTGAAAGAAGCGTGTACCACACCCGTCTGCGGTGTTGTCTTGGCATGTGTTCGCGCCAGGAACACATTACCCACTTTGCTTTGTCCGTAGCTGGACAGTTCGTCCATATCCATTGGTTGGCCAGTGTCATCCACTTCCATTCCGCCCGGCCTAGGCGAATTCACTTCGATTGCGATAGACCCGGCCCATATGACGCGGACGCTGCCTGTTGGGGAGGACGCAGCGGTTTTCGTGAGAATCGGAAGGAATAACTTGTACAGGAGGCATGGACCGACGCAGTTTGTGCCGATGTGCACTTTGTTGTGTTGGGGATCATTACTACCCTTTAACATAACCTATACGCGTTGCATTCAACGAGTTAGTACATTCGTATCTTTGAACCTAGTTCTGGGCCGTCAGGATCCGACTTACGCCGGCATTGTTCACAAGGACGTCAAGCCGCTCCTGTTGCGCCAAAAAAGCGTCGACGCTAGGTTTGATGGTGGACGAGTCCATTAAGTCGATGAACAGGAATTCAAGACGGCCGGAACTTTTTGGTAAGGCTCTTTTTATGTTGGAAATGGCATTGGAAGCCTTTGATTGCGAGCGGCCAGCTATGTAAACGGTAGCATTATGTTCGTAAAGGATCTGGCAAAGCTCAAGTCCGACACCACCGTATCCCCCGGTCACGATAAAGACCTAGAAGTGCGTTATTAATTGAATAGAGCTTGTGCCAAAGAGCTATGTTAGACATACTCGGGCCGTTTGATCAGGACAATTGAGGCCAGTGATAGGCGGCGTAGGAATGAAGAAGAACTGTCTGAAGACTTGCCACATGATAATTGTGCAATCTAGATACAAGATGTGGCGGTATTCGTAGAATGAATAGCTTGAAGTTATATTGTATTCTGGTAGGCAATTTGTTTCCTACTTTTCTATTGACTATCTCAACAACGATACATAGCTCATCAGTAAGACCGCCGAAGATAATCGCAAGCGAAAATTGGTCTTATGCAACACGGTCCAGACTTACCTCGGCTCTTCCAATAGAATGCAGCCAGCCAAGTATGCCTAGGCGGATGCCTGGATGAGAACTTCCCGAGCGCTTAGCGGGCTGCATTCTATCACGCCCCGGTGCAACCCTTCCAGCTACGTCCACGAATGCAGGCCATTACAGGGCGGCTGCAAGGCCACTACTATGCAGATGTGGGGGTTGATAGGGGTTAGATGAGTGAGTGATTGCAACTAAAATGCAAATTGTGGCTTGCAGCTGTGAATGAGGGAAGAGAAGGTACGCTTACGGAGGTGAGGCCTCATAAGAAGAAGGGCTGTGTTAGCCATCCGCTCTTGATTGACAACATGCAGCAGACCACACACCACACGCATCACATTTACCATGATCGCCATAGCCGTTAGCCTTATCCCCGAATTTCCGATGCATTGAAATGGACCCGTGGAGTTCGGATGGCTGCCAGCCAACCGGAGCTGCACGGAATACTGGAAATTTATTTCCAATCCATGTTTTAAGTGAGGCCATGGAGCATATGTCCAGAGTACATCAGCTATCGAACCAATGTATAACCACAAGGTGCATATCAGTCAGCGTGGTGCCTTATTCACACCGCATGCCTACCCGCCTTCATTGAGGCCGCTAAGCCTCTCCGCGCTGTTGAGCCTTCTGAGAGGACTTGGATTGCAGTAAATGGTGGTACATACATGCTAATGTCAGATGTCTATGTAACCGAGGTTCATTGAATGAGAAGAAGGACTCACGTAGGTCAAAAAAATGGAACGGTACCTTTTGACCTACGTGAGTAAGCTTCGAGGAATGTGTTGGAATCAACTTGCATATAGATCACAAGCATTAGTCATCGTCACTCGCAGACCCTTCTTCAAACATATCCTAAGACGTCGTTGATTGAGTCTTCTACCTAAAGCCGCCTCTTCAACAAAACAGGTAGCGCGGGTTGAAACCATCCGTTATAGATTTTCTGCCCTATTTCCCAATCTTTCGCCCCTTCATCAAGCTTCATATCGAAGGTCCAAATCAGATGCGTCAGTATCAGCTTGATGTTGTTAAGAGCAAACCTGCGCAAGGTCTTTAAGACGATATCTTTCAGAGTACAGGAGATTTTACTTACACCTTGCCAGGACAATTTCTCGGTCCGACTGAGAATGGCTGCACAACATCCTTCTTGTCATTATCATACGCCGGATCACCAAGCCATCGGTCCGGGATGAACGAGAATGGTTCGCGAAAGTTTCGTGTTGAAGTATTAGAGCAATAATGGTTGATGGTAACGACCGTCTGGGTGGTTCAAAACATGTGAGCAATATCAACCAAAAGAACCAAGCCGATATTAAGAATAGCGTAGAATAGGTGAACTTGAGGGAAAATGAAAGTAACTTGCTCTACTCACTCCTTGCGGAACCCAACTTCCGCTGATCATAGCTCCCTTTGCATCTGGAACGACTCTGGTAAAGCCATTGGCAAGTGGCGTGTGAATACGTAGAGTCTCTTGCACAACAGCATCGAGATACGGCAACTTGGAGAGCACATTAGGAAGCGCTATATCCTCTTCCGTTGTAAAGGCTCCACGGATCTCCTTGCAAAGTCTCTCGTAGACGTGGGAATTGCTGAGAATGTGATACACAGCAGCGGTAAGCGCAATAGACGTTGTCTCACTGCCTGCTAGGATAACGACGGAAGCCTGTGCTTCGATAGTACGTGTGGAAAGTCCCTCTTTCTTAGCATGCCGTACAAAGTGATGCATGAAATCCGGGCGATCAATCTTTGTATCCATACGACTGCGAACTCGCTGCAGAGATGCCTCATTATGCCGTCGGTGTTGTTCTCTAACTGATTTGGGAATACACAGTGCTAATAGTCGATTGAGGAGCGGAAATTTAAAGCACTGGTGAAGGAGCGTGGCAGCGTAAAAATAATCGATGACGAACTTTACCCATTCGTGGAACGAGCCGCTGGCTACGCAGCCCATGTCCTCACCGAAGACGAAGTCGCTGTTAATATCGAACATGGAAAAGACTAGCCATTTGTGGAGGTCGACGGTGCAATGTTCGTTGCGGCGATCGTCGTAGCTGGTCTTGGTAAGCTGCATCATTAGACGTTGGATATGACTTTTTATCATTGGCTCCTGTTCTAACAGAGCTTCATGCGAGAAGGCTGGATTTATAGCTTTTCGGATCGGGACGGCATCTTCATCGCTTGCCATGGTAATGGTGTTTTTGTCAAGAAGCATCTCATTGTAGAATTGAGGGTCTTTTGGTAAAACTGCGCGGCCGCGCCGATAGCCGTAGATATCATTCCATGCTGACGCACTAATAAATGAAAGTGTTGAAGGTCCAATTCGAACGACATCACCATACTGCTCATGAGCTCTTTTCAGTGCATGATGACTTGTTCCACGGAGCTGGAGCACTGATAGTGGTATATCAGAGGCTATGAGATACTTTGGGCCCTTAAACGTTGACAGACGGTGGAGGTAGATATTGTAGAAGACTTTGAATGCGAGTGCAAAGACACCCTACAAATGAGAAAGGTTAGTGCTCTAAACAGTGGAAGTAATAGATGCGACAATAATCATACGAGGAGACAGATTAATGTCGCTCTCGACATGGAAAGTCGAAAATGTCTCGCAGCCTCAAGAAACACGCTGGAACTCATCTCAATACAGGCCAATATAAATTGCAGAAGAGGGAATGACTTCCTGATAGTAGAGGATCAGTGCTGACGTTTCTGAAAAGCTCTATATGAAAGGTTGTATAATCAGAGCTAATACACTGTTACGGTCCTGGCGGTGACCTTCCATGGTCTTCTACCGCTAGCTCTGTTTGGCTAGACGGCTTGACAGCTACTCTTGTTGCCCCTTCAGCTCCTCTGTACATAGTTTCCTCCTTTAGATTCAATATCCTAGTCATATTACAACACCCTTATCGACCCGCTCTAGGCAGGCCCCTGACATATACCTGTCAGCAATGGAGAAAGCTAAACCATGTGAGGGGTACGTAAGACTCCACTGCGTCTCATAAGTATTGGGTACATGAAGACCTTGGTACAAACAAAATTAGGGCTGCGGCATGCTGCCTGCAGACACGACTAATTAGGCAGGTGAGATTTACTTTGCGGCATGCTGCCTGCAGACACGACTAGTTAGGCAGGTGACATTCACTTTGCAGCATGCGGCCTGCAGACTCAACTAACTAGGCAGGTGACATTTACTTATTTTCTCACCGCTCCTAATAACTAAGTCTAGGGGGGCAATTGCCAGTGGCTCCAGTAAATGGCTGAATCTGTACAAAAGCCTATGAAATGGCAAAAGTCTGCCTCAATATGCAAGTCAAGTGATCATCAAGGTGCCGTGTACGAGTTCTACAGTTTGATACCAACTTGGGCATTTCTGCAAGTTGAGCTGTTAACGGCTTAGCCACAGGATATCCACCAACGTGGCTCTATATAAGCGCAAGTGTGGACTGTCACAGCCTAACTAGTGAATTAATTGTGCATTGCCATGAAAAGGATATCTGTTCAAGTCCCTGTAAGAGGGATCATCTTCGACCTGGGCGATGTCCTATTCACGTGGTCGCCCAACACAAGTACTGCTATATCGGCTGGAATATTTCGAAAGATATTATCCTCACCTACCTGGCTCGAATATGAATGTGGTCGTCTTAAACAAGATGCATGCTATGAGCAGATCGCTCAAGAATTCTCTATTGAGGCTTCGCAGGTAGTTGAAGCTTTTGCGCAAGCCCGCGAGTCTTTACAACCTGAAGACACGGTAGTGACATTTCTCAAGCACTTGAGAAAAAGCGCTTTGGTCAACGTATACGCCATGTCAAACGTGGCTCGGGAGGATTTTGCTGCCTTGTCGCAAAAGATGGATTGGTCTCTTTTCGATCAGGTGTTTACTTCAGGAGCGGTTGGCATGCGCAAACCAGACCCCGATTTCTTCAGCTATGTTCTGGAAGAAATCAAACTAGCTCCCGAACAAGTTATCTTTATAGACGACAAACAAGAAAATGTGCTTGCAGCAGATCGTCTGGGGATTAGAGGCATCCTTTTCGATAACTCGACTGTTCACACTTTGCAAACTCTATTGGGTGATCCAGTTGCAAGAGGCTACGAGTATCTATACCGGAACGCGAAGCAGTTCGATTCCATCACTGACGGTGGTGTTGTCGTGCAAGACAGTTTTTCAGAGCTGCTAATACTAGAAGCGACCCAAGATCAGTGAGTCCTAAATGAAATAGTGAAGAGTGAACTTTTCAGGAAGCTGAACACTTTTGGTAGAAACCTTGTCAACGTGAGGTGGAACTCCCAACGGACCTGGAACTTTTTCGCGGGTGAGCATTCTTGTCTCTGGATAGTGTCATACAAGCCTTGTTGTCAAGGAGTTAACAAAGCATCGATGAATAGGAAAGGTCACACTTGTTCCAGGGGGATACTTCCCTGACGACCTTGATACCACCTCTCTGGCCCTTACTGTCCTACGACCGGAACATCCTGAGATCATCACATCGATATTAGATGAAATGGGTGAATATGTAAATTCTGATGGCACGGTCTTGGTATGTCACCAAAGCGCCATCAAGCTGGTGAATCACTCACTGACTCAGAATTATGATAGACATATTTCGATCGAGAAAAGCCTCGAACTGATACAGTCGTTACTGCAAATGTACTGGCGTGTTTTTACCACTTTGGTCGCGGCTATCAACTCACGCGCACGCTACAGCATATTCATGATGTGCTCTTGCATCGGACCTACATACACGGTACCCGCTACTATCCATCTTCTGACTGCTGTCTCGGTTTCTTTGGACGTCTCTTGCAGTCTTCAAACAACAACGCCCATCTCCAGGCGACAATAGGTCCACTTCTCAAGTCGCGATTGCAGGAACGAGTTGGAGAAAGTGGAAGCGCTCTAGACCTGGCAATGCGGGTACTTGCATGCGATTCGCTGGGTATAGAGTGCAGCGTGGATCGCCATACCTTACTATGTCAACAGTGTCAAGACGGAGGATGGGAATCTGGGTGGATATACAGATATGGGTCGACCGGCGTGAAAATTGGAAATCGCGGCGTTACAACTGCGCTGGCCGTGAAGGCTATCGCCTCTTCGACCAGTGTTCCCAAAGCAGCAGCAGCAGCAGCTGAAGACGGTCACGCCTAAGATTATTGTAGAGATGAGCAAAGTGAGAGAAAAAGTGACATCGTAGTCTTCAGGTGCCCAGACATTTGCCATTCGGTTTTCCCTGTGAGTTGTCTACTGTTGCCGATAGAAGGGTTCACCCCTCAACCGTCAGCCCTAGAAGTTATCGTAGATCCGAAAAACCTGTTGTAGCGTGGTTTTTTAGTTATCGATTGGCGCGCGCACATACCAAAATCTGAACAAAGTCGGCTTTTTACTAGATCTCCATCACCAGTAGTCAGAATCGTTCCTAAATGGGCAAAAGTGAAGCTCTTGGCATAGTATTACTTTTGCCCCCATAAACGGAGCTCTTGCCCGCGCTATCGCTGCCTACCACCCTCGCCGCCGCCAAAATACCACCCCTACTAGGCTCTCAGACACGTTTCGATATCGAGCACTATCTCGACCGCAGTAATACAGTCAAAGATATAGTAGACCGTACTAGTGTGACTCAACAGCAGATCTCCAAGATGAAGCGGAACCTGGAGGCGTAGGGGACGGTCGTTGCCCCATATATAGTATAGGGCTGTCCCCGCCTTCTTACTAAAGTAATAGAGAAAGCCCTAACTAATTGGCTAGATGAAAAGCCACTGTCTTATCTCTTTGAAATAGTATATTTTCTATACGATATATATAGTCTAATACTCGGCGAGTCTACTATTCATAACACCCTACGGCGATATAATTAGTTATATAAAAAAGTAAGCCTCGCCTCCTATTAATATAAGGTATAGCCTAATTTACTTATTAACGTCTAGATAGGCTTCCTACTGAGCTTCTTAGCGAGACTAGCGCGAGCGCGATAAATAGAAAGTAAAGCTATATAGCTGGACCGTAAATTAGCTAATATTTCTAGATAAGACCGTATCCTATAAGCGTACCGCTGATAGGAAGTTTGGCTAGTCTCGTTTTAGTGTAGAGGTAGGGGTAAATACGCTATTGAAAAGATTACAGAGGTGGTTAGTTCTTCCTATATATACGGTAGATAGATATATTACCTAGACTACTATCTATAGTTCTCTTACTGAGACTTTATTCAATAATTTTATATATAATAAGGTTCTCCTATAGTATACCCCTATAGTACTAGGAGGGCCTTATTCAGTACTTATCCTTAATAATATATCTATCTACTACTCGTAGGAATTAGTAGATATATACGAGGCTGCAGGCGTTATATTAGCTTATCTTCTACCGTACTTACTAGACTATAACCCTATTAAGACCTTATTTACTATCCTTAAGGGGTAGCTTAAAAGGAATAGTTATCTTATTAATATATATAGTCCTAAGCCGGTAGACTTTAAGAGATTTTTAAATAATACGGTAAGGGCGCAGGGCGACCTTACTAACTATAGGGTACTATTTCGAGTAGCGGGTATATATTATAAAGGGCGGTAAAAAATAGCTAAATAGTAGAGAGATCTATATATAGACGGCGGGCTTAATAGAATTGTAATTAGAAAAGTACTTTTAATTGGTAGTTAGCAAATAAGATATATATATATATATATATATAATTATCTTATTGACGTCGATATAACTCGTAGCCTGCTTTTTCTCGCTTCTACTACTAAGTCTCGATACTCTATATAATCGTATTCTCGCTAAGGGGCCGCTAAGTCTCTAGCATATCGTCTTTATCGCTACTACCTGACTTATAATCGTTATCTACTCTATAGTTCTTTAGCGTATAGTACTACGGCGATAATAGCTTCCTCGTTATATCCTAAGTCGTTACTTAAGACGCAGATACCTAGACCTAAGTAGATAGTGGCGGTAAGGATATTATATTAAACGGTAAAGCTTTTATAGTACCTACTAAAGTAAAGATATTAGTAAAATTAATTGATTATGCTCTATATAGCCTTCTCTAACTACTAAGCCAAAAAAACACGAATTCTAGCGTATTATTTCACCTAGTTATAGATTACCCGTGTATTTAATAACTAAGTACTACTAAATCTTATATAATAAAACGATAGCGTAGAAGCTAAAATCTATAATATTTAGCGGCGGAGAAAGCCGTATAGCTAAAAGATTACTATATATTTAACCGCCAAAATACTACTTATAAATAGAAATTAACGGTAGAATAAAAGCAGAACGATTGATATTAATAACTGGCAGATTTCTGCTTCTTATAAGCCTGATATTTACTAGTAAGTCGAGCAAGATAATACCTAACTCCAGGTTTAATATCTATAGAATCCTAATAAGCCTTATACTCTAAGCCCTTTATTTCCTATTGGATAGACTAAATTAATATATAAGCTTCTTCTAGAACATGTCTAGCGTGCTTAAAAGCTTCTTTTTTTGCCCCTGTCTAGGTATTTTCTATATTGCAAAGCCATAAGATATATCCAGCCCAATCTTTAGTAGTTATAGGGCTACTTGGCCTTAATACGTCAGCGTTAGGAAGATACGATAAAGCGCGTGACCTAGAAGAAGACGCCGTGTAGCGAGGACGCGGTAATAGTAGAGGAGATGGTATACGAGTAGGCGTAGACGCTAGTACTAGCACTGGCGTTAACGTTAGATAAGGTATCGGTGAAGCTGGAATATCGTCGCTAATAAGCTTTCCTATAAGCTTCAGCGTTACTAGCTTAAAAGCTCTATCTATATACTTCTTATCTATAATATCTATAGCTACTAGGGCAGGTATTATTGGCGGTAGGACCTCCTCCTACTTCTTGCGATCCTTGGTCCCGTAGGGAATCTAACGTCTTAGCCTTGTATTAATATGGAAATTAGGAGGAGGGGTACTTAGTATAGTAGTATTGGTGTTGATATATTAAACCTAGGTACGAATATAAGATCCATCGAGAGTATAATACTTACTATCCTATAGTAAGTACTATCTACCGGCGCTATTTGGATAACTGGGCGAAGTATATTTATAGGCTGCTATCAACGCAAGCTTATACTAATCGACCAAAGCTTATTATTGAGTCTTAAGTAGATCTACCCGCAGTGTTTTAGCCTAGGACTACTATACCTTTATTTGCGACTATATTAGAGGTATAGATAGTAGTATAGACGCTAGAAGAATACCGTTATAAGTACGAGTAAAGAAGAATTTAACACCGACTTTAAAAGTTAGTATTATATTCTTCTTCGGACGACTTTCGTATCTAAGCTATATTAGACTCAGGACCTTCTTCTACTAAATAGAGTCTAGCTCGCTATCTTTCATATTTATAGTACTAGTAGATTTGCCAGCTATATTATCTACCTTTAAATCTACTCTGATTATAACTATATAGTAGCTCTTACTCTCGCTATCTATATACTCCCGACCTATTAGATAAAGCCTATTATACTAGGCTTCCTAATCTAGGCGTCCCGCGGCTCCTATAGTATATATAGTAGAGTCTCTAAATAGCTCAATCTTCTCGAAATAGACCTACTATTCCACCGAATAACTAACTACTTTGAATTCGTCCTATATAATAGTGCGAGCTATAGCTACTCGTCTTGATTCTTCCTTAGTATATACCTTCTAATAGCGCTCCTTCCCCCTAGGCGATAGCTCTAGAGAGCTAAGTTCTCTAGAGGTATTCTATAAGTCTATATTTAGGGTATAGTAGTATTTCTTATAAAAGCTCTGGTGCTCTAGCCTGCGGGCTTCTTTCTACGTAGTAGCTATAGCGTCTTCTTTATTATCCTGCTTAATCTAAATATTCTAGTATCTCTATTCAGCGGCGGCGACAGCGGTAGTAGATTTAGATAAGGGCGCCTTTTGTAATTTGGCTAGTAGAGGCCTCTTTGGTTTGGGCGCTTTGCTTGGACGCCTGGGGGTAGGCTTGGGGGCAGGCTTTTTGCGGGCTACTAGGGGCTTCGGAGTCGCAGAGGGTAGTGCTGTAGACGGTAGTATAGGGAGACCACGGCGGCGAGTCGTTATAGGGGGGGAGGGTGGTTTCTAGAGGTATAGTAGGGGTTAACAGCGAGGTTGGACGTCGGCGGGGTGGCAGATAGGGCTATAACCCTAGGGGCGACAGTAATACTACGCTAGAAGCCTTATAATTGCCTGTTTAGGAAGCTTTTTATAGGTATATTTGGTACGATAATCGATTTATATACAAAAGCCGACTTTGTTTAGATTTTAGTATATACGCGCGCCAATCGATAACTAAAAAACCACGCTACAACAGGTTTTTCGGATCTACGATATCCCGGCCCGACGACACCTCCGGCCCAGCGACACCCTATACAAAAAAATCATCAAATTTTCAATTATGGATTGCTCTACCCACGACGCTCGTATTGATCTCGTAGTTACTAATTTATATCAGCAAGAGAAGCCTAATTTTAAGGCTATCGCTAGAAAATATACCGTTAATAGTACAACCTTAAAACGCCGATACCAAGGCCGACAGCTATCCAAGTGTTACGGCCCTAGCCTACACGCGGTGACCTTCCATAATCTTCCACCGCTAGCCTCGTTAGGCTAGACGACTTGGTAGCTATTGTCATTACCCCTTTAGCTCCTCTATATATAGTTTCCTCCTCTAGATTCCATATTATCGTCTTCGGCCGCTTAATAGCTTCCCTTTTCTCTCTACTATTTAACTATTACGGCTTGGCCTTTACTTACTACTTGTACTAGTATATAGAGTATAGAGTATAGTTGTCGAACGTTCGATAACCGCTTATAGCTAGCGGCTTGGCGCGTCTTCAAGACGCGTAGCCTTTATATATCTATCTTTCTCTCTTTAGATATATTTTCCTAGTTATATTACACCCCTATCGACTCGCTCTAGGTAGGCCTCTAATATTAACCTATAAGATTACGATTCCTACGATAGTAATAGCAATACTAGATTAGGTAGATTTAGTCGGTAATAGTAATATCGAGCTAGGGCAAGAGCTAGGAAACTTAGTAGGCTATATATATAGGATATCGCGGTAGAGTATATAGATATATATTAACGTAGCTGGTAGGGTTGAGATCACGTAGTAAATACTAAGTATCAGGAACGCTACCAAGTTTAGAGCATATTTTCGAATGCCTCGATCGATTCAAATTCGACTACATTTTTACTTAGTATCGCGCTTGATCTATAGCGCGCCTTTTCGGCCCCGACGGCTACTACTATATAGCCAAATCGATTCGTTTGATATCGCCGCCGCCGTAGGCTAGGATATAGAAGAGGTTTAGAGGTAAAGAATAGCTCTAGATATCGCGGTCGATATCTTGTTAGAGAGAGAGGTGATATTATAGACGTACCTCGCAGCCTTCTAGTTAGCCCTATCGGGCCTTCGGGCCGAGCTCAAGGGTTACTACCTATATAGATCCTTCGCTCGCTCTATATAGTTTTCCTCCTTAGTATTAATATACTAGTTATCTATATCTATATCGACTCGCTCTATATAATGCCACGACAAGGCCGGCCCTTGATAGTATATAGAATCTCTATCGTTGACTGGCGATATAAAGCCTATATACTCGCGACGGCCGAGTAGAAACTAATATCGCTACGGGTAAAAGGTATTGTCGGCGTTGAGATAGAGAGTATTTTTAGTACCTCCTAGTAAGTAGTAGTAGTATACTAGCTATATAGAATCGGTCGATCTAGGATAAGTCTATCTACCTACTATAGTATACTCTTGGTAAGCGAATATCTAGAGGTCCTATTTAATACCGATAGTACTACGAATAAAATCTTATCTACCGTCTAACCCTCGCCCTCGTACGCTTGTTAGCGAGGTTAAATAAACGGTAGGGCTCGTAAGCTAGTTAGCGAATCTAAATAAACGACGTGGAAACTAGTAAGCCTACTTGAACGGCACCTCTAGTGAGCCTATTTAAACGGTATCCCGATTCGTCTAGAGAAGCGCCCTATTGTTACGAACCGTGCGTTCCGATATCGTATTTATAGATTGATTCTTAATAGAGATAGAAGTATAACTAACAAGAGGTGAAGTAGGCTTCAAGTAATACTAAGCGGGTCTAGTATATAATTAGATAATATATATTTAGTGCCTAGCCTAAGAAATCTATCGTATATAGTAAATAAGTAAATAGGAAGTTAAGCACGATGCTCTAAGTAGTAAATAGTACTCTATATATATAGATATACGAAAGTCCGCCAAGCCTTCTATAATTATAACTGATCGTACTATTAAGTATTGCGATTAAAGCGATCTAGTATCCTAATGAAGATGATCGTATCGCTAAGCGCCGCGACTATCCATCTAAGATATCCTATCCGAAGCGCCTCGTCCTCCGCGATAGTCCTATTAGAACCGGTAGTTCTAATACTAGCTCCCCTCTCTAGATTTCTCGTCTCGAGAAACTATCTATCCTTTATACTACCTCGCTATACTAAACGATTATCTAACCTAGCCATCCGTAAAAAGAAACTAGCTAGCGAGTTATCCGAAATAGTAATACGTCTCTATTCTCGATACATCGCTACTAGGAAGTAGTATTTAATAGATACTAACTCTAAACGATATTCAAACTACGTTATTGGTAGTAGGAAATATAACCTTATAGTATCGCTCCTTGAAATATACCGTATCAAATCCGAATAAAAGAAAGCGTAGGCTTAATTAAAAACTATACGCGACGAGCTTCAAAGGTTAATAGAAGAGTCTATATATCTTTAAAATAAGTTAGTACGTCTTTAAATATAATACGAGAAAACCGAGGAGGAGAAGAAGAGGTTAGTAGACTAAGAGGTATAGAACGTCTAAGAGCTAGAGAAAGACTAATATATCGTTCCTATATCTATCACGGCCTGATCTAGTAGTAGTAGAACGGTAGCTATCAATGAGGTAATATAGATAAAATACTAATACTAAGGAAAGAAGGCTATATAGACGCGCGAGGAATCTATATAGGTATGCGACGGTAAGCCTCTAAGCTAGACCCAATAAGGTATACGTATATATGGCCAGCCCGTGACAATATCTTCCGACGACTTACTATTTAATATCTCGTCCGAATAATTCGATTTCCCCGATAGGCTAGAAGCCCCCGAGAGTTTCGACTAGTCTTTTCTTATCTCCGATAGAACTCTTATAGATATTCTCTATAGTTCCCCGTAAGGTTCCTAAGAGGTTCCTAGGTATTCTCCGTTTTATTATACTCTTTCTATTTAACTAGATAGAACTAATTTCTTCTATCTAGGATCCTCTTAACCTTATACTCTATTTCTTCTTTAATATTATAATAGAATATCTCTTATAATAGTATTTTAGGGTCTATTAGCTCTAAGAGTAAGATATAGAATATCGGATATACCTTAGTATTAGATAGTAGTTAGAGTTTATAGTTAACTAGTCCTTTTACCTATTTAATTAAGAATAGTTCGACTTTAATATAATCTAGTTTCTATTATAGGCGTACCTCGCAGCCTCCTAGTCAGCCCTATCGGACCTTCGGGCCGAGCTCAGGGGTTACTACCTATATAGATCCTTCGCTCGCCCTATATAGTTTTCCTCCTTAGATTCGATATCCTAGTCTATTCCACCCCTATAACTTGACTCTAGACGATACCGTGATATTATATTGAATCTCTATCATTGACCGGCGATGTTAAATAAGGTACGGTCGCGCGGGCGACTTTAAATAACCGTAGCACTTATAAAGGCACGTGAGTTAAAAGAATAGCCGAATACTTATACTAGTTATAACTGCGAGTTAAAATAAAGTAGCTACGACGGTATAGAATCCTAAGCAACCTAAGGACTCCTCCATACCAAAACGCCCCCGATAGTAAGCCTACTCTAATGGTATCGATAAGAGACTAGAATAGAATCACTAGAGACGGTAGTAAGTATCTACTAGAGTGAGCCTGCTATAATAGTACCGATAAGAGACTAGAACGGAATTACTAGAGACGGCAGTAAGTACCTACTAGAGTGAGCCTGCTATAATAGCACCTCTACAACTAGTAATAGTAAGCCTACTTGAACGGCACTAGTAATAGTAAGCCTGCTTGAACGGCAAAGTACAACAATCAGGATAATTCGTTAATTATATCTCGTTTGAGCTCTACCCCGTCTATAACTATAATAATCTAACCGACAAGCCAAATAGTGAGCCTGCTGCAATGGTACTACCTAGTAAGCCTACTTTAATAGTATTATCGACAACCGTGTTAACGATCCTCAATATATTTAATTCGTCCGCCTACTACTTAATAGCCCCTTCCTACTATTTAATCTACGATCGCGATCCCTATAAGGCGATGGCAACGCTGGACTAGGATGACTTGGCCGGTAATAGCAATACTGAGCCGGGGCAAGAGCTAGGAAACTTGGTAGACTATATAGGATAGATTGCGATGGAGTATATAGATATATATCAGTATTGGCTAGCAGGGTTAGATCACGTGATGAGCGCCAAGCATCAGGAACGCCACCAAGTTTAGGGCATGTTTTCGAATGCCTCGATCGATTCAAATTCGGCTACACTTTTGCTCAATATCGCGCTTGATCTGCAGCGCGCCTTTTCGGCCCTAGTAGCTACTACTATATAGCTAAATCGATCCGTTTGATATCGCCGCCGCCGTAGAGATATAGGAGGGTTTTAGAGGCAAAGGATAGCTGTAGGTATCGCGGTCGATGCCTTGTTAGAGAGGGGGGTGATTTTATAGGCGTATCTCGTAGCCTCCTAGTCAGTCCTATCGGACCTTCGGGCCGAGCTTAGGGGTTACTACCTATATAGATCCTTCGCTCGCCCTATATAGTTTTCCTCCTTAGATTCGATATCCTAGTCTATTTCACCTCTATAACTTAACTCTAGACGGTATCGTAATAGTTTCCTATTTAGTCTCGTCGTTCTTATATTTTTTATTAGGAGGTATACTTTATCCCCCTCTTTTAGCTAAGGAATATTCTTTCTATTTTTATTAACCTATTCCCTTAACTTATTATTTAAGCTTTTAATAGACCTTTATATCTCCTTATATAAATTCCTTAGCTCTTTCGCCTTAACTAAAGCTTTTTCTATATCCGGTCCTTCTCTTAGATCTAGAAATATATTTATATTCTTTCCGTAGTTAGTAAAGAATAGGGTTAGTTCTATTATATCTAACCTCTTATCGTTATACGCTAGTTATACTATTAGAAGTAGTAAGATCTAGTTATCCTATTTCTAGTTTATATAATATCTTAAATATACTTCTATTATTTAATTTATATATTCTATTTATCTATTAGTTTTTAGGTAATACGCCGTTAATATCCGAAGTTTAGTTCTAATTACTACTATAAGCGTTCTCTAGTAGTTAGAAGTAAATAATTTATCTCTATCGAATATTATCGATTTAGGTATACTATAATCTCTTATTAGCTTATCGAGTAGTACGAATACTAACTAATCTACCTTATAGGTTTCTTTGAATAGTATTATAATTATATACTTCGTTAGTTATCTATAATAACTATAATTGAATTAAAGGTATCCTACGTAGCTAGTTCCTTTAAAGATAGTAGTTTAACTATAAAGTCTATTATAATATTATCCTATAGTAATCCTAGTATAGAAGTAAATTATATTTATTCGTATTTAGTATATCGTATCGCTTTATTTTACTAGTACTCGATATATTCTTTAATATATTATTTAATACGCGCTCGAAGCTTCGGCGCCGTATATCCTCGTTCTAGAAGTTCTATTATCTTAGAGACTCCTAGGTAACCTTATAAAAGGTCGTTATAGTAATCCCTAATTACTTCTTCGACGTATATATCAGGTAAGTAGATTTTATCCTAGTATTTAAGTAATACTAAATCTTATTAATCCTTCCTTAGATTTATTATAAATATATTATTATTATAGGCCTTTATAATCTTATTAATTATATTAGATCCTAATATATAAAGGATTATAGCTAATACCTAGTATAGTACTAATAATCCGTCCGTTTCCTTATTTAGAATTAGTTATTCTATAATATTCTTTTCTACTATATAGTCCGATCGTCTATTAAGGGTATCTACTCGACTATTATCTTTCGCTAGAGTATAGATTATCTTAAACTTATATTACCTAATAGCTCTAACTATTAAACTTATCTTCTATTTAATTCTTTTATTATTATAAAGTTAAGAAGATTCTTATAATCTATAAAGATAGTTAGATCCGAGTAGCTTTCTATATATATTTACTAATTCTATAATATATAAACTACGATAAGTAGTTCCTTGTCGTGTATATTATAGTTCTATTCTACTACTAATATCTTCCTTAAATAGTAAGTAACTAGGTACTATTTTTAGTCTTTTATTTAATATAGGTATACTCTAATTATAAGATCCGAGGCATCTATTTTAATACGGGCCGGTTCGTTAGCCTAAAAGGTATAGAGTACTAGTAGATTCGTATATACTTTCTTTAATATATCGAATAATTTCTATTAGTCTTTTCCCTATATAAATCCGATATCCTTCTTTATAATATCTATTAGAGGTAGTACTTTCTTTAAGTAGCCTTCGATAAATTTCCTATTAAAATTAGCAAATCCTAAGAAGCTTTGTACTACTTTAACGTCCTATAGTATAGGCTATTCTACTATAGCTTTGATTTTCTCTAGGCTTATACTAATACCTTCTATACTAACTATAAATCCTAGAAATTCCATCGACTATCGATGAAATTCGTACTTTTCTAGTTTAAGGAGAAGTTTTACTTACGATAGATATCTAAGGATATTCTATATATACTTAATATATTCTTCCTTATTCTTAGAATAAATTAGTATATTATCGAGGTACGCTATCGCTATTCGATCTAAATATACTCGTATAATATTATTAATAAGTATTTAGCAGGTCGCTAGTGCGTTAGTAAGTCTAAATAGTATTACTAGGTATTTATAGTAGCTATATCTCGTTCGGAAGGTAGTTTTCTATTCTTCGCCTTCTTTTATCTAAATTATATTATATACGCCTCTAAGATCTAGTTTAGTAAATATCTTTGCTTTACTAAGCCGATTCTATAGCTCCCCTATCTTTCTTCTAATAATAGAATAGTATTTAATACCTATTTAGGTAACTAATACTAAATTAGGTAGTTATAGGATGCTTGGTATTAACTATCAAACTGTAGTTGAATCCGCTACGCACTTCTTCGCAGTAATGCCCCGCGCTATATATACTATATAATATCGAGATGATTTCATAAGTTTTGGAACCAAGCATGCGCTTGTATACGCTTGCTTGCGCATCAAGAATTTTTAGAATCGGCCTATTTACGCAATAGTTATGACTAAAAGAAGCGTTTTCGCCATGTTTTGCAGGCAGCGCGAGCTCGGTGGCAAATGCCAAGCATTGAGCTTGGCACCCCGGACCCTGGAATATCAAAAGTTGAATGCGCACTGCAACTTCTTCGCAGCAATGCCCCGCGCCACATACGTTATACGATATCATTATGATTTCATAAGTTTTGGAACCAAGCATGCGCTTTCCAACGCCGTTCGAATTTTGAAATTTGGCTAAGGTTTGGCTAAGGAAAGCTCAAAAAACATGTTTTTGCCTACGGACTTCCCTGAAGCTACCCCCGCAGCCGCCCCCGACGTACTAATATACTAAATCCTTAATAAGTTTTGCCCTATTAGGATTAGGGCTTAACTTTATATATAAAAAATATACTATAAATAGAGGGCCTTTTAATTCCCCTTAAATCTTCTAAATCGAGTATAAAATAAGCGAGATATAGCCGTTTTTACGGTAATCTTCTGTGAAGATTACGGGCACTCACTTGTATTTAGTAATAGATATCTATTTTTGATAGTAATATCGTTTAACTTCCGATAGTCGACGTATAGTCTTAAGTTTCCGTCCTTCTTTAGTACAAAGAGGATTAGGTAATCTACTAGTAATTTGGATTCCTGAATAAATCCCTTTTTAAGGTTGTTGTTAATATACCCGCGAAGTACCTTAAGTTCCTTTTCTAATAATACGTAGATAGGTCTAAATATCGGCTATTTACTAGGTTCGAGTTCGATCTTATAATCCTATAGCTGGTACCTAGGTAATACTTCTATACTCGTCTCTTCCTCGAATAAATACGCCTATTTACTATATTCTCGAGGGACGGAGGGTATATCTATTCCTCCTTTAACTCTCACTTCTTTATCCCGCTAACCTTCGCTAGTAACTATAGAGTCGGACTACCTTTTAGTATCGTCCTTATACGAAGCTAAGGTAATATACCTCGATCGGTCTTCGGTTCGACTTCTTATCTACTATCGTCCGCTATTAATATATAGGCTTGATTTAGATAATATAACCAAATCGTCTAATCTCGAGTACTCCTCTTATCCAATCGATTATTAGGTTATACTTCTTTAACTAAGATATCCCTAAAATTATATAATAGATAGCTATTGTAATAATATTAAAGGTAATCTCCTTATAGTAGCGCTAAATTATAATAGATAACGAAAGTATCTCTTCGTCTACCTTTTCTATTAATAGTATTAACTCGTTAGCTATCTAGAGATTATACTACTATAACTTCCTCCAAGTTAGTATTCCCGTTACTCGTACTATAATACTAACTATTATATTAGAAGGGGTCTACTTTATTAGTAAAGCTATTCCGATATCTCCTAGTACGCGGAGCGCTAGCGTGGATCGGGATGATATTTGACCGACTTGGTAGCTATTAGGAGCTAGGCTCTTAGTAGTGCGCTAGCTGCCTAATAGCGGCTATATATTACCCGTAGAAAGAAGCTTAAGGAGCGATCTATCTACTTCTTTCCTAAGGATCCTTAGTAATTAGTTCTAATATAGAATTACCTATACTATACTAGTAATATAACTACTTCACGTCTTTGAATACCTTTATATATAGTAGTATAGTAATAGCGGGAAGCTAAGCCGTATATTACGAACCGTGTTGCGTACTAACGGTCCGTTAGTTGATTCTTACTAGGATAGGGGAGTATATAGAGCAAGGGTATAAAGTAGGCTTCTAGTAATACTAAGCGGGTCTAGTATATAATTAGAAGATATATATATTTAGTACCTAGCCTAAGAGATCTATTATATATAGTAGAGTACTAGATATAAATAGAAGTTAAGCACGATACTCTAAATAGTAAGTAGTACTCCGTATATATAGATATACGAAATCTTTACTAAGTATCTCGATTATAATAATCGCGCTACTATTATTACTATTATTATTCTTAATTATAATAATTATACTACTATTATTACTATTATCGCTTAGTATACCAAGCCTTAGGGTCTTATCCGAGTCGGATACTAACTCGTCGACTCGAACTATAATAGGTAATATACTCCCTAAGCGTATCCCTGATCATATTTCCTAATCGTAATATTAGCTCCCTCTCCTAGATTTCTTGTCCCGAGAAACTATCTATCCTTTATACTACCCTAATATACTAGATAATCTACTAACCCTTCTATCCGATCGAAGGAGCTAGCTACTAAGCTATCCGAGTTCGTAATACGACTATATTCTCAATACGTTACCAGTGGTAAATAATACCTAATAGGTATAGGTTCCGATAGATATTCTAGCTATATAGGCAGCGGCAGGAAATACGACCTTATAGTATTGCCCCTTAAAATATATCGTATTAAAAAACGACGAAACGAGCTATATTCTAAGTAGAAGGATACGCTAGTAAAACTTATATATATCTAGGCGTAGCTTAACTCTATTAAAGACGAGAAGAAGAAGATAGTAGACTACGAACTTTAGAATATTAGAGAGTTAGAGGAGGACTAATATATCGCTCCTATATCGCCTAGCGACTTAATATTTAATATCGGCTCCGAGCGTTTCGATCTCCCCGATAGGCTAGATACCCCTAAGAACTTTAACTAGTCTTCTCTTATTTCTAATAGAACTCTTATAGATATTCTCTATAGTTCCCCGTAAGGTTCCTAAGAGGTTCCTAGGTATTTTCTATTTTATTATACTCTTTCTATTTAACTAGATAGAACTAATTTCTTCTATTAAGGATCCTCTTAACCTTATACTCTATTTCTTCCTTAATATTATAGTAAAATATTTCTTAGATAGGTATATTAGAGTTAGCTAGCTCTAAGAGTAAGATATAGAATATCGGATATACTTTAGCGTTAGGTAGTAGTTAGAGTTTATAGTTAATAGATCCTTTTACCTATTTAATTAAGAATAGTCTAACCTTAATATAATCTAGTTTCTTACTTAGTCTCTTTATTCTTATATTTTTTATTAGGAGGTATACTTTATCCCCCTCTTTTAGCTAAGGAATATTCTTTCTTCTTCTATTAACTTATTCCTTTAACTTATTATTAGAGCTCTTAATAGACTTTTATATTTCTTTATATAAATTCTTTAGCTCCTCTATTTTAACTAAGGCTTATTCTATATTAGGTCCCTCTCTAGATTATAGAAAAGTATTTATATTCTTTCTATAGTTAGTAAAGAATAGTATTAGACCTATTATATCTAATCTCTTATTATTATACGCTAGTTATACTATTAGAAGTAGTAAAACCTAGTTATCTTACTTCTAGTTTATATAGTATCTTAGGTATACTTCTATTATCTAATTTATACGTTCTATCTATCTATTAGTATATAGGTAATATACTATTAATATCCGAAGTTTAGTTCTAATCGCTACTATAAGCGTTTTCTAGTAGTTAGAAGTAAATAGCTTATCTCTATCGGATATTATCGACTTTAGTATACTATAATCCCTTATTAGCTTATCGAGTAGTATAAAGGCTAATTAATCTACCTTATAGGTTTCCTTAAAAGGTATTATAATTATATATTTTATAAGTTTATCTATAATAACTATAATTAAGTTAAAGGTATCCTATATAGCTAGATCTTTTAAAGGTAGTAGTTTAATTATAAAGTCTATTATAATATTATCCTATAGTAACTTTAGTATAGGAGTAAATTATATTTATCTATACTTAGTATATCATGCCGCTTTATTCTACTAATACTTAATATATTCTTTAATATATTATTTAATATACGCTCGAAGCTTTAGCGCTATATATCCTTATCCTAGAAGTTCTATTATTTTAGATACTCTAGGGTAACTTTATAAAGGGTTATTATAGTAATCCCTAATTACTTCTTTAATATATATATTAGGTAAGTAGGTCTTATCCTAATATTTAAGTAATACTAAATCCTACTAATCCTTCTATAGGTTTATTATAAATATATTATTATTATAGGCCTTTATAATCTTATTAGTTATATTAGATCCTATTATATAAAGGGTCGCGGCTAATACCTAGTATAGTACTAGCGATCCGTCCGCCTCTTCCTTTAGGATTAGTTACTCCGTAATATTCTTTTCCTCTATATAGTCTAATCGCCTACTAAGGGTATCCGCTCGACTATTATCTTTTCCTAGGGTATAGATTATCTTAAACTTATATTAACCTACTTATCTTCTATTTAATTCTTTTATTATTATAAAGTTAAGAAGATTCTTATAATCTATAAAGATAGTTAGGTCCGAGTAGCTCTCTACGTATACTCGCTAGTTCTATAATATATATACTACGGTAAGTAGCTCCTTATTATATATATTATAGTTTTATTCTACTACTAATATCTTCCTTAAATAGTAGGTAACTAGATACTACTTTTAGTCTTTTATTTAATATAAGTATACTCTAATTATAAGATCCGAGGTATCTATTTCTATATAGGCCGGTTTATTAGCCTAAAAGGTATAGAGTACTAGTAGATCTATATATACTTTCTTTAATATATCGAATGATTTCTATTAGTCTTTTCTCTATATAAATCTAATATTCTTCCTCGTAATATCTATTAGAGGTAGTAATTTCTTAGAGTAGCCCTCGATAAACTTCCTATTAAAGTTAGTAAATCCTAAGAAGCTTTATACTACTTTAATATTCTATAGTATAGGCTATTTAGCGATAGCCTTAATCTTTTCCGGGCTTATACTAATACCTCTTATACTAACTATAAATCCTAGAAATTCTATCGACTATTAATAAAATTCGTACTTTTCTAGTTTAAGAAGAAGTTTTACCTATAATAGGTATTTAAGGATATCCTATATATACTCTATATATTCTTTCTTATTTTTAGAATAAATTAGTATATTATTAAGGTATACTATTACTATTCGATCTAAGTATACTTGTATAATATTATTAATAAGTACTTAGTAGGTTACTAGTGCGTTAGTAAGTCTAAACGGTATTACTAGATATTTATAGTAGCTATATCTTGTTTAGAAGGTAGTTTTCTATTCTTCGCCTTCTTTTATTCGAATTAGATTATATATACCTCTAAGATCTAGTTTAGTAAATATCTTTACTTTGCCGAGCCGATTCTATAGCTCTTCTATATTTAGTTATAGATATCTATTTTTAATAGTAATATCGTTTAACTTTCGATAGTTGATATATAGCCTTAGGCTTCTATCCTTCTTTAGTATAAAGAGGATAGGGTAACCTACTAGTAATTTAGATTCCTAAATAAATCCCTTTTTAAGGTTCTTATTAATATATCTACGAAGTACCTTAAGTTCCTTTTCTAATAATATATAAATAGGTCTAAATATCGGCTATTTACTAGGTTCGAGTTCGATCTTATAATCCTATAGCTAGTACCTAGGTAATACTTCTATATTCGTCTCTTCCTTAAATAAGTATATCTATTTACTATACTCTTAAGGGACGGAGAGTATATCGGTTCCTCCCTTAACTCTTACTTCCTTATCCTACTAACCTTTACTAGTAACTATAGAGTTAGACTACTATTTAGTACCGTCCTTATACGAAGCTAAGGTAATATATACCTTAACTAGTCTTTAGTTCGACTTCTTATCTATTATTATCTTTCTTCTAATAATAGATTATAGCGAAATTCGGAGCAATTCCGCACTTGTAGCCAATTAGATTGGCCCTATATTCTGCATTCCCTCTCTCGGCTAGCGCCTTCAACCACCAAAACTTGAATTCGCATCGCAACTTCTTCGCACTACTTCCCCGCGCCACATACATCATATGATATCGAGATGATTTCATATGTTTTGGAGTCAATCATTAGCTTGCTTGCGCATCAAGAATTTTTAGAATCGGCCCATTTGCGCAATAGTTATGAGCAAAAGAAGCGTTTTCACCATGTTTTGCATGTACCGCGAGCTCGGTGGCAAATGCCAAGCATTGAGCTGAATGCGCACCGTAACTTCTTTGCAGTACTTCCCCGTGCCACATACGTCATATGATATCGAGATGATTTCCTAAGTTTTGGAACCAAGCATGCGCTTTCCAATACCGTCAAAATTTTCAAAATCGGTCCATTTGCGCAAAAGTTATGAGCAAAAGAAGCGTTTTCGCCATGTTTTTCTGGCGGTGCCAGATGCCAAGCACTGAGCTTGGCACCCCCGGACCCTGGAACATCAAAAGTTGAATGCGCACTGCAACTTCTTCGCAGCAATGCCCCGCGCCACATACGTCATATGATATCATCATAATTTCATAAGTTTTGAACCAAGCATGCGCTTTCCAACGCCGTTCGAATTTTGAAATTTGGCTAAGGTTTGGCTAAGGAAAGCTCAAAAAACATGTTTTTGCCTGCGGAGTTCCCTGAAGCTACCACCGCAGTCACCCCCGAAGTGCCTCCGGAGCACTCAAATATTTAACCCTTAATAACTTTCGATACATTAGGGCTAGGACTTAGCTTTATACATATAAAATATACTATAAATAGAGGGCTTTCTAATTAGGCTTAAATTTTCTAAGTAGAGTATAAAATAAGCGAGATATAGTAGTTTTTACTGTAATCTTCTGTGAAGATTACGGGCACTAACTTGTATACTATTAATATATAGGCTCGATTTTAGTAATATAGCTAAATTATCTAATCTCGAGTACTCCTCTTATCTAATCGATTATTAGGTTATACTTCTTTAACTAAGGTATTCCTAAAATTATATAATAAGTAGCTATCCTAATAATATTAAAGGTAATCTCCTTATAGTAGCGCTGAATTATAATAGGTAGCGAAAGTATCTCTTCGTCTACCTTTCCTATTAATAGTATTAACCCGTTAGCTATCTAAAGGTTATACTACTATAACTTCTTCTAAATTAGTATTCTAGTTATTTATACTAAATCTTGTAAAATAAAGTTTCTAGTTACTCTAGAATCTATTATCGCAATAGTCCGCTATCTATTAATAATTACCGGTATTTTTATATATATATTATATTGCGCGGAATATAGATATTATTTAGGGTTTAGTATATTAATCTCCTCGTGGCTACCCCTACCGCGAGGGATTACTCTTTTCCCTATAGAAAATCCGCTATAGATTCTATCTACTTTACTATTAGAAGTAGGAACCCTACTTCGGATTTTACCTCCTTATATTCCGTATAGTTATTATATAAATAGGTATACTATTCCTTAAGATAGTATTTCTCTATATACGGATAGTATATTATTTCCTTTTTGACGCGCTCTAACTAATCTATATTATTTTCTAGAAAGAACTAGTAAAGTCTTTTTATTACTAGATAAAACTTATATTCGTTTCTTTTATAGTTATAGTAGAAGTCTTATCTATAGTAAGCTTTCTTTACTAGTCCTTTTCTATAATTTCTCGATATACTATACTATATATAGTAAAGCGTAGTATAATCTTCCTACGGTAACTCTTTATATCTTCGGTAGTTCTAATCTTATCGATAATCCGGCTCTTTACCGTCCTATTATAGTTCCTTAGAGTTCTTCTTTTCCTTAGATATAGTAGATCTAGGTATTAATTTCCTTAGTAGTTATATTTCTTCCTACTTAGCTTCTAATATACTAAGAGCTTCTTCCTACTCCGGGTCTATCCCTTCTTCTTCCTAATCCTACTTAGATTCTTCTTAAGTACTACTACCGTCTCTAATATCTAGGTCTTCCCTAATTTATAAGTTAACGTCCTCTATAAGTTCGTCCTTATTATTAGATTCCTTATTAAGTTCTTCTTATATTATCCTATTATACTAGGAACTAATATCTTCCTCGACTTTATCCTATACTAGTAGAATCTCCTTAGGCGTACCGTCTATATTATCCTAGGTTTATACTTTCTCTAGTATATTTAGCTACGGTTAATATACTATATTTTTCGACTTATAGTCTCTAGCGAAGTAGCCCGGTTTACTATAGCTATAATACTTTAGTATTTTCTTACCCCCTTACTACTTCTTACCCCTAGCTAGCCCTCTAAAGGTCTATCTACCTTTCTTCTCCGTAAAGTCTAATTCTATTAGTATATATCTATAAGGGTTATATTCCTTGTGTCCTAGGCGGTAACTCTTCGATTTAGTAAAAAAGCTTAAGTATTCTATTCTACTAACTCCTCTATTATACCTTTTTTCTATAGTCCTTTTAAATAGCTTATTATTAATTTTAATTACTTCTTTAATTAACTTATTAAGGGTATTAATAATAATCCCTAACCTTATAAGCTCGTCTTTAATATTATCCTTAAGACCTCTTTAGTATATAGTTATTAATATATTATTATCCTAGTTAGTCTTTACTATATACTACTAAAATTAAGTTAAGTATTCTAATATAGATTTCTTCTAGGTTATATACTAGATAGTTTATATTACTATATTAACTTCGTTTAATAGACCGAATATATAGTAGATTTCGAGTCTAAATATAGCTATACTCTCTATCTATTATTTAATTTCGCCGTCTTTATCGTCGTCTTCTATATATTTCTTTAGGAATAGATTAACCTACTTTTAGGCTCTTCTATATAGATAAGTAATAGTAAAGGTAGAATATTATTATATAGGTATAAGGTCCCCTTAGAACTTCAGATATAATAATATCTAGGATAGCTATCCCTCGAGCTTATCTCTTTCTCTATAGTATAAGTCGAGCTAGGCTATCTTAATATACCTACTAAGTCCTTTATTAATAGTTAGGTATTATTATCCGCTTCCTCCTCCTAAGGAGCTTAGGGTAGATACCCTAGGGTCCCTTAGTAGAGTACTTATCCTTAAGGGTACTTAAAGTATTATAAACCGTATTGCGTACCGACGGTCTATTAGTTAATTCTTACTAGGATAGGGGAGTATATAGAGTAAGGGTATAAAGTAGGCTTCTAGTAATACTAAGCGGGTCTAGTATATAATTAGAAGATATATATATTTAGTGCCTAGCCTAAGAGATCTATTATATATAGTAGAGTACTAGATATAAATAGAAGTTAAGCACGATACTCTAAGTAGTAAGTAGTACTCCGTATATATAGATATACGAAATCTTTACTAAGTATCTCGATCGTAATAATCGCGCTGCTATTATTACTATTATCATTCTTGATCGTAATAATTATACTACTATTATTACTATTATCGCTTAGTATACCAAGCCTTAGGGTCTTGTCCGAGTCGGATACTAACTCGTCGACTCGAACCGTAACGGGCGATACGCTCCCTAAGCGTATCTCTAATTATATTTCCTAATCGTAATAATAGACTAATACTAATAGAATTGGACTTTACGGAGAAGAAAGGAAAGTAAGCCTTTAGAGGGCCTACTAGGGGCAAGAAGTAGTATAGGGGTAAGAAAATACTTAAGTATTATAGCTATAGTAAACCGGGCTACTTCGCTAGAGACTATAAGTCGAAAAATATAGTATATCGATCGTAGCTAAATATACTAGAAAGAGTATATACCTAGGACGATATAGACGGCACGCCTAAGGAAGAACTACTAGTATAGGATAAAGTCGAAGAAGACGTTAGTTCCTAGTATAATAGGATAATATAGGAAGAACTCGACGAAGAACCTAATAATAAGGATAAATTTATAAATGAATTCAACTCTTAGATTAGGGAATAATAAGGAGAAAACCTGAAAATTAGAGATAATAGCGATACCTAAGAAGAATCTAAGTAGGATTAGGAAGAAGAGATAGATCTAGAGTAGGAAGAAGCCCTTAGTACGTTAGAAGCTAAGTAGGAAGACGTACGACTACTAAGGAAATCGATATCTAGATCTACTATATCTAAGGAAGGAAGAAACTCCAAGGAACTACTAATTAAACCTGAACCTAGACTCGTAACGTCTAAGGGGAAAGGGAAGTAAGAAGTAAAATAGTAAAGGCTAAAAGAGCTATAGGCAAGTATCGAAATTGAAAAGGACTACCGAAATAATATCTTCTATCTAGCTTACTGGCGGATATAATAGAAATATTATATAGACCGACTATATCTATTACACGAACTAGCAAGATAGTATACCGAAGGAGAACTAGTAAAATGATACGGTTTCTAACGATAGATATACTATATTAAGGACTTATACGAGTAGTATCTAGCTTAGAAGCGAAAGTATTAGTACTTTCTAGGGAATAGACAAATATAGATAAATAACCTACGAAGGGAATTAGTCTATAATCCAAATATAGAAGAATATTATATAATATAATAGTATATATACCTCTATAAGAAATATTAAAAGTATATAAGATAGAAAGAACTTATAGGATTGCTTCCCGATTAGGGAAAAGAGTAATCCCTTATAGTAGGGGTAGCTATAAGGAGATTAATATATTAACCTCTAAATAATATCTATATTCCGCGCAATACGATATATATATTAAAATACCGGTAATTATTAACGGATAGTAGATCGTTGCGATAATAGATTCTAGAGCTACTAGAAACTTTATTTCGCGAGACTTAGTACGTATAAGGTATACTCCCCGTTAGCGGGCCGTTATCGTTCTATAAGATAGGCTCCTCGCTAGCGGATCGTTACTGCGCCCTAGGAACTACGTCCCGCTAGCGCTACGATATTAGACTACGGCTTAGCTTCTCGCTATTACTATACTACTATATATAAAGGTATTCAAAGACGTGAAGTAGTTATATTACTATTATAGTATAGATAATTCTATATTAGAACTAATTACTAAGGATCCTTAGGAAAGAAGTAGGTAGATTACTCCTTAAGCTTCTTTCTACGGGTAATATATAGTCGCTATTAGGTAGCTAGCGTACCACTAAGAGCCTAGCTCCTAATAGCTACTAAGTCGGTTAAATATTATCCCGATCTATACTAGCGCTCCGCGCACTAGAAGATATCGGAATAGCTTTACTAATAAAGTAGACCCCTTCTAATATAATAGTTGGTATTATAATTATCTCCCCCCTTAAGTACTAGCCCTCTAGTATAAACCTGTAGCGGCGCGCGTTCGTAGCGTATACCGATAGTAGGGCTAGATAGTTATATATAGAGCTCGTTAAAAACCTTCTAAAACTCGATAGGAAAAAGGAGGGAAAAGAGTCTCTACTTTATATAAGCTCCGAAATAATACGAGTATAGTTACTACTATAGTAAAAAGATTATAAAGTAAATTTATTTCGAAGTAAATCTTATATAATACTAGCTAACCGCCGTCGCAATATTAAAAAACCCTATAGATTCCCCTTTTACTTTCTTCCTTTATAACTCCTACTATTTATAGTATATACCCTATAATCTAATACTCCTTTAGTAGATATAGACTCTAATTAATAATAGATTATCTTATTATAATAATTCTCGATTCCTAAGTAAATAGAGCTATTATAGAGTCGTCGTGAAATAATATTAATATCTTAATAGTTAATAATAGTAGTATTAGAAGTAAGTATAATTTAATATATAAAAGCTCTATTATCGGGATACTACTAATATTTATAGTAGCGGACCTCCTATATAGACTATATCTTTAGGTATAAATCTAGTACTACTATAGACTAGTACCTCTTTATACTTAGTATAAAGGGGTATAATATAGAGTAAATCGTTATATTATAGTATAGATATTACTTAACCTTCTACCTACGTTCCGCTAATATTAAAGATACTACTAGAGTTTAGGGTAGAGGCCCGGGCGCTCTCCGCCGAATTAGCTAGTAGTATAGCGGTAGCGAGCGTGTCGCGCCCGTTAGTCTAGCGTATTAGGGACCTACTTTAGTAGGTTACTTAGTAGCGTAAGGACTATAGTATAACCCCCGCTACGTCGGGCTATCGGTTAGCTTAGTAGGTAGCCGACCTAGAGGGGAGGGTATAGGTATTAGTAAGAAATCTAAATCTATAAGTTAACTCCGCTAACTCGCCGTAGGAGGTAAGTTATATCCTATTCTTTCCTTCTCTATCCTTCTATTATACCGCTTTTCTTAACTCCGCTTATACGCCTTATATACTATATATATACTAACTAATCTCTTCTAGGATAAGGTAGAAGGGCTATATATTATAAATATAGAGGTAAGTATAGTAAAGGAGAGTAAAGAGGAGGAAGAGGAGAGTAAGGAGGAAGAGGAAGAGAAAGAGGAAGAGGAAGAGGAAGAGGAAGAGGAAGAGGAAGAGGAAGAGGAAGAGGAAGAGGAAGAGGAAGAGGAAGAGGAAGAGGAAGAGGAAGAGGAAGAGGAAGAGGAAGAGGAAGAGGAAGAGGAAGAGGAAGAGGAAGAGGAAGAGGAAGAGGAAGAGGAAGAGGAAGAGGAAGAGGAAGAGGAAGAGGAAGAGGAAGAGGAAGAGGAAGAGGAAGAGGAAGAGGAAGAGGAAGAGGAAGAGGAAGAGGAAGAGGAAGAGGAAGAGGAAGAGGAAGAGGAAGAGGAAGAGGAAGAGGAAGAGGAAGAGGAAGAGGAAGAGGAAGAGGAAGAGGAAGAGGAAGAGGAAGAGGAAGAGGAGTAGGAGAGGTTTAGAGAAAGTAGGGAGTATAATAAAGAGGAGATAGAGGAAGAAGAGGAGGTAAGCTCTAGTATACCGTATACTACCGCTATATACTAAGTTATATAGCTTCCTGCAAGCTAATCTCGGAGTAATATTATTCAAGGTACTATATTAGAGGAGCAGGAGGAGAGGAGGATAGAGGAGAGGAGAGTAAGGAGGAGGGAGAAGAGAAAAGAGAGGAGGAGAGCTATAAAAGTAGTAAAGAGGGTAAGCGATATCGCTCTACTATCGCCGCTTATACTAACTTTCTAGACTTAGTCCTCTTAGATTATATTCTTACTTTTTCCTTTTAGTATTTAATTAAGATAACTTTCTCCTATACTTCCTTCTATATTCTATATACTCCTTATATTTATATTTAAAGACTAGCGTATTAATAAGTTTATCCTCTAGTAACTATTAGTTATAGATATTACCCTATCTAGTCTACTTAACTTTATACTATATACCTTCCTTATTCTTTACCTTATTAATAATTTCTTCTACCTTCTACTATTCTTTATTATTGATAAGTTCTAGAGGCTATATAAAATCCGCTAACTCTATACTATTATATAAATAATAGGGTTTAAGTAAGGATATATAGAAGGTATTATAGATATAATAATCCGGGGGTAGTATAAGTCGATACGTCTATACTCTAACCTTATCTTTAATTCTAAAAGGGCTAATAAACCGATAGGATAGCTTCTTACTTAGCTACCTTTACTTAAGGTTTTTAGCTAATAGTATTACTAATTAATCTATTTAGTACTCTTTAGGCTTATATTCTTAGTTATAATACTTCGCCTACGCCTTAATAGCTCTCTACTAATACTCTTTAATCGTTTTATAATAGTACTATAACTACTCTACCCGTTCCTTTACTAATAGTATCTCCCTCCTTAGGGAACTATCCCCGGCTTCCTAATGAATTTCGGGGTTATAACTATATCCTATAAAAAACGGCGAGTAGCTAATAGAGCTATAGAGGCTATTTATATAAGTAAATTCAGCTATAGGTAAGAGCTTTATCTAATTTATTTATTCTGAATTTATAAACGTCTATAAGAAGTACTCTAATATCTAGTTTTAGTATTCTATCCAACTATCTATCTACGGGTAAAAAGCGATACTTATACGCCGTTTAATCTTTATATAATAGTAAATCGCTAACTAGAATATATTTATAAATATAGACCCTCTATCGCTTATAATACTAGTTAGTATACTATATTAGTAGATAACTTTATTAAAGAAGAGGTCTACTAGCTCGGCGGTAGCGATAGTTTTAGTAGTAGGTAGATAATAAGCTATCTTGGTAAATCTATCTACTACTACTAAAATCGAGTTATATACGATACCGCCCTATTTACTTAGAGGTAATCCTATTATAAAATCTATAGTTAATTTCTACTATAGACCTTTTAGTAACGATAATAATTATAATTCGCTATAAGGACGATATCTAGCCACTTTAACTCTTTAATAGATATTATATATATAGCTCTACGTCTACTCCGCGATATTACGCTAATAGTATTTATACTATAGAAGCTCCAGCGTCTTTTCGGCTCTAAAGTATCCTACTAGAGGGTCGTTATAGTATTTACCAATTAATTCTTATCTTAAAGTACTATCTTTAGGGATATATAGTCGTCCCTTATACCGAAGGAGATTCTCGTTATTAAAAGACTAATCTTAATTTAGAAGGCGCGGGTACCCCTCTAACTCTACGCTATCGCTACTATATTTCCTAACCTATTTATTATAGTATTATAAATTAGAAATTAGTAACTTAAGTAGTCTTTAGGTATCTATATAAGGCCCTTCCTTAAGATCTCTAACGGTTTTCCTTAGTATAACTACCTAAATACCTATAACTCGCGACCCTAGCTATAGTATCGCCTTATTAGCGCGCTTATATATACTTATATCCTCTATAGACTAAAGTACTAGCTTATTCTATAATATTAGTAATAGCTTAGTATTTAATAGCGAGGCCCCTTTATAATCTAGGCGTCTAGAAGGAGGATTAGCGGGATTAGTTTTGCCCGCTCTATAGATTATCTCGAAGTTATAAGCTACGAGCTTTAGTACCTAGTATACTTACCGCGGTATTAACTCTTTTAGCTTTATAAATCCCTATAGATTATTATAATCCGTTAGAACCTCTATCGGGAAAAGGCTTCCTTCTAGATAGTATTACTACTACTTAAACGCTATAATAACTACGAGTAATTCCTAGTTATATACTTTATAATTCTATTTAGTAGGAATTATTTTATAAGACTAGAATATAATAGGCTACTAGCTCCCCTAGTTATCTAGTTATAATAGGATATCTATAATAGTAAATTTTAATATATCGGTCTTAACCCTAATTTTCTAAGACGGATTAAAATATTATAGTAGAGAGGCTTTAGTAAACTTCCTATATAGTTATTAGAACGTCGTCTACGCGTTATCGGACTATTTAAGTAGTCCCGTTTTCCTTCTATCCTTACTACCTTTTAGTAGGCTAGTAAGTAGCGCTATAATAGCCGAATAATAATAGATAAAACGACGATACAAATTTGTAAAGCCTAGGAATACCTGGACTTCTCGATAAGTCTTCGATATTGGCTAATCTCGAATTATCTTAACTCTATATATATCTATCTCTATACTAGCGATAGAGACGATAAAGCCTAAGTATTTAACCTAGGTTATAAAAACTTATACTTCTTCCGGTTCGTATAGAGTTAGAATTACTAAAGTCTTTAGATTACTCCTTTAATATATCTTTAGTAGTCCGCTAGGGTTTCCGAAAAAACCAAGATATTATCCAAATATACTATATATATTATATCGACTAGGCCTATAAGGGCCCGATTAATATATACTTGAAAAGTAATAGAGGTATTTACTAACCTAAATAGTATAATAAGATATTTAAAGTAACTATAATATATACGGAATACTATCTTCTATTTATCGCTACGCTTAATTCGAATATAGTAATATATATTCTTAAGGTCTAACTTTAAGAATACTTTAGTACCGCTTAAGCGGTCTAGTATCTCGGTAATTAGGGGTAATAGGTGCCGATTCTTGATCGTTATCGTATTTAACCCTCGATAATCTACGTAAAGACGTAGCCCCCTATCCTTTTTCGGTACGAAAAGTATAGTATTACGATCAGGAAACATAATTAGGGATGCGCTCAAGGAGCGTAGCGCCCGTTATGGTTCGAGTCGACGAATCGGTATCCGACTCGGATAGACCCTGAAGGCTTGGCATGTTAAGCGATGAGCGTAGTAGTCGCAATGAGCGCGGTGCGATCAGTGTAACCAGTACGATCAGGAATGCTTGGTATAGATTTCGTATATCTATATATACGGAGTACTACTTACTACTTGGAGCATCGTACTCAACTTGCTATTCAATTGTTTACTATATACAATAGATCTCTTAGGCTAGGCACTAAATATATATTATCTGATTATATACTAGACCCGCTTAGTATCACTTGAAGCCTACTTCACCCTCTTGCTCTATTACACCTCTATCCCTATTAAGAATCAATCTATATATAACGGACTACCGCACGTAACGTAGTTTATAACACTTTAAGCACCCTTAAGGATAAGTACTATACTAAGAGACCCTAGGGTATCTACTCTAAGCTCCTCAGGAGGAGGAAGCGGATAGAGACGCCCTACTATTAACGAAGGACTTAGTAGGTATATCAAGATAGCCTAGCCCGACTTATACTATAGAGAGAGGGACAAGCTCGAGGGATAGCTATCCTAGGTATTATTATATCTAAAGTTCTAAGAGGACCTTATACCTATATAGAGATATTCTACCTTTACTATTACTTACTTACGTAGAAGAGCCTAAAAGTAGGTTAATCCGTTCCTAAAGAAGTATATAGAAGACGACGATAAGGACGGTAAGATTAAGTAGTAGATAGAAAGTATAGCAATATTTAGGCTTGAAATCCGCCGTATATTCGGACTATCTAATAAAGTTAATATAGTAATACGAACTATCTAGTACTTAACTCAGAAGAAGTCTATATCGGAGTATTCGACTTAGTTCTAGTAGTATATAGTAAAAACTAACTAGGACGATAACGTATTAATAACTATATACCGAAGAGGTCTAAAGGATAATATCAAGGACGAACTTATAAGGACGGGAATTATTCTTAATACCCTTAATAAACTAATTAAAGAAGTAATCGAAATTAACGATAAGTTATTTAAAAGGACTATAGAAAAAAGGTACGACGGAGGAGTCGGCGGGATAGGACGCTCGAGCTTTTTTGCTAAATCGAAGAGCTACCGCCTAGGTTATAAAGAACGCGACTCTTATAGACTAGTACTAATAGAACTAGATTTCACGGAGAAGAAAGGTAAATAGGCCTTTAGAGGGCTAGCTAGGGGTAAGAAGCAGTAAGGGGGCAGGAAGAAAATACTCACGTATTATAGCTATAGCAAACCGGGCTACTTCGCTAGAGACTATAAGTCAAAAAATATAGTATATCGATAGTAGCTAAATATACTAGAAAAAGTACAGGACTAGGATAGTAATTCTAGCAGAATCTTACCAATATAGAACGAAGTCTACGGTTAGTAATAAGAAGAGGAATCTAACTTAGGAGACGAGGAGTTCTCTAACGATAGCTTTACGAATAAAGCTAATACTCGGATAGGGAAGCTATATATTAGAGATAGTAGTAACGTCTAGAGAAAGTAACCCGAGTAGGATTAGGATGAGGAAGAATCGGAATAGGAGGTTATAATCGAAAGAAAAGGACTACCGATAATACCTAAACCTAGATCTACTATATCTAAGGAGAAGAGAGAATACTTAGAGGAAGAAAGACTAAAAGAATTCTAGAACGATTTTAGTATCTTAGACTTTAGGTATAACTACTATTACCCTGAATACAAGGAAGTCTACTAGAGATAGTATATAGAAAATAGTTACGACTATTATAGAATTGATCGCAGAAAAGAACTAGGAGTTCTAACAAAATCATCCTATAGTAATTACTAGTACTATAAGTATAAGGACGATAGATACTCTTAGTACTTAGTAAGAAAGCGATAACTAAGCTACTTTCTACGCAAGAAAGATAAGGAAGAAGTATACTACCGAAACCAAATAAGACGTTAGAGTCTAGAAGTAAACCAGTGCCACCTATAATAGTAGTATATATATTTGTACGATAACTACAAGAAATACAAGTTCGAGAAGTAGCTTATAGGATTCCTCCCCGTATAGGGAAAAGAGTAATCCCTCGTGGCAGGGGTAGCTATAAGGAGATCAATATATTAACCCCTAAATAATATCTGTGTTCCGCGCAATATAATATATATATAAAGATACCGGTAATTATTAACGGATAGCGGACTATTACGATAATAGATTCTAGAGCTACTAGAAACTTTATCTCGCGAGACTTAGTATAAATAACTAGAATACTAACTCGAAAGAAGTTATAGTAGTATAATCTTTAGATGGCTAATAGGTTAATACTATTAATAGGAAAGGTAGATAAAGAGATACTTTCGTTACCTATTATAATTTAGTACTACTATAAGGAGATTACCTTTAACGTTATTAGGATAGCTACCTATTATATAATTTTAGGAATACCTTAGTTAAAGAAGTATAACCTAATAATCGATTAGGCTCGAGGAGTACTTAAGATAGATTAATCCGGAAATATTACCAGGATTATACCTATATATTAGTAGTATTTAATAGTAGATAAGAAGTCGAACTAAAGACCGGTCGAGGTATATATTACCTTAGCTTCGTATAAGGACGGTACTAAAGGGTAGTCCGACTCTATAGTTACTAGTAAAGGTTAGTAGGATAATAAAGTAAGAGTTAAGGGAGGAACTAATATACTCTCTATCCCTCAGGAATATAGTAAGTAGGCGTACTTATTCGAGGAAGAGACGAATATAGAAGTATTACCTAAGTATTAGCTATAGGATTATAAGATCGAACTCGAACCTAGTAAGTAACTAATATTTGGACCTATTTACGTATTATTAGAAAAGGAACTTAAAGTACTTTGTAGGTATATTAATAAGAACCTTAAAAAAGGATTTATTCGAGAATCTAAATTACTAGTAGGTTATCTAATCCTCTTTATACTAAAGAAGGACGGAAGCTTATAACTATATATCGACTATCGAAAGTTAAACGATATTATAATCAAGAATAGATATCCTTTACCTAATATCGGCGAGCTATAGGATTAGCTTAGGAAAGCAAAGATATTTACTAAACTAGATCTTAGAGGTATATATAATCTAATTCGGATAAAAGGAGGCGAAGAATAGAAAACTACCTTCCGAACGAGATATAGCTATTATAAGTATCTAGTAATACTATTTAGACTTACTAACGCACTAGTAACCTGCTAAGTACTTATTAATAATATTATATAAGTATACTTAGATCGAATAGCGATAGCGTACCTCGATAATATACTAATTTATTCTAAGAATAAGAAAGAATATATTATATATATATAGGATGTCCTTAGATACCTATTATAAGCGAAACTTCTTCTTAAACCAGAAAAGTGCGAATTCTACAGGGAATTAGTAGAGTTTCTAGGATTTATAGTTAGTATAAAAGGTATTAGTATAAGCCCGGAGAAGATCAAGGCTATAGCTAAATAGCCTATACTATAGGACGTTAAAGTAGTATAAAGCTTCTTAGGATTTGCTAACTTTAATAGGAAGTTTATCGAGGGCTACTCTAAGAAAGTACTACTACTAATAGATATTACAAAGAAAGATATCGGGTTTATATAGGGAAAAGACTAATAGAAATCATTCGATATATTGAAGAAAGTATATATAGATCTACTAGTACTCTGTACCTTTTAAATAAACGAGCTAGCTTGTATTGAAACGGATATATCGGATCTTGTAATAGGAGTATACTTATACTAGATAAAAGACTAAAAATAGTATCTAGTTACCTACTATTCAAGGAAGATATTAGTAGTAGAATAGAACTATAATATACACGATAAGGAGTTACTTACCGTAGTATATATACTTTAGAACTAGCGAGTATACGTAGAAAGCTACTTAGACTTAATTATCTTTATAGACTATAAGAACCTTCTTAACTTTATAATAATAAAGGAGTTAAATAGATAATAGATCCGATAGTTAGAACTACTAGGTTAATATAAGTTCAAGATAATCTATACCCTAGGAAAGGATAATAGTCGAGTAGATACCCTTAGTAGACGATTAGACTATATAGAAGAAAAGAATATTATAGAACGACCAATCCTAAAGAAAGAAGCCGATGGATTATTAGTACTATACTAGGTATTAGCTATAACCCTTCGTATAACAGGACCTAATATAACTAATAGGATCGTAAAGGCCTACGAAGATAATATATTCGCAATAATCCTAAGAAAGGATTAGCCGGATATAGTATTACTTAAATACCGGGAAAGGACTTATCTACCTAAGTAATATATAGAGGAAGTAGTTAGGGATTACTACGACGACCTATTGTAAGGTTATCCGGGAGTCGCTAAAATAATAGAGCTCCTAGAAAGGGGATACGCGGCGCTAAAGCTTCGAGCGCGCGTTAAATAATATATTAAAGAATATATTCAATACTAGCAGAATAAGTCTATATAATATACTAAATATGGATAAATATAATTTACACTAGTTCTAGAATCACTATAGGACGATATTATAATAGACTTTATAGTTAAGTTACTACTATCTAAGGATCTAGCTATTTAGGATACCTTTAATTCAATTATAGTCATTATAGATAAACTAACGAAGTATACTATTATAGTACCTTTTAAGGAAATCTATAAAGTAGATTAGCTAGTATTTATATTATTAGACAGGCTAATAAGGGATTATAGTATACTAAAGTCAATTATATTAGATAGAGACAAGCTCTTTATATCTAATTACTAGAAGATACTTATCGGAGTAATTAGAACGAAACTAAGGATATCGATAGTATACTATCTATAGATAGATAGATAAATAGAATATACAAATTAGATAATAGAAGCGTACCTTAGGTACTACGTTAACTAGAAATAGGATAACTAGGTATTACTATTTCTAATAGTATAACTAGTATATAATAATTAGATATTAGATATAATAAAGCTAATACTATTCTTTACTAATTATAGAAAGAATATAAATACTTTTCTATAACCTAGGGAGGGACCTAATATAGAAAAAGCCTTAGTAAAGGCGGATAAGCTAAAGAATTTATATAAAGATATATAAAGATCTATCGAAAGCTTAAATTCTAAACTAAAGGAACGAATTAATAAGAAAAGAAAGAATATTCCTTAGCTAAAGAAGGGGGATAAAGTATACCTCCTAATAAAAAATATAAGAACGATAAGACTAAGTAAGAAACTAGATTATATTAAGGTCGGACTATTCTTAATTAAATAGGTAAAAGGACCTATTAACTATAAACTCGAGCTTCTACCTAACGCCAAGGTATATCTAGTATTCTACGTCTTACTCTTAGAGCTAGTAGACTCTAATATACCCTTATAGGAAATATTTTATTATAATATTAAAGAAGAAACGGAGTTTAAGGTCGAGAGGATTCTAAATTAAGTCGATTAGAAGTATCTAGTTAAATAGAAAGGGTACGATAATACTAAAAATACCTGGGAACCTCTTAGGAACCTCCGGAACTGCCAGGACCTTCTATAGGAGTTCCGGGAATAATCGGGAAGGAGGACCAATTAGTTCTGTCTAGGAAGCCAAACTGTTCGGACGAGACATTGAATATCTAGCTATTAGGAACGCTTAGGACAGACCGCTAGTCTTCTTCTAACTCCTTAATATTCTATATCTCTTAGTCTATAATCTTCCGCTTTTTATCTTCGAGTTATTTATACTACGTCTAAAGGCGTATTAGTATAGCCTAAAGATATATAGACTCTTCTGTATTACGAGCTAACTCTTCGCGCGTAGTTTTTAACTATAACTACGCTTCCTTTCGTTCTATCTTAATATAATATATCTTAAGGGGTAATACTATAAGGTTATATTTTCTACCGCTGCCTATATAGTTAGAATACCTATCGGAACCTGTACCTATTAAGTACTACTTACCGCTGGTAATATATCGGGAATACGGCCGTATCACGACTTCGGTTAGCTTACTGGCTAATACTGTTCGGCGGACGGTCGGTTTATCTGAACGTTTAGTATATCGGGGTAGTATAAAGGATAGATAGTTTCTCGGGACGAGAAATCTGGGAGAGGGAGCTAATATTACGATTAGGAAATATAATCAGGGATACGCTCAAGGAGCGTAGCGCCTATTATAGTTCGAGTCGACGAATCGGTATCCGACTCGGATAGACCCTAAAGGCTTAGTATATTAAGCGATAAGCGTAGTAGTCATAATAAGCGCGGTGCGATTAGTGCGATTAGTGCGATTAAGAAGGCTTGGCATGTTAAGCGATAAGCGCAGTGGTCGTAATAAGCGCGGTGCAATTAGTGTAACTAGTGCGATTAGGAATGCTTGGTATAGATTTCGTATATCTATATATACGGAGCACTACTTACTACTTGGAGTATCGTGCTCAACTTGCTATTTAATTATTTACTATATACGATAGATCTCTTAGGCTAGGTACTAAATATATATTATCTAATTATATACCAGACCCGCTTAGTATCACTTGAAGCCTACTTTACCCTCTTACTCTATTGTATCTCTATCCCTATTAAGAATCAATCTATATATAACGGACTACCGCACGCAACGTGGTTCGTAATATATAGATACTCCTACCGGCGAAACGGAGTAGCGAATCTACTTCTTTCCTAGCGTATTGTTAAGATATCGCTAAAGCTTCGTTAGCTCTATCCTTAATAGATTATAGATAGGACTATAAGGTAGCTCCCTACTATCTAACTTAATAGCGTAGTCTCCCTACTTTTATTCAGGTAAGATCCCTACTTTCTTACTTAAGAAGATATCTTTAAACTCCTATAATTTAGGAGGAAGGGTTATATCAAACTTGTTAGTCTAAGGTTACTTCGCTAGCGTAAACTATAGCGAATACTTTCTATTCCTATTATAAAACTTTGCTAAATTTAGTCGGTCTATCTAGCTATATTAGCCTAGGAATTATTTAGTACCGCTATTAGCGCGCTAGCGTATTAACTATAATACCTAACTTATAAAGTACTAGCATCCCGATAATCAAGTCGGGACCCTCCTAGTCTATAATATAGAATAAGGAACTATATTCCTTTTCTTACCCCTAGTTATTAGTAGCTATATAGCTTAACTAAAACGCTCTATAATAAAAGGCGCCTTATCCGCTTAGCTATACCGGTGTTAGTAAGATAGCGCGTTCTAGCTATAAATTATATTGTACTACGAACCGCTGAGAGACCAAGCTAATCGTCGCCCTAGGGTCAATTAGCCCCTTAACGGGCTATTAACTACCTAGGAGAATTACTTATCCTATAAGGTAAAGAGGTTCTAAGGCTTCTATTCGTCTATCTTCCCCCGCTTACTTAGCGGTAGCAGGGTACTATCTTTTTTTAACTATACCGTATTAATAGAGGTAAAGCTTAGATTATCCCTATAGAGATATTCTAGTTTCTAATACCCCGTCTTACCGTAATAATAATAACTATTATTATAGTAGTTAGAGTTAGCCTTAGATACTAGATAAGACTTAGAATTTCGTCTCCTCTTACTACCTTACTAATATCCTGCTAGCTCTCCGCTAGCGGACTTAGTCGGAGTACTAGATATCTATTCTTCTAAAGGCCTACCCTTACTACTAGACCTAGGCGTTAATAGATAACGCTTAAGGTTCTTTTCCTATATAATTATAAGTACTAAGAGACTATTACGTATCGTTAGGACGCTATCGGTACTTAGGATTTTAGACTTTAACTTAGGATAGAGTTTAGTTAAAAAGCTATTTACCCGGAACTCTTCTAATAGAGGAGTAATATAGCTTTCTAGTTCTTCTAGATAAGCTTTAAAGACGGAAACATTCTATCCCTACTATTATTTAGCGCTATTTAAGTGCTTATAGGTAAGTAGTCGGCGATTTACTAGGTCTACTACTAAATCTAAGAGAAACTAAGAAAAGTTCTTAAAAGAGTAATTATCTAGCTATTCCTTCCGAAAGTATTAGCGCTACTATATCGCTATATCCCCTTCTAGGAACTATATATAGTAGAGGATTTTCGCCCTATCGGTAGTAAAATATTTAGGACTTAGGAGGAATTTAATTTTGATATCGGTAAACTAGTAGATATACTCTCCTTCGCTATTACTATAATAGAGTTATATCTTTTCAGGGCGTATTATCTTTACTACTAGTAAGACCGATAGTATTTTACTATCGCTAAGCCCCTTAAAGTCTTCTATATTAGCTTTAGCTTCTAGTCGAAGCTCTATATTTCGAGTTTCTAACTCCCGGACACGTTTTTCTTCTAATAAGTATTAGTTTTCTACCTTAAGTTAGGTAATCCTCTACTAGAGTATCGGAGATAAAAGAGTCGAGTCTAAGGACTCTATTGTCGGTGCGTTATCGGGATATATAGTCTCCGCTTCTAGTTCTTCTAAAAAGCGCGATTATCTTACTATAATATCCTACTCCGGGCCTTTAGCCTCAAAGGTTAGAGTAATTAGAACTATAAGGTATACTCCCCGTTAGCGGGCTATTATCGTTCTATAAGATAGGCTCCTCGCTAGCGGACCATTACTATATCCTAGAAACTACGTCCTACTAGCGCTACGATATTAGACTACGGTGTTACGATTAGGAAACATGATTAGGGATACGCTTAGGGAGCGTATCGCCCGTTACGGTTCGAGTTAACGAGTTAGTATCCGACTCGGACAAGACCCTAAGGCTTGGTATACTAAGCGATAATAGTAATAATAGTAGTGCGATTATTACGATCAAGAATAATAATAGTAATAATAGCAGCGCGATTATTACGATCGAGATACTTAGTAAAGATTTCGTATATCTATATATACGGAGTACTACTTACTACTTAGAGTATTGTGCTTAACTTCTATTTATATCTAGTACTCTACTATATATAATAGATCTCTTAGGCTAGGTACTAAATATATATATCTTCTAATTATATACTAGACCCGCTTAGTATTACTAGAAGCCTACTTTATACTTTTACTCTATATACTCCCCTATCCTAGTAAGAATTAACTAATAGACCGTTAGTATATAATACGGTTTATAATACTTTAAGTACCCTTAAGGATAAATACTCTACTAAGAGACCCTAGGGTATCTACCCTAAGCTCCTTAGGAGGAGGAAGTAGATAACGACGCCTAACTATTAATAAAGGACTTAGTAGGTATATTAAGATAGCCTAGCTCGACTTATACTATAAAGAAAGAGATAAGCTTAAGGGATAGCTATCCTAGATATTATTATATCTAAAGTTCTAAGGGGACCTTATACCTATATAACGATATTCTACCTTTACTATTACTTATCTACGTAGAAGAGCCTAAAAGTAGGTTAATCTATTCCTAAAGAAGTATATAGAAGATAACGACGAAGACGGCGAAATCAAATAATAGATAGAGAGTATAGCTATATTTAGACTCGAAATCTACTATATATTCGATCTATTAAATAAAGTTAATATAGTAATATAAACTATCTAGTATATAATCTAGAAGAAATCTATATCGGAATACTTAACTTAATTTTAGTAGTATATAGTAAAGACTAACTAGGACGATAATATATTAATAACTATATATCGAAGAGGTCTTAAGGATAATATTAAAGACGAGCTTATAAGGTTAGGGATTATTATTAATACCCTTAATAAGTTAATTAAAGAAGTAATTAAAATTAATAATAAGCTATTTGAAAGGACTATAGAAAAAAGGTATAATAGAGGAGTCGGCGGAATAGAATACTCAAGCTTTTTTACTAAATCGAAGAGTTACCGCCTAGAATATAAGGAATATAACCCTTATAGATATATACTAATAGAATTAGACTTTATAGAGAAGAAAGGTAGATAGGCCTTTAGAGAGCTAGCTAGGGGTAAGAAGTAGTAAGGGGGTAAGAAAATACTAAAGTATTATAGCTATAGTAAATCGGGCTACTTTGCTAGAGACTATAAGTTGAAAAATATAGTATATTAACTATAGCTAAATATACTAGAGAAAGTATAAACCTAGAATAATATAGACGGTACGTCTAAGAAGATTCTACTAGTATAGGATAAAGTCGAAGAAGATATTAGTTCCTAGTATAATAGGATAATATAAGAAGAACTTAATAAGGAATCTAATAATAAGGACGAACTTATAGAGGATATTAACTTATAAATTAGGGAAGACCTAGATATTAGAGATAGTAGTAGTATTTAAGAAGAATCTAAGTAGGATTAGGAAGAAGAAGGGATAGACCCAAAGTAGGAAGAAGCCCTTAGTACGTTAGAAGCTAAGTAGGAAGAAATACGACTACTAAGGAAATTAATACCTAGATCTACTATATCTAAGGAAAAGAAGAACTCTAAGGAACTATAATAGGACGATAAAGAGCCGGATTATTAATAAGATCGGAACTACTAAAGATATAAAGAGTTACTATAGGAAGATTATACTACGCTTTACTATATATAGTATAGTATGCCGAGAAATTATAGAAAAGGACTAGTAAAGAAAGCTTACTATAGATAAGACTTCTACTATAACTATAAAAGAAACGAATATAAGTTTTATCTAGTAATAAAAAGACTTTACTAGTTCTTCCTAGGAAATAATATAGATTAGTTAGAGCGTATTAAAAAAGGAAATAATATACTATCTATACGTAGAGAAATACTATCTTAAGGAATAGTATACCTATTTATATAATAACTATACGGAATATAAGGAGGTAAAATCCGAAGTAGGGTTCCTACTTCTAATAGTAAAGTAGATAGAATCTATAGCGGATTTTCTGTAGGGAAAAGAGTAATCCCTTATAGTAGGGGTAGCCACGAGGAGATCAATATACTAAACCCTAAATAATATCTATATTCCGCGCAATATAATATATATATAAAAATATCGGTAATTATTAATAGATAGCGGACCGTTACGATAATAGATTCTAGAGTAACTAGAAACTTTATTTTATAAGACTTAGTATAAATAACTAGAATACTAACTCGGAAGAAGTTATAGTAGTATAACCTTTAGATAGCTAATAGGTTAATACTATTAATAGGAAAGGTAGACGAAGAGATACTTTTATTACCTATTATAATTTGGTACTACTATAAGGAGATTACCTTTAATATTATTAGGATAGCTACTTATTATATAATTTTAGGAATACCTTAGTTAAAGAAGTATAATCTAATAATCGATTAGATAAGAGGAGTACTTGAGATTAGATAATTTAGCTATCTTACTAAAATCGAGCCTATATATTAATAGTATATAATAATAGATAAGAAGTCGAACTAAAGACCGGTTAAGGTATATATTACCTTAGCTTTATATAAGGACGGTACTAAACGGTAGTCCGACTCTATAGTTACTAGTAAAGGTTAATAGGATAAGGAAGTAAGAGTTAAGGGAGGAACTGATATACCCTCCGTCCCTTAAGAGTATAGTAAGTAGGTATATTTATTTAAGGAAGAGACGAATATAGAAGTATTACCTAGGTACTAGCTATAGGATTATAAGATCGAACTCGAACCTAGTAAATAGCCGATATTTAGACCTATTTATATATTATTAGAAAAGGAACTTAAGGTACTTCGCGGGTATATTAATAAGAACCTTAAAAAGGGATTTATTTAGGAATCTAAATTACTAGTAGGTTACTCTATCCTCTTTATACTAAAGAAGGATAGAAGCCTAAGGCTATATATCGACTATTGAAAGTTAAACGATATTACTATCAAAAATAGATATCTATTACTAAATATAGGAGAGCTATAGGATCGGCTCGGTAAAGCAAAGATATTTACTAAACTAGATCTTAGAGGTATATATAACCTAATTCGAATAAAAGAAGGCGAAGAATAGAAAACTACCTTCCGAATAAGATATAGCTACTATAAGTATCTAGTAATACCGTTTAGACTTACTAACGTACTAGTAACCTACTAAGTACTTATTAATAATATTATACGAGTATACTTAGATCGAATAGTAATAGCGTACCTCGATAATATACTAATTTATTCTAAGAATAAGAAAGAATATATAGAGTATATATAGGACGTCCTCGAATACCTATTATAGGTAAAACTTCTTCTTAAACTAGAAAAGTATAAATTTTATTAATAGTCGATAGAATTTCTAGGATTTATAGTTAGTATAAGAGATATTAGTATAAGCCTAGAAAAGATTAATACTATTACTAAATAGCCTATACTATAGGACGTTAAAGTAGTATAAAGCTTCTTAGGATTTACTAACTTTAATAGGAAGTTTATTAAGAGCTACTCTAAGAAAGTACTACCTCTAATAGATATTATAAGGAAGGATATTAGATTTATATAGGGAAAAGACTAATAGAAATCATTCGATATATTAAAGAAAGTATATATAGATCTACTAGTACTCTATACCTTTTAGGCTAACGAACCGGCCCGTATAGAAATAGATACCTTATATCTTATAATTAGAGTATACCTATATTAAATAAAAGACTAAAAGTAGTATCTAGTTACCTACTATTTAAGGAAGATATTAGTAGTAGAATAAAACTATAATATATATAATAAGGAGCTACTTACCGTAGTATATATATTATAGAACTAGCGAGTATATATAGAGAGCTACTCGGACCTAACTATCTTTATAGATTATAAGAATCTTCTTAACTTTATAATAAGGAAAGAATTAAATAGAAGATAAGTTTAATAGTTAGAACTATTAGGTCAATATAAGTTTAAGATAATCTATACTCTAGGAAAAGATAATAGTTAAGCGGATACCCTTAGTAGACGATTAGACTATATAGAGGAAAAGAATATTACGGAGTAACTAATCCTAAAGGAAGAGGCAGACGGATCGCTAGTACTATACTAGGTATTAGCCGCGACCCTTCGTATAATAGGATCTAATATAACTAATAAGATTATAAAGGCCTATAATAACGATATATTTATAATAAACCTACGGAAGGATTAGTAGGATTCGGTATTACTTAAATATTAGGATAAGACCTACTTACCTGATATATACGTCGAAGAAGTAATTAGGGATTACTATAACGACCCTTTATAAGGCTACCCCGGAGTATCTAAAATAATAGAACTCCTAGGATAAGGATATACGGCGCTAAAGCTTCGAGCGCGCGTTAAATAATATATTAAAGAATATATTAAGTATTAGTAGAATAAAGCGGCACGATATACTAAGTATAGATAAATATAATTTACTCCTATACTAAAGTTACTATAGGATAATATTATAATAGACTTTATAGTTAAACTACTACCTTTAAAAGATCTAGCTATATAGGATACCTTTAACTTAATTATAGTTATTATAGATAAACTTATAAAATATATAATTATAATACCTTTTAAGGAAACCTATAAGGTAGATTAATTAGCCTTTATACTACTCGATAAGCTAATAAGGGATTATAGTATACTAAAGTCGATAATATCCGATAGAGATAAGCTATTTACTTCTAACTACTAGAAAACGCTTATAGTAGCGATTAGAACTAAACTTCGGATATTAATAGTATATTACCTATATACTAATAGATAGATAGAACGTATAAATTAGATAATAGAAGTATACCTAAGATACTATATAAACTAGAAGTAAGATAACTAGGTTTTACTACTTCTAATAGTATAACTAGCGTATAATAATAAGAGATTAGATATAATAGGTCTAATACTATTCTTTACTAACTATAGAAAGAATATAAATACTTTTCTATAATCTAGAGAGGGACCTAATATAGAATAAGCCTTAGTTAAAATAGAGGAGCTAAAGAATTTATATAAAGAAATATAAAAGTCTATTAAGAGCTCTAATAATAAGTTAAAGGAATAAGTTAATAGAAGAAGAAAGAATATTCCTTAGCTAAAAGAGGGGGATAAAGTATACCTCCTAATAAAAAATATAAGAATAAAGAGACTAAGTAAGAAACTAGATTATATTAAGGTTAGACTATTCTTAATTAAATAGGTAAAAGGATCTATTAACTATAAACTCTAACTACTACCTAACGCTAAAGTATATCCGATATTCTATATCTTACTCTTAGAGCTAGCTAACTCTAATATACCTATCTAAGAAATATTTTACTATAATATTAAGGAAGAAATAGAGTATAAGGTTAAGAGGATCCTTAATAGAAGAAATTAGTTCTATCTAGTTAAATAGAAAGAGTATAATAAAATAGAAAATACCTAGGAACCTCTTAGGAACCTTACGGGGAACTATAGAGAATATCTATAAGAGTTCTATTAGAAATAAGAGAAGACTAGTTAAAGTTCTTAGGGGTATCTAGCCTATCGGGGAGATCGAAACGCTCGGAGCCGATATTAAATATTAAGTCGCTAGGCGATATAGGAGCGATATATTAGTCCTCCTCTAACTCTCTAATATTCTAAAGTTCGTAGTCTACTATCTTCTTCTTCTCGTCTTTAATAGAGTTAAGCTACGCCTAGATATATATAAGTTTTACTAGCGTATCCTTCTACTTAGAATATAGCTCGTTTCGTCGTTTTTTAATACGATATATTTTAAGGGGTAATACTATAAGGTCGTATTTCCTACCGCTGCCTATATAGCTGGAATATCTATCGGAACCTGCACCTATTAGGTATTATTTACTACTGGCAACGTATCGAGAATATAGTTATATTATAAACTCGGATAGCTTAGTAGCTAGCTCCTTCGATCGGATAGAAGGGTTAGTAGATTATCTAGTATATTAGGGTAGTATAAAGGATAGATAGTTTTTTAGGACAAGAAATCTGGGAGAGGGAGCTAATATTACGATTAGGAAATATAATCAGAGATGCGCTCAGGGAGCGTATCGCCCGTTACGGTTCGAGTTAATAAGTATTAGAACCATTGGTTCTAACAGGACTATCCTGTAGGACAGGGTACTATAGATAGGACTAGTAGCTGAAGCGATGAGCGCGATGAGCGACGTGCGCTCATAGCGCTCAAGATGATAAGCGCAATAAGCGCCGTGCGCTCATAACGCTTATGGATTACTTGGTAGGATTTCTTATATCTATATATACGGAAGTCTGCCTACTATTTGGAATAGTATATTCAACTTGGTTAATCTTCCTGGTACTCCTTGCACTATACTTTACTAGTTATCAATATAGAATATATTAACTACCTATACCTAAGAAGACTGCTATTCTACCTGAGTAACTCCTCTCCTACAGAAGCATAAGATATACGATACCTATACCCGGTTATCGCACCGTTAGGTTAACGATAGGACGTAGGTCGTAATACTTTGAACACCCTAAGAGATAAGTTCTTCAACGACTTCAGGCAGAAACCCTACCCTAAGCACCTTAATAGTTACTAGCTAGAGATGCTATACTATAGACGAAGGATCTAGAAAAAGGATCAAGGTAGTAGTACTAGACCTGTACTACGGAGACAGGGATAAGCTTGAGCTATAGCTTATATAAGTATAACTATACCTTCTATTCCAGGGAGACTTACTCCTAGTAACTAGATATACTACCTTCGCCATATCGTACCTACGAGGACAGGCCTAGAAGTAGGTCGAACCTTTCCTAAAGAAGTATATAGAAGACGACGACGAAGACGGCGACGTTAAGTTATGGATGGAAAGTATGCCAAAGTTTATGGTTGAAATCCGCCGTATATTCGGACCTTCTAACGAGGCAAACGCAGTAACACATATTATTTAGTATATAAAGTAGAAGAAGTTAGCGTTAGAATTTTCAACTTAATTCTAAATATACGCGACTAAAATAGGCTAGGATGATAATACGCTGATAACGATATATTATTAGGGCCTTAAAGATAATATTAAAGACGAGCTTATAAGATTCGGAGGAGTAATCGATACTCTAGATAGACTTATTGAAAATATAATCGAGATCGATAACAAGCTATTTAAATAATCTATAGAGAAGCGGTATAACGGGGGAGTTAGCGGAACCCGATATAAGGGATTCTTCTTAAAAACGAGGAATTACTAATAAGACTACGGGGAACGTAATACTTACCGTAGTATAGTACTAATAGAGATTAACTTTATATAGATAGGAAAGAAGAAAGGAAACTTTAAAGGGAAAAAGCAGCACGGGGGAAAGAAAGTAATTACTTGCTATAGCTATAGCAAACTGGGCTATATAGCTAGAGACTATAGGTCGAAGAATATAGTATACTAATCGCAGATTAATGCAATAGAAGGGGGACCTCTAGATAATAAGGAATACTCCGAAGAAATATAGTAACCCTATAATAAAGAAGAATTCAATTAGGACTCGGAAGGCGATACCTTCGAATTAGAATTCAACGAAGAAGTATAGAGGTATTACTATAGGGATAGTAATAGATCTTAATAGTATAAGACGGATTAGGAACAACGGAAAGCTAGTCCGGAGAGACTAGCGTTAATACCCGAACCTAGATCTACTATATCCCAAGTAGAAGGAAAATTGCCGGAAATTAATGAACCTTAATTGGATAAAGACGAATATAAACTCTTCGATAAAATCGAAGGAAAAGTATAAGGTATACTAAAAGAGTAATTATCTATAAAACCCGAATAGGAAGAACCTATACAAGACTATCGATACGATAGGGAATATTAGTAATATAGCGAGATTCTATATACTAAATGCGTATTACCCGATTATTCAGTTTATAGGGAAGAAAGAGGCCGTCTAGCGGAAGAATATATAGTACCTCTACTTAAGAAAGCTTACTATAGAGAAATATAGTAGTATAAGTATAAGGAAGATAGATACTAGTAGTATCTTGCAAGTAAGAGGAAGTATTACTACTTCCTATATTTTATAGAAAAGTAGGAAAAGGAAAGGAATAACTTACTTAGAATCTTCAGGAACGGAGCTTATAACCAAGTATTATAGTATAGCTACTTACACGATAAATATATTCTATATAAAGGTATAAAGGAAGTATACGGATTTCTACTATTATAGGGAAAAGAGTAATCTCTTATACTATAGGGAAGCATAAGGAGATTAATACGTTATTCCCCAAATAACAATTATATTCCGCCTAGTACTACACTTATATTATTATACTAGTGAATATCGATAGATAGCGGACCGTAGCAATAATAGATAGCGGAGCTATAGGAAATTTCATCTCAAGGGACCTAGTAGACTCAAGCGGCCTACTAACCCGAAGGAAGAAATTGTCCTACGAACTACGCCTGGCCGACGGGTTAGTATTCTCAACAGGAAGAGTAGAGGAGGAAATATACTCCCTACTAGTAATAATTTAGTAATACTACAAGGAGATTATATTCGATATAGTAGGAATAGCTACTTATAATATTATTTTAGGAATACCTTAGTTAAATAAATATAACCTAGAAATTAACTAGAAGACGAAAGTACTTAAATTCGGACGATCTAGAGATATTACTAGTATTAGACCTATTAGTTAATAGTAGATAATAATAGATAAGAGGAAGAACCGAAGACTAGTCGAAGTATATATTACTTTATTCTTAAACGATAAGAGTAACTTCTAAGAGAGAAGGCTCGACTCCTTAGTTACTAGTAAAGGTTAGCGGGATACTAAAGAGAGAGCTATTAAAGGAAAAGACGAACCTTCTACGATCCCTCGGGAATATAAATAGTAGGTATATCTATTCGAGGAAGAGATAAGCGTAAAAGTATTACCTAAGTACCAACTATAGGATTATAAGATCGAACTCGAACCTAGTAAGGCGCTAATATTTAGACCTATCTATATATTATCGGAAAAGGAACTTACTATACTTCGTAGGTATATCGACGAGAACCTTAAGAAGGGGTTTATTCGGGAATCTAAATTACTAGTAGGTTATCTAATCCTCTTCGCGCCAAAGAAGGATAGAAGCTTAAGACTATACGTTAACTATCGAAAGTTAAATGATATTACTATTAAAAATCGTTATCTATTACTAAATATTAGTGAGCTATAGAATCGGCTCGGCAAGGCAAAGATATTTACGAAACTAGATCTTAGAGGTATATATAATCTAATCTAAATAAAAGAAGGCGAAGAATAGAAAACTGCCTTCCGGACTAGATATAGCCACTACGAGTACCTAGTGATACTATTTGGACTTACCAACGCACCAGTAACCTGCTAAGCACTAGTTAATAATATCGTACGAGTACACTTAGATCGAATAGCGATAGTATACCTCGACGATATTTTGATTTACTCTAAGGATAAGGAAGAATATATTAAGTATATATAGGATATTATCGAATACCTATTACAAGCGGGACTTCTCCTTAAACTAGAAAAGTGCAAGTTTTATAGGGACTCTATTGAGTTCCTAGGATTTATAGTTAGTATAAAAGGTATTAGTATAAGCCTAGAAAAAATCAAAGCCATAGCGGAATAGCCTATACTATAGGACGTCAAAGTAGTACAAAGTTTCTTAGGGTTCGCCAACTTTAACAGGAAGTTTATTAAGGGCTACTCGAAGAAGGTACTTCTACTTACGGATATTACTAAGAAAGATATTAGGTTTATATAGGGATAAGAATAATAAAGGTCGTTTAACACGTTAAAAAAAGTATATATAGATCTACTAGTACTCTATACCTTTCAAGCTAACGAACCGGCTTATATTAAAATAGATACCTCGGATCTTATAATAGGAGTATACCTTTATTAAATAAAAGAATAAAAGTAGTATCTAGTTACCTACTTTTCACGAAAAATGTTAGTAGTAGAATAAAACTATAATATATACAATAAAGAACTACTTGCTATAGTATATATACTTTAGAATTAGAGGGTATACGTAGAAAGCTACTCGGACCTAACTATCTTTATAGATTATAAGAATCTTCTTAACTTTATAATAATAAAAGAGTTAAATAGAAGATAAGTTAGATAGTCGGAACTACTCGGATAATACAAGTTCAAAATAACCTATACCCTAGGAAAAGATAATAGTCGAGCGGATACGCTAAGTAGGCAAGTGGACTATATAGAAAAAAAGAACGTTACGGAACGACTAATCCTAAGACGGGAAGCTGACGGATTATTAGTACCGCACTAGGTATTAGTAATAACCCTTCGTATATCGGGACCTGATATAACTAATAGAATCGTAAAGGCCTACAATAACGATATATTCGTAATAAAGCTAAGACAAGATTAACAAGATTTAGTATTACTTAAATATTAGGAAAAAACTTACTTACCTGATATATACGTTAAAGAAGTAATTAGGGATTACTATAATAACCTATTATAAGGTTACCCTAGAGTATCTAAGACGATAGAACTCCTAGGACGAGGATATATAGCGCCGAAGCTTCGGATACGCGTTAAATAATATATTAAAGAATGTATTCAATACTAGTAGAACAAGGTAGTACGATACGCTAAGTACGGGCAAATTCAGTTTGCGCCTGTACTAGAATCACTATAGGATAATATTATAATGGACTTTATAGTTAAACTACTACCTTTAAAGGATCTAGCTACTTAGGATACCTTTAACTTAGTTATAGTCATTATAGATAAAATAACGAAGTATACGATTATAGTACCTTTTAAAGAAACGTACAAGGCCGATTAATTAGCCTTTATATTACTTGATAAGTTAATAAGGGATTATAGTATACCTAAATTAATAATATCTAATAGAGATAAGTTATTTACTTCTAACTATTAGAGAACGCTAATTATAGTAATTGGAACTAAACTTCGGATATTAACTATATACTACCTATAGACTAATAGATAAACGGAATATGCAAACTAAATAATAGAAGCCTACCTAAGATACTATATAAACTAAAAATAAGATAATTAGGTTTTACTACTTCTAATAGTATAACTGGCGTATAATAATAAAAGATCAGATATAATAGGTCTAATACCATTCTTTACCAACTACGGGAAGAATATAAACATATTTCTATAACCTAGGTAAGGACCTAATATAGAAAAAGCCTTAGTTAAGGTAGAGGAGCTGAAAAGCTTATATAAGGATATATAAAGGATAATTAAAAGCTTAAATAATAAGTTAAAGGAACAGGTCAATATTAAAAGAAAGAATATTCCTTAGCTTAAAGAGGGGGATAAAGTATACCTCCTAATAAAAAATATAAGGATAACGAGACTAAGTAAGAAACTAGATTATATTAAGGTTAGACTATTCTTAATTAAGAAGGTAAAGGGGGCTATTAACTATAAACTCGAGCTTCTACCTAACGCTAAAGTATATCCGGTATTCTATATCTTACTCCTGGAGCTAGTAGACTCTAATATACTACTCTAAGAAACGTTTTATTATAACGTTAAGGAAGAAATAGAATATAAGGTCGAGAGGATCCTAGATAGGAGAAATTAGTTCTATCTAGTTAAATAGAAAGGGTATAACGAAACGGAAAGTACCTAGGAACCTCTTAGGAACCTTGCGGGGAACTGCGGGGAACGCCTACAAGAGTTTTATCGGAGACAAGAGAAGACTAGTCGAAGCTCTCAGGGCCCTCTAGGCCGGGGGGAGGTCGAACTACTCGGAGCCGACGTTGAATATTAGACTGTTAGGAGTATTAGAAGGGAGGTCCTTATCCTTCTCTAACTCCTCGATATTCTATAACTCGCGCTCAACCAACTTTTTCTCTTTATCCTAGACACAGTTAAATTATAATTAAAGGCGTATAAGTTTCGCCTATATTTCCTTTATTTCTAACTAAGTATTATTATAAACTTTCTTAATACAACACATCTTGTCGACGGATATAACTAGGTTATACTTCTTACCCGCTATAACGTAGTTAGAATAACGGTCTAAACGGACGCCTACCAAGTACTATTTATTACCCTTCGTACAAAGAGTATAAGGATATATTACAAATCTAGATAATTTACCGGAGAGTTCTTTATAACGGATAATAGGATCTTTAGAATAAATATTTCGACGAGGAGATATAAAGGATAGATAGTTTCTCGGGACGAGAAATCTGGAGGAGGGGGCTAGTATTAGAACTATTGGTTCTAATAGGACTGTCCTATAGGATAGGGTACTATAGACAGGACTAGTAGCTAAAGCGATGAGCGCGATAAGCGACGTGCGCTTATGGCGCTCAAGATGATAAGCGCAATAAGCGCCGTGCGCTCATAACGCTCATGGATTGCTTAGTAGGATTTCTTATATCTATATATACGGAAGTCTACCTACTATTTGGAACAGTGTGTTTAACTTGGTTAATCTTCCTAGTACTCCTTGCACTATACTTTACTAGTTATCAATATAGAATACATTGACTACCTACACCTAAGAAGACTGCCATTCTACCTAAGTGACTCCTCTCCTACAGAAGTATAAGATACACGATACCTATACCCGGTTATCGCACCGTTAGGTTAACGACAGGACGTAGGTCGTAATAATAAGTTAGTATCCGACTCGGATAAGACCCTAAGGCTTAGTATACTAAGCGATAATAGTAATAATAGTAGTGCGATTATTATAATCAAGAATGATAATAGTAATAATAGTAGCGCGATTATTACGATTAAGATACTTGGTAAAGATTTCGTATATCTATATATACGGAGTACTACTTAATACTTAGAGTATCGTACTTAACTTCTATTTATATCTAGTACTCTACTATATATAATAGATCTCTTAGGCTAGGTACTGAATATATATATCTTCTAATTATATACTAGACCCGCTTAGTATTACTAGAAGCCTACTTTACACCCTTACTCTATATACTCCTCTATCCTAGTAAGAATTAACTAACGGACCGTTAGTATATAACACGGTTCGTAACATCTATAAGGGTCACGTTCTTTATATTCTAGGTAATAGCTCTTCGATTTAGTAAAAAAGCTTAAGCGTTCTATTCCGCTAACTCCTCCGTTATACTTCTTCTCTATAACTCTTTTAAATAACTTATTATCAATCTCGATTACTTCTTTAATTAGCTTATCGAGAGTATTAATAATATAACCCGTTCTTATAAGTTCGTCCTTAATATTATCTTTTAGTCCTCTTCGATATATAGTTATTAATATATTATTATCCTAGTTCGTCTTGGCTATATACTATTAAAACTAAGTTGAATACTCTAATATAGACTTCTTCTAGGTAAGATATTAGATAATATATATTACCGTATTGACTTCGTTAGATAGTCTAAATATATAACGGATTTCGAGTCTAAACCTAGCTATACTCTCTATCTATACTTTAATTTCTATATTATTATTGTCCTCCGGTGTTACGAACCACGTTGCGTGCGGTGGTCCGTTATATATAGATTGATTCTTAATAGAGATAGAGGTGCAATAGAGCAAGAGGGTGAAGTAGGCTTCAAGTGATACTAAGCGGGTCTAGTATATAATCAGATGATATATATTTAGTGCCTAGCCTAAGAGATCTATCGTATATAGTAAACAATTGAATAGCAAGTTGAGCACGATGCTCCAAGTGGTGCGAGCAGTGCTCCGTATATATAGATATACGAAATCTATACCAAGCATTCCTGATCGCACTAGTCGCACTAATCGCACCGCGCTCATTACTTAACATGCCAAGCCTTCTTGATCGCACTGATCGCACTAATCGTACCGCGCTTATTGCGACTACTGCGCTTATCGCTTAACATGCCAAGCCTTTAGGGTCTATCCGAGTCGGATACTAATTCGTTAACTCGAACCATAACGGGCGCTACGCTCCTTGAGTATATCCCTAATTATATTTCCTAATCGTAATATTAGCTCCCTCTCCTAGATTTCTCGTCCCGAGAAACTATCTATCCTTTATACTACCCCGACGTACTAAATATTTAGATAAACCGACCGTCCGCCGAACGGTATTGGCTAGTAAGCTAACCGAAGTTATAATATAGCCGTATTCCCGATATGTTGCCAGCGGCAAGTAGTACTTAATAGGTATAGGTTCCGATAGGTATTCTAACTATATAGGCAGCGGTAGAAAATACGACCTTATAGTATTACCCCTTAAGATATATTATATCGAGATAGAATAAAAGGAAGTATAGTTATAGTTAAAAACTATATACAAAGAGTTAGCTCGTAATACGGAAGAGTCTATACGTCTTCAGGCTATATTAATACACCTTTAGATATAGTATAAATAACTCGAAGATAAAAAGCGGAAGATTATAGACTAAGAGATATAGAATATTAAGGAGTTAGAAGAAGACTAGCGGTCTGTCCTAAGCGTTCCTAATAGCTAGATGTTTAATGTCTCGTCTAAATAGTTTGGCTTCCTAGACGGAACCGATTGGTCCTCCTTCCCGATCGTTCCCGGAACTCCTATAGAAGGTCCTAGTAGTTCCGGAGGTTCCTAAGAGGTTCCTAGGTATTTTCGGTATTATTATACCCTTTCTATTTAACTAGATACTTCTAATTAACCTAATTTAGAATCCTCTCGACCTTAAACTCCGTTTCTTCTTTAACGTTATAATAAAATATTTCCTATAAGGGTATATTAGAGTCTACTAGCTCTAAGAGTAAGATATAGAATACCGGATATATCTTAGCGTTAGGTAGAAGCTCGAGTTTATAGTTAATAGGTCCTTTTACCTATTTAATTAAGAATAGTCCGACCTTAATATAATCTAGTTTCTTACTTAGTCTTATTATTCTTATATTTTTTATTAGGAGGTATACTTTATCCCCCTTTTTTAGCTAAGGAATATTCTTTCTTTTCTTATTAATTCATTCCTTTAGTTTAGAATTTAAGCTTTTAATAGATCTTTATATATCCTTATATAAATTCTTTAGCTCGTCTACCTTTACTAAGGCTTTTTCTATATTAGGTCCCTCCCTAGGTTATAGAAAAGTATTTATATTCTTTCTATAATTAGTAAAGAATAGTATTAGCTTTATTATATCTAATATCTTATTATTATATACTAGTTATACTATTAGAAGTAGTAATACCTAGTTATTCTATTTCTAGTTAATGTAGTACCTAAGGTACGCTTCTATTATCTAATTTGCACGTTCTATTTATCTATCTATCTATAGATAGTATACTATCGATATTCTTAGTTTCATTCTAATTACTCCGATAAGCGTCTTCTAGTAATTAGATATAAAGAGCTTGTCTCTATCTAATATAATCGACTTTAGTATACTATAATCCCTTATTAGCCTATCTAGCAGTACGAATACTAGTTGATCTACTTTATAGGTTTCCTTGAAAGGTACTATAATAGTATACTTTGTTAGTTTATCTATAATAACTATAATTGAATTAAAGGTATCCTACGTAGCTGGATCCTTAGATAGTAGTAACTTAACTATAAAGTCTATTATAACGTCGTCCTATAGTGATTCTAGAACTAGTATAAATTATATTTGTCCATATTTAGTATATCGTATAGACTTATTCTACTAGTATTAAATATATTCTTTAATATATTATTTAACGCGCGCTCGAAGTTTTAGCGCCACGTATCCTTATCCTAGGAGTTCTACTATCTTAGTAACTCCTAGATAACCTTATAATAGGTCGTCGTGGTAATCCCTAATTACTTCTTCTATATATTATTCAGGTAGATAAGTTTTCCCCTAGTATTTAAGTAATACCGTATCCGGCTAATCCTTTCTTAGGATTATTACGAATATATTATCTTCGTAGGCCTTTACGATTCTATTAGTCGTATTAGGTCCTATTATACGAAGGGTTATAGCTAATACCTAGTATAGTACTAATAATCTATCGGCTTCTTTCTTTAGGATTAGTTATTCTATAATATCCTTTTCTTCTATATAGTCTAATCGCCTACTAAGGGCGTCTACTCGACTATTATCCTTCCCTAGGGTATAGGTTATCTTGAACTTATATTAACCTAGTAGTTCTAATTATCGGACCTATTGTCTATTTAACTCCTTTATTATTATAAAGTTAAGAAGGTTCTTATAGTCCGTAAAGATAGTTAAGTCCAAGTAGCTTTCTGCGTATACTCGCTAGTTCTAAAGTATATATACTACGGTAAGTAACTCCTTATCGTATATATTATAGTTCTATTCTACTACTAATATCTTCCTTGAATAGTAGGTAACTAGATACTATTTTTGGTCTTTTATCTAGTATAAGTATACTCCTATTACAAGATCCGATATGTCCGTTTCGATATAAGCTAGCTCGTTTATTTAAAAGGTACAGAGTACCGGTAGATCCGCGTATACCTTCTTTAGTATATTAAACGCCTTCTATTAGTCTTTTCCCTATATAAATCCGATATTCTTCTTAGTAATATCCGTTAGCGGTAGTACCTTCTTGGAGTAGCCCTCGATAAACTTCCTGTTAAAGTTGGCAAATCCTAAGAAGCTTTGTACTACTTTGACGTCCTATAGTATAGGCTATTCAGCTATAGCCTTGATCTTCTCCGGGCTTATACTAATACCTTTTATACTAACTATAAATCCTAGAAACTCTACTAATTCCCTATAGAATTCGTACTTTTCTAGTTTAAGAAGAAGTTTTACTTATAATAGGTATCCGAGGACATCCTATATATACGTAATATATTCTTTCTTATTCTTAGAATAAATTAGTATATTATCGAGGTATACTATCGCTGTTCGATCTAAGTATACTCGTATAATATTATTAATAAGTACTTAGTAGGTTACTAGTACGTTAGTAAGTCTAAACGGTATTACTAGATACTTATAATGGCTATATCTCGTTCGGAAGGCAGTTTTCTATTCTTCGCCTCCTTTTATCCGAATTAGGTTATATACGCCTCTAAGATCTAGTTTAGTAAATATCTTTGCTTTCCTAAGCTAATCCTATAGCTTGCCGATATTAGGCAAAGGATATCTATTCTTGATTATAATATCGTTTAACTTTCGATAGTCGATATATAGTCGTAAGCTTCCGTCCTTCTTTAGTGCAAAGAGGATTAGATAACCTACTAGTAATTTGGATTCTTGAATAAATCCTTTTTTGAGGTTCTCGTTAATATACCCGCGAAGTACTTTAAGTTCCTTTTCTAATAATATATAAATAGGTCTAAATATTAGTTACTTACTAGGTTCGAGTTCGATCTTATAATCCTATAGCTAATACTTAGGTAATACTTCTATATTCGTCTCTTCCTCGAATAAATACGCCTATTTACTATATTCCTAAGGGATAGAGAGTATATTAGTTCCTCCCTTAACTCTTACTTTATTATCCTACTAACCTTTACTAGTAACTATAGAGTTAGACTACCCTTTAGTACCGTCCTTATATAAAGCTAAGGTAATATATACCTCGACCGGTCTTTAGTTCGACTTCTTATCTACTATTAAATACTACTAATATATAGATATAATCCTAGTAATATTTCCGGATTAATCTATCTTGAGTACTCCTCGAGCCTAATCGATTATTAGGTTATACTTCTTTAACCAAGGTATTCCTAAAATTATATAATAGATAGCTATTCTAATAACGTTAAAGGTAATCTCCTTATAGTAGCGCTAAATTATAATAGGTAACGAAAGTATCTCTTCGTCTACCTTTCCTATTAATAGTATTAACCCGTTAGCTATCTAAAGATTATACTACTATAACTTCTTTCGAGTTAGTATTCTAGTTATTTATACTAAGTCTCACGAGATAAAGTTTCTAGTAGCTCTAGAATCTATTATCGCAACGGTCCGCTATCTATTAATAATTACCGGTATCTTTACATATATATCGTATTACGCGGAACACAGATATTATTTAGGGGTTAATATATTGATCTCTTTATAGCTACCCCTACTATAAGGGATTACTCTTTTCCCGCTTATAGGAGTAGGAACCCTACCTTTAACTTCGACTATATATACTTCTCGTAGTTATCGTATAGATAGGCGTACTATTCTATTAAATGGTATTCTCTAGCGCTTAGGTTATTATTTAATTCGTAGATAACTCTCTTTAACTATTCCTTATCGCGTCCTAGGAAGTATTAGTATATTCTTTTCGTCGCGAGGTACTATAGATATCCGTTTTCCTTATATTCGTAGTAATAGCTATATCCGTAGGGTAGTGTTCTTACTAGCCCCTTGGCTATATTCCTTAGCGTACTATACTATATATAGTAAAGCGATATATATTCTTCCTATAGTATACTCTTATGACCTCGGTGATTCCGATCTATCCGATAGTCTAGCTATATATATTCCTTAGAGCTTTCTTCTTCTTCCTTAGACGTAGTAGTTTTAGGTATTATCCTTCTTGATAGTCGTATTTCTTCCTACTTAGCTTCTAATATACTAAGGGCTTCTTTCTACTCTAGATCTATTTCGCTTTCTTCCTAATCCTATTTAGACTTTTCTTCTTAAGCCTTACTACTATCTTTAGTATTTAGGTTATTCCTATATTATTCCCTAATATACGCGTTAAACTTCCTTATAAAGTTATTATTACTATTTTCGGATTCTTTATTAAGTTCTTCTTATATTATTCTATTATACTAGGAACTAATATCTTCTTCGACTTTATCCTATACTAGTAGAATCTCCTTAGGCGTACCGTCTACATCGTCCTAGGTATATACTTTCTCTACTATATTTAGCTATAGTCGATATACTATATTTTTCGACTTATAGTCTCTAGTAAAGTAGCCCGGTTTACTATAGCTATAATACTTTAGTATTTTCTTATTACCGTTTTACTACTTCTTACCCCTAGCTAGCCCCCTAAAGGCCTATTTACCTTTCTTCTCTATAAAGTCTAGTTCTATAGGCGTATACCCGTAGGGGTCATATTCTTTATATCCTAGGTAATAGCTCCTTGATTTAGCGAAAAAGCTTAAGCGTCCTATTCTACTAACTCCTCCGTTATACCTCTTCTCTATAGTCCTTTTAAATAGCTTATCGTTAATTTTAATTACTTCTTTAATTAGTTTATTAAGGGTATTAATAATAATCCCTAACCTTATAAGCTTATCTTTAATATTATCCTTAAGACCTCTCCGGTATATAGTTATTAATATATTATCATCCTAGTTAGTCTTTACTATATATTACTAAAATTAAGTCGAGTACTCTAATACAGATTTCTTCTAGGTTATATACTAGATAGTTTATATCGCTATATTAACTTCGTTTAATAGACCGAATATACGGCAGATTTCGAGTCTAAATATAGCTATACTCTCTATCTATTATTTAATTTCGCTGTCTTCGTTATTATCTTCTATATACTTCTTTAGGAACGGATTAACCTACTTTTAGGCTCTTCTACGTAAGTAAGTAATAGTAAAGGTAGGATATTATTATATAGGTATAAGGTCTCCTTAGAACTTCAAGTAAAGTAATACCTAGGATAGCTATCCCTCGAGCTTATCTCTCTCTCTATAGTATAAGTCAGGCTAGGCTATCTTGATATATCTACTGAGTCCTTCGTTAACAGTTAGGCGTCGTTATCTACTTCCTCCTCCTGAGGAGCTTAGGGTAGGTACCCTAGGGTCTCTTAGTATAGCACTCATCCTTAAGGGTACTTAAAGTATTACGAACTACGTTGCGTGCGGTAGTCCGTTATATATAGATTAATTCTTAATAGGGATAGAGGTATAACAGAGTAAGAGGGTGAAGCAGGCTTTAAGTAATACTAAGCGGGTCTAGTATATAATCAGATAATATATATTCAGTACCTAGCCTAAGAGATCTATCGTATGTAGTAAATAATTGAATAGCAAGTTGAGTACGATGCTCCAAGTGGTACGAGCAGTACTCCGCATATATAGACATACGAAATCCATGCCAAGCATTCCTGATCGCACTGGTCGCACTGATCGCACCGCGCTCATTGCGACCACTGCGCTCATCGCTTAACATGCCAAGCCTTCTTGATCGCACTGATCGCACTGATCGCACCGCGCTTATTGCGACCACTGCGCTCATCGCTTAACATGCCAAGCCTTCAGGGTCTGTCCGAGTCGGACACCGATTCGTCGACTCGAACCATGACGGGCGCTACGCTCCTTGAGCGCATCCCTGATCATGTTTCCTGATCGTAACATCCGGCTCTTCTATATATTTCTTTAGGAACGGATTAACCTACTTTTAGGCTCTTCTACGTAGGTAGGTAATTACGAAGGTAGGGTATTATTATACAGGTATATCTGCAAATTATTTCTGCCTCGGCAAATATTAGCTTCCGCGGATAGCGCCCGGAGCTCCTAGGGGTGCCCCCGCTGCCTCAGCGCAACGCGCAATGCTCCGAGGCAGCCCGAGTAGCCAAGCTTCGGCGCCAAGCGCCTAGAAGCTTAACCCCGAAAGCCGTGATGTTCCATGATCGGCGGCAGCGCTCGGGAGCCTCACCCCCCAGCAGCGCCATGTCGCAGCCCCAACATCTACTCAGATTCGGGCTATTCAGCCAAATTTCTCGCGGGGGGGTGCGCGCCTGCAGGTTCTACAGCATATATCATCGGCGTAAATCTATGCGTATTCGGTAGACTTGCGCATTTGCGCTGATTGCGCTGACGTTTGTGGCGCTCGTTAGAGGGCTGCTAAAGCCTTAGCTTTGTTGATGTTTGGGCGCTGGACGCGCTGCTTCTGGACGCGTTATTTGGGGCGTTGCTAGGCGCGTTGCTGGACGCGTTCCTAGCGCCCGCAGCCCCAAAACTTCAACATTTCAACGCTGCGCAGTCGAATAACTCGCGCAATATAGCATCTACGGGGCCCTGATTCAGACTGATTTATCGCAGCGCAGGTGGCCTTCAAATTTGAGGCCCAACGGAATCGATTTAGGGCTGCCTCTTGCTGCCTCGTGACTGCCTCGAGGTGCCTCGGTGGCCCCTAGAGGCGCTCCTGAGCTAGCTTTCTGGCACACCCCGCTCGGTCCCAGTGCTCGTAGTCTCTTCTCCTCCTTATTCCACTCCTTTAGCGCTTTCTCAGCGTTCTTCTCAGCAAATTTCTCTACAGTGTCCTTCTTCCGCTGGTCGATAAACGTCTTGATTTATAACCCTTGCGTTGCCCTAGTTGCCTTTGGCATGATTAGCCTTACGCTCCTTCCTCTTACTTAATTCCAAAAGCTCATTGGTTGTAGCACTCTGAATAGTACGTTCAGCCATCGCAAAACAAGCAGCTTTGCTCACTTTTGGAACGACTTCTTCTAGCTTAGCCCTCTGCCGTTGCTTCGCGGAGTAATTGTTTGACTTGCAGTACATTGGCAGGTGTTATAGCAACCCTAGTCTTACCGTCCTTATTAAGTCTCGTAATGATTCCTTCTGGGGTTGTAGTAGGAGGAAATTCCACGTTATATCGCTCGGTTTGCCGTGGTGTATCTGGCGGTAGAGGGAAGTGCTTTAGCACTATTTGTGGATCGAATAGTAAGAGCCCTGTTGCTACCCAGGCTTTCTGGATATTAGTGGAGGTGATAGCGTCTTGTTTTGCTAGGCGATAAAGCTCTAGAAAATCAGTCTTGTCGATAGAATAGCAAGCACTAAGTCGAGTTGCTCGCTGGACGTGACTTTTATAAGCAATTGATAATGGTATAAATATACCAATATCCAGCGGTTGCAGTAAATGCGTTGTATGAGCAGGGAGATACAAAACAATAATTTTGTGAGCAATGCAGTACTTAACCGCAGCCGTTGAAATATGCGAAGCATGCCCATCAACGCAAAGTATACGGTATTCGCCTTTCTGACCAATTGCCGTCTCCTTCTCAAAGCACTGTTCGATCTACCAGAGATAGATCTCGTTCTCGGTCCAACCTTTCTCGCTAGTAGTAATATGAGCTTCTAGAAAAGCGTCGTTCCAAGCCTTTTAGTAGAGAACTGCCTTGAAAATAACCTAGGATCTAAGGACCTTTCCAGTCATAGAAATGCACTCCAATAGCGAGACCCACTCCCGATTACTACACTGAGTTATATATTGATATTTCTCGTGCCTAGAGATCATGACTTTAAGCTTAGCAATTACGCCTTGTATAACGCCTTTCTTATCTATGTTCCAGATATCCTTATCTTCCACCTTATATTGCGTTCTAATTCGCTGGAAAAGCTCGAACCATCCGCTAAGAATAGTAGGATCCTGAGCTAAGGCACGTTCTTTATCCAACGGTGGGATATATTAGTCTTGATATCTTTATGTCGGCTAAGGAACTTCTGCGGCCAATTCTTCCCTAAAGGCGTGTAGATAGCCTTATCTTTCAACATATCCTGAGCCATTTGGCGTACTTGCTCTACTCGTGCGGGCCAGCCCCAGGCCTGAAGACGTAGGATCCAATCGCATAGAGCTGTCTCTTCTTCGGGGGAGAGCTTTTGCCGACTCTGCTGCCGTACCGTTGCTGAAACAGCGCCAACTATTCGACCCTTTAGAGTGCTCTTAGGGACGCCGTGCTTGCGAGCAATTTCAACCACTGGGATAGTTTTATCTTCTTTCCAGCGCTTATGAGCAAGATCAAGACGCTCATCCAGCGACAGCTCGGGTGGATCGGAGGGATCGATAGGGGGAGGGTCTCGTAGGCATTTGGGATGCTTATAGGAGTCGATTAATCGAAATTTGGTTGCATATAAAATTTAGATGTATGAAATTTAGCCCTATAGGGCTGTCGGTTGAGGGGTAAACCCTTCTAAGACCCACTGATGGTGAATGATGGTTGAATGAATGGTATTCATTGGTTCTTGCCAGAAAATAGAGATTAGTTGTATAGTAATGTTGCGATTATTTTCTAACAGTCGTTAGCAAGCATTCAAAGTTCTGAGTGTTCCATCAATAATGTTACTAATATCAGATGAAGAGAGTCAAACTCTAATATTGTTCATAGATCACTTTTATTGCTGCTCAATACTAGCTCACTGTAGCCCATGCAATTCAGGCCGCCATCGGCAGCTATAGAAGTAGATGCAGAAGATTCTTGTAATAGGTTTCATCCGCCTTTAGTCTAGACAACCCTCCCATTCTCCACATGAATTTCCTCATAGCCAATAGTTCGCATCACGCTATTCATGTCCACAAGAGCTTCCTCGTCGGGCTTTGCGAATTCTGAGAAAAAATTATCCTCGACCAATTTCTTTAGGACGTCAATGTTTAGGACGACAACCTCGACGTGGCCATCAAAGTCCAAGATCTTGGCATCATCATGGATTCCTAAAGCTTGCGTACACATCTCAGGGGGGTGTGGTACTGTGTCTTGTTAGGCTAGGATGGAGAACTCGGGAAATGCAAAGACGAATCATCATCCGTGAAGAGCAGGCGGATTTAAAGGTAGACTCATACTTGGGTGTAGCGGTAAATGCCTTTTTCAGCAAGCCAACCTTTGACTAGAGTACCGTGTACATTGGACCAACGCCTACATTTTCTCGTTAACTGATAATCACCAATAACAAGAAAGGTAGCTACGAACTCGTGAAATTCCTTGCTGCTTAAAGATGGGTGACGTTTAACGTAGAGATCGAGTCTGATCATGGACTGCTTCTTCGCGCTGTTTGAAGAAATATCGTTATTTTCGGCCATGTGGACGATTTACAACTTGGCAGTGATAAAGATGGAAAGAGTGAGAAGGTATCATAGACGAAGCTGTTTAGAAGACGCGGCTGCGATAAGTATACGAGGTAGCGAGCAAAGGTAATACATTTGCAAAAGGAAATCTTCAGGAAAATCATTAGCTATTTGAAATCTGCCAAATCCGCTAAGCCAGAAATTCGCACGTCATCGTACCCGCCGCATCCGGCGCAGAACTTTGATCGATCTAAGTCGCCTAGGATTGTGTACGTTTGAATGCAGCCTGTACCTCCGTATGTGTTGTATGGTGTGTTATATGGTGCGCGATGCGCCGCGACCTCACTATGCATGCCTGTGGCGGTGTGGTTGCATTGGGAGTGGGTCTTGGTGAGTGGGAAGGAAGGGTGAGCGCGAAGCGTTGATTACCCAGCCGGGGTGTTGCATTACCACGGTGGGGTGCCGCATCACTGCTCACCCAGCTCCCTCGCTAAAGCGGCAGCCCCCAAGCGAGCTTCGACTGAGCTGGGGGCAGATTTCTGTCGCCTTCAGTTGCCAGGTTATATAGATGCATCCACAACTTGCTTATCCAGTCTGAAACGTAATGGATACTATTCTTGGAGATGCACAGCCCCGTTAGGCAGCAGCTCACCCACGCCTGAAACCTCTCTCACCCATGATCACCCAGACTCGCGCGATTTTCACCCGCGCCGCGCGACCGTAAAGCGGCGTTCACCCTACTCGTATTGCCCCCCCAACCGCCAGTCCCCCCAAACCGCCAGCCGCTAAACCTAATTAGGCAAACTATCAAATGGTATGTCGAAAATCATACTCAAACTCCTCCATTCCACCCATTGCATGCCACCGTAATGGCTATATCAACGCTCCACAGCTCTGAAGACCCTGCCGACCTTCTATCTGATCTACTAGAGCAAGAAGACCTCCAGATAGGCCCTCTGGAGCTCCCGAAAGAGCAAAGGATCCTGTTGGCTATAAACTATTATCACGAAACCATTAGAAACCACAAGCCGAATCGACTTGCCAGATCGCTACTCGGTTCCGAATCAGTCGGACTACTCTACGAGATCGAATTAAAGGAGCCAGATCAAGGAATGAAGTCAGCCAGGAGTAACAATTGCTATCACCAGCAGAAGAAGCCGTAATCGCCAGATAGATAATACAACTCGGAAAATAGGGGTGGCCACCAAGGGTCATATAATTGCGGTCTATAGCCAAGCAGATATTTCGAAAGAGAGGTTATATAAAAGACCTAGGCAATCACTAGGTTGAGAAGTTCTTCAATCGCCATCCTGATCTAAAAACGAAATTCCTTTCGCCTATGGATAAAGACAGGAACAACATCGCCAGTAACCCTGGAACGATAGCTTATTGGTTCGAGCTCTACCATACAACGAAGCAGCAGTACAAGGTGGAAGACCAGGATACGTACAATATGGATGAGAAAGGCTTCTAATGCGACCCTAGTAACACCAAGAGCATCCCGAATAACAGCAGCTATACCTTATCGAGCACACATATCAGATACATTAGCGAGGCCGGAGCAGCCAGTCCTTATGCGAGAGCTATCGCCTACTCCAGTGGCCATACAGGGAGGTCGAATTATCAGGAAGCTACGGCGACTCCTTGAATAGGCGCTATGCCTAATGAAGAAGGAGGTACAGGTCGAGGAAAGCATTGCAATCGCGTTTTCAGGCCTGATTTCGAGTTCGAATTGGAATATGATATCGCAAGCAGAGTTATATATTCGAGGATTCGGATGGATGTGCTGCACCAACCACATAAGATATGGCTTGTCTGAATAGCAGAGCCTCTTCCACTACTAGTCCACTGCCTCCGGGCCTCTTGTAGAGCTCTAAGTGGGCCACATAGCCATGCAATACAATGGAATGGAGGCATTGATAAATCATTTATTAGCGCTCCTAATTAGGCTTAGCGGCTGGCGGTTTGGGGGGGAGTGGCGGTTTGGGGGGCAATACGAGTAGGCCCGGTGGGTGAGGCCGGGGCAGATGTCTGTCACCTTGGCATTATCAATCATTTTGGCCGCAAAACACCAATTCTAACGACACTATTTACATTCCATACATCAACAATACTCACGAAGATTCACCTCATTTGCCGCAAATATGGTTCTACCAAAGTCCAAGAATGCCGTGGGGCTGGGAAATAGCCTCATGAACGATCGATTTGGTCGAGGGAAAGGTGCTGACCGAAAGAAGGTCTCCGCAGGTATTCACAGGACAGATCAGGATGGGCAGACTGTAGGTATTCATTTGACTCAAGCTTGGTCCAACCTTATTAACACTCTCCAGTATGTTACAAACGCCCCTAAAGAAGCATCATGGGTCAAAATGCGAAGTGTTACGGAGCAAGGCGCTCTCGATGAATTCCTCAGTACCGCGGAGCTGGCCGGTACGGACTTTACAGCAGAGAAAATGAACAATGTCAAGATCATACATATGGATCAAAAGAATCCATATTTGCTTTCAGCGGCAGAGGAAAGGTCAACTTTAAGGAAACAAAATGCAAACAAGAACCGTTTGACAGTGCCAAGACGGCCACCTTGGGACGAGACCACCACGCCGCAAGACCTTGATCAGAGAGAAAGAGCTAGCTTGCTGGATTGGAGAAGGGGCCTGGCTGAATTACAAGAGAATGATGACCTTCTGATGACACCCTTTGAGAGGAATCTGGAGGTCTGGAGGCAATTGTGGAGAGTTATCGAGAGGTCCGATCTGGTAGTACAAATCGTGGATGCCAGGAATCCATTACTCTTTCGGTCTGAAGATCTGGAGAAATACGTGAAAGAGGTAGATCCCAGGAAGAACAATCTACTGCTAGTGAATAAGGCCGATATGATGACATTACCACAAAGAGAAGTATGGGCAGAATACTTCGAAAAGGTCGGGATCAACTACAAATTCTTCTCGGCTTCGCTGGCGAAGGAGATGAATGAAGCAATGGATCTGGATGGAGAGCCCGCCGAGGAAGCACAACCCCTACAGGAGCAAGCCACTGAAGATATCGCCAACGGAGAAGGGGACAAGCTTGCGGAAGAGGCACACAAAATGGATGTGCAAGATGCAGAAGAGGATGAGGAGCAATGGGCAGGCGAAGAGGAGCTCGAGGAAGAACACGACCAGCGAACAAGAATATTGACAGTCGACGAACTTGAGGCCCTATTTTTGGAAAATGCACCAGAGATCGAAGACAAGGAAGGAGAACAACCACGGAAGACAACGATCGGCCTCGTGGGCTATCCTAACGTTGGAAAATCATCTACGATCAACGCTTTGATAGGTGCAAAGAAAGTCTCCGTGTCTTCGACACCAGGCAAGACCAAGCATTTCCAGACTATACATCTCGGCCCTGATGTGATACTCTGTGATTGTCCTGGACTTGTCTTTCCCAATTTCGCCACTACAAAAGCCGAGCTCGTCTGCAACGGCATCCTACCAATCGACCAGCTCCGAGAGTTTACGGGTCCAGCTGGTCTTGTGGCCCAGCGTATACCCCAGTCTTTCTTCGAAGCTCTCTACGGTGTCAAGGTTCATACGCGGCCTCTAGAAGAAGCAGGTACCGGCATTCCAACGGCCGAAGAGATACTGATTGCATATGCTGTTGCCAGAGGCTTTACAAAAACAGGCAAAGGGCAGCCCGATGAATCAAGAGCAGCTAGGTATGTGCTGAAGGACTATGTCAGCGGTAAGCTGCTTTTCTGTCATCCTCCTCCTAGTGACTCTCCCATCGACGCTCGGGAGTTCAATCGTGAACTTTACGATGTGGATCATCTGCCACAGAAACGCCGAGCCGTATTGGCAGCTCAAGCAGAAGCATCGATGACCGGCTCGGAAGACCCATCATTGATGGATGACGCAGAATCGTTACCTGCAGCTCCTTTGCAAGGAGAGAAGTCCACCCGGCTAGACAAAAGATTCTTCGGACCAGGGCAAAGCAGCGCAGGACATCTTGCTATGCCCTTCAACCACCAATACAGCGAGCAGGGCAAGAAGCAGCTGTCGGGGAGGAAGTTGACAGCAATGACAGCTTTAGAGAAGGACATTGATCCGGCCGAAATGAAGCTTGTGAATTCGAAGAAGCACTTCAAGGGTGGACGGAAGAAGAATAAGAAGGCTGGTGAAGAGCTATGAGTTACGGATTACGGCCTGGTGAATGCATAGCGTTGGCGTTGAAAAGCTTCATAGACAGTCTCTGCTATCGAAGCTCCTGCATCTGATACCCTTGATGAATAGCTTAGCAAACCATTCACTCTCATCCCATTCATCTCGCAAAGCGCCAAGCGTTGGTGACGGCTCGTCGACTGCCGAGGTTAAAGTCGAGTTGTGGGGTAGAGTGAAGTAGATTCGCAACTACGTCCGTAAGGAAAGTAAGCAATGGCAAGGACATTGCTTTCAATTATCTTTTTATTAGATCCCTTTCTCGAACCTCCGGATTAACTTCTACTGTTTGTTTGAGCAATCATGTCCAAATCCGACTTCAGCCAAAGCCTCCTGGCTAACAGCGCCAAGCCTCAAACGGCTGCCGACAAAATCCCTATTATTGCTCGAGGAGCTGTTAGTGATCGAGCGAAAGAGGCGCTCAATCTTGTAATCATCTCTTTGAAACCCCCGAAATATCATCGACAACCTACTAATAGCAAAAGCCAGGTCGAGAAATTCGTCGAAGAAGAATGTATCCCAGCAGACGTACTCTACCACTCCCAACTCGGCAAAGGCGAAAAGAGATGGGCTACATACCCCCCAGTCATGGACGAGCTGAAGGCGAAGGCGAAGAAGTTGGGCATGTGGAATTTGTTCCTACCGAAGAATCACTTCAAAGAAGGGGCAGGGTTTTCGAATCTGGAGTATGGGTTGATGGCGGAGTATATGGGGAAGAGCAGGACAGCTTCTGAGGTGAACACCTCACACACAGTGTTCACAGGCTCAATTTATGCTAAAGACCTGTGTCTAGGCTTGCAATTGTGCTGCACCAGACACCGGCAACATGGAAGTGCTGGCGAAATATGGCAATGACGCTCAGAAGAAGCAATGGCTCGTTCCGCTCTTGAATGGCGAGATCAGATCAGCGTTCTTGATGACAGAGCCGGATGTTGCGTCGAGCGATGCTACCAATATCACCCTGACTATGACAAAACAAGGCAATGATTACGTTCTCAATGGCTCGGTACGCTGCTATGCTACTACCAATCCTACGGCATCTCGAGCACTTACTGACAAACAACTACAGAAATGGTGGAGCAGCGGCGCCGGCGACCCACGATGCGCAATCTACATAGTAATGGGCAAGTCCGACCCCTCCAACCGAGATACCTACAAACAGCAATCCGTCATCCTCGTTCCAGCCGGCACCAAGGGCGTAACAGTAGAGCGTTGTCTCACCGTCTACGGCTACGACGACGCTCCCCACGGGCACGCCCAAATCAGCTTCAAGAACGTCCGCGTCCCCGCCTCAAATATGGTGCTGGGTGAGGGCCGGGGCTTCGAGATTATCCAGGGCCGCCTCGGTCCAGGACGAATCCATCACGCCATGCGCTCCATTGGTGCCGCAGAGAAAGCCCTGGAGTGGATGATTGCGAGGGTTAATGATCCGAGGAAGAAGACATTTGGTAAACAATTGAGCGAGCACGGCGTCATTCTCGAATGGATTGCGAAATCCCGCCTCGAAATCGACGCAGCGCGACTCATCGTGCTAAATGCAGCCATAAAAATAGATGACAAAGACGCCAAGAACGCCCTCAAAGAGATCGCGGAGGCGAAGATTCTGGTGCCGCAGATGGCGCTGACGGTTATTGATCGCGCGGTGCAGAGTTATGGCGGCGCGGGCGTTTGTCAGGATACGCCGCTGGCGAATATGTGGGCACAGATTCGGACGCTGAGGATTGCAGATGGGCCTGATGAGGTGCATTTGCAGCAGATGGGGCGGAATGAGAATAAGAGGGGGAAAGAGGTTAGGGAGAAGTTGGAGCGGCAGAGGGAGGCGGGGGATAGGATGGTTAGGCAGGCTGGGATCACGCCTGTGGGGAAGGCTATGTTGTAGGAAAAAGTTGATGTGATGAGGACATGCAATGCCATTGTGAATAGTTATTCGCACCCCACCGCCAAATACTTGGCACCCCTCACCCATAGAACTAGCGCACCCCATGGAACAAATTTAACCGAATTTCCAACTATTCGTCTTTCAACCACTATTACTCAACACCACCATACCTGACACCTATCGAGACGTTGAGAAAAGGATCCTCAAGGCCGTAGACGCCTATAACACGCGAAAGAACGCCAAACGGAGCGTAATTGCCAGAGAGTTTAACGTACCTTATGAGCGCCTCCGAGCGCGACTCGATGGCAAACCATCCAAATCAGCAGTACGAGGACTCCATGGGAGGAAGCTACGACCGGACCAAGAGCTTGCCCTACAGCAATACTTCATATACCTTGATCAAATGGGCTGTCAGGGCGCCTCCGCGAGATCCAGACCTCCGCGAATCAAATTCTCCGCCAGGACACAGATCCTACAAAACCGTATCCTACTGTCAGTATACATTGGGCTAAGAGGTGGATTACACGTCAGGATAAGCTCTATAAGATCAGACGAAAGCTATTAGCTGCTGCGCGAAAGAACGCACATGATTTGGTACTACTGCAGGGCCATTTCCAGCGCTATAAAGACTTGGTTACTCAGTACGGGATCCATTTAGAAGACACCTGGAACTTTGACGAGACCGGCTTTCGAATTGGGATGCTACGCGATGATTGGGTGCTCAGTATTGATCCTATTCGAAAGATCTATTCAGCGGACCCGGAGAATCGCGAGTCGTTATCCTCGCAGGAATGTATTAATGGTGTTGGGCGTGATATTCCACCAATGCTTATTATTGCCGGGCAGAGGATTCTAGCCAAATAGTTTCAAAATAACCTAGCAGACGAGCTCGCTATTACTGTTAGCGACTCAGGGAACGCTGACGATTGGATATCTTTACAGTGGATTAAGCACTTTGATATCCATTCGCGTCGCTTTCAGAAGGGCGGTTACCGACTCCTTATTTTCGATGGCTACGGATCTTATACTACAAAGGAATTCTTAGAGTACTGCGAGTAGAATAATATCATTCCGCTAGCGCTTCCGTCCTATACGACTCATATCCTCCAGCCACTTGATGTATGTGTTTTCCAACCGCTAAAGCACTGGCATACGGAGGCGGTTAACGAGGCTACGCAAATGGGAGACGAAAAGTTCAATAAGCTAGAATTCCTTAACGCATTTAACGATTTCCGGGCAAAAGCTTTTAAAAGTACTACGATTAGGTCTGCTTGGAAACAAACAGGGCTTATTCCATACAATCCAGTACTAGTACTCGATAAAGTACGAGAAGCACACCCACCTGCACCGCCGCGCCCTGTAACGCCGCCTCCCACCGAGTCCTACGAGTTCGAGCCCCTACAGCGCACTCCGCATACAATTCGCGAGCTTGCCAGAGCCGCAACTACAATTCTTATGACGCCAAACGTACCCCAGAGCCTTCTGCAGCCGCTAAGCTCATTGGTCAAAGGCGCGGTTGCTGGGGCCCGCCGAGGCGAATTAATGGAAGCACGATTCGACCAACAAATTCGGGCTGAGGAGGCTCGAAAACAACGTAAATCAGCGACTAATCAGATACTCCAAACAGGCGGTGTACTAAGCTCAAAGAATGCGCGTGCTATGACCAAGGAACGGGCAGATTTAGAGGCACAGAGAGAATTAGATCGGGAAATCGCATGGGAAAAGCGCTACACCAAGGCCCTAATAAAAGCTTTTAAGCAGACAAAAAGCCACCGGGATCTAGCTATATATAGGCGGAAAGGTATGCGTAATCGTTGGAAGGTTGTACTTAAGGAATTGGTGGAATTATAGCCTTTTGAATTAAATCATGTACATAAATTGTTCTATGGGGTGCGCTAGTTCTATGGGTGAGGGGTGCCAAGTATTTGGCGGTGGGGTGCGAATAGTGTTTTATCAAATCAAATCGTTTGGACAGTATTAGATCGCTAGGACAGCTATGAATCATATTCCTTGTTGCGTGATGGTATTTATTCGTTTGAGTGGTGGAGATATCGTCATACAGAAATTCGCGTTGCCGTCACAACCACTAGTAAACAATGCTCAAAAAAAACCGTCTCGGCGGCCCACCACCTCAATTGATCCCTCACATCATACAAGAGCCTCAATCTTCTCCAAACAGACTACCAGACATACATAGCTCCGAACATCCACATACCCTCTCCAATCCCACCCACATCTACCTCAAACCATCACACCACCCACCCCACAACCATGTCCTCCCCTACCAAACCCCTCGCCTCCCGCTCCACCAACACCTCTCCAACCAAGCCCCAACCCTCCGAAAAACCTACCTCCACAATGGTAATGGGTAATGAAGACGCCAATAAGCCAAAGAGCATGGAATACCATCGTCAGGTGCTACAGAACCGCCTAGCAGAGGAGAAGTAAGTTGATTATACGATGAGACACTAGAAGGGACAGCTTTTGGAAAGTTTTGGAGTTTGAGCAGTGCTGATGAGGTGTACATCTAGGTCAAGCCAGGTCTACATCTCGCCTTCGGATACGATTATGAGTCCTTGCACCGTGAAGTTGAATCAGTACAAGACTAAGCATTTCATGAAGTGAGTTGTATCTACGAGTCTTCTACCTAGTCTATATACTGGATGGGGATGAGGGTTGCTGATTGTTGTCGATGGTAATAGGGCGAAGCCACAATCTCTGTTTGCGAAGATCGATGCCGTCAAGAAGGCCGAAGCTAATAAATCGGAAGGAGATGGGAAGGATGAGGTGGCTTAGGCTTCCTGGTCCGAGCGAGATGAGAGAGGAGGACTGTTGTGTTCTTGCATGAGGAGACGATTCTTGATATCAGGTGTTGGAAAGTGAGAGGGCATGAATAGAGATGGGGAGCATGCATTGCTTGCGCGGTCTTTCATTAAATGGCGTGAGGAGGGAAAGGCATTTCCATTGGCTTTTATGACTGTGGATAAATTGAGCTTGCGTATGAGATTCAGGAAACCGACATGAACTTTCGAGCAACGAACGTTGACGAGGTTTCCAAATCAAAAAAAGAAAGGTACCTCCAAATAGTCGTTTTCGCCGATACACACGTCCTCATTACTTCATATCCAGTGCCCGTAGGGGCTATAGACTTCGTGTCGACCGCATCACTTGCTTTCAGGCTTCTTGCCATACACAACGTAGAGATGGAACAGAGAATGCAGCTTCGGATCCTTCAGCTCAGCCCTGACCTTAGCACAAAGCACATCCACCTCCCGCTGCGAATAACCCAACTGACGCGTAAATAGCGCGTACCAAAAAGCCTCGAGGCCTTCCTGGATCTGCAGGTAGTTCCAGGCTCCGATTTCTTTCTATGTTTTTCACAGCAGCGTCAGCACTCGTCACTGGAAAGTACGCAAACAAGACAAATAGTGGAGTCATGTGTATGGTATGACGTACGAGATGCTTATCAGCAGGCCAAGTCCCCACCGGCCAAACGAACTTCGTAGCCGTAACGTCCTCAAAGCCGGCTTTCTTCATCAGGTCTTCGAGAAGGAGGCCAGGGCTCGGTTCTATGCCACTCGCGATCGACGCTTTGAGGAACTCGCGGTTGAATTTGTAGAGGGCCTTGTCGGAGTTGAGGGAGCCGTCGGGGGAGGTCAGTTTGAGGTCGTTTTCGATGCATTCGACCATGCCGCCGGGTTTTGTGTTTCTGAGGAGGCAGGAGTATTAGTCCCGTGCGGGTTGGTGTAGAGGTGGATGGGCTTACTCGAAGCATTGGCCGAGCAGTTTGGGCCAATCTTTGATGCCGTTGCCCATAAAGCGGCAGTGGATGTAGTCGAATTTCTGGTGATAGGTCCACTGTTCTTCGACGTCGTCAACTTCGAAGCGGACGTTTGGAGGTACCCTTTATTCAATCACAATTCTGTCAGTCCCAATCTTCTGGGGTTGAATTCTTCATGCTGGTGGCTGCTAGTAGCGATATAGAAGACTTGTGGAATCAAGAGGGTGGAATTGTATGTTGAGAAAACTAGCTCAGGTGCATGACCTAGTAGACTGAGTGAGCTTTATGCAAGGGTAGGAAGCGCAGGGGCAGTAGGACAGAACCAGCAGAAATAGGACAAATTTTTAGTGGCTCGAGAGATGCACGACGGAAAGCATGCAATGCGTTCGACGGTTTACCGTGGAAGGGAAGGCACAAGGAATTAAGAGTAGACGGCTCTTTGCCGTTAGGTCCAATTTTTGACAGGCGAGTAGAAATGGACTACGTACCATCGCGGTTGAATAGGGCTCAGATCGTTTCCAAGAATCTACAATATCGAGGAAAAGTCAATGGACAGTCCACCCTCTCAAGACATCTTACGGAGAGACATTATACCTCTGCTTTGGGAAATTTGTCCCCTGTGACAAGTTACGTTCATGGTTAGCCTTTTTCTTCAATGCGTTCTACAAGATCATGCTGAAGCGCGGACTTACCCATTTCCATAGCCCAGATTCCCGTTCCAGTCCCAATATCCAATATACGTTGGGGATCCGAAGGGAGGGGGGCCAGGTTGAGCTTCCCGTGCAGGGTCACTTCTGTCAGTTTGTGCATGATGTCGAGCCTATCGCTCTCTTTCTAATGGAATGGTCAATGGCGCTCGTTGGAAATGTTACGCCTCGGTTGCTTATGGATTACCTCGTCGTTGGGCAAGACGTAGCCTGTTTGTATGCATAAGCGAGTACTCGCTCAACAGCTTCAAGTAGGCCACATACTGCCTTCTTTGTATGCATGATATCTCCGATTGTTCTCGACCTTGTAGTCCGTGACGTTTGACGCTAGCGAGGTGGTATAGCTGCCTCTGGATGTTGAATTGCTTTTCAGTACACTCCCCGGCTGACTCTAAAGTCGGGGGGCATGGACATACACTTCTTCGCCATAAGCAGAATCAGGCTCCTCGCCGTACTGGGCGAAACACCCAATCAGCATTCTTTCTCTTGGTTATAATTATTTAGGTAGGTCACGGACATTGGAAGCTTCAACATTGTCAATGGCTATTGGGGCTTGCTCTGTTGCTGTGGCCATTTTGGGAGAGCAGTGACTGGATGATGTATATAAGGGTAGCGATGGAGAAAAAGCAAGAAACAACTAAGGTCTACAAATTAGAGGTCGCTACGGTCGATATATATAATCGCAATCGTAGGATCAATAGACAATAGCCCTTGTGGCGGCTAAGCATTCGAGTGGTTCAATTGGGTTGATCCCTTTCCTTGTACGGATAAGCTGAGAGATAGTTCGACTGCTGGCGGGCATCTTCGCTATAGTCCTGCAGCTCAGCCGCTGTTGCTCAATAGAGCGCAGAGCAGCAATTGGACCGTTCAATGCATGGCGTGCCACCGCGTGTTTGGCGGCTTGGAACGGTCTCCAATCGTGGGGCGCACCTCGCGCAATTGATTCTCGGCTAGCTTGACCCCTCCACGGCTCCCGGTAGCTAGCATCTTAGCCTCGCGGTGCCAAGAATAATCCGGAATGGCCCCGCAAAAAGCAACTTCAAGGCCTACCCCACCATAATTACGCCTGAACGTCCTCAAATCGACTCAAATTACTGCCAGACTTGGTGGCAAGTTGAAGTGGACCTCATCGCTGAAACGGACTCTTTTCCACTGCTCTTTCAAGGTATAACGAGACAACATAATCTCCGCGTACTCTACGCGCTTTGCTATCATCTTATCGTCCAGACTTCTTCTAATAGCGAGTCCGCCTCTCGTACCTGCGCTGGAGTAACTTTGTATGGACGGCCGCGGACCTCGTTTTCAACCTTATTGTGGAATGTACGCGCTGAGCCCCCTTTAATAATATCGTAGCCTTGCGTCTTTGCAATGTCAAAATGCTTAAAAGCTTCTTGCTTTAGTGGGGTGTCGAAAGCAAATGGTATAGGAGGCGTAAGGGGCGTAGTTTTGACTTCTTGGTGTAGCTTTTTTGGTTGGGGCAGGCCTCGCTTATTTTGGTGACCATTCCGGATTATTCTTGGCACCGCGAGTTAGCTAGCTCACGGGGGACTTCCGGGTAGGAAAGCCTCGAGCTATGCGTGGGATACTCGCCTTGGTCTGCTGTCAAGGGAAGGTTACTAGACTCAGCGTTAAGGTCTTGGGTGGCTAGAAATGCTGGAGAACACTCCCTAAGAAGTTTCGAGCCAGGCTCTTTATGGTAATGGCACCAGAGGGTTCTGCAATATGTGACAATAGCTGTTTGAAGCTCTTGGCTATTTTGCAAATGGTAGACCAGCCGTGAACAGCGTAGGCGAGGCCAATTGATAGACAGACTAACATATATATCAACTAGTATGTCTGAAAACGTTGTGACATCCTCAGAGATCTATTTCTAAATATCCTTCTCGAGTCACTGATTATGGAGCATTAGGATCAAGGAAGCCCGCTTAACCGTTGCACAAGGCTTCCTTCACAGGTGTAATGCCACGGATATCAGAGTTGCTGACTTGTTCTCATATTGTCTGGTCAAGACAAACTTCCTTCGTAACCAAGACATACTGAAAAGCTAACCCATCCAAACAGACCGAAACATAGTCAGCAAGCTGCTTGAGAGCGATCGCAAGAGTCACGAAACGCAGGGACTTTGACAGGTATGCAAAGCACCGATAAGGACTGATCCAGTCATTGTTGAGTCACACAATTTTGGATGCGCCCGACATCTATGCAGAGCCGTTGAAAAGTCGATTAAGTGATGTCATCATATATTTAAGAGGGATGAGGGTGTATCGCGGTAGCCATTGATGGTGAAGCTCCAGAGGATTTCAAGACTCAAAAGTTGGGAGCAAACTCTGCTGGCAGACGATTTATTTGATCATCGACGATGGTGGGAGGGTTCTATGCAGGGCAGACAGCTTTGGTTTGAGGGGCTCGAGGGGGCCGGCATTTAATTCCCAAAGCGGTGAGTGCGGAATAGCGGCAGATCCAACGCCCGAGTCATGATAAGGGCGTAACGTGCAAATACGCGGATGTAGCACACCGCCAACCCTTCTAATTCATTCATATACATACTTTCAATCCTCATCCTTTTCTATTCTATGAAGTACTTCGCGTCTTTACCAGAGAGCTGACTGGTCAGCTCAACAGAATAGCTATGTTTGGGGAGTGTGGCGGTCCAGTATGGAGGAGAGATGATTTCGCAGCATGTTTCCAAAGAGAGTCAGTCTTCTCTAAACACCTGGTAGCCCTTTGCTGTAATACTGACCTCGACAAACAGCTATCTCCAAACCCTCCTACCTCTAGTTGCCTCCGCCATCTCATTGCTCTACCTCTCATTACAATGCATACAACGAACCGTCAAGTTAAAACGGAGGAAGGACTACACACAGTGGGAAGCTACACAGGCTGCTGTCAATAGTAATGTTCGGTACAGGGATGACCTAGATGCCTCGGACCAATTCCAAGATGTCGACGAAGATGACGAGAGCGCCAAATTGGCTCTACACCTCACGAAGAGCAATACACATGAATCTCTGATTGAAGTCAATCGGCCACGCGGTCAGATCTGGGTCATCGTGGTCGAGGCTCTTCTATTGCTAGCTAAATTGGGCGTCGACCTGGCAGCTCTGCTGACACACGCCTGGGGTCATAAAGGTACCGTCGCTGCTATTGCTGGGGTTGTCACTTGGGGCTACATCTTCGTCTTGGTGGCTATTAGGTTATTGTCCTCGAACGCCAAGGCTTCTCTGCTCCCCAATATTTGGTACCACACAGCGTTCCTCTACGCGGTGCAATGGATCCTGACTACTCTTCTCTTCCGCTCTGCTGTAATACATCCTCGATCACACCGGGCTCAGGATTTGATGATTGCGGACTTCAGCTTGGCTACCGTGCTTGCGCTGATCGCTATATTATCACGAAAGGGCAACAAGACTGTGTTGTTGAATTATGAAGACGACCTCGAACCTTCTCACGAGCCATTAGCCAACCTTTTCTCCATTGCAACCTTTGGATGGGTGGATGCTATTGTCTGGAAAGGGTACAAAAAGCCTCTCGAAATTCCTGATGTTTGGAATCTGGCTGCCAGAGACAAAGCAGCTGCGGTTCTCGCAGATTTCAGACAACTCAAAAAGACATCGAAGCTGGCGTGGCATTTACTAAAATACTTCAAGCGCGATCTTGTGGTCCAAGCAATATGGGCAATGGTGTCGGGTCTCTTCACTTTCGCTCCGACTCTTTTGTTAAAGGCATTCCTCGAGTACGTTGAAGACCCAAGGGGAACGCCGGTCAATGCGGCCTGGTTCTATATATTATTACTAGGATTATCGTCTTGTGTCAAGGCTATGACGGACGGTCAAGCGCTCTGGAAGGGTCGTAGGATTTGCATCCGGCTCCACTCGGTCATTGTCGGAGAAATATACGCAAAAGCGTTGAGACGGAAAGCCGCCACCGGGACAGACACGGTTCTTGGTGAAGAGAAGAAGAAAGGCGCCGAAGATAAGGAAGATCCAAAGCCCACCTCGAAGGGCAATTCGTTCCAGTTCCCTCACGTGGGAAAGAAGAAAAAGGCGGGTTCGAAAAAGAATAAGCAAGCAGGTGTGGAGCCTATCAAAGACTCAACGGATTCGCAGGTCAACGTTGGAACTATCATCAATCTGATGGCTGTCGACTCGTTCAAGGTTAGCGAGATCAGTGCGTACTTGCATTTCTTGTGGGGCAGTACTCCTGTGCAACTGGTGCTTTGTGTCGTCCTCCTTTATCGCATCCTAGGTTGGAGTGCTCTTGCAAGTATCATCATGATGATCTTGGTTATGCCACTCAACCTCTTCATCGCCAAGAAGTTCACAAAAGTCCAGAAAAAGGTCATGGCTGCGACTGACGTTCGGATTCATTCAACAAACGAGATTCTCCAAAATATTCGAATTATCAAATACTTTGCATGGGAACAGCGCTTCAATCAGATCGTTAGCGAAAAGCGGGCAGTGGAATTGCGAGCTCTTCGCAACAAGTATATACTGTGGACTTTTGCCGCCACGGTTTGGTTTGGAGTACCATTGCTTATCACGCTCTTCTCCTTCCTTCTCTACACGGTGGTGGAGAAGCGACCGCTTATACCTTCTGTGGCCTTTACCGCGCTTTCTCTGTTTGGCATACTTCGATTTCCACTAGATCAGCTTGCCGACATGATCGCTCACGTGCAGGAGTCCAAGGTGTCGGTGGATCGGGTTGAAGAGTTCTTGAACGAAGACGAAACGGAGAAGTACGACCAGCTCTCTCAGGGTAGCCTTGACGAAGCTGGAGAGCCAATCATCGGGTTTGACAAAGCGACATTGACCTGGGGAGGCAAAGATGCACGTGGACTGGACGGGCAAACTGCTTTCCGCATGATTGATATCGATCTGCGCTTCTTGGTTGGGCATCTCAACATCATTGTCGGACCCACCGGATCTGGCAAGACGTCCTTACTTATGGCGTTGCTTGGAGAGATGACACTCATCGAAGGCTCAGTGTTTCTGCCAGGTGGCCAGAGCAGAGAAGACATTCGGAAAGATCCAGAGACCGGCTTCACTGAGAGCATCGCGTACTGCGCACAGCAGGCATGGCTTGTCAATGACACCATCAAGCAGAACATCATTTTCGCTGCCCCGCTGGATGAGTCGCGTTATACAGCCGTCATCACGGCCTGTGCTTTGGGAAGAGACCTTGAGATTCTTGACCAGGGCGACTCAACGCTTGTTGGAGAAAAGGGAATTGCGCTCTCTGGAGGACAAAAGCAGCGAATTTCGCTGGCACGAGCGCTCTATTCCGATTCAAGACATGTTCTCCTGGATGATTGCCTGAGTGCCGTCGACTCCCACACTGCCAAGCACATATTCGAGCATTGCATAATGGGCCCTCTGATGCTTGGTAGAACCTGCATTCTAGTCACCCACAACATTGCCCTTTGCGTACCTTACTCACGCTATGTTGTGGCCTTGACCAATGGCAAGGTTGTAGCTCGAGGCTCTCCGGACGAGATCATGGCTTCTGGAGCTCTGGGCGACGAGCTCCTCAAATCTCGGCCAGGCTCAAGAGGTGGCACGCAGACACATTCTCGGAATGAATCAGCAAGCAATCTCGACGAAGAGGCCAAGAAAGGCATGAACGGTCAGGCACCAGAGGCTAACATGCATGCCAACGGATCAGCGAAGGAACCTGCAAGCAAGTCCAAGAACGACAATGCCAACACCAGAACCGAAACCAAAGCTACTGGTACCGTCAATATCAAGGTCATTCAGATGTATCTTGCGGCCATGGGTCCTTGGCACTATTGGGTTGTGGCCTTCATAGCATTTGGATTGCAACAGGTTGGCTCGGTCGCTGCAAATGTTTGGATCCGAACCTGGGCCAACGCCTATACGAGAAGTATTGAGCGCGTGGGGCTAAATTCGGTAGAGTCAAATTTGTCCGCCGCAAGTTACAGCTATACTTCGGGGTTCTCCTCAAGCACTTTCTCAAGCGGCACGTCATTCTGGAGTCTACCCATGGCGCCCAAGTCGTCCTCGTCAATTAACACCATGGCATCAACGGACGAAAAGGTGGATGCTTGGTACTATCTGATTATCTACGCATGGCTCGGGCTATTCTACATCGTTATCTCTCTTACAAGAGAGGGCTACATCTTTTGGGGATCTTTGAGAGCATCCTCAAAACTTCACAGACGCTTGCTGGACTCCGTCACTCGCGCAAAACTCCAATTCTTCGACACCACACCACTGGGCCAGCTCATGAACAGGTTCTCCAAGGATATCGAGTCTATAGATCAGGACGTAGCTCCCGTTGCCGTCGGCGTGCTCGGCTGCTTATTTTCGCTGATCACCATCGTTGTACTCATATCAGTCATCACCCCTGGCTTCTTGATCGCGGCCTTCTTCATCAGTATAATCTATTTTGCGATTGGATCATTCTATATTAGATCCTCTCGAGACCTGAAGCGCCTTGAATCGGTTCAACGAAGTCCCATCTACCAACAGTTTGGAGAGACTTTGAGCGGCATAGTCACTATCCGAGCTTACGGCGATGAAAAGCGCTTCGTTCGAGACAATCAGAACCGCCTCGATACTCACCATCGACCGTTCATCTATCTGTGGGCTGCAAATCGTTGGCTCGCTTTGCGCGTAGACTTCACTGGTGCTCTGGTCTCTTTCTTCGCCGGCACATTCGTGATCTTGAGCATGGGTACCATCGATGCTGGTTCCGCGGGCTTGTCCTTGACATACGCTGTCATGTTTACGGAGAACGTCCTCTGGCTGGTTCGCCTCTACGCAATCAACGAACAAAACATGAACTCGGTAGAGCGAGTCAAAGAGTACATTGAGGTGGAGCAGGAAGCGAAGGCTATCATCGACGACGCTCGCCCAGCCGGAAATTGGCCTAGCCAAGGAGCCATCCAGTTCATAAACTACACTACACGCTATCGCTCCGATCTTGAACCCGTGCTGAAGGATCTCACCTTCAGTATTCAGCCCGGTGAGAGGGTTGGTATCGTGGGTAGGACTGGTGCTGGCAAAAGCTCACTTGCACTCGCATTATTCCGTGGACTGGAGGCCGAGGAGGGCAAGATTGTAATCGATGATGTCGACATTGGCCTCATCGGTCTGCAAGACTTGAGAGGAGCCATCACTATCGTCCCACAGGATCCTACGCTCTTCACCGGCACCGTGCGCAGCAATCTCGACCCTTTCGACCTTTTCACAGATGAGGCAATCTTCGCCACGTTGCGCCGAGTCCAGCTGATTGGAGCTCCAACCTCCGCTGCTGAATCCTCCTCTGCAACCCCCGTCGTACCCAATATACTCACTCCACCCGAATCGCCACAATCCTCGAAAGATAGCTCAAAGGACGACTCATCAGAAGACGACGACACGCACCTTGCCAGAAAAATGACAAACACCCGAGAGAATGCCAATGTCTTCACAAACCTCTCCTCGCCAATCGCCGAATCCGGCTCCAACCTCTCCCAAGGCCAGCGCCAACTTCTCTGCCTTGCTCGCGCTCTTCTGAAAGCGCCGCCCGTCCTGCTAATGGACGAGGCAACCGCATCCATCGACTACGCTACTGATGGCAAGATCCAGGACACTTTGAGAGAAGTAAAGGAGAGCACAATCATTACTATAGCGCATCGCCTGCAAACGATCATCGACTATGACAAAGTGCTCGTGCTCGACAAAGGGAAGGTGATTGAGTACGACACGCCTTGGGAACTGATATCGAGAGAAGGGGGGATTTTCCGGGGCATGTGTGAGACGAGTGGCGATTTGGACACGTTGATGGAGGGGGCAAAGAAGGCTGCCGACAAGAAAAAGTTGGTCGATGTCTGATAATGGCATTTTCAATTCGTTGTACATACATTGGGTCCTTTTTCTTTTGTTCGCTCGATGGTTCATTGGACATTATCCTTTTAAAGCATAGCGGCGGTGTTCCGGGCGTTACCTATTGTGCATAGACAGATGTCAAAATATGTACGTAGTAATCATAATTTCCTAATCCTTCCACCTTCTCATACATCGCTTGTTCGTAGCTCTGCATAGATCGGCCAAGCTGCGGAAATGAACAATGTCGCTCTATACGCAGCGCATCCTCGATCCATCCAACATAAAATGCCTAACGAGCTATTTAAACACGCGTTATATTCAAAACATTCAGATGTTCTTGTGTTGATGAAGCTATGAAAAGCAACATGATGCTTTCACTATTCCTCGTTTCTATCTCCACACACATCACATTCTCGACGGCCGTCCCACCCCCAATAGTACTCCCACTAGTCCAACACATACAGCCCGCCAACGCCTCGCAAGCCCCGACCCCAAGCACCACGCCTCCACAGCTCAACGCCTGGCCACCTCCACCAATCCGCTACCTCGTCTAGAGCTCCAGCTACCTGATAATAATCTCCTACGAGCCCATACCAACCGTGGACCCTATCCCCATCCTCTCATCCATCGAAATTCTCAAAGAAAAACACGACGGTGACGGAGGTCCCCTCGATCCTGTTTTTTAAATTCGGGGGCCGAAAAGATGATGTGTTGTTTTTATTTGAGCTACAGCCTCCACATAGGATTACACGCGCGCTTGGGAGTAAGATCCTCGACGGGCTGAGGGACATGCTGTTGGAGTATGGATTGGCGGATTGGGAGGTTGTGGAGTTTGAGCAGAGGGGGGTTGTGGTTGGGAGGATGGATTTTGAGATTCTGGGAGAGGGAGGTGGGTGATATTTTGGGGCGCAGAGGCTTCGCGTTGTGGATAGCCGTGTGAGCTTTGTGGTTGTAAGAATATTCTAGGATGTAAATTTTTCAGCGGTTTGCGACTGGGTGAGAACTGTATCTTAGTGAAATGATAGGCTGCCGGCTTCTTGGGAGTGTTCAGTCGGGGTCGAACATCTAGAGCTGCAGTGGTGAAGCGGTAAGGCTTGCCTGTGAAGGCCTGAATATAGCCATTAGCTACCGACAACATCGCTGTTCGCTAGCTCCCTGGTTCAGAAAAGAACGTCATATTAAAACTGAAATTCGACGAATGCCCAAGCCCAAAACTCGACTTCAGAATCTCTCTAGCCGTATACGTCCTCGTAAGCTCCCACGCTGCTCCCATGACGCGGATAACTTCCTCTCTAGTCATGACGCCGAAACGGCCGCAGCTGAACTCGACGGTGAGAATGCCGCTGGTGCGTATGTACGGTGCTTCGATGAGACCCCATGGACTCCCTTCTAGAGAGATGGACTGGACTACGATATCGATGTGAGATAGGATTTCGGTTTTCTGGGAAGAGGGGGCGCGCGTGCCGAGGAGGGTGATCACGAGATAGCTGTTGTCGCCGAGGAAGCGGGTTATGGGGCAGGGGGGCCAATCGGACTCATCGTTTGCTGTCCCATTTGAGGGAATGAATGGCGTGATTGACTTAGTCCCCGGTAGAGCGAGGTGATTTGTCTCGTTGAGAGGAGGCGAATGCAATGCTGAACTATTGGACGGCAGTTTTAGGACTGGGGATGTAAAGGGTACAGTGAGGGTAAATGACGATGATACGAGTGCGGATAGCAAGAGAATCAACAGAATCATTCTGACGATGATTGAAGACGCTATTAAATATCGTGAAGGATAGAATATGGTAAGTTGTAAGGGAAGCACGTGGGTAAATAAAGGAAGTGCGCGTATAGACGAAACATTTAAGCGATCTAAAGATAATTCTTGTACAGCTTCACCCACTAGATTCTGCCATTATGCAGATGCGATCTGGTCATGCATGATCGAGGCATGAGCTCTGGGCTATTTAGGAGGTGCATTGAACGCTTGACAAGAGAGAAACGCGAACTTTGACTCATGAAGGCAAGAATAGTACACGAAAAGACTCAGAATATCTCACTTTAGAAAGAAGCGACGAAGCAAGGCCACCACTACCTGTTTCCGAAATAGAAATACAAGCTCGGAGTCAAAAATATATGGTGGTCACAACCTTTAAACCAATGAGAACGAAGCTGGATACTGCTTGCTCTTTGTCAAGTCACAATTATCGGCTGTTTGTGGAATTTCTGGACTTGATGATTGAAGATCCCGTTGATGCGCACGAGAACAGCACAGAAGTACTAAGGTAGAACGGTGGTGGTAGAGCCCCCATAATTGAGCTGGCTTCCCTTGATCGGCAACTTTTGCCGAGATACGCGCGTATTCTTACCCATGATGGAACAGATAGAACTTCTGTCAACATCAGAGCTTTAAAGCAATCGCACCAGCTTAACGAGTTTCCAATAGTCGGCTAGACTCTGCTTATGCAGTAAATATGAAGGGGAGATGCGCAGAATACGCGGGCATGCTTCAAAAGCAGCGGCGTTGTTCCTACTCGCCCTCACAGCAGGTGCCGAGGTGACTACGAAGGCTATTGGAGGAACCTCATCGTCGTCGACTGGACCAGCGACGTGCCCTTCTCGAAGCATCAACTACATCACCCACAGTCTGCCACAGCAATGCCTTTCGACGAGCTGGGCAAGCAAGCCGAAGCCCCAAACGACATCTACGGATCATGCATCAAATGACTCCGGTACCCGGTCTGAAGCAACTAGGAATGCTACTATAGCAAGTCCCACCTTGCAGGATGCCCTTTCGAATTCTACAACTTCTTCCAGCCTGAGCGCAATAATCGACTCGAAAGAAGCTAGCTCTAATCCTTCGACGTCAACTACCACAATACAGCCGCAAGCTACACTGGACGCAGAACAAGAGGCGGAGGCCGATTCGCCGCTGGACAATGCCAATTTCCTATCTTTTGAAGAATGGAAGAGACAGAATCTAGCGAAAGTAGGGCAATCGGCGGAGAATTTGGGAGCCCGGGCAGGGAATGCTGGGAATGAACCTAGGCGGAGACCAGGCAGTATTACCAATGCGCTGGACTCGTTGGGGGAAGATACAGAGATTGAGATAGAATTCGGAGGTTTCGTGAACCCTGACACTTCAGCACCTACCGTCTCAGCGGCGAGCCCGAATACTGAGAGCGACAGGTCGGAACATGGCGAGGCAAAAACATTCGAGGAACCGTCAGGTGCTCGTCGAAGGAGCAAGGATGCCGGAAAAACTTGCAAGGAGCGCTCTAATTACGCGTCCTTCGACTGCGCTGCTACAGTGCTGAAGACGAATCCTGAATGCAAAGGGTCTAATGCAGTGCTGGTAGAGAATAAGGACAGCTACATGCTCAACATCTGCTCGGCTAAGAACAAATTCTTCATCGTGGAGCTTTGTGACGACATCTTGATTGATACTGTTGTACTAGCAAATTTCGAGTTCTTCAGCTCAATGTTCCGGACATTTCGTGTAAGTGTTTCGGATCGATATCCTGTGAAGCTCGATAAATGGAAGGAACTTGGCACATTCGAGGCGCGGAATAGTCGAGAAGTGCAGGCTTTCCTGGTCGAGAATCCATTGATATGGGCAAGATATCTGCGAATTGAGTTTCTGACTCACTTTGGCAACGAGTATTACTGTCCTGTAAGCCTAGTAAGGGTTCATGGTACTACAATGATGGAAGAGTTCAATCACGATCTGAAACGATCGGGAACAGAAGAAGAATCCGAGAATGAGGCTGGGGAAAGAGAAGAGGGAGAAGGCATAGACGCCGTGCCCGATGTGATCAGTGCTGAAGCTTTGAAAGAGCAAGCAGCAATGACTTCGAAAGCCGCTGAAGAAGCCCTAATGCAGGCTTCCACTTCCACGACGACTACAATGGCTGAGATCCCATCGAATACGTCTTCTAGCGTAAAGGGGGCTACAACATCACCAGATCCTAAGCATGCAATACCAGATAGCTTCTCGTACTATAACCCATCGCTTGCTAAAAGCATGGCAGAGCTGCTCCCTTCTTTAGACGACCACAGCACTGTTTGTGTACCAGATGATAAGCCTACAGATATTGCACCCGCGCCACCAGTTTCCTCAAAAATAAATAAGTCTAGCACAGTCTCAGAGGCGGCAGAAACATCAGCAGCTCCTAATACCAATCGAACATCATCAGTTCAGACGGCTGAAGCTACGAGCGCAAATGCTACGAGGCTGCAGGCGCATTCGGCAGTGCTTTCGGCTGTCTCGAATACAATCTCATCTCTGAACGCATCCGAGCCAGCGAGGCCTGCCAATCAGACATCCGCGATCAAAACGCAAACATCGTCGACGCAACCTCCTAATGCGAACCCTACTACACAAGAATCATTCTTTAAATCCGTCCATAAACGTCTCCAACTCCTAGAATCCAACACAACCCTCTCCCTCCAGTACATCGAAGAGCAATCCCGCATCCTCCGTGACGCCTTCTCCAAAGTCGAGAAACGCCAACTAGCCAAAACGACCAACTTCCTCGAAACCCTAAACACCACAGTCCTCACGGAACTCCGCGACTTCCGCACCCAGTACGATCAAATCTGGCAATCCACCGTTCTCGAACTCTCCTCTCAACGAGAACAATCCCAACACGAAGTTTTTGCGCTCAGCGCCCGCTTAAGCCTCCTGGCAGATGAAATAGTCTTCCAGAAACGCATAGCTATCCTCCAATTCGTACTCATCCTCCTCTGCCTAGGCCTCGTCATCTTCTCCCGCCACGGCTCCTCCCCTAATACCTACCTCGAGCTCCCGCCAGTGCTGCAAAACGCCATCAACAGATCCTCCGCAAATATATCGCGCTACGCTCCACACTTCGAAACACCGCCCGCTAGTCCATCTTCCACGCGTCCGTCATCCAGATACGGGCTTTTCAAGAGTTTCAAACATCGCCGGAGTCCCTCGGACGGGTCCCAAAGGAGTGGGGCTCACGATGGCGAGAAGAGCCCAAGCATTCAATACTCGCCTCCGACACCTACGTCACAAGACTCACCAGGAAGTCGCCATGAGAAGACTGATGAGGAATCGAGTGAGGGGCCTTTGGAGGCAGAGGAGGGCGCTGTGAGGCAGACGAAAAGCAGTCCGGCTACGCCAAGTGGGAAGAGAGAGGAGCAGGGGGAGTATATTACTGGGGCTATGCTGGGTCCTAACTCCTTTAAGGAGAATCAAGTCCACTATGGCAATGACGATGATGTAAGATGAGTGAGCGGATCATGTAAAATAATTCAGGCGAAGGCGTCACGGGGGCTTTGCATAGCAATATTCTGTTTAGCTTTTGAGGACAAGGTACAACCATTACACAGTGATCCTGAAAGTAAAATTTGACTACCATGGAAGAGATTTCCTTGTGGGCTCAGTGCCCAAATTGTTCCCCAAGCAGACTCGACCCCTAATCGACCCCCGGGTGGCTGGCGCTCTACGCCTTCACTGCAACCCAGTCGTCCGATTGATGCTCGACACCGGGGACAAGGGGCTTAAAGGTGACGACTTTGTTGCCGCTACGAACGAAGTTACCTCGCCAGTCCCAGTTGATGACGCCACTGTCGCCCATGTTGACTAACATCCCTTCCTCAAAAACGACGACCTTGTAGGGTACAGTCCTAGCTCTGGAAGTCTCATGATACTTGACCAGGAATTCATCCACCACGCCACTGGGAGCAAAGTGGTATTCCAGGTCGTTGTTTATGACGAGGACATTGTGCTTGCTTCGATGGCGATGAAGGTACATGTGATCCGCCATTCGACCGGTCCAATACCCACGACCAATAGCTTGGTCGTCGGAAGGATTCAACGAAAAAGTAAAGAGGCTTGTGTGGTTGGCGTCATTGTGGGAGTTCTCAGCGTGCGGTGACATGTTGTCTTTCATAGGTCTGATCTCCGAGAAGTGGGCTTTTCGCCAGCGAAGTATAATTGAAATGAGGCCACCAATTAGTATCAGAGGTAAGAACATGGTGACTAACCACATTTTGAACGGCTCTGTCATATGATTCCGGGACGAGGTAACGAGTTGCAGGCATGCTGGGAAGCAGAGGAAGAGAAGGCATACTAAATAGCACAAACGCATCGATGGCCTGAGATCCTAGAGACAAATCTCACTCTTCGGCAATGATCCAATCAAATCCCGGCAAATAATGAAGTCTCCCATGGCTTTTGTGATCTACGCGAGGACACACTGCTTGGCTGCAATCTCGCAGGCCAAAGGGGGCGTCAGCCTCATGCATCACTGAAGGACAACGTGGCACTCCAGATGAATAACGAAATTGCCTGATTCCAGATAATGCTATCTGGCGATTACAGTAGCCATTCTCTGCCATCCCAGTGCAAAGTCGATGCCTGATGCTGCACATTTGAAAGATTGACGGCCTCCAATCAGTCTCTGTTTCCAGGCGTTCTCATCATGGATCCGGCCTCTGCTCCAGTTGCGTCCGTTGGCTTTGCCGGCAGCATTGCAACTCTTGCTGCAACGGTCGTTAACAGTTACAGATTCCTGAGCAACATCTACGTTTCTTTCAAAGACGCACCGGAAGATATTCATCGCCTGCTTCGCAAGCTGCAGAAACTTGAGAATATCATCTCAGAAATAAGAAAGACCGGCGACAATATTGACCAAGATGCCGCCCTTGACGGCTCCTACCAAACCTGGGCAGAGGACCTTTCGGAAATGGAGAACGATCTGAACACATTCAAGCATAAGGTTTCAAAGGTTGAAGCAATCGTCAGCACCAAAGCTTTTTCCCGGAAAGGGGCATCCAGCAGGGTGCGAAAATTTGTCTCAAAGGATGAGATCACCAAATATGAAGGCATCCTTTCAAACCACGTTGAGACATTTAGTTTGATCTTATCTCTTTTGTCTAAGTGCGAACAGCAAGCGCGAACGCCAGAATCTCTTCGGACTGACGATGCTCTAGTGCCCGAGTGCAGGCCATTTTCTCGCAACTGAGAGTGAGTTCTCAGCATATCGACCGGCTCGTTTCCAGTGGCTCGAGCTTTCAGCGGCATGTGTGTAGAAGCTTGCACCATCTGAAGAACAGCGATCGTCGAGCTTCGAAACCCCCTCTCAGCGTGAACATAGAAGATTTGGAATGCCTGGGCGTGGATCTGACAAACAAAGAACAACAACGCACTGTCCGGTTGTTGAAGCAGCTACCTGGTGGTCAGTTCGAGATCAGTCCTCGGATGTCGCATTGGAGCTCCGAGGCTTATACAACGAGCCCGCATGCCTCGTTGTGCTATCCTGTGTGTCGGAACTATTCCGCACTCCGCAAACTTGCTGAGTCACGTGATCCGTGCTTGGCGCCCCTTTCTAGATAAAACACCATAGCTCCAATCCATAGAAGAATCAATCCCCATTTTTACCTACCCATAGAAGCAGCCTGTATACAGGCTACTCAGGGCGGGTAATAGGGGATCATACAAGCTAACTATCGGCATAACCCTGCTATAGGTTATACCGACACTGTGCAAGCAGAGTCAAACTTCACAAAGCTACAAAGCCGCCTTGAGCATGGAGCCGAACACACAGTTCGCCACCTGCCAGAGCCTCTGGCTCAAATAAACATAAAACCCCATCAAATAGTCTCATGGAGGTGTTCTAGTGTTCATCTTCCAATAGGCATCCTTTCGGTTGGGCAGAAAGCGGAAGTTGATACCCAGCCTTATCGTGCCTCATCCCGTTCGAAGAGGTCCTATGCCATTCAAGTGGTTTTCTTTCCGGTCTCGTGGATAACTAGCAGAGTGTTACAACTCTCTCTCGAATTCACGTTACTACAAGGAACGAGAGTCAGATTTTCCGGATTCAATATCAAGTAATGTTGCTATAACACCAGTGCACCTCTGGCTGAAAGCATAAGAAAGGGAGACATTGCTTCTCTGAAGCGAATGATTTCAGAGGGAGAAGCGAACGCGACGCATATTCTAGCACCATTGGGCAATTCATTTCTACATGTGCGTGAGTAGCTCGGACGGAGAAGAACAGCTGGCTGATCTTTGTGAAGGAAGCTGTGTTCTATCATATGACTGCCGGACCCGATGCACTTGAACTTTGCGAGTTTTTGCTCCAGTATGGGGCCGATCCGAGCCTATACAATGGCAGCAGGAAGCATGTCACATGTCAAATGTGAAGATAGGTACTAGGTCTCTAACACCAGACAGTGCAACTCTATTGGCTTGTTGTTATGTCATGAGCGATTCGCGTGACTTAGAGATGAGGTCTCAGTCTATTGCAACGTTGCTCGTTCGTGCGGGCACAGATCTTACCTTATGCAACAAGGAGGGTTCGTCGGCATGTACTCTGGCTCTCCAAGCACGAGGCGGACGTCAATATCTCCAAGATTTGGCCTGTCAGTACATCGATTTCTTTACGTTGCAAGAGACGGCCTGTGTAGACAGCTGGCTTATGGCTGCCCTGGCCTGAGCGATTCCAACATTCCAGAAGAGTGTGCAACAACAATTCAAGGACTGTCGTACACCGACAGAGATATCTTCTTCGACACGACAAATCCAAGAGAACGTGCCACAATTTGATACCGCGCTACAAATTGAACAAGTCAAGCAAGCATTGCCCCACGTTTGTGTGAGCTTCATGAGAAGCTTGTGCGCAAGGGCGGACGTTTAGATGATAGAGCCGTTCCTCGATTGCGGCATCAACCTTGACGAGATCGTAGACAAGAACCTGGAGACATATATTCGAATAGCCGCTCAGTATGGTAATCTTGATATCATTGAAGCATTACTGAGCGCCGGTGCCACTGCCTCCTTTTATACTCGAGACGTCCCATATGATCGAGGCTATATGAGCAGAGAAATTTACCGACTCGGCTGATCAGCCATCCGACATTCGAAGGCTCAAACGCTGTATTCATTGCCATGTGGGCACTACAGTATCCTTTCGTTCTTAGATCATTGCTTGATGCTGGATGGGGTCGGCGCGATAACACACCTCCGGGTTCATGGGACATGAAGATGAGAGGTTCAGAAGTGGCGTTTGCGGTGAGATCAGACTGTCCTGAGCTTCCACTGCTTCTAGAACATGGCCTTGGCCTCGAATGTGAGGATAGTATAGGCTACAACGCCTTACTCCACGCGATTGAGAAAGTAAACGGGCGCATTCACTTCGTCAGAGTCCTTATCAATGCGGGTGCAGATGTGAGAAGAACCGCCAGCGGTAATACTCCACTTGAACTTGCCGCAAAGAGCCTCCGATCTACACATCCACGGCTACCGAAATATCAGTGGAGTTACACCTATGGAGACGTCCAGCCTGTTTCGAGTCAGAGAGATCAAGAAATTTACTGGCTCGTGAAGGAAGCCGTGCGCGTTCAAAGATGCAAATCCCGCAATAGCTGGCTGAAATTTCACATAAAGACTCATCTAACTTTGCAAAAGCTGCCAGGCCTTCGGCGCTAAGTACACAGGCCTAGACGCAATTCTGACTATGGTTGGACTTGGGTTCATGCTGATCTTGTATGCAACTATCGCTATCCTTGACAGCATATCGACCGCTGTATTGTTGGGTTATGCCAGGCGTCTGTGGTTGGTTTCAGCAATGTTTTTCATGATGTGGGCGCTTTATAGGATGTCATGATTCTATTGTAGCAATTTCATAGTGAACGTGTCATCAAAGCTAAGAACAGCTAGCGAGGTAGAAGATGCCAAACCCAACGAAAAATTCCCACTCTTTCTCGTAATGTAGAACGTGTTCCACGGATGGCAGATAGGTAGCACTGCTTAGCAAGCTATTATCGCCTCTGTTTTTATTCGTCCTCCCCATCGTCCTCATTATCAAGAAGTAATCACAGGTGGTCCCGGATTAGCAGTCTCAACAAGACTAACACTATTTATAAAAAGATGCGCATCCTCCCTTTGCGCAGCCACAGCGATCTGCATTAAAGCGCTACCATCGTCATTAAGCGGTATTCCCGCTACCAACACCGAGACCGTTCTCTGCCCATTGAAGCCCTGAGAGTTAGAAGTCGTCACAGGAAGGGCAAAAGAATCAACAACATCACCATTGAAGCTTGTGGAGATAGTGGTAGGGAACGAGCCGGAATTCTGGATGGATGCGTAGGTGAGCTGGTAGGTGGCGTAGGGGTCGAGGGTTACGGTTCGGCCGATGTTGGTCCCGGAGCCCATTTGGGCGATGAGTTCGCTGGGAGCCGATGGGTTAGTTTGAGTTGTTGTAGTAATGGGTAAGTGGGGAGAAGGGAAGGGAGACATACATATAGTCTACACTAGGACATGTTGACATTATAGCAGAACAGGTTAGAGGGTAGCCGTATCTCGGTTTGGGATAGCCTGAATAGTCGCCTGCAAGAGTCCAGCCTTGGACGGTCGTATCGCCGTTTGTGATACCTACAAAGTTGGGATTTACAATAATGTTGGGGCCTGGGCTAGCAGGGGCGGAGGTGGGCGTTGTAGACGTTGTAGAAGCTGTGTCAGGCGAGGACGAAGACGAGGACGAGGTAGGTGTGTCACTCGAAGTGGTGGCCACGGTTGAAGGTACGATGTTACTTGATACAACGCTACTGGAGGTCGTACTGCCGGCCTGAGTGCTGCTTACAGTGGCCCTGGTTGTCAAGATACTGCTCGAGCCTTGGGGAATGCTGCTTGAAGTTTGGGTAGATACCAGGCTAGTCGCAGGGGAAGAGCTGGTGGCTGAAGAGCTTTTACTCGACGTAGAGGAGCTTTGGCTAGATGTCTTGCTCGTGGAGAAGAAGTGGCACGTACTGATGTTGAACTTGATTTCATCGTCCTGGATGTGTAACGGTCAAAACCCTGAGCTTGAGCGTTCGGGGAAGGGGGCCTGGGGGTACGAAGGGGGAGGAAAAGTGATTTACTCACGATGTTGAGGTGGCAGTTTTGGGCATGGTAACGCTTGGTGTGAATCTACCGATGACGGAGCTGCATAGTTCAGCTGCGTAAAAACATTGCTGTAGATAGAGCACGAAGCAGCGTGAGATTGATATTGGACCGCGTTGATAGATGTCTGTATTGAAGGGCAAAAAGTGGTAGGCGTAAGGTCAAAGATGTTGAGGGATACCAAACAGGATGAATGGTTCCATGAGTTTGAGTTTTTCTTTGCAGGTACCACTGCACCAGATGCTACAGCGGCGAAGGCAGCAGAGAACAGAAGGCGGTCGGAAAAGTGCATTTTGTATTACGAGGAATAAGACCGAAGATTCAGCTTGATGCAGGATGACTGGGACCACATCCGTACTTATATTCCTATGAAATTGCGTGAGCCTTTCTTACAGCGAGTACGAATCACCACATTCGCTAGAACTGGCCTTAAACAGAGTTTACAGTTCTTACCGCCTGAATGCATCGCGGTTGGGATCCATGTTCAGCTGCCATGTGTTTTCGAGGCTTGAATCCACGCGCTTTTGACGGCGGTCTGGATCCCTTGGCGCGTAGTAACTGCTTGGCTAAAGCAACACATGGTTGACCGCGAGATGAGATTTCCGCTGAAGAGGGTAACGGTATATAAACGTGGAGTCATGTTATTGACGGTTCAAGGTGTCCCTTTCATCGTCTTCTGGGCATGGATTTCCAAGAGATCTAGATCTTGAAAGCCTATATGCAGCAACGACCTGGTCGCTTCGGGTTGTCGAGAGCTGTGAGACACGTTGCTCACCCGTGTAGGGTGCGGCGACAGAAAGTTTAGAGAGCTTGCTTTGAGCCAATCCTAGCCGCTACATTTGTATTGTTAATATCGCTTCACATCGCCGGGCAGACATTTGGCTTGGCATGAACAAAACAAGAATTATGGGCAGGTTTGGTCCAAAAGGGGTTGCCCCGAGTCAACTCTCAGGAACCACGGAAAAGCATCCGTTACACCGCATGAGATCTTTGCACTCTGATGACCGCTTGCAGCATGAAAGGTGGCATGATATCAAACGAGGTCGAATGATCTTATGCCGACTCCTCTATGCTTCAAAAGTTCTGACGTCAACATCAAGGGTTCTTCTCGTTCTTCCAGCAAGTATTCCCTGCCATCTATCACCACAGAGCTCATGGGTAACGAGATCGGTTGTACTCTAGGATCTCTGTAATGAATATCTCCTGTCTCATCGTTGCGAAAAGCTGGCTCGTAGGAGCCGGAGCCGGAATTATCGTCGAAAAGGAGAATAGCCTGCCACTCCGAAGGCAGTGAGCCCAGCAAAGCCTCGCTGTTCATTAAACCTTGCACATAGCACTCTCCAACGACTTGATATCGGTTGCCTCCTTTTGGCCGTAATATTAAAGGTGTCTTAGAGCCTAGAAGTATGCAGACGTGATCGCCTTGCCTAGCTGCTGGAGGCGCGAGACCTATGAACCCTTCTTCCGTCGTGAAGAGCGATCTCCCTGAGCAGAAATAGGTTACGAGACCGAGATATTGTTTGACAACCTTGCTACTACCCGGGGACGCTTCCCCTGCTTCTTGGGGTCCGAGAATGCTGGATAGAACAGTTGCCCCAAGCTGAGTAGGTAAGGATTATTCCGCGAAGCAAGAGCAGCAGAGAGTTTGGCAGTAAGCCTCAAACATGCTACAGCCGCCTGAATACAAGCCAAACATTAATTCTGGGAAGAATAGCTGAGTGACTTTTCGTATTGCTGATTCTATCTCAGTCCGCTTTGTAAACTTGATCCTCTCGACACGCTAGACGGTTGCCGTATGAGTACCGGTAACCGTCAAGATCCCTTCTCCAAGGTAAAAGATTTCGGCATTGGGATTACCACTGGGCTGTTCACCCCATAGGGGCTCTAGAGAAAGAAAATCTTGGGAAGACCAGTTAGGTACCTATAATGGGATGTCTACTGGAGTGACTACCTCCGGTAGCTGCTCTTGCATTACGCCATAGGTCAACATTTCGATCGAGTTCGAATGATCGATGATTCGAAGTATAGCCTCTTGATAAATCTGGCCTACTGTCTTCGTATAGTCAGGCTTTATACCGACACTGCCGTCGTCCCGGTCAAGTAGATTCGGCACCGCATAGACCGGATCTCTAGGATCTGAGCATTTGCCAAACCCCGTGTCCTGGCTGAATTGTCCCAAAGACATATAGCAACAGTCTCCGCACATCGAAAAGAGCATTTGAATCCGAAAATGGAACCTAGGGCCATCATCTTCGGAAGGAAGTTTTGTAAAAGTGGCGTTCATACAGTAAATGGTTTTAGCAAAAGAACGCTAAAGGATGGTGTTGAACCCGCACATCAAGATGGCATCGTCGTTAGCTAAGCGTATTTCTTGCTGGACCCAAAGCCTTTCAAACCATGGGCGCATCACCAGGGAGGAGAGTGCGGAGAAATCCTGCTCACTGAAAGGAAGCGGCTTAGTCTTATTCGCCTAGTCAATGGCATCCCGCGATAATGGCTCTATGCCGCCCGACGCCTAATGGACCTTAACTTGGGAGCTTATCTTGTCCAGCAGCCGAAGTGCGTAGGCGCTGGTCGAATCCTCAGGGCCAAGCCAAACCACGACGCGGTCTGCCAAGGTGTAAATGTCACCCATTCTTTCTACCTGACGACCGCGTTCTTCCATGTCTTGTTGTTTAACGCAGAAAGCATCGATCCAGAAAAATCGTAGCTATCCGTGTATCGTAGATATGGCAAAGCCTCGCGCAGATTTTGGGTCACAATGAGGGTATTGTCCCCGATACTTCCAACATATATATGACTTGGATTGTCCACTGGCCCCCAGGTGTATGAGAGAGCCTCGAACTTTGGACGACGGTGACTGAGCAAAGGCTTATGAATTAGCTCAACTCGTACCTCTGCCGAGAAGTCGCCTAGAAGTAACATCATGAGTCTAATGTGATTGGCCTCTTGGTCAAGAGGCCAATCACAAAGGCGCCATGGCATTGGAGAACGGTTAACTGTGACCGTATTATGGTGTTGATGCAATCATAAATCGAAAGGTAATGGACCAGTGCTTTAGACAGAGTTATGCTCTGTGGGGACACGAAATGGTACCATCAGGGCTTACCAACCTTTGTATATAGCACAAACTCTGGTCCTAGAGTAGCGAAGTCTAGCTAGAGACTCATCGTAGAGGTCAAATAAGAGAATGGCAAATTTTAGTCTCAAGTGAGCTGCCAAAGGTGGTTGTCCTGAGTCGACGCGGGCTTCTGGGGTTTCCAGAGCCAACGATCGAGTCCATTGACGAGGACAATGTGGAGAGAATTTCCATATTTACGGGGCTGAGGTCAAAGATTAGAGAGCAATGGACGGTTAGCCTGTTTGTTCTAGATTCGCACAATTGCATGTGTAGCTTGAGAACTCAGCATGTTGGACGAATGAAGAGTCGTTGGGTCTTGGCAGCTCGCGCTAAGCCTATTTCGACGGAAAGGAACCCGCGACAACATTTTTTGGATCAACCAATGTACACGGCATGGCAGCTTGAAGCTTGCAGTGCGGTATACACACTTGCAGTTCAAAGCCACCATGGCTTGCCAACGCGTGCCTACAATGTTTCAAGCGGCGCCTCTGAGAAGGAGAAGCTACCAATGTTTTCAGTGTCTCTACACGACTCGCAAAGCCTCGACATTCAATGGCATGACAGAGCTATCAGAAGACGTCGACCCTACCTCCTCCATGCAGATACCAGGTCCCTCAGAAGATCACATCAAGGCATTCGACCCCATAGCACGAAGCAAGCGGCGGGAGAGGCAATTACCATCTAGTCGGTCAGTCATCTAGACTACATCTCTACCCCCAACCCTCCTCCCTCCACACCACTCCTCCCCTCTCCTCCCGTTCAAACCCTCTACTAACAATCCTCCAGCTACCGCTTCCGTCCCCCCCGCTACTACCGCGGCCCCCTCCACCCTCACCAACCCCCTCCCCCCTCTGACCCATCCTCCCGTCTCTTCATCCCCGGCCCCTTCTCCCTCCCCCGTCTCGAACAAACATACCAAAGCACCCTAGCCCCAGACCTCATGACCCTAATGTACACGCACCACCCACCTGGCACGCTCCCCGGACCCGCCGGCCCACGCCTACGAAGCTGGGACGGAAGCTCGCCATATCATAAAAACCGGCCCCTACGCCCACCACGAGGAACGCCCGTTCTGCCATTGTTGAGAAGACCAATTACGTTTAGGAATATTCCAAGATTGGAGAAAATACACGTGCACTCCTTCCTCCGCGAAGCCGGCTCAGACAGGTCCTACCTCCAAGTCGCCGGCATGGTTCTGCAAGCGATAACCAACGTGCGTGCGAAAATCTTCCGTGCAAAACAATCCATTGCGAATTTCAACCTTCGAAAGGGGAATCCGTGTGCTGTTGGAGTCGAATTAAGGGGGGAAGATATGTATAATTTCCTTGCGAAATTGGTGGAGGTTGTCATGCCTAGGATTAAGGATTATAAGGGTGTTAGTGGTGGGAGTGGGGATGGGAGTGGGAATCTGAATTGGGGGTATGGGCCGGAGGTTGTGGGGGGGTTTCCGGAGGTGGAGGTTAATTATGATGCGTGAGTTCTTCTCCTTCTCCTCTGTTGGGTGTTCTAGGGAGGGGGCAAAGAAATTGCGTTGTGTGGATGGAGTGATATTGGATTGAGCGCAGGCTGATCCTTTTTTTGCGAACAGATATCCGCCGAGGATGATTCCGGGAATTGAAATCGTGGTATGTACTACAGCTACGAATGACAAGGATGCGAGGCTGCTGTTGAGCTCGATGGGTGTGCCTTTCTATGGGAAGCATGTAAACTAGGCACACGAAGCGAGCATAGCATTTGGCATTGGAGGCGAGACATATAGCGCATTACACCGATTGTAAAAAGGACATATTGAAGACAGAAATTTATCAAGTTTCTATCTTTCTAAGCATGCATTGTCACTGGACCACCATTGCCAGTGCCCTTAAAATGAAACGCCGGCGCTATGCACAGTGGTATCTCATACCATATCATCGTGACGCCATAAACAATGCCAATGCATATTCACATAACAGAGCACTCCCTGTCAGGCTTGCTCTCTTTCCTTCTCGCTTTGCTCAGATGCTGATGCTCGCGGTGAAACGTTCGGCTTTTCTCCTTTGCCTCCTTTTTCAGCTTCGATCTATCAGAGGGTTTCTCACTGTCGGCTACAAGTGGTGCAGGAGGGCCCATTGTCCCTGCAGGCGGGTCTTTCACCTGTGATAGCGGCGCGTTGGCGATATGGAGACTGTCTTTCGAGCCTGCATTACTCTGGGGTACTACCTCTCTGTCAAGCTTGTCCCTTGACATCCGACTTGCCAATCTAGACAACGACGTGCTCAATCGTTTGTCGTCAGCTCGACTGCTGGGTCTACTTTTCGAGCTCGCCTTACTCGTCTTAGATCCCCTCCGGGAGGCGGTGAGCGTATTGGGACCGTCAGTCTGCGAGTGGTTCAGGTGTTTTGCAGACAGGAATTCGGGTTTACCGCGGGTGGGACTGCTAGCACTCGTGTCGGAAACGACAACGCTCTCTCGTCTCTCGCTCGTCATGCTCGTCCGGCCTCTACGCCCATCGCTAGATAGTGAAGCGTCAGTGCTGGGCCGGCGAATTTCGACACTGGGCCTTTGTGTTCCAGGCCGAGAGTCCTCGGTCGAGTTATAGCTGTCTCTGCCAGTTATGGAGAGGCCAGCAACACCTGAGTCGACCTTCGAGCTCGCTTCCGACTCGGAGTAGGCTGGAGGTCTTTCGCCATCCTTGATGGAGGGTCTTTCACCGTCTGTAACACTCCCAGTCTCGCCCTCGATGGGGACTACTTGATAGAACAACAGGTAAGGAGACTCTTCGCGTAAGAATTGCTCAACATTGGTGTAAACGACTCTCTCCTTTGCCAGGTCGTCAAAGCGCATCCATCTATCTTCACCCTCTTGGTTTGGGTCAGGGCTGCGAACCAAGCTGATATAGTGGCCGGATTCAGTGGAGAATCCTTGGTGGCAAACTACAGACTGTAGGGAGAGTTTGAAGTTCCCGAACACAGGACCGTCCTCTGACATCTTGTCATCTTGAATGAAGTGAGGCAGTCCAATCTCTAAGGGAATGTCGATGTGGATTTCTCGTTTGACTGGAGTACCATTCGGAAGCATTGAATACCGTTTGAGGCAAATCCCAAGGATGGGCCTTGCAGAGGAAAAGTGCGCGGCTACTTGAGCGTCGTTAGCAGGCATGTTGTTGGTGTACCAAGGTATCAATTTGAAGAATTGCCAGGCAGGCATCATGACCTCCTTTCTTAAACGGCCCATTTGAGGGCTATGCTCGTCGACGGATGGAAACCCGTCGGGCGTTCCTTTCTTCTCAGATATGTAATTTTCTTGAATAATGCTGGGCGCTCTCTTTCGTGGGAAAGGCTGTCTGATCGGCGAGTCTGCTTGTGGTGACAGAGTCATTGGCGAAGAGGGTTCCGAGATATCACTGACTTCCGCGACTTCGATGTGGGATGCATGGGCTTTTGTTGGATCGACAGACCGGTGCGAACGTAGGGAATTTAGAGTATTTCGCCGCTCAAGTTGGTCAAGATATCGTTTCACCTCAATATTATTGTTGAAGTATAATTCCAAGCACTCTTCCAGTGTGATGACATGCCCATCCGTCGGATCATCAGGTATGGCAAGCTCGAGAAGCCGTTCATTGACGAACTTGTGATCATCACTGACGTCTTCCTTTCCACTATGGTAAATGTCCATTTTGAGGGTGAGCAACGGCAAAGCAAGGGTTGAAGTAATGAATGTAAAGGCCTCCGATGCGTCCTGTTGGCATAATTCAGCTGCTTCTTTCCATCCGCAATTGGCCAATTGAAGCTGTATTTGCTTTGTCTAATTCCGAGTTAGTATTCTGGCACTTCTCACAGCATGTTGGGTACATAACGTACTATGTCTGTAGTGATTAGCTTGCCTGCCCTGAGCGTATTGACCCACAGCCTCAGCAAAGTTGCCAGCTTTTTCCTCGGAGGGTCTTCGAAATTCTTGTAGAGCATAGCCTCAAAGCTCCCCAGTCTTGCAAACATGGCGTAGAGCAATGCATCCAGGTAACAGGTAACGCCTTCTCTATTGATAGCTCCGAGCATCTTGATATTGGGGTCGTAGCTTTGTATGATGCCTTCTTCCGAGTCCTCGAGGAGCACAAGAAGCTCGTATGCTTTGTCCGTGTTTCCACTTGCATAGGCGGCGTTCAGGACATATGCAACGTCGGCGTCCTTGAAGTTTGTAATCCCGGCCCGAGCCAGGCGATGCTGGATCAATTTGATCTGTCCCTAATGAGCCCTTGTCCTTAAGACCCGATTGCTTGTAGACACACCTTCTTGTCATCATCCTTCTCATGTAACCTTTTCTCTCCATCGGTGACGAACAGGCCGTTGAGAGGCCCACCGTTTGACTTGGGCTGTAGGAGTAGAGCCCCACGGTCAGTACTTGAGCACTCGACTACTCCGCGCGAGGCTTGCAGACGTGGGGATCTCTTGGGTGCCAAGCTTGGAAATGCTAAAGACACAGAAAAAATAGAAGAGGCAGAGCTATGCCTTTTGCTCGAGGAGGAAATGGAGGCTTCTAAAGAGCGTGGAGGGGTTGTTGACGGAGAAGACATTACTTTTTCCTTTTGAGTTCCATGCTGATGCTTGTGCCTTCGGCTGAGAAGCCTGTTTATTGTACTCATGCTGGTTCACTTATAATTGCTTGTTCGGAACCGATGTGGAGACCCAAGGCAGGCGCTTTCAAGGTCTATTCGTAAGCAGACGAAAAGCAAACAAGGCTCGGGGCGTCACGGATACGGATCACTCTTGCGCCGTTGGTATGCGTGCAGTCGCGGTCTGCCGTTTGATGTACGAGACATTGCTCTCTGAGACTTTGTAAGGTGTCGAGGCAATGGCAATGTCGTGTTGGTGTGGGCGGTTGTTGTCGAAATGAGCCCCACGCCAAAGTAACCCTGGGCCCCCGCCTAGAAATCTAGGCCGAGCAGGCGAAAGCATCAATTTTAGGGTGACGAATTGGGGCAACTCTCGCCTAGAAGCTCAACGCCTAACGTCTGCATCAACCTCGTTTCACAGCTCAGTCTTCTCATATACCACCACGACGTCCACCATGTCTTCCGCCGTAGCAGACATAGCTTCGACAATTCAATCAGCCTCAATAAAACACCACCCAGACCCCGCTCACGACCTCAATCCGTCCACCGCCGCCTCCGAGAAACGTCCCGTCTCCCCCACAAGCTCCATCTCGAGCTCAGAAGCAAGCATCCCCGAATACGTCCTCAAACCCATCCCGCGACGCTCGAATCTCCCACCGCTGCCCGACCTTCGGTTTGAACAAAGCTATTTAGCTAGCCTAGAAGGGGCTGAGACGTATTGGAGAATCGCATGGATTACAGGGAGGGATCAGGTGCTGTTGCCGCTTGTGCAGGGGATGCTCTGGACGTTGGCGTTGAGTGGATGGAGGTATTGGAATAAGGGCGCTGCGTTTAGTGGGCAGAGTTTTGGTGCTAGGGTGAGGAAATGGTGGTGGGGTGTAAATAATTGGGACATCCCCCCCCAAAGTGGTACTGGAATGAAGGATGAGAAGTTCGCTGAGCATGTGGGCGATGTGAGTGTTCTTGGGTGTATGGAGGGGCTAGGATGGTGTGACTGATATGATGAACAGTACTACAGTACACAATTCGGCTCTGGGGCTCAAGATTGAACTGCCTTGAAAGTTGGGACATGCATATATGAAGAAAGCTTCGACCGGAGAACAAGAGTCCGTGCCTGTGGGAACGAGTAAGAACGGGGTGCTTCTTCACAGCGATAAAGTCAGTCTGCACCCGACGCACAGCATCGCTCGGCAGCGCAATCTTCGCTATTACCCTGGGAGAGAACTATGTGCTGAACAGAGGGTAATTGGAAGATTTGGGTCTAACAATGACGGAGAACGTAGGTGGTCTGTGAGGAGAGCGAGCTAGGAAACTGGGAATGTTCGATGGTGGTCGGCAAGACATAATTTTACTAAGCTATGATAGTGTCTAAAAGCTACTCGTGCGAGCTCAAATCTATTTCAGAGCGCATGAACATCTATTACTATGGCACAATGGTATCTTAAACACATGCAAGTTCCTCAGTCAATCTTCTCTCACACTTTCGCAATCAGCCAATGCCTCGGAGCTATCGCAGACCTCCTGGTGGTGGCCATGAATGTTCGGGCTGAGGAAGATCTTTGAATACTTGGTCATCCGGCTTGTATGGCGCGCTTGCAACGGTGATATTCGCAGGTGGTTTCGCCAGTGCAGCGTCTTGTGATGGAACTGGTGCATTGTGAGCAAGCTCCTTGGGAAGGATCCCAGGTCGACTCGTATGTGAATGGTTTCCAAAGTCAGAAGGTATGCTTGAGGGCTGGCTGTGGTCCTTCGAGACACTTCCTCCGTAATAAGTCTCTTGAGTAGACGTAGGCTGAGTCATGCTTGAATTCGTTGCCGCGATAGATGGTATACTCGGTTGTGGGCTGCGATCCTTCGAGATCGCCGTGTCCCTCTGCGTCTGTTGGGTAGGCGGAGATGAGTGGCTCTTCATATACCGCAAAGAAACCACAAGGCTTTGTTGTGCATCGTCTTCTTCCTCTTCACTGTCCTTTTCTTCGCCATCACTCATCTCAACGTCCTCCTCTTCATCATCCTCGGCATGGTCTTCAGACTCGTCATCCCCACCATCCCAGCCTCCACTCGAAGCAGCATCGCTCTCATCGCCCATGGAATCCAATGAATTGTAGCCCTCGATATGTTTCCTTGGACGGGCCTTAGGTGGAGCCCCATTTTGCTGTCCAGCCCGTCGAGGGCGACCACGCGACACAGGTCCCTCCTCGTCAACTCCGTCCATGCCGCCAATGCTACGTGTTTCCAAAGCATCAGCCTGCCCACTTAGCATTGATTCGCCGTATGTACCGCCATGCCTAGATCTGACTTGCCGGCCGCTGGCAGTAAAGGTTGGTCCGCTCGGTTCTGCGGGTGTCGAAATGCCAGAGTTTCGGTTTGATTGTCTTGTTGAGAAAGCATCTGAGCCTCCCTCTTCGTCTGAGTAGGTGTACTTCATTCGCTTTCCACGTGTCCGACCTTCGTAGAGGGAGAAGCCGGGTTCTGGGCGTGTGAATTGAGCTTTACGAGCCAGGCGGTAGTCTCGACGTCTTCGTTTCTGCGATTACATTAGTAGCTCCTCAATATACGCATTCTATGTTGGGAGCACAAACCTCTTCCGAGGCTTCAAAGCGGGGGATCGCAGCCATAATACGGTCCCGCAATTTCCGCCCAAGCAGACTGCTCTCTTCTCCAAGGCGATCAGCAATCTCCTTGACCTCGTCAATGTCTCCTGCAACGCTGCGCCATGTGTTGTGTCTCAAGGTCGGATTGCTTTCACGGTAGAGTCTGAAATGCGTGTCATCCTGGCCCTCGATGAGCCAGAACCTGCGTTTATCGCCATCCCTTCCCCAAGGCTGCACTGATAATGGTTGGTTGAGGTCATCGTCCTGACGTGACCGCTTGTATGACTCCTTAATAATAGCCTGTACCGCTTCCGAAGATCCCAGTGACCATATGATAAGCGCTTTGAGTAAGATGAGCTAGACAGTCTTCGTCAGGCACCACATATGTTTCAGTAGAGACGTTTGGTACGTACTCGCTCCTCCGGAGTCATCTTGTTAAAGCTTCCCCCGCTATGAAGGGGGTTTTTGCTTTGCCACGCCAAAGGCCATTGACCGGCATGCGTTTGGATTGCTTCTTCGAGAGCGCGGGTATAGTGGCCCTTTCTGTAGGTTTTACATAGCATGGTTAGCTAGCTGTCCAGAGAATAGTGAAGGATTCTGGTGTGCGGAAGAGTTTATGGGGGCATGAAATGTCGCAGGACCTACTCGATGTCCTTCTTTCTGTTGAGGACCAAGCCTAGTAGAGCACACAGTAGCCTCTCTACTTGGTCACCGGGTATTGGGTCCACCACACCGCCTTCTACATCCTGAGGTCCGTAGTGAGGAAGCGATTTTGGGAAGGCGTCGTTGAAGCGCGAACGGAACATGCAAATGAACTGTGTGTCGAAAGGGTTAGCAGTATCTTTTACGCTTCAACACGCGCAGGATAGAGTAGAGCAGATCATAGGATCTCCTATACTTACTGCGATATGAGGGTTGTCCGCAAGGACATATTCGTGAGGCGGCGAAGGGAGTCGCTTTTTCTTGACAGGCGGGGACTTTGGTGTTGCGCTTGAACCATTCTTGGTGAAGTAGTGCTCAAGCTTGCCTTTGGAAACTGGGGCCGAAATAACATCTTCGTCACTCGTAAGTGAGGAAGAAAGGTCGGAGAGGTCTGAGGAAGACATGTTGCTCTGGAAGGAGGCTAATATATCGGTTACGGAAGCTCCCAACTTTTGGTTGAAAAAGCGTGAAATTAGAAGCTCGAATTACACAAACTTTAAAGGAGCGCGCTATTTGCGTTTAGGCCAGTAGACACATTATCATTCCATGAATTGCTACATAATGTCCCTAAAAGTCCACCATTATTTGCCACGTGTCCAGCCTTTGTAGTCGTAGGCATAGGAAGCCGTCAAACAAGAATTTATGCTGATGTTTGAATGCGAAGAACAAAGTCCTGAGCGATCCGCATGCAAGCCCAAAATGTGGGCTCCCAGCACATGGAAACCGTCTACCTTCCACCTCCCACCTTCCTAAGTCAAGAGTTCTCTCACCACCATCAGCTTCCTCTCCGTCTTGGACGCGTCTTCTCGTGATGGTGTAAGGTCCGTACCATTTCATGTATGAGAGAGTAAAGTTGCCCGGGGGTTCGGGGGAGGGCTAATCGCAAGATCGACTTTTTGCGACCGTGGCCCGGCTCGGCTCCCAAAGTATCCAACACTACGGGAGCGTGTCGGTTGCAACGCTTTGCAATGAGACCACGTCCTGTGTGTGTTACCTGCCCCAATAGAATTTTATCAATAGGCAATCTAGGCATTTCCATCAAAAATGCGTTCCGGAAGCATATGCCAGTCAACGAAACATGGTCTTAAGCCGACCATGTACACAAAAAGCATGGTAATTTACACTGCAACATCGTAGCAATTTGGGCTTTTGCTCCGACTTAGGGAGAGTAAATGACACAGCGCAGTACAAGGAACAGTCTTTCGCACAGCTGACAAATGGAAATCATCGATAAACAGGACACATACCCTTGAGAATGTGAGGTGCACAGAGCAGAGAGAGTTCAAAAGAAATCATATCGTGGATAGTATTTATCAATGGAATGCAAAGGCTAGCGAGTTGTGAGAACGGATTGCAAAAGTCGAATGTGCTGTTGAGTGGAAGATCCCTCGTTGAGCGGGTTCAACACCACTAAACAGGACACGTTCTACACGACCACTACCACATCATAGGGCCTTGATAGCTGTGAATCGAATCTTATATTGACTAAGGGAAAGGTGTAAGAATTGAGGGAGTTACCTTTACCCCAGGGCGCCACCCTTGGTACAATCAACGTGAGGGCCAACAAGCATCCTTTTCTTGGTATCATCGATGCTATCTGTACTCAACATCATCAAGATGATGAGGAGATGAAGTTGTAGCGTTTTAAAGCGCGAGATGAGGTTGCCTCGCGGCTCAAAATTTAGCGCGACGCTAGTGTTCCTGAAGCGAGTCGCCCACAATTGTTACGCTCTGAACATCAACGACTTGCATTATCAAACATTGCAACCTCCTCTGGTCAGTACAAGTCTAGCCATTCCTACAAATCTGTTGCTGACATCTCTTAAGCGTAAGCCAAGATGGGTCGAGTGATCCGCAATCAGAGGAAGGGTCGTGGATCGATTTTCAGTTTGCCCTCCGTCACACTCTCTCCACAGATTGATACTAATTGCTACAAACAGCGGCCCACACTCGCCTGAACAAGGCTCCTGCGCAATTCAGAACCCTCGACTTTGCAGAGAAGCACGGCTATATTCGAGGTGTCGTCAAAGACATAGTCCACGATCCTGGCCGCGGTGCACCTTTGGCCAAAGTCTCCTTCCGCGATCCCTACCGCTTCAAGCTCCACACCGAAACATTCATCGCCAATGAGGGCATGTACACTGGACAGTTCATCTACGCCGGCAAGAAAGCTACCCTTACCGTTGGAAACGTCCTACCTCTAGGTTCAGTGCCTGAAGGTACCGTGGTGACAAATGTCGAAGAGAAGATGGGCGATCGTGGTGTTCTAGGGAGGACTTCGGGCAACTACGTTACGGTCATTGGCCATAACCCTGACGAGGGAAAGACAAGAGTGAAGCTTCCAAGTGGCGCCAAGAAGGTCATAAAGAGCAGTGCACGAGGCATGATCGGTATCGTTGCTGGAGGTGGACGGACAGACAAGCCACTGTTGAGTATGTGGTATTCTACAACGCAGCGTTTGAGAGAGACCAGGACTGATCAAACTTGCAGAGGCATCCCGCGCGAAGCATAAGTTCGCCGTCAAGCGCAACTCGTGGCCCAAGACTCGTGGTGTTGCCATGAATCCAGTCGACCATGTAAGCCTCTCCTTCAGGAAGATGTTTGTAACTATGACACTGATTTATTTTCTGTATAGCCTCACGGAGGTGGTAACCATCAACATATCGGTAAAGCTTCGACAATTTCAAGATACGCAGCACAAGGTCAAAAAGCAGGTCTCATTGCAGCTAGAAGGACTGGTCTGCTACGCGGAACACAGAAGACGAAGGATTAGGATTAGGATGTTAGGCGTTTCAAATCTAGTAATTAGAAGTATTGTGCTTAGCTTATAGCTAAATGCACCTACTGCCCTGAAATCGAGCTCTTGTGATACTGTCCAACAATACTCGTGCATTTGCATGTTACAATAATGTGATGCTTTTCAAAGGGGTAAAGACAATGAAAATCCAATAACAGAAAAGCGGACACAAGGTCTCGAAACAGCCAACAGAGCCAAGCGCTGAAACCCTCTTCCAGGCGTTTCACAGTTTCAAAGAAATATTCCGAGCTCCTGTAAAAAGGCTCCCCTATCAGACCCTCTCTGCCCACCCATTGGTGTAGCCCCTTTCCAACCGACGCGTCGAACATGTTGCTATTCTTGGATTCCTGGACCCCCCATCGGGGAGGTGGAAATCACGACCGGCATGTGGGGTTAGCTCCGTATCGAGTGTTTTTATTGTCCTCAAATATTCCAAAGCATCAACAACTCCCCTCAACTCCACTCTCCAACTTGGAGACACTTCCTTCTTTAATATTGTCAATCGTTCACAATAGCATCCAGAGCTTAGAGCTCTCAACCTTCGTTCTGGCTGGATCCTGCAACACTTACGGCTCGTAAGCACGACAATTACGTTATCATCGACCATCACCGCATTCCGCAGACTCCAACGACTTTTGCTCTCCACGGATTCTTTCCATAAAACCACTACTATATCAATATGAACGTCAACAAGAAGCTCGGTCGCTTCAAGCAATGGGCGGGGGAGAGAATGGGTGGGGAGGCCAAGACCAATGTCTCTGACGACTTCAAGTCGCTGGAGATAGAGATGAATCTAAGGCAAGAGGGTAGGTCTACTCCTATATCTTGATAATCGGATTGACTTCGTATTGACTTGCTACAGGCATGGAGCGTCTCCAGCGATCCATGACTGCTTATGTCAAGACTCTCTCGAAGCGCCAGGAAGGAGAAGATAAGGAGAAGATACTTCCAGTTGCATACCTGGGCTCGACAATGGTCAGTCACGGCGAGGACTTTGAAGATGATTCAGAGTTCGGGCAATGCCTTATGAGTACGTTGAACTAAGGCCAGCCCCTTGTCACGATGCTGATCCTGTGCAGGTTTGGGCAGGACCAACGAGAGGATTGGTCGTATTCAAGAGACATACGTTGCCAATGCGACTACAAGCTGGCTTGAGTCGCTAGAGAGGTCTCTCGCACAGATGAAGGAGTATCAGGTATGGTTTAGCCAGGCTAGCCTAGGCATAGTGCTGACCGATTGAAGTCAGCTCGAAAGAAGCTGGAGAGCCGTCGACTAGCATACGATGCTTCCCTTGCGAAGATGCAGAAAGCGAAGAAAGAAGACTTCAAGGCCGAGGAAGAGCTGCGTTCGCAGAAGGCAAAGTACGAAGAAACCAGTGAGGATGTGTACCGTAGGATGCAGGACGTGAGTGCTTTTCGTCTTGTGCTCTTCGAACAGGGCGCTAAATGACAACGCAGATCAAAGAAGCCGAAGCAGATAGCGTTGCTGATCTCGGGGCTTTCGTGGACGCTGAGCTCAAGTATTACGACCGCTGTCGTGATGTACTGTTGCAGCTGAAGCAAAATTGGCCCGCAGGGTAAGATATTGGCTTTCACGTTCTACATAACGTTGTCCTAATTGGAGACGACAGATCAACTGGAAGCGATGGTGGAGAGACGCGTCGAGTCCCGTCACGATCAAATACAGCACATGCCTACTCAGAGCGTTTCAGCGCAGTAGACGAGGAGCCACCACCGGTACCGGAGGCTCGTCCCTCCATACGCTCTACACGTACAACATCGTCTCATATGCCCGCTGAATCGCCTCGCAAAGAATTACCCGGCTACGATTTCGACCCCGCACGCCCTGCTGTCAATAGAGCTACAACGTTCGAAGGCCCAACGCAGCTCCACCGCGACTATTCGCCCCCAATGCGAGTCTCACGAGTTCCAAGCGACAATCTGATCGTACGCAATCAGCGAGCGCAGCTGCGTCCTTTGGCGAGAGTCACGCCAGAGAACGACCTCTTTAGCGACCCATCTGACGTTTCTACCTTCAATAGCAATAGCAGCCCGGACCGGTCATACATGGAGCGGTCTGTGTCTCCGGCTACTTCGCATGGTAGTGCACTGTCTCGCAACGCCAGCTACTCTACATTAGCTCCAGCAGCAAATGGCAACCCAGCATTGCCAGCCAAAAAGAAGCCACCTCCACCTCCACCCTCAAGAGCAAAGAAACCTACATTCCAGTGATGTACTGTCGCTGCCTACAATTGAAGAGGAGCTCGTTCAGAGTCCACGCTGCAGTAGACGATCTGGTCTTAGCAGGTGCACTCAATTAGTCAACTCCTTCGACGTTCTTCAGTTTCATCGACTCTCTTGCAATTCGACGATGGGTTACTTCTTGAAGATTACCGTATTAATAGCTTGCATGTTTATTGCTTGAGCGAGTGGTGAATTGGTGCTTGGAGCCAAGCAAGCCTTGGGCACATTGAATTGCTAATTAGGAAATTGTTGCTTCATTAGCCGGGAATTGAAATTGGATGGCTTCCAGGCTGCATGTACATCGGCTCGGAGGGGTTTGGGCTCTGTTTCGACTTGGTAATGGCACAATAGAATTATATTCACTTCGTTGACGAGGAGAAGGATATTGGCTGTTGCAACGTCTGAGCTTTGCCACCCGTGGTGCTTATGCGTAAGGCCTTTCGGAGACTCAGCTGGTCGGTAGCTTGTTGGCTATCATAGAACAGGTTTAATAGCCATTGCTGTAATGCCACAAGTTATCTGTCAACGAACTAGAAAATCGACTTTCAATAATGGACTTTGCCTCAGATTGCATGGTGATCGTTGGGGTCAACCCTAGCCCGAAATTAGCGCCAAGTCAGATTTTGCGCTAGGCTGCGCTCCACCCTGAGTTCACCATCTTGGAATACACGCTCCCATCATCAAAATCCGCTCTGTCCACACCCCGCCATCACCCTTTTCCCGCCAAAGCCTTCACTACCCTCAACACGTCTCTTGGGACGCGTTGAAGGGACCCTCTTCATTTGTTTGGGTCGCCACTTCACCAGGCACCCATTCCTTCTCATTCGGCAACTTTCAGCTGCCAGCGCCTTGTGCCCTATCACTCATTCATCAACTCGCTTGCGCCGCGCCCCTCGGCCTGCCCAGCTCCGCCTGCTGACTCGTATCGCAATATCACGATAACCCTACCGAACCTCTCCGCCATGGCTTCCGTTCAGACCGCACCCAACCTCCCCCAAGGTGGTGCAGTCCTCCCCCCCAACCTCAACTCAGCCCAAATAAACGAAACATTCACGGTAAGATCAACAGCCTTCCTCTTATTTCAACATACCCAGCACCTTTCCTTCCCACCAAGTGATTTAATACTTTATACTGACATATTCAACAGAAATACAAGCAGTTGAAAGATCAAGGTCTTGGGTTAGATGACCCTGAGTTCCTGAAATGCCACAATATCCTTTCAGCATTTCAAAAACAGCAACAATATATGAAGCAGAAGCAAGCCTACTTGGCGCAACAGGCTCAACAAGGCCAACAACAACAGCAATATGGTAATACCAATGGCGTCAATGGTATGTACAGTCCCTCCGTCACAGAAGTTCATGCTTATGTGGATGGTAGGTCATGCCCCAACTACCTCAGCCATGGCTACATCTCCAACGCAAGCCCCTTCAGGAACACTGCCAGCGGCTTCCGGAGACCAAGTTGGGGCCGCATCGCAGAAGATGCCAGCTAAGAACAATAGTGGTCTATCGACCGAGCAGATGCGAACTCTACAAAGCCAGATTATGGCCTTCAAGATGCTGACAAAGAATACTGCTATTCCTCCACAACTACAACAGCAGCTCTTCAAGTCACAGCAAAGCAAACAGCCCCCCACAATCGCCCAAGCGGTCGCTGAAGCTAGTAAGGTCTTGGAAGACGCTCCTCCTACAAAGCATCAAGCCAATGGAAAGCAACCGGAGCCGCGACATAGCTACGACAAGTTCATCGACCCGCATGGCTACATCAAGCCTACCATCAGCTATGCGAACCATACTGTTCGGTCGAATCGATTTCAGATCACTGGTCTCATGCCCATTGGCCTTGATGTTGATCAATTTCGACGTGATCGCGAGCTCAGCATCTCCAATCGACTGATATCACGGAAATTGGACTTGTATCAAAGCCCAGCTCTATCTGGTGTCGATGGCGATCGTATGCGAGAAGAGCGGGAACGCATTGCCTACAACCGTATTACCTCAAGGAAGGCGGAGCTTGAGAGCTTGCCTGCAAATCTAGGCGTATGGGACTTGAGCAAGAGCGACACGCCGCAAGACGACGACTCGCTGAAGCGGAAGGCTCTCATCGAATATAAAATGCTTTGCTTGCTACCCAAGCAGCGTGCTCTGCGCCAACAGATTCATAGGGACCTGGTGCACTACGACAACCTTGCCCAGACTGCCAACCGCTCGATGTACCGACGACATAAGAGGCAGTCTCTTCGTGAAGCTCGAATGACTGAGAAGTTAGAGAAGCAGCAACGAGACGCGCGGGAGACAAAGGAGAAGAAGAAGCAGGTTGATAAGCTGAGAGCTATCGTGGAGCATGGCGACGAAATACGCAAAGCTGCTGAGACGCAACGAGCTAGGGTCCAGAAACTCGGTCGTATGATGATGGCGCAGCACCAGCACATCGAAAAGGAAGAGCAGAAGCGTGTGGAGAGGACTGCGAAGCAGCGTCTGCAAGCCCTGAAGAACGACGATGAAGAGACCTATCTCAAGCTCCTTGGCCAAGCGAAAGACTCCCGCATATCACACCTACTAAAACAAACAGACGGATTCTTAAGTCAGCTCGCTGCTTCAGTAAAAGCGCAACAGCGGGGCTCTTATCAGCAATATCCTGATGATCGTTCTAATGAGGATATGAGCGATAGCGAGGACGAAGTGGAGGGTGGACCAAAGGTCGATTACTACCAAGTCGCTCATCGCGTCAAGGAAGAGATATCGAAGCAGCCGGATCTGCTTGTTGGAGGAACCCTAAAGGAATACCAGGTTAAGGGTCTTCAATGGATGATCTCGCTCTACAACAACAACCTCAACGGAATTCTGGCAGACGAGATGGGTCTGGGGAAGACGATTCAAACCATAAGTTTGCTTACCTATCTTATCGAGAAGAAGAGGCAGAATGGACCCTTCCTTGTCATAGTGCCACTAAGCACACTTACGAATTGGAACCTTGAATTCGAGAAGTGGGCGCCCTCCATACAGAGGATTGTATACAAAGGCCCTCCCCTTGCTCGAAAGCAACAGCAGTCGCAGATCCGCTATGGCGCCTTCCAGGTTTTACTCACCACCTACGAATACATCATCAAGGATAGGGCCGTCCTTGCCAGGATAAAATGGGTACATATGATTGTCGATGAAGGACATCGTATGAAGAACTCTCAATCCAAGCTCAGCAGTACTCTGACACAATACTACAACTCACGCTTCAGACTCATCCTGACTGGTACTCCGCTACAAAACAACCTTCCGGAGCTCTGGGCACTTCTCAATTTCGTCCTTCCTACGATCTTCAAATCCGTCAAGTCGTTTGATGAATGGTTCAATACGCCGTTCGCTAATACTGGAGGTCAGGACAAGATGGAGCTGACCGAAGAAGAGCAGCTTCTCGTTATTCGTCGACTTCATAAGGTTCTTAGGCCGTTCTTGCTTCGCCGTCTCAAGAAAGATGTGGAGAAAGATCTACCCGACAAGCAAGAGAGAGTGATCAAATGCAGATTTTCCGCTTTACAAGCCAAGCTCTACAAGCAATTGGTCACACACAACAAGATCTCTGTCACCGACGGCAAAGGCGGCAAGACCGGTATCCGTGGTCTTAGCAACATGCTTATGCAGCTACGCAAGCTGTGCAATCATCCATTCGTATTCGAGCAAGTCGAAGACCAAATGAACCCTAGCAAACTCAACAATGACATGTTGTGGCGTACTGCAGGCAAATTCGAGCTTCTCGATCGAATGCTACCAAAGTTCAAGGCAACAGGTCACCGAGTCCTAATGTTCTTCCAGATGACCCAAATCATGAACATCATGGAGGATTTCCTACGCTTAAGAGACATGGCATATTTGCGATTGGATGGATCTACCAAGTCTGACGATCGATCCGAACTGCTGTCACTATTCAACGCTCCCAACTCGCCATACTTCTGCTTTCTCTTATCGACTCGAGCTGGAGGTCTCGGCCTGAACCTTCAAACCGCCGATACCGTCATCATCTACGACTCGGACTGGAATCCTCATCAGGACTTGCAAGCCCAGGATCGTGCTCATCGAATCGGTCAAAAGAACGAGGTCCGCATCTTGAGACTGATCAGCTCGAACTCGGTTGAAGAGAAGATCCTCGAGCGTGCTCAATACAAGTTGGATATGGATGGAAAGGTTATTCAAGCTGGTAGATTTGACAACAAATCTACTAATGAAGAGCGAGATGCTATGCTACGGACTCTTCTTGATAGTGCCGAAGCTGCGGACGAGATGGCCCATCAAGAAGAAATGGATGACGATGAATTGAACGAGATCACGTCCAGATCTGAAGAAGAGTTGACTATCTTCCAGAAGATTGATGAGGTGCGCAATGCAGATCCGAATTATGGTCCTGAACCCGGCAAGTTGCCTCGTTTGATGGGAGAGTCCGAGCTTCCCGATATCTACATGTCAGAGGACAATCCTATCGCTGAAGAGATTGAGGAAATTGCGGGCCGTGGTGCACGTGAGCGGACTCGTGTCAAGTATGATGACGGTCTCACGGAAGAGCAATGGTTGATGGCTGTCGACGATGACGAGGACACCATTGAAGATGCCATCGCTAGGAAGTCTTCCAAGATTGACAAGCGTAATTCCAACAAGGAAAAGAAAGCCAAGAAAGCAGTAGGACTCGAGAGCTCTCCAGAACCTTCAAGAGATAGCTCCGTTGCCCCTTCGGCTAGAAAGCGCAAGTCAGCTGGCATTAAGCGAAAGGCAGATGACGAGGTCGACGATGAACCACCACCAAAGAAGAACCGTGGCGGCGCCCGGCCTCCAAGGGAGACGCTTTCTTCCAAAGAACGTAATCTCCTTCAGAAAATCCTGAACAGCAATTACAAGGCCCTGATGGACTTTGAGGAAGAAATACCTGGCGAGCAGCCCTCGGACGATGAAGAAGAGGGTCCAGTGACAAGAGGCCTCATCGATCCGTTCCTCAAGCCTGTACCTAGATCGACTTTCCCGGATTATTACATGCTCATCCAGAAACCCATTTGCATGGAGCAGATCAGAAAAAAGATCAACAAAGAGGAGTACCAGAGCCTGAGAGATTATCGGGAGGATATCCGTCTTCTGTGCAACAATGCTAGGAAATATAATGAAGATGGCAGTATGTTGTATCAAGATGCCGACAAGATCGAGGTATGTTGTGTGATGCTCTTAAAATAATCAGTGACTAATATGCTTTGCAGGCTTTCAGCGTCAACAAGCTCAGGGAGGATACCGGGAGGCATCCCGAGATGCAAGACTTCGACGACTCTACGCCTCCTGATGGACGCTCAACGGCCGCTGTCTCCAGCGTCGGAACACCACTGGCAAGCGGTCAGAATGGCGGCACGAAGCTGAAGCTTACTTTCAATGGAGGCAGGGACTATATGAACGGGGTTAGTGATGACGAGTGATTACGAGGAGTGTGGTTTGGCATGCAGAAGATGAGATTCTTTCCTTGATGTATTATCAGCAGGAGGGTTTGACAGGAGTCCGATAACAAACGCAGACAAAACACGGCGTTAGCTAGGCAAGGCGTACATCATGCATTATCAGGAGGTAAGTTTGCTTGCTTGCGCGAGCATCTCGGTGGAATGTCTACTAGATCGGAATTCGAGGTCTACATGAGATAGAATGACACGAGGAACTTGCAATGCAAAATGTTTCCCAACCGTTCTGACCAGAGTGAGTTTAGTAACCCGTATCTCATGGCTTAGGAACTCCGGACCTTCCCTTTTGCAACGAATAAAGATCTACTCTCGTCTCATACTTTTGGATCACAGCGCGGCGTGGCTCCGAAAAGCCCGCAAGAAGGGCAAATCTTTGCCCAAGGTAAGATTCGAATTCACGTCTCGCGTTTTACAAGCACTGACAATCACTCGGCTGCTAGCCGAAGGCAAACCTCACAGCAGCGCCATTCGGGATATCTAGTGCAATACCATCACGCTACGCGGGCTTTCAATAGACTAACGCCTCTATACAGCAAGAAAATGGACCATCTCCCTGCCTTTCTGAAGTTCGAAACTACTTGACTCCTTGGAAAAAGGAGTCTCAAAGGCAGACCCCACCTCACGCAAAAAGGGTGCAAAAATCAAAAAAAAAAAAAAAAAATTTGGAGATCGAATGCTCGGACTTAGAATCGAACTGAGGTTTCCAGGATTCCACGAAGTTTCATACCACACAGGCTAGTCACAAAGACAGCAGACAGGTTACACAGACCAGGGCACACAGCCCTCTCGCATTGGACCTGGTGTGCTAACCACTGCACTACCCAAGCTTGTTTGTTATCTGGGCACATGAAGTGAGTGTGATAGGGTTTGAATATGGTGCCGGGGACAACCATTTCGGTACTTGGATCACCATTATAGTCATGGCAGAACTACTAAAGACTGCTCAACCAGGTCGACCATAACAAGGTCACACACAGAGTATGGGACCGATTTACTTTCCAGATAACGCTTCCAACACCCCGATCTCCTCACATCATCCATGGTTCAAAAACACGCCTACTCGCTCATACCATCTTTAGAAATGTCAGCAATACTGATAAACACCAACAGCAAAGCAATGACGTACTCACCAACACGCATACCATCTAAGCTCGGCATGCCAACAGAATAATCTTCGCATAATCCTTCGTCCTAGCGCCCAGTTCCGCGAAAGAGATCTCCTTATCATCGTGCCAGGCGAAAATCTTAGGCCCAGTCATCGTCTTACCGAGTTTCAACCCCGTGTCTTGCACATCGCCCTTTCCAAGCACCTTCCCGAAGAGTGCTTCACAGGCTTTGTCTGTGAGCCCTTCGAAGTGGTCGAACGAGGTCGACGAGTATGCGGGCGCTGTGCCGCCGTCCATGTATTTTTTGGCATCATCGAACATCAAGAGTTCGCCGGCTTTGGTGATTGTCGTTATTCTTGGGGTTCGACCACGCATTTGAGGCGGAGAGACCGTTGGCTACGAGGACGATTGTGGGCTTCGCTTCTGCCATGGTGACTGGTGCCTTTAGGTTTCGGTGTGCGAATGTTGGGGACTTGAGATTCGATGTCAGATTACGAGCAGTTGGGCAGGCTCGAGGTAGCAAAAAAGCCCGGACTGCAGGATCACCAGGACCGTAACATCTCGCCCTTCCGGCGTGGTAGCTCGAAATGCAAGGATTGGCCGCAAAAGTGTAGCCACTGAGTAGTGATTGGAGATTTACATTGCTCAAATCTCCAGCTTTTACTGCTCACTGTCAGGTATATTGGATGTCAAATTGGGAACTATGCAGATTGTTTTGCGAATCGCGAGGCAGACTACTGAATACGTTGGCCGTCGCGTCTGGTTTTATAATCACTGAGAGCAGGGTGGATTGCAAGTTGTCAATCGGGTTTCAGCTGAGTTGTTTCACATTGACAGCGCCATCGTTGGTCTAGACTTCCATTTCGAGCGCACTACTCGAGCGCCAGGCTGGACTCGTCCACCATCGACGCCACAAAGGTTCGGCTTAAGTTAGCTGCGTTGATAAATTGATAATTTTGCTTGCAAGTTGCAGGCTTGGTCAAGATCGGCCAAGCGAAGAGCAATCTTCTATATAGATATCTATCTCTATTCCCGGGTGCTCTTTAATGCATGTCTATAAATTTAAAAACAAAACCCAGGGCTATCTTTAGCACCATTCACCTACTTGCCCTCTCCCCTTTCACAACCTCTCTATACAAATCCCTAAAGAAACCAGCTGTCTCCCAAATCGGCAGTATTACTGAGATGGCTGTAGAGCAAAAGACCCAGCAAAATGTGATTACCACCCACGCAACGAAGAATCCTTGGGAGAAGATGTAGTGTGACAAGAACATTGGAATGGGAACCAAAAAGTCCATGACGAATGTAAGCAGGAAAGAAGCAATACAAGCGACCTTGAAAGCCCGCCGGAGCTTCGACGGTTCTTCCACCGCAACCTCGTCCTCGATCATTTCCTTCTCTTCGTCCCTCACAGTAGGCAGGTCGCTGTTTTTGTTCGGGTTCTCTTTGTCTAAGGAAGCAACGCTTGGAGTTGCCGTTGCCGAGATGGAGGGTGCGTTGATAAGCCTCGTCTGATCCCAATCGAAAGGTACCGGTTTGGCAAGAGATACGCACACAGTGACAATCAATCCCGTCATGATAGCCGCCAGATTGCCAGCCAGTGTCGGATACTCCATCCCCGTCGTCGTCACACTCAGACTTCCATAGTACTGATGCGCAGTAACCAGCCATGCAACCAGTCCCGCACACAATCCCACCACAGCACCAGAAATCGCGCCCGCTTTCGTCTGCCCCTTCCACGTGATAGCAAATGCTGCAGGGAAAACAGCTCCACCGATAAGCAAGCCCATCACCAGGAAGAGCCACCCGAGATCAATGCCGATGGCGTTCCAGATGCAGGCGAAAATGGCCATGACGAAACCCCATACACCGATACCGATGTGTGCGACGAAAATTAGCTGATCGGCTGTTGCGGTGGGCTTGAGGTATGTTTTGTAGATGTCGAAAGTTAAGATCGAGGAGACGGCGATGAGTTCGGCCGAGGCGCAGGATGTGACTGCCATGAATAATACAATTAGTAACGCAACGGCGCCTCCGGTTCCTAGGAGAGCAGTTGCGGCGAAGGGAGTAGAGAGGCCGGCGGAGACCTGTGCTTGCGTCATCGTGTTGGGGTAGGTTGGAAAAGATGGGGAATCGGTAAGAGCAACTGCCGCGAGACCTAGGGTTGTTGCAAAGCCGAAGGGGATGGCATACCAAGCCAGACCGCCGAGGATATATGCTCTGACGGCGGTGGTAGGCCGGCTAGCAATAGCTCTCTGCCAATAGGCCTGATCCAAGAAAACAGTCCCGCTGCCAGAACATAGTTGAATGATGCCAAAGATCAGAGCGAAGTTACTCTTCATGGTGACATATGAGCCGTCTTGGTTGCCAGAAACTGGACGCTTGGCGGCGGCTTCCTTGAGTAAGTTGTACATTGCGGATGGCGAGCCGATCTGAGAATTTGTTGCGTAGACTGAAAACATGAAGTAGAGAATGATTACCATGAGGATCAGCGTGTGGGAGTAGTCGCCTATCGAAACACATTAATACTACCAGCACTGAGCACGTGAGGGAGGCGCGACTTACAGAGAAACGTAGCGCGCAGGCCTCCGAGGACAACATAGACGCAAACTCCAAGTGGTATTAGGAAGATCGCAGCGTAGACATTCATGCCCGTAAGCGATGTGACTACCGCGCTTCCGCCCAAAAGAAGCTGGCTGCTCACAAGTACGTTTGTGAGCAGAGCGAAAAAGATGTAAATCCAGTGAGTCACAACTCCATAGCGGGTGTAAATGATCTCCAAATACGTATGGCATCTTGGTGCATTCTGCTTAACTTTGCATGCCAATATTGAGAACATCAATATCTGGACCGTTGCACCAGCGGCATCTAGATAATAATTTCGGAGTCAGTGTTGCCTGTTTAAGACGGGATCTGGAGGCCTGAGACATGTCTTGGGAGCCTTTGCTCTCTAGACATGCTTCAAGGCTCAGAACTTAGGTCAAAAGAGGAAAATTGGACTCCGAAAAGACGTACACTACGAAAAGACGTGAGTCAATGCCTTCCAGAAAAAGGGATAAACGATCCCAATCAAGAACTCACCCAAAAGGGCCCTGCCACGCCATACTCATAAGCGACTGTGCCTGACTGCAGTAGTGTAGCGGCCCAAGTCCATGCTGAGACAATTCCACTCGCAATTAGGCCAGGTTTGACACTTCTACTTGCGGTATTGAATTCTTCGCTCGTCTTGGTAGAGAATCGAGTATATCGATTCTACAGATTTGTGAGTCGGAGTTTCTAAAATATGCCTGGTTGGAGCGGTACAGACCTGAATGTATGAGATACCGCACATAACAAAGGCAAAAAAGAACCCGATTCCCACAACGACGCCATAGCCCACGCCGACTGGAAGTGGAGTTGTTGAGGACATCGTATTGATCTTCTAAGAAAGAGACAGAAAACAAAGGAGGAAACGGGAAAAGGAAAGGCATTATGATGATAATTACCCCAAGTCTTATATACAGAAATGCGTGATCTGCGTCGCGCTTATCGCCGTTGAGATAACAACGATAAACGACTGGGCGCATCGTAAAGGTGACATCACTGAGCCAATGGTCAATGTGAAACGATAGTGTAGAAGTTCTCCAATCCTAGATAGGAAGGTGACTAAATTTAGACTAATTAAAGAGCTGAAGCAAGATTTTGATAAGCGTCCAGGGTGAAGCTTTCGGGAGGTTCCAACGGGTCAAACGTTGAATACTAGGAACAATGCACGTAGTTCTAGTATGCTGTTCCAATCCTATTCGAAAAAGCCAGCCAAGGTGGCAGATGGCAGAGAGTGCGCTCCAAGGCGCGGCGTTTGGAAAGGGCGTCCAGCATAGTCACGCTCCATGACGCAGAGCCAGATTAGATGGAAAGCCTCGGCCAAAGCCAGAGAATGCTGGCTTTAGCACCCGTGAGCACCATTCGAAGCAGTTTCTTCCCAATCGAGAGCCTGATTCGAGAGGCAAGATATGTCCTTGGAGCGATCAAACAGGCCTTTCATCTCCCTTGTCTGCTCGCTGAACCTGCCCAGCGACTCGACTGTTCATCTGAGTGGAAAGATACTGGCTCCAAAATCTTGTTAGAAGGCGTTCCGGAGTTGGAGACGGTCCCAAATTCAGAGGTGCTGGCCACTAGGCTATGATGATTTTTAATTAGGTGAGGAAATAACGGATGGTGCCTATTGTTCTCCAGGTGCTGCTCGGCTCATGGATTTCTCACTGAGTGATGGCGAGGTACCGTTTCCCACCCTTCCTCGGCTCATGAAGCCTTTGCCGATCAGAACACCGTCTACTCTTATGCTTAAAACCACTTCCCTGAATTCTGATCTTTGCACCATATAGCGAGGGATCATTGCCATGGCCATCAAAGTCTCCTCACAATTCAAGATCGGAGAGCTTGTTTGGGGGGATTCTCGAGGGTCGAAAATTGCAAGCGTTGTGTCGTAATAGTCCGGGGACAGCGAAATATACCGCAATCGCTGGTCTTTTGGGGCTTCAGCCAGATTTGCTAAGGCGGCTAATACAGTGGAGAAGACTTCGTAGATCGTGAAGACCTGCCCGGTCAAAGTGAGGGAAACTTCCAATTTTGCTTCGTCCACAGGGTCTGTAATAACCACGCTGTTGTTGATTTGGGGGAGGTTTGCTGTAGTGTTAGAAATAGACAAAGCGTCCGATCTCTGCGAGATAATCTGACTGTTATTACTCCTTGCAATACCCAATACCGCTCCGGATCGGACGACCATAACGTAGCCAACCACGGCTCCCTTCCAGTTCAACGTGAAGAGGACGTTCCGAAACTTGCCGCTTAAGACCACATGTCGGATGCCTTTCCAAATACCCCAGATAACAAAACGCGTCTCTATCGTCTCTGAACTCGACGTGGTATCGGTCACTATGGACACGCTAGGGTAATCTGTGAGTCTGTACGTTTTAGGCGTGAGATTTCCGGTGAAGTCCCCGACGGCTAGTTCCCTCACGGCCGCCAGAGCATTCATGAGACATGGGGTAATGGGGAGGACTGGTGTATCAAATGTGTATCCGACATCAAAGCGAGAATCTACACCATCGACGAGGGTTGTATTTGAAGTTGTAGCAACGTAGTCGATTGTGTTTGGGGAATTAGGAAGTAGTGTAGAAGTAGCCGATTTTGAAATAGTTAAACTGAGTAAGATTTGAAGTATGAAGCTGGATGTAGTATTGAAGGAGACTTTCCCTGGAAACATTGTGTTCTGAATCGCGCTCACGGAGTGAGAAGAAGCCAATTCTCAATTCTCGGGGTGGAGACCAGGAACACATGTCTTCTGAAGAGTCCTTGAAAGCACGTATGTAAGACATCGCATAATCTGAAGCTTGTTTACCAGTTTTCGGCGGATATATCGACGATGTAGACATTTTGAAAACAATACAACCAGGACCAGGACCAGGAGTTCATGTTGAGGACCCTCACTGTTGCTGCGATTAGAGAAGTGTTTTGCCTATGTTTCGAGGTGTCGGTTAATCAATACTCGACCAAGAATACGACGTTGAGAAGTGCGATGCTGATAGTCGCGCAAATAGTAAATGGTGCGGCTCCATGTTTCAGAGATTGTCAAAGATAAGGAACTGTCAAATCCTAATAGCTGCTAAGTTAAAACTGGGACCCATGAAGGATCACGCGTGTAATATCCTCAATGGGTAGCTAGAGATTGGTAGGTCTAACAAGACTCGTTTCGCGGCGGGTCGATAGTCGTATTTGTTCAGCTACAAGTTCCAGGGGGTAGAAGCCAATAGAAGGGTTCACCCCCGAATGGGCCACTCGTAGGGCTGACGCCTGTAGCCTCCCTAGAATATGCCCTAGAGCTTATTGCTTAGGCGACAGGTTTGTCTCCGGAACCTATCGGCTTAGGGCATAGCGGACGAGCTCTAGGGATACTCTCCCCGGGTCTACGGGCCAACTAGGGGGTGAACCCTTCTAGAGCGACACAGAAATACTTATACAGCAGCCCTTATTGGACAAAAGAGATATCATGGGTACCCTGCTAGCATTCCCATAATATGCGACTATCGACCCGGCGTGGAACGAGTCTGTAGAGTGGTTGATATGAATGCAGGCGAACCTGCGTCAAGTCGAGTAAACATTGCTCGCATGGGTGGGATGCCTATTTAGGGAGGTGCGCATAGGCCTAGAATCCTTGTGTTGACCAAAGGGTCCATGTCACGAGAGCGATAGCGATGTGTATCTTCAGCTGCACAATTTGGGGCCATGTTGATTAATGGTTGAATAAGGAAGGAGGGTGGCAAGAGTGGAAGACTCAAGGAAGGAAAGTGGAAGCCTCGGCAGGCGGACGCTAAGAAAAGGACGCGCATCCGCCCGCTGTCGATCAAATCTCGCCCCCCCATCTTTCTCCATCATCATCCACCCGGAGCAGGGCATGAACACGGCCGAAATTGCAGAAGGATAGACCTCGGATGAAAAGACATGCTGTGTCGCGTGTTAACGCTAAGCGCAGCCCTCTTGTTCTTGGAATATCTTGGACATTTCAGGGGAAATGGCAAGAAACGACTTTCATTTTCGCGTTTCGCAGCTCCAGGCAAGACCATCCAATTACAGTAATTCCCTCGACCTTCCCCTGTTTGCAGCATTGCGATGGGCGAAGCTATCATAGGCCAGAACTAGGACATTGCCACTGCGAGCCTATCATGCATAAACATAGCCTTCACTTTGTGTCTTGCATCGTACCTGGATTCTTGGCACTCATCGGCTGACCATCCGGATGAGGATGCTGCCAACATTAATGGCTGATGGGTGGGAAATACCCTCGGTCACCCACACAATGTACTTGTTCGCCGTCGCTGGAAGCTCGCCTGCATGATCAATAGCTGTGCGATCCGCGCCGGAGCGTCAATTATTCCCCTCCACGTCAAAGCCTGCTCTCTTGGGCAGGTCGAGCTGCAGGTTCTAGTGATCCAGTCCAGTCTCCTATCTATTTAAGATGTCAAAGTCTTCCATGCAAAACAAGTCTCCTTATTCAAAGCATTTTCACTTTCTCTAACCTTCAGAATGCGTCTTTGCAATCAACTAATCTCTGTGGGGCTTGCCCTTAGCTCTTCCGCCTTTGCCTCTCCAGTTCCCAATGACGAGGCTCCCAAGGACAAGCGATCTTTCGTTGAGCGTGATGGGCAAAATTTCACTGTCTTCGAGCATGCTGCCACCGGTGCCAAGATTGAATTCGTCACCAACTCAGGCATCTGCGAGACTACGCCAGGTGTGAACCAGTACTCTGGGTACTTGTCTGTTGGAACCAACATGAACATGTAAGTATTCTTCCTGCGTCTAGCCTTCAATGTCTGACATTACAAAGGTGGTTCTGGTTCTTCGAAGCCCGCACAGCCCCTACTACAGCACCACTGGCTACATGGTTCAACGGTGGTCCAGGTTGCAGTAGTATGATTGGCCTCTTCCAGGAAAACGGTCCTTGCCACTTCGCCAATGGCGCTTCGACGCCGTCCCTCAACCCATATAGCTTCAACACCTACGCGAATATGCTATACGTGGACCAGCCTATCGGCACTGGTTTCTCCTACGGCACAGACGGCGCCTCAAGCACGGTCACTGCAGCACCGTACGTCTGGACATTTTTGCAGGCATTCTACGCGCAGTTCCCTCAATACGAGAACCGTAACTTCGGCATCTTCACCGAATCATACGGAGGACACTACGGTCCAGAATTCGCCGACTATTTCGAGCAACAAAACGCCGCCATAACGAGTGGTACCGTGAAAGGCCAGAACATCAAGCTGGTTGCCCTCGGCATCAACAACGGATGGTTTGATCCTACACTCCAGTACAAGGCCTACGTCGACTTCTCCTACAACAATACCTACAAGCCCATCATCACTGCTGCGCAGCACACCACCTACACCAACACATACAACAGCAAGTGCGTCCCGGCTCTCAACACGTGCAAATCCTCGGGATCCAACTCCGCCTGCGAAACTGCAGACAATACCTGTTATAATGACATTGAGGGGCCTCTCAGCGCTACTCCAGCTAATGGAGGCGTTGCCGCTTACGACTTTGATGTCTATGACATTCGCGAGCCAAGCGCGGACCCCTATCCACCTGAGACCTACTCGAGCTATCTCCTCCAGCCATCCGTCACTAGTGCAATTGGTGCCAAAGCCACATATACCGAGTGTCCCAATGCCCCATACAATAAGTTCGCCGCCACAGGCGATGGTAAGCCCTCCCCTCTTCGTCCGTCAACCACCCATCCACTAACCTACCCGTTGTCAGACTCCCGCTCCTTTCTCACCCAACTCTCTGCCGTTGTGCAGTCCGGTATTCAAGTGGTCGTGTGGGCTGGTGACGCCGACTGGATCTGCAACTGGTTCGGCGGTCTTGCCGCCGCCAACGCAGTCACCTACTCCGGCACCTCGGCCTTCAATGCCGCGCCGTTGAACACTTACACCGTCAGCGGGACGCAGGGAGGGACTTTCAAGACTGTGGGCAACTTTAACTTTTTGAGAGTGTTTGGGGCGGGCCACGAGGTCCCTTATTATCAGCCTCAAGTTGCGTTGCAGGTCTTTAAGCAGATAATGGGTGGGGGGCCATTGAAATCGACTTAGCGGTTTTGAGGCTGAGATGGTTTAAGGGGGTTTGCGTATAAGGTGGATTTTTTTGGGGATGCATTGGAGGCATTCGCATATACATAAGGTAGCTTCGGTAGTAAATGGTCAATATATTTCTGACTATCATTTTCCCCTAAGCCTATCCTTGAGAGTGGAACCTTGTATTTGCGAGGTAGGCCAACTTCATGGCAGCTCAGTCCCATGTATATACTTCTATGCCAATTACAGCTCACATTGTCCCGCTTTTGCCCATGCCGTTGACAAGGGAGCAAGAAATAGAGCTTGATGTTCTTTGATATCTTACCTTAACCAAACAACGATGTCTGATTCGACTACGCAGTGGGTATTGAAGCTACCTACTCCTGAGCAGGAGCTTGTACCCAGTGTATTTGTTAGACATAGGAGTTGGATTCGAGCCATTCGATTCAAGGCAGGAGCTGAGATTCTGCCATTAGCCTCCAATAAGTACCTGGGAGCTTGGTTGTTTGATTTGTAGGAGGAGCTGGGAACTCCTAATAAGATCAGACGGGGGAGCAGTAATTGTGGCAACTGATGAGTGCGAGGAGCTGCGATTTGGGCTGTCCAATATGCATTCTCCACTATCAATACTAAAGCGTAAGCCGAAGGCTCGAATATTCTTCCCCTGCCCCCAATAAATATAATCCACCCCAGCCTCTATCCTTCAATGACAATTTTCCCATCCATCGATATCTCCACCTGCATCCCATCTCGCTACATCACAACTTGCAAACGTGGGTAGAGTTGGATTTCGCATGTCGATCAGGTGCTTGTGTTAGGTAGATACAGGAGTAGGTATTCGAATTGCGCGTTCAAGAAGTGGGAGGACGGCTAGGTACACGAAGAGAGAGCTAGGAAGTTCACAGAAATGGAGTAAACCTGTAAAAGAGATGGGTGGTCCGATCAAATGAGATCTCGCTTCACAAACTCAGCATGCAGCGTCTTGCCCAACGACGCCGGACTCCTCTCCACAATAACACCTGCAGCCTCCAATGCCGAGATCTTCGAATCTGCACCTCCTTTGCCGCCGCTCACGATTGCTCCTAATCAAAAAGTAAGTATGAGCCTCAGAGAGCACAGAAGATAACACCTACCTGCGTGACCCATCCTCCTGCCAGGTGGTGCAGAGATACCTGCAATAAAGCTGACCGCAGGCTTGTTCGACGTATTGTTTGCTTTCAAGAAATCCGCGGCATCCTCCTCCGCACTGCCTCCAATCTCCCCAATCATAATAATCCCATCGGTCTCCTCATCCGCCAAGAACACCTTCAAGCAATCGATAAAGTTCGTGCCCGAAAACGGATCCCCTCCAATGCCAACCACAAGACTCTGTCCCAGTCCAGCCTGCGTAGTCTGGTTCACAGCTTCATATGTGAGAGTCCCAGATCGCGAAACGATGCCTATTCGTCCGCGCTTGTGGATGAAGCCTGGCATGATACCGATTTTGCATTGACCTGGAGCAATGATGCCGGGGCAATTGGGGCCTACGAGGCGCGTTTTGCCTTGGGTCTTGAGGATGTCTGTTATGCGGACCATGTCGTGTTGGGGAATTCCTTCTGTGATGCAAACGACCAGGCCTATTTCGGCTTCGATGGCTTCTTCGATTCCTGCCGCTGCTAGTGGTGGTCTGATACGTGGTCGGTAATCAGCAAGGGACCTCATTAATGACTATGGCAGTGCTCCTTACGGCACGAAAATGGCGGAGGCAGTTGCCCCAGTCTCTTTGACGGCATCTCTGACGTTGGCGAAGACAGGCTTCCCGAGATGCGTTTCTCCGGCTTTCTTGGGATTGGTCCCGCCAACGACCTTGGTTCCTGTATCGTGTCAATCCAACCATCCCGCTCGGACATTGTCTTTCGTAGATTACCATAGTCGATAGCTTGCTGAGCATGAAAGCTGCAATCCCCTTAGCATACAATCGAGGCCTTTAGGACCACCAACACGTACCTTCCCTGCTTCCCGGTAAACCCCTGGAATATGACCTTTGTTTCGCCGTTTATGCGGAGGTTCTCTGCGGTTGCGGCATATGCTGAGGTGGCAGTTGAATAGCCCTGCCTCCGGGCAGCAGCTTGCAAGACGCCAGCCGTACGGCGGCTGAAGACCTGCATCACTGCGAAGGAGCAATCAGAATTACGAGAGTTGCAGGTAATTGGACTTAAACGTGGGAGAGAGGAACAGCTGGGAAGCCGCCAAGCACCACTAGCGGTCTCCACCCGCGAGTCACTGAAATAACTGTCGACGTCCACCACGAATGTTCAACTTTCTCTAGTCAACAATCGCAGTACAGACGCCATGGTTACAGAGACCATGACCGCTCGGGCGGCTACCAAGGTCAAGCTGCCGAAGAATTTGAAGCTGCCTCCGGAGAACGAGCGGTATATGCGTGCTTGTTCAGAAATTGCCAGTGCTCTGATACAAGACCATGAAGCGCAGCAAGATGACAATGCGCCCAAGAAAGACCTCAATCTGAACAGCCTGAGGGGCCAGATGGCAAAGAAACATAGACTGAGCAACCAGCCACCATTAACAGCAATAATAGCGGCTGTGCCCGAACATTACAAGAAATACATCCTACCAAAATTAATAGCGAAGCCAATACGGACGTCCTCTGGAATTGCGGTGGTAGCTGTGATGTGCAAGCCTCATCGCTGCCCTCACATAGCATACACAGGCAACATCTGCGTCTACTGCCCTGGTGGTCCCGACTCGGATTTCGAATACTCTACACAGTCATATACTGGATATGAGCCAACGTCCATGCGAGCTATACGGGCTCGCTACGATCCTTTCGAGCAAGCTCGAGGTCGAGTGGATCAGATCAAGTCACTGGGACACAGCGTGGATAAAGTCGAATACATAATAATGGGAGGGACGTTCATGTCGTTGCCTCAGGACTACCGAGACGAGTTTATCTCACAACTACATAACGCACTAAGTGGTTATCAAACAAGTAACGTGGATGAAGCGGTCGAGGCAGGAGAGATGAGCAATATAAAATGCGTGGGAATAACCATCGAGACAAGACCTGACTATTGTCTGGATACACATCTTAGCAGCATGCTGCGGTACGGCTGCACACGGTTGGAGATCGGGGTTCAATCGCTATACGAGGATGTTGCTCGAGATACCAACAGAGGCCACACTGTTGCGGCTGTTGCAGAGACCTTCAAGCTTGCCAAGGACGCAGGCTTCAAGGTGGTCAGCCACATGATGCCAGATCTACCGAATGTAGGCATAGAGCGAGACCTCGATCAGTTCCGAGAATATTTCGAGAATCCTGACTTCCGAACGGACGGTCTGAAGATCTACCCAACGTTAGTGATCCGAGGCACAGGACTGTACGAGCTCTGGCGGACAGGCAGATTCAAGAATTACACACCAAATGTATTGATAGACCTGGTCGCCAGGATCTTAGCTCTCGTGCCCCCATGGACCCGAATATACCGAGTACAACGAGACATCCCAATGCCCCTCGTCACATCTGGAGTCGAAAACGGCAATTTGCGAGAGCTAGCACTAAGTCGAATGAAAGACTTCGGGACCACCTGCCGGGACGTACGGACGCGTGAAGTAGGTATCAACGAAGTGAAGAACAAGATCCGACCATCTCAAGTCGAGCTCGTACGGCGAGACTACGCAGCAAACGGTGGCTGGGAGACATTCCTGGCTTATGAGGATCCGAAGCAAGATATATTGATCGCGCTGTTGCGACTGCGAAAATGCAGTGATACGCATACATTCAGACCAGAGCTTAAGGACCAGCCTACAAGTCTGGTTAGAGAGCTGCATGTGTATGGATCAGCGGTGCCAGTCCATGCGAGAGATCCGAGGAAGTTTCAGCATCAGGGGTATGGGACATTGTTGATGGAGGAGGCGGAGAGAATCGCCAGAGATGAGCACGGCAGTCGTAAAATCAGTGTCATTTCGGGAATTGGGGTGAGGTCTTATTATGGGAAGCTTGGGTATACTCTTGATGGGCCGTATATGTCGAAAACCTTGGAGGAGAAGGAGGTGGAGGACGATAGCGATGATGATTGGCGGTATCATGCTGTTTGATTGGGATTTGGCTGTGGATATGACGCATGCATTATGAAGATCTTTTGCGAGCTATCTTTGGGGCATTGCTGGGGGTAACATCTTTGCATAGCGAGGCGAATGGACAGGGCCATACCTGGATGATCGATATGAGGTACATAGATTAGGAGTCCTCGAGGCACGCATGAACGACGGGTCTGGTGGGCATAGACAAAAACCCCAGATGACAGTTTTCGATTTGGAATGGAAATACCAATTCCCAAGGACTATGACCCCAGTGTAAAAGAGCAATGATAACATAATGTAGAGACACAACCAAAGCCTTTACAATGTATAACTCCAACCCAATCCCTCAAATACGCCGATGGCTAATCTTCAATGTATCTACCTCAGTTCGATAGCTCCCTTCTTACTTTGCCGTACGTGGAGGAATGCTTGGAAGCCGCAGAAGATGAGAAATACCTGCAAAGCCATCGCATATCAGCAAACAAGGTCATCATAGTGGACGAAATCTGAAAGTGTCATCTCAAGGAGGTTGTATACCGCATAGACAATCACAGCCGCAAAAACCGACCCCGCCACTGCCTTCCCATCTGCTGGATCTTTCGTACTGCCAACCATGCTATGGTGATTTGCCTGCTCACAGCAATATTAGCTTCCCTTCCCATATTCATCTCATAGATACCTCCAAAACGTGGGTGCCTAAGTGGGGGTGCGTACATTGAATAGACCCCCGATGATAGAGAGGATTATGATCGCGGCGACGGAAACGACTACACTATTTCCAGGGCCAACATCAGTATATAGACCAGGGTGCAATTGAAAAGGTGAGGCGACGTACCAGCTCCATGCGTTGAGAGCTGAGACGACGGGCTTCATGGTGACAACTCGATGACTTTGGCGGGAGATAAGAGGATGGCGAGCGTTTTTTGGAAAATTGTTGTAGGCAGACGAAAGGCCGTAGCGACAGTACTAATGGGTGAGGATTGAAAATATTGGGTTCGGGGTTAGAGGTGGTGTTTCGTCCTGTAGGAGTCGTTGATGCCGTTGAGTCTCGCCGCAATGCCGAGGGTTAGATGCCAAGGCGCCAAGCCTTTATGCTTTTTTTGCCTTTCGAGAGCTTCTCGTAATGAAGGTATAGTAGTGTTACAATGATTTACGGTCGACGTATCTGGATGCTCGTGAATTGGGGTCCCACGCTGAGACGATCTGCTACGAAATAGGTCAAATACCTTTGGCAACTATTCATTCCCTCTGACCCTCTGCATCCCAGAGCTGCTAATCTGGCCATTTCGCGGACTGCTTTATCTCTCAAGGGGTTCCCTCCTAGGCACTTGTGATAAGGATGAGCTACATGACCTGACATAGTCAAGACGAGTTGTGGGCCCCAAACTTTTGCGCTCCTTCGAAGTTTTGAGCAGGTACTCCCTAATATCAAAACGCAAACCCCCATGGTATATCGTCGAATTCCGAAAGCGAAAGCTCAGAAAGCTCAGAAACCTCGTTAATGATTGGTACACTGGGGGTTTGACAGTTGAAAGCTTGGGTGTTCGAAAAATCTTGCGTAGTATCTTACAATTGTGCTGGGCTGGCGATCGCATTGGTCTATAACCGGTGTCTTATTTCGCTTAAAGCCAATCACACGAAGTCTGCCGGTTATTCCATTCGACACAATCCTCGAACTTGACTCCCTGTCCGCCAAAAATGTCTAAAGCACTCCCAATGGTCAAGTCCACCTGACCTTCGCTCAGCTGCTTGACCTTTTCGAGGTCGTCGAGGGTCTTTCCTCCTCCAGCATAGGTTACTGGCAATGTGCACCATTGGCCTAGCTTCTCCACCAGCTCCTCATCTATGCCTTTTTGCAAGCCCTCGTTGTCAGCGGCGTGGATCAGGAATTCTGAACAGAATGGTTCCAGCTGCTTGATAGATTCTGCCAGTAAACGTGAGCAGAGATAAGGCACAGGCTATGGTAGCTTGAACCCACTCTCGTTCACCTCCATATCTGTTAAGGTCTGCCATTTATTCATTGCAACAATCCATTTGGCGCCTTGCCGTCGACAGCTCAAATCAATAACTAACTTTTTCCTATCCTGCCCAAGCGCAGCAAGGACCGCCTCTAAACGATCCATAGAGAATTTCGCATCTGGAAATAGGTATGAAGTGACAATGACCTACTAGAAGCTGTCAAAACATGGACCAAATATTATTAGATGAGAAGAAACTACCTTTTCAGCCCCTCCATCAATCCATTGCTTAGCATTCTTCTCATTTATACCTCCCCCTACTTGTAGACCGCCTGTCCAAGCAGCCAATGATTCTCGTGCTGCCTGCTCATTACCGGGTCCGAGCATAATGACATGGGCTCCCGTGAGGGCATGGTCCTTGTAGAGTTGGGCGAAATGGCTTGCAGGATGTACAGATATATGGTTGGTCTTCAGATCTGATAAATCTGTACTCAAAGTTCCGCCTACGATCTGCTTGACCTGGCCAGAATGCAAGTCAATACACGGTCTAAATATCGTCATGGTAGTGAGAAAGTCAGCGGAAGTTGGATTGAGAAGGTGCGGCTTTGCAGTTTCCTCATGAGGAAACTTTTGCCGAGCTCTTGCCTCGAAACTTTTTTTACCTCAACTCAACGTCAAAATATACGCAAGATGGCGTCCACATTGGGGAAGAGAAAGCGCCGTGATGAACTGCCAGATCTTGATTCTAATCCAGGACAACGTGTACATGAAGACTCTTCCAGCGAATTGCAAAATCTCTTCCGCCAGCATTTTGAAGCCGCCTTCGAACCATTGGAAGACCTCAAACCTCTAAGAGCTAATCCTGAAAATATTGTGACGGCTAGCCCTGACAGTGACCTCGAGTCTGACTGGGAAGGGCTTTCAGAGGAGGAAACCGAGAGGGCCGAGATTGTACACTACTCTAATTCCCACAAGTCAAAAGCGGATATTTCGAAAGAAGAATTCAAAACATTTATGGTAAGAGCTACAGGAATCCAAATTTGCCAATTCTTCCTGATTAAAATGATTCTACAGACCACAAAGCCTCCGACTTCCGGAAGCAAGCCTGCATCATCCAGGGCAAAGCGAAAGGACCAAGACTCGGCGGATCCAGACGAAGCAACCACCGATGCCGCCAACCTCAAGAAAGACCTCGCGCTACAGCGGCTGCTGAAAGAGTCTCATCTATTGGATTCTCAATCATCACTATCTCACTCTGGCCAAAATCGACACAAGGCCTTAGATCTACGTCTTCAGGATATGGGTTCTAAATCCTCTATCTTCACGCAGCAGAAAATGCCTTTGGCCCAGAGGAAAGGTATCTTGGCCAAAGCTGCTGAGAGAGAGGGCAATCGACGGCGAACGGCTCAGGAGAACGGCATCATCCTTGAGAAAGCCATTAGGGGCAAGAAGAAGGATGAGGGGAAGAGGCAGAGGGGGATTGGTGCTCCGAGCGTTGGTAAATTTCAAGGCGGGATGTTGAAGCTGAGCAAGAAAGATGTTGCGGAGATCGAGGGACCTAAGAAGAGCTCGAGAGGACGAAGGTAGTCATCCAGTCCACCTTAGCAGATCATATACCAGATATTCGATGGATTTTGAGAGGACTAAGTTCTGAACCTATCACACTCCGAGGGACAAATTCATCGAAATCTGCTTTTGTTATTGATCTTGTCAACTCTCGAAGGCTATTAAACCATTATTCTTGTCAGCTTGGTGCTCATCCGAAGCGCAAATGGAGACAATTGATACTCTGCTAGTAGCTAAAACATGGTAAAGATACGGTAAGCTTGTGGCCCAATGGGTACGCTTTCAGGCTTCTGACCTCCTAATCTGTCGTTTTACCGCTTCCGAGATATGTCTTTCAGCACGAATTTAGCCCTTAAACGGGGTGCCATCCCCTATTCTCGACTCCCGAGATTTGTGTTTTTACGCTAACCCTACACTTTAGGCAACGTTTATCATTTCTACCCTACTCCTGAGAATCGAGTTTTGGCAAAGGTTCTGCTCTCGGACAGTCTTTGCTTACCTGTCGTCTGCTCCTGAGACTTTTTTTTGACCCAAAAAGCTCTCTTCTAAGGGCAACATTGACTGCAAAATGTGGAGGTGGCTAAATTCCTGCCCTTGTGCAATATATGACGTTCGGCCGACTTCCCAAAACTTGTGTCCGTGGATGATATGTAACCGCGGCTCACATGAATGCGTTCTGAATGCTACCTCTCATAGACTTATCGACAATGAGCTTGATAGAAGGCCTCGAAACCAACATCTAAAATGGCATCAGAGCGAATCACTAGCATCCCGCTTATGTCTCCGAACCACTCTCCCGCCGCCAACCCTAGCACCACAGTCATAATAGGGGCAGGTGTCAGCGGACTTTCCATGGCATACAACCTCGCAAAGCGCCATCTCGATAATGGTCAACTCCACCGTATCATCGTTATTGATGCCATCGAAGATCTTTTTGCAGCTGCTTCGCTATGTAACTCCAGAATTCTATCATACCAGTGGTTTTCTGGTGAATCGAAGACCTTTGGAGAGTATTGCTACGCATTCTGCGAGAATCTAGCAGCCCAAGATGAGAGCTTCCGAGAATTTTAAGGTTATCGTAAGCAGATTTTTCGGGATCTTTAGCATCCATTTTGTCTGTGCTTCGCTCCTAAGACATATTTTACGGCGTGAACCCTACGCTTTCCCCCTGAATCCAGCACCGGGAATTTGGTTTGTGTCTGGAATCCTGCTGCCAGACAGCCTCTTACGCTCTTTCTCTTGCTCTCGAGACTTGTATTCTGGCTTTAATTTATCTCTGACGCCGGAATCTGTAGGTGACTACTGCAATTTGAAGCTCACCGTCCGATGTGAGAGGACCGAGCTAGCTCACGGTCCCCGAGGGTTGGCATATCGAGAAAGGCCCGGCAGATGGTAGGGAGCAACCATGTGAGCGTCGCAAATTGCTGGTAAAGTTGTTTGACGTCTGGTCTTGGAGAGTGGCTTTTGCAACAATGCAAACGGAAAGGAGTGGAGGTCTACAATCTTGCCCGAATACTCAGGACACAAATCTCATCTTCTGGAAATACAGAACGCGTCCAGCTCTATCGCGGTGGCCAAATCACAGACATACCTTGCCACAACTGGTCTTTGCTGCTGGAGCTTGGACGCCACGACTCTTCGCTGAGTTGTTCCCAAACTCCGATGTGGCTTCTCATCCGACGACCAACTCTGCCAATTGGATAATCGTGAAGAGTCCGGAGGAGACATCGGTCCAGAATATTGGGTAAGTCATCTTTGATGAGATTGTGGGGCATCAGCTGGATTTTGTGGGTCGCAATGATGGAAATGTATGGATTAATGGCATCGAAAACACAGAAACCTGTCTTGGTGATGTGAAGGGGTGCGAGTTACCTGATGAGGAGGCTATACCGAGATTACTTGATTACGCAAGGCGCTTCTTGGTCTCTTCACAAAAGAGCAAAAATGCGGAGCTGCGTGTCATAGCCAAGGGCAGGACGCATCGGCCGATGATTGACAGGGAACTCGCAATCGTTACTCACGTTGACCTAAGCAGGCTGTGTTCATCCAAAGCAATCATCCGTAAGGAACGTCTCTATGACGTGTGTGATGCACAGGGTGGTGTGTTCGTATGTTCTGGGCATGGGAAGTATGGCATTACTCTGGGATTAGGCAGTGGAAAGTTGAGGAGTCAAATCATAACGGGAGAGCCTGCTGATATTGATGTACCAAAGCTGGGGCTACCAATTTAGGTGTGAAAATTCCTCTTGTTCCTTGGTACCAGTGCTGCTTCTTGGTGACTGGAGTCCGATGGAGGCGACCCGACTCAAGGGGCAAATTACGACAATGGCCTTTACAGAATTTTCTCACCTGGCAATGATGTTCTTTATTACGGCGTTACAGCAGCTCATTGTTCCTCCTTGCCCGGTCATTGCATCTCTTGACTGATTCATTTCATAAAAATCTCAATTGTTCCCTATCAAAGCCCTTTGTTTTTGACGTATAGCTTCCAAACGCCAAGTCATTATTAAGTTTTGCTTGTCTACTGCTCTGAATCTTGATCATGAACATGCAAAAATTCGATTGCACTGCAAAGCCGACTGCTCACAGCAACTGTATTCCATGATTCTCCGCTTTTCAGAACGCTTCAAATGCAAACGCCCTTTATTTGCTATTCCTTGCTCATTGTACCCCCCTCTCAGGCTTGTGAGGGGAAATGCGGTGGCAACACAGTCTTCTCAAGCACCTCCCGCCCCTACTGTGCAGATAAGCAGCGATAGATGGGGGTTCGGGACTGTGGGCAGCGAAAATCCACAGACCTTTCGGTTTGTCTTCGAAGCAAATCGGAAAATTGTCATAAATAGAGCACTGATAAAACCAGGTTCTGGCCGTACATGGGTTCCGCAGAAATCCACCGGTCAAGGAACGCATGGCGGGTATGACTACGGCGGAAAGTCTCTAGGCTTTTGACGTGACCGCAGACTACGGGAAAAGGAAAAGGAAAAGGAAAAGGAAAAGACTCGTCATAGGTGGACCCGTCTATGAGGACGATGTCGCATTTAACGGGATCACAGCTAAGAATCTTCAGATTTATGTTGCTAATTTTACGACCCATGGAGACAATGACGCCCTCGTGGGTATGCAATATAGAACAACGTCTTCAGGTATTGGATATACATCGTTTTTCGAGACGTTGATACAGCAGAACAGCATTCAAGCACTGGAGAGTGGGTTCTATTTTGGATTTAGCGAAAACACAACTAACAGCAATGGCGAGATTACTCTCGGTGGTCGCGATCAGTCCAGGTTCACTGGCAGTTTCACGACTACCCCCGTCGTGAAAAAATCCTTTGCGTGGCAAATCCAACTCGAGGGTCTATCCATTGGTGGAAATGAATACCGTTACAAATCATACCCGACTGGTAGATACCCATGTTCTACACCCCATCAACTTAGACTGAACTTGTACTAACTATCGTATCTAGCCGTTGTAGATACTAGCACCCTCATCAATGCCCCAAAGCAGGATGCTCATGCAACCAACATAGCCATGCCTAGTGCACGCCTTGTCCCCTCCACTACCAGCAACTACCAAGCTGGTAATGATACGTACGCCTTTCCATGCAACACTCTAGAGGATAAATTGCCGGCCATCATTATTGCGGGAGCGCCGCTAAGTCTCAGTCCGGATGCTTTGAATTGGACTTCTTTGGACGAGAAGACGCGACAGGCGTGGGGAGGAGACCCGATGTGTATTTCGTCCCTGTTTGGAGGAAGAATCTCGAGTGTTGGCTGGCTTTTGGGCGCTTCGTGGATGAAAACTTGGTATACTGTTTTTTGGTGGGGCGCTGCTACGATGGGTTCGGAGGTTGGTGAGGGACTGCTGTGAGTTTTGCCAAGGCTGTTCACCGATGGGATTTTATATCGTTTTAGAGGGTTGATAGGCCAGTCTTTGCAGTAATTGAGTTAGACCTTCGGAGTAAAAAGTTCGTTTCAGACTCAATAACCAATATTTTGGCCAGGGTTCTCGCTCCGAAGATCCTGATTGTAGCTTTTTTTTTACCTCTCAATGAAGCTGTACTTCTTCAATACTCTTGCAGAGCGCAGAAGTGACAATTATTCCAATCCAAACCCCATCAAAGAGACCAGATTCAATATCGACACCATAAATTTGAGGGGAAGGCTGGGTTCATAGCTCTCGAAACTGACAATTTTCGGCATCAACGCCTTCCATAATTGGCCTTTTTGTATCGTCTTATGAATGCTGAAGGGGACTGTCGAGGAGTCTGCCCCGAAAGATTTTCTAATCATGGCCTCATGAAGTGTAAGTCTGACAGGTAGGCATCTGGACCTGAAGCTCTAAACAGGACATTCCCGAGGCTATCGTCCAGGAAAAACACCCGTGTTACCGCCCTAAGGTCCCTGTAGAACGATACCTGTCCATCCAAATCCCACTCATATGACCTTGAACCTGGGAGTCTTACCTCGCGGTGCGACCGATAAGAGGCTTGAAAGTGGCGTCATGTCAAGAACGCCAGGGACGAGTCGGCTCCAAAAAAATTCCACCCGAAACTCGGCAACAGATGACAACGTCACCAAATCTCCACACGCTCTTTTCCGTGCGCAACTGTCTTTCCTTCCTGTACAATCCTTTCGTGTGGCGTACTGAATGTACATAAGCCCAAAAAGTTCCCTGAAACCATCACAGTGCCTTCTCCAGAAACCCTAATTCAAGGTCGCGTGCTCCTCAACATGCATACTGACACACCTTTTCTTTCTCGGCTCAGCCCGGTTCCTTCTTTCCCAGCATATTCAGGTCCATACACCGTTGGCACACAAGATGTCGAGATACCTGTATCAGAGCTCTCCAGCTCAGCGCCGGCTCCAGACCCCCAAGTGTCAACAATCAGCTTCCGCCTCTTCTACCCATGTGAGCCAGAGCAGAGGGCGAAGTCAGTATCCTGGCTTCCTGAACCGCAGGGAGAACACTTGAGGGCGTATTACCGTTTCATGCAAGCTAGCCCGTGGCTTGCTTCGTTGTTGAGGTGCCACAAGTCTTGTCTCCCGATTCAAATATGGTCACGTGCTGACTCTACTGCAGCTATATCCCATTTTTCAGACTCATCTACTACACCACGATACCTGCTACTCGAAACGCAAAACCTTTACAACCGCCTCCCGAGAACGAAGGACGATGGCCGGTCATGATATTCTCGCATGGGCTTGGAGGAACAAGAAATTCATACAGTCATATCTGTGGCTCGTTAGCAAGCCATGGACTAGTAGTAGTGGCACCTGAGCATAGGGATGGAAGTGCGCCTATATCATTCATCAAAGAGGCTGCAGATAGCAAACGAACATCGGTGCATTACACGTCATTACCGCATGAACCGAATCTGGAAGTGGAAGAGGGCAGAGATTTGCAATTGAAGATTAGATGCTGGGAGTTGGGATTGGTCCACGATGCTTTGCTGAAACTGGACAAAGGATCAACCCTCACCAATATTCAGACCTCGAGGTCAGCGGAGGACCACCTTGCGGCCTTCCAATCCCTGATCGATGTACACAGACCTGGCAAGATCTCCTGGGCCGGTCATTCCTTCGGTGCCTCGACCATCGTACAATTCGTCAAATCTATCTTCTACGGCAACTCTCCCCTCTACGCCGCAACACAATCTTCTGCATTATCGGAGCAGATCACGCCTTCTTCTTCTACCACGCTTCTTGATCTCTGGACACTCCCGCTCCTCTTCAACTCCACGTCCTCTCTGTGGGCCAAGCCCCTACCCGCTTATTCTACCTCTAAGGCTCTCTCCCAGACCACACCACCCTCACCACCTCTAGCAATTCTCTCCGAGGGCTTCTTCAAGTGGTCCTCCAACCTACGCAATACACTCCGCGCTGTGTCTCCTCCCGCGAGCCATACCTCTAATATTCAACCACACGTCTTCTATTCTATTGCTTCAGCACACCTGTCCCAATCAGACTTCGGCCTCCTATTCCCCTGGATAACGAAGAAGGCTCTGAAAGCTGAGGAACCAGAGAGGACGTTAAGACTGAACGCGCGCGCTATCTTGGAATCACTAAGACGGAGCGGTATTAGCGTTGCTAGGACAAGTAAGTTGGATATGGGGATTATGGATGACCATGAGAGCGTGAAAGTGCCGGAGTCCCCGAACGGCGTAGGGCTTGCGCTGGGTCAGGACCAGATGATACTAGATACTACTGATGGGTCTGTGAGGGGTTGGATTGCTATTGATCCTTCATCCTGAGACAGCCGCGTTATTAATTTGACCTGGGCAGCGTGATGGCTGGACCTACGACTCAATGCCATTGCTGCGGATCTTAAGGGCTCTATGGTCAAAGCTCGAATAGCATGAACACGGATGCCAAAGCTAGGGCCATGTCATTAAACAAAACCCGCAATGATCAGCTTTTCCCCCGCGAGATTATTACCATAATGAACTCTTGTTACCGGTGTCAGGAGGATAATCCAGCGAGCTGATGAGATCTTTGGCAGGAGCGCGTGAAACGGACGACTCGACCGCCTATTTGCACGAGGGTCTTGCCCAATGGTCTTCGTTTGATGCTCAGAAGCTTTTTCCAGCACCCTGAATCGATTGAGGATTAGACTTCATGAAGAGTCTCTATAATTAGCATCTCTGCTGTAGAAGCGGGACGGCTCATTGAGACTTGAGAATAGAGACGGCATGTATCCGTGGAGTTTGGAAAAGTCAATGCCGAGATGGGTGGGCATTGGACCGAGTGTTTGGCCACAGAACCTACAAGCGGCTCTATATCCAATTTCATCTGCTACATTCTTTCGCTTGGAATTTTTATATTCCGCATCAAGAGCTTCAGGTCAAGTTTACAACGTTCGTTATCTAGGAACATGGATTAAGCTGATGCTTCTCTGTTTCTCCCAGCTGTCTAGTATGTATAAACACAAGATCACGCCAGTGCCAGCATGATGGTCGGGGGATTTGTTGGCGCCTATATGTTGTATGTGTTTCAGAGTGTCGATCAAACTAGCACGCCTTCTTTTTCTCCTTCTTTGCAGCATGACGGTGGGATCACTCGTGCCGCAGCGCAGGCCCGGGTTTCTTGAACACTCAATTAGGAAAACGAATCAAAATCCTTGATCCCGGTGTACATATCAGCTCTCACTAGTGACGAAATCCGGGCCCACATTGTGGCCTAACGGTGGTCAGCGGATTCTCTTGCGCTCCTATCAATCCATGTACTCACAGATTCATCCCGTGTGCGTTGAGCCTCTGAAGCTCGACTAGGTACCAGATACTGTGAAGCATCCACCCTTCCCAACCGGAAAATTTCCTGTCAAACGGCCCCAGAGTCCACAACTAGTAGCATTAGTGATGACTTTGAGCGGTCCTCGTTGGACATTATCCTAGGGGACCCTTTGTCAGTAAACAGTCTGTGCAACTACAAGCCTGCAGAAAGTGGCTGGATCGCAAGTGAGCGGTCTGATATGGAATGAATCATGATTTTAGATCAGAAAGCACGTCCCTCGGGGCTTTGGTCCCCTCAAAGGCTGCTTCATGAGGACTGATCATACCGTTAAGGCAGATCATTGACCCGCGACAATTCTCCTGAGAGGCGCATCGGGAGGAGACTAACTGTCTTGCAATTAAATGCTCAGAGAATACGAGATGTTCAGCTCTTGGAATTCTACGCCTCTCTGTTGAGTTATCCATGACCCGCATCAGGTTACCGAGCCTCAAGTGCCACACCGAGCAAACAACTCCGATGACAACCTTTTTATGTTCTTTGGAGGCGAACCTGAAGCAGGCCTGGGGCAAGTTTCAGATTCGCCTCGGTTCGTAAGCCTAGGACAAGAATAGCTAAGCGCCCATTAGCGCCTCGATTAGATTCGTGAACCCAACCTCAAACCAATCACTTGTATCATCCGAAAGTCTTTTTCCTTTTCGCGTGCCGCTCACCAAACGAAGCCACAAGACTTCGGTTGACCATGTCGTACCAGCCTTTAGAACTTTTCTGCCGAGGGGGGCGATAACATCATTTCCACAGAACAAAGCAACAGCGGCTCTGGCCACATGCAAGGAACCACAACCAGGTTGGAGGTACACAAGTGGAGCATGCGGTCCTTGCATGCGAACTGCTTGATCATTGTAGATTCGTCTCACTCAGTATGTTGGAGAAAGGCAAGGAACGGACAACTAACAGTCATCTTTGCGCTTTTAATAATCTTGGGCTTTTTGGAGTTGACTGTGCCTGAGGTCAGCATGAGCTTGCTCATCTCCGCACGTTCATCCCATTTACTTTCGGGGCGGCTCTAGAGGCTCGCCCAAGATATTAATTCATTTGGATACTGCCCACCAGACCATCGGTGATTCCTGTAGCCATCATATGATTGTGGAAGCGGTAGTAGTCAAGTAGCACGGCTGGATGGAGTCTGTATTTAGCCCATTCGATTGATACCAAAATTGGAAATGTAGAGATCGGCCTACCGTACGGACTATGACGCTGAAATAGGCCCGACAAGGTTCAGTGGGCCAGTTGTTGGAGGCAAGCCCCGTCGACAGGGGTGTGACTAGCCTATCATCAACCCCCTGTGCCATGTTCTCCCCCACAGGCCCCCGAAATCTAAAACCCTCCAACCGCTTCCTCAAACCTCCCCTCAGAATTCTAAAACACCAGCTCCCCCTCCCCTTACCGCTTCCTTGTACCGTTTACTCCGTACATCACAGAAACCTAGGAAATCCCACACCTAGCTCCTACTCCCTTCTTCGACGTCTCGCTTCCCGTCGCTACAGACTCTCAGACAGAACCGTCAAGGTCCTGAACAGGTCTTGAAACGACTGACCTGGGCATTTGTTTTCACTTTTTGTTTCTTCACACAATCTCGCCATTTGGTGCGAGGTTTGAAGGACGATCCCTTGTTTGACAGGCAGGCCCTGCACTCTTGCGTTTGGATCCGCAATCTTTCGCGTCAGTATCCACAACCGTTTCCTCGAGGCTGGCCTCTCTACACCGCCCAGATCCATACATTCGCTCAGACTTGTCGCTGCTGCCAATTGGAGAGTCCCGCAGCTTCTGTTCCACACATCTCCCGCTGGTCGATCTCCCAACACTTCAAGCACTGCCCTTCTATCCCGCTTTTAGAATCGAATCCTTCTGCCAAAGGGAACCTACAGCATCCTCCTGCCTGCTGCCGGATCCCACCTCGCTGCGATGGCCATGTATTCGCAGAATAGCGCAACGGCAATGGCGCCACCGCAGAAGCCAGAGACCTTCATGCTCTCTGATTCAGCACAACAAAACCTTCCACAAGATGCGCAGGTCGCACTGCAGCAAGTCGATAATCGTAAGTCACCTTCGATAGCATCTCTCCTATTCAACACGAGTTCTTCGTCTCTGCGCTCTGCGTGGCGAAAGGTGCTACCGGCCATCGGTGACACAAGCTGATTCAAGTGATAGTCAAATACTTCCTCATCTCCGCACCTGTGGACTGGACTCCCGATCAATACATCCGAAGATTCTTACTGCCCACGGGGGAGTACGTGTCTTGCGTCTTATGGTGAGCAGGCCTTGTCGATCTAGCATGTCATACAATCAGCAATCAATCGATGCTAATGACTTGTAGGAATAACCTCTTCCATATCTCCGGCACAGATATCGTGCGCTGTCTATCATTCCGCTTCCAAGCCTTTGGACGACCCGTGAAGAACTCGAAGAAGTTCGAGGAAGGCATCTTCTCGGATCTGCGCAACCTCAAGTCTGGCACCGATGCGTCGCTCGAGGAGCCAAAGAGCCCCTTCCTCGACTTCATGTACAAGAACAATTGCATTCGAACGCAAAAGAAGCAGAAGGTGTTCTACTGGTACAGTGTACCGCACGACCGGCTTTTCCTTGATGCGCTGGAGAGAGACCTGAAGAGGGAAAAGATGAATCAGGAAGCAACAACAATGGCAGTCTCGGAGCCCGCTTTGTCCTTTGAGTTCGATTCGTCCCAGTCGCTCTTCGAGCAACTCACCAAGGCGCAACAAGCGAACACCTCGTCATTCTCTGCCAATGCCTCCTCCGCTTACTCGCAGTCGACCTCACCAGTCTTGCGAGCTACAGACTCCATGCCACCACCACAGCTCGTACCACAACCGATGCCCAGTGTTTCAGAGGAAATGACGCAAACAATGGGAGCTTACTCTCAGGTCACTATGCCTCCCACAGCAGCGACGAACTTCGTCAAGCGAGAGCAAGACTACGGGCAGTTGCAATATGATCGGAACGGTATTCCACTCACAAGGGTGCATCAACGCCATACTTCGATGCCGACCTACATGGAGTACTCACCAGCGCCCTCATTTGTTTCATCGCAATATGAGGATTACAGCAATCGGGGTCTCTCCTTCGAACCGATCACTCCTCCGCAACAAGCACAAGGCCTCGGTGCCGAGCCAGCCTACATTGCCAACGAGGATACGGGTCTTTACACTGCTATTCCGGAGATGGGCTCGTCTCAGAACTTCAACACCATGATGCAATTGCCGACCTCAAACGTGTCCGGAGGCCAATACTCTACAGCTCAGAGATACCCATCAAATAATGTCTACTCGGTCATCGAAGGCTCGCCTACATACAAGCAGCGAAGACGACGGTCGTCAATCCCGCCTAGCACGAACGGTGTCGTTGGAACCACCACCACACCCAATACCATGCCACATGCACCCCATCGACACAGCGATCTTCGTCGATCCGTATCAGCCTCTGTTGGCCCAGATGGTGAAGACCCAGTATCACAACGCAACTCCCCACCTGCTCTACCCAATGGCTACGCCAACATGGTAGCGCAACAAAAAGAGATGCTTGAGCAGATGTCACGCCACGGCACACCACTCCAGACCTTGGAAGGAAGCCCAGCCCCACACGCAAACATGGGTATGATGCAATCTCACGAGTACTCTGGCTATCAAAATGATAACATACCCACCCAAACCCTCGACAACAGCCCCGTGTCCACACAAGGGAGCCGACCAGGGCCCGCACGACGAGCTCGGAGCGCCACTATGATGGAATTGGGTCCCTATCCACACAAGTCGCACTCGTGCCCGATCCCAACATGCGGGCGCCTCTTCAAGAGACTAGAGCATTTGAAACGGTATGTTTGACCCCCTCCTTTTTGACCCATTTGTGCTATTTCGAGTGTTTCATGACGTTTTAATTTCCGCAGCCGCTGACTGTTCCCGGCGGTTAGGCACGTAAGGACCCATACTCAGGAGAGGCCATATGTCTGCCCTCACTGCAGCAAAGCATTTTCGCGATCAGATAACCTTGCCCAGTAAGTGCATGCAATGCCCCCCACTCTCAAGATTACGTGCTTACCCCTATTTCAGGCATCGTCGCACACACGAGGCGCGTCCGGATGGGGAGGGAGGCAGTTACAGCGAGGAGGACGTCGAGGAGGCTGAAGAGAATGACTTTGGTACACTCGAGGACGAAATGTCACCGCCACCTTCGGATCATGGTTACATGACCAACGGCATGTCGAATAGCGCAATGACGAATATGACTGCGGCTTCGATGCGTATGCCAGCTACAGGGATGGGCGTCAGCCACGGAATGGCTCCTCCAACCATGATGACGAATCAACATCTTCTCCAGCAACAGATGTAACATTGCTACCGGCTCTCTGCTTCGACTTCGCCTTACATCTCGCTATCATGCTCCCTTTAATGACCTAGACTGCCATCACTGCTTCGACCCTCAAAAGTACATTTCACGCACGAGCGAACCTACCTACAATATCATCCAACACATTCACGACAGCTACGACTCTCCTTGGTCCGGCAACTTCCAAAATACCTTCTTCCTTAATTTCCTACAATATCAGCGACAAATGTCGGCTCTCGCCCATCAAGCGATTGAGCGAGTTGAATGAAGATCACAGCATTCCCTTTCCTTTTAGCCCTGTACTTACGTATTTCATGCCCGGGGTATGTTAGCCTGGAGTTGGCTAGAGATGGTCCGGAGTAGCGCTGGCCGTTCATTTGAAAAGCGAAAGCATGATGGATGCGCTTTCGTTGTCGGAAGGTTTACATATTCAATAGTCAGCTTGTTAGCGATGTGGCCTTTAGGATGGGCTATACCTAGTGATTATAGACGTTTTGAAAAGCAAGAGAAACTACATAACACCTAGTAGTGTCATGATTGCTGTGCATTGGAAGTGACCCACTAGTATTGTACTCCCTTTTTATGCCTTTGCTGTCTGTCAGAGTGACCATGTTAGCTAGTAGTCATGTAACAAGGGCTTCAGGTCTCGACAACCGCACATGTTGTTGCTATCTTTGCATGCATCATTTGAGCTCATGAAGAAGACTTTTCGAAGTCGACATCTTGTAATCTTTTGACTTGCTGAAGATCTGTCTACCTATCTGTAACATATACCCCCCCCCCTTTACTCCTAACATGGCTGACAATCATCTCATCCGCCATGCCCTCCCTCATCACGTCTGCTCAAAGGTTGTTAGTCTGGGCCAGAATAGTATGACTAGAAGCCTGTGTATTAAATCTGTGTCTTCCTAAAGAACCGTCCGTCCGTGCTCCCATGCATGCACCCTACGCTGTCCTGTTTTAGTAATGCTCAAACACCCTAGCTATGTTACAACAAAGAAGAAAACGACAGTAAAGTAATACAGGCAACCTCCAATCCATTGAATAATGCGCCATGCCATTCATGTATGCCTGCCGCCTTGTCCTGTTATTCATGCATCCGTATGCCTGCTTCTTTTTCCTTCGCCCTCGAGGTATTTCCATACATGCTATGCATGCTCCTTTTCCTTGATCCGCTTTTCCCGTACATGCTATTATGCACCCGATCCGTCTGCAATAGCGAGTCTTTGCTTCGCGGTCTTCGCTTTTTTCGATATTCCCTTCCTCTTTCCGGGGGCTGCCGGTTCTGGTTGTTCCATTGGTGTGGCTGCGCCGGAGGGTTTGTTGCTTCCGTCGTCGAAGTGTCCTTCGCCTGGAGTGAAAAGGTGGTTAGTGAACGGTTAAGATGGTGGAGTTGGGCAAGTGGAACCTACCTTCATGATACATGTCATCCAAAGAAACATCCTTCTTCCGCCCACCAGTCTTCTTCCTACCACCCTTCTTGCCCTCCTCGCCCTTCGCAGCAATCTCCTGCTCTTTCTTCTCAATCATTTCAGCCTGCTCATCGTCCGCAAGCCAGAGGGCGATGTCCTTGTTACGGTTCTCTTTGCTTCTGGTGTTGAAGTCCACACCAGCACCACTTCCGCCAGAGATGACGACCCTCTGCACCTCTTCCTTTTGTAAGGCTCGTTTGCGAATACGCTCTTCGATCGTGCCACGTGTGATCATGCGGTAGACTGTGACTTGCTTCGTCTGGCCGAGACGATGAGCTCGGTCCATGGCTTGGGAGTCGATCGTAGGATTCCAATCCGAGTCGTAAAAGATGACAGTATCGGCAGCTGTCAAGTTGATACCCAAACCACCAGCACGGGTGGAGAGTAAGAAGACGAAGATCTCTGGTTTGGTCTGGAAATCTGCAACTGTATCTCTTCGGTCCTCGAGTTTGGTCGAGCCGTCGAGTCGGACGTACTTGTAATTGCGGTAGGTGAGGTACTCCTCCATCAAATCTATCATGCGAGTCATCTGGAAGTACAGCAAGACGCGGTGTCCGCCATTCTTCAGTTGGCGGAGGAGCTGGTCTAGCTTAGCAAGTTTACCAGAGTCGGAGACGAAGCGGCGCATTGAGGGGACATGGATGCTAGTAAATCTAGCCTTATGTGAAAGCGGCTGGGGTAGCATGTTGTTCAATGGGTATCTGTCAGGATTGACCTTGGCCTCGAGAAGCGCAGCCTCGTCCTTCTCGGATATTCCGTAGAGAGCTTTGCGTAGAGGAACATTAAAGATAGTGTTCTCCTTGTCAACCCGCGATGCCTGGTCCGAGCAAGCAATCTGTATCGGAGGTGCGGAGGCGCTAGGCCTAGCACATTGCTCGATGACATTCAGTCCCTGGTCTTCGAAAGCCCTCCTGGAAACATCCAGGAGATTGTGGAGGCGATTTTCTGCTGTTATGTCGGAGAGAGGGCGGCGGTCGTTGCGCTCTACAATGTTGAACAGCGTATGTGCTGGAGTATAGCCTGCTCCGTCGGCCTCATCGTACACAGCTTTCAATCTCGCAAGACGAGGAACCTTGTCTGCAAGTTGCATCGCTCGCTCGGCCAAGCCTTTGTGTGATGCCGTATATGCTTCGCCAGCCGACGTGTCTGTAAAACGCATCCAAGAGAAAGCAGCGTTACCTGTCGAGCTTTTCTGAATGTTCTCAGGCGTCCAGATGTTCATCAGCTCTGTCAAGTATTTGCCTCTGAAACCGGCTCTCGCATTGGTCGGGCCAGGCATGTCAAGCCTTGCTGCGGGAGTACAGAGTAGTCGAGGAAGGTCGTATTCAATGAGGTTTCTTGTTGAATAGGCCACATTGACATTGTTGCCTTCTCGTAAGAAGGATGCGGTCTCGGCGTAGTGTGCTAGGGCGTACGGCGAACTTGTTTCTGCTCTCTCGAAAAGATCAGGATGATTGCAGACTTTCCTGAATTGCATGACCAAGTTCATCAGGGTTGCGGTGTCCTGATCATCGCCAATTGCAGCTTTCTCTATGAGGTCCATTATGCTGATCCGATTACGTAGGTTGCCATAGTATGCTCGTTGACGGTAGGTCAAATCGCAGAAGACGTCTTCCTCGATCTTGTCTCCCAGTTCCTTCTGAACATGCTTCTTGATACGTCGTAACATGAAGGGTTTCAGGATCATATGTAGTCGCTTCAGCTGGTCTTCGTTTAGCTTGGTATTACTTTGCGCGTGACTTTCGATATCCTTCGAAAACCAGTCGCTGAATTCGTCATGCGAGTCGAAGAGACTGGGCATGATGAAATGTAACAAAGCCCACAGCTCCTGCATGTTGTTTTGGATCGGTGTTCCAGTAAGTAGTAGACGATTACGGCAGTGAAATCCAAGCAAGCTCTTCCATCTTGAACTCTGCGAAGACTTGATAGCCTGAGCTTCGTCCAGGATCATGTATTGCCATCGGATCTTCTGGAAGTATTGGGTGTCTTGCACAACGAGCTGGTACGAGGTAATGAGAACGTGGAAGGGCGAGTCTTTGGTGTACGTGATGTGCTTTCGATCCCAGAATTTACGCAAAACCTTTCGATCTTTTGCATTTCCCCAGTAGGGCAAACACTTCAGACCAGGTATGAAGCGGGTAATTTCCTGCTGCCAGTTGTGCAATGTAGACGAAGGAGCAATGACGAGAAAGGGGCCCCAGATGTTATGCTTCTCAGCGAGGTAGGCCATGACTGATATGGATTGCACCGTCTTGCCAAGACCCATTTCATCTGCTAGAATCCCGTTGATGCCCTGTTCATAAAGGTTGACCAACCAATTAAGACCCTTCAACTGGTACTCCTTGAGCTGAGCGTTCAGCATCTTTGGCTGCGTTACATCGATGTCTCCCAATCCAGTAGGGTTCTGGAAGTTCATCTCGCCATCGTCGAATTGCGCCTGTAGCTGGCCATCGTCACCGTTGAAGGCGCGGGCCTTGTTCTGGGCTTCTTGGACAGCGTTCTGCGCATTCGCCATCGCAGCTTGCCTTAAAACAGTCTCATCTTCAGCGTCAAAGTCAAGGTCCTCGAAGTTTGTGACTTTGGCTCCAACCTGGCCCACGCTATCTGGCAACGTGATGGTATGAGCATCAGCTTTGCCTGCAGTCACGGTGGCTGTGGACACTGCAACATCTGCACTGTCCGTGGAGCGCTCTACCTCATCGGTCTTCACCTTTTTGCCAATGAAATGTGAATACAGCTCGGTCTGTGAGATCAAGAAATTGAGCTTGCGCTTCTGTCGGTTGGATTCGCGGTCGGCTTCAGCCTTCTTTGCATTTTCGAGTTCTTGCTTCTCAGCCACCTTTCGAAGATCTCGCTCTGCTCTCTCATTGCGCTTCCAGAACGACATCATCTCTCGCATGCTTCTCTTTGCCCGAGCTTGGACATCTTTCATCCCCTTGTTAGTGCGCAGCTGCCATCTCCGCGCTTCTTTACATGCCAGCTGAGCGGTCTTTCGTAAATTGGATACCTTCGTTGCAAGCGACTCATTCTTGATTCTAAAGACCTTGGGTACATCCTTGCGGGCAATGTCTTTCCATATCTGATCATAGATTTGCTGGTATCCTTTGGAGGCGTAATTCGTCAGCATTGGTGCAGCTGGCGAAGCTTCTTTTGCGATCTCTCTCGGCTGCTTGACTTCCTTCGTTTCTCTCATCAAGGTTTCTCGACGATTCTCCTCTTTTGGCGCAATCAAGATCAGATCGTCTGAGTCACGGTGCTGACCAGACCCAGGCCACCCAAGGAGCCAGCCAGCATCAGCAGCATCTTTCTCAGCTTGCTTCTTCTCTTTCGATTTTTTGGGCCGTACCGCAGGTCCTTTGGCCTTCTTCCTTGGCGGCTCAGAAGAAACTATGCTGCCGCTTTGGAACGTGCTCATAGTTCCACCTTCAAGATTTGGCGCTATAGGTGTGACTTCGCGAATTTCTTCAGGGGCGTCACCTTGTTCGAGAATCCGCTTGGTTGTCTTGACCTTCTTCTCTGCTTTCTGTGCCTCTCTGAGTAGCTTCTCACGCTCAGTCTCATCGGACGCCATCTCGACTCGTTCAAGCAACTCCTTCTGCACTAGTGACTGTAGTTGAATAGTCTTTTCGCGGCGGCGCTTGCGTTGCATATCCTTCTTACGTTCTTTCTCGTCCTGGACCTCCTTGCGCTGAACCTCTTCGAGGGCGGCGGGTTCGAAGCCGTTCCGGAATCGCTGTTTACCTGTATCGGCGTATATGCCAAGTTGGAGCGAGATTGCTTTGGACGTTGTCGTTCGACGACGCTGAATTTACTCTGTCAGCTTGCGTGCATAGCTCGTTACGACGATGCTTGAACTTACCTTGCGCTTGACGTCTTCGACAGCCTCGACATCTCGCTGTCGCTTCTGGGATGCCTGAATATGCTGTTGCTTGGCAAGTTCCCACTCCGGTGAGTCTATATCGCTTAACTCCATCGCATCTATCCTTGCTATTTCTTTCCTGACCTTCTCGTTTTCTTTATCCGATGTCACCGAGCCAAGCTTGGGTTTACTGACTCCTAAGCTTTTCGGTTGAGAGGGAACTTCAGCTTCAGCCTTTACGGATCGTTTCGGCGGCGTTGGGTAGTCCTTTGGTGAAGCAACAGGCCTGGAAAAAGTTTTTCGAGGGGCTGAGGAAGACGATTTGGTATCTCCATTAGGTGTATTTGAAGCTGATTTAGTTGGCTTTGAAGCTGGTGTGGAACGGGAAGTTGCCTTGGGCGGATCAGGAGCGTTGCTTGACAGAATGCTGGAGAATGACATTGGATCTTTTGTCCTCGTACTCTTTGGCTCATCGAAAACCTTTGCGTGGACCTGCGCACTATCTTCATCAACTGTGCCCTGTGAAGTAGGGCGGTCCATAGAGCCGTTCGTGCGCGATGGATAGCTGTAGCTGCCTTGCGGCTGGATAGGAGACCCAAGACTGTTCTTCACAGGTGATTGTGCTATTGAGCTTCGCCTGCTGGGTGTATGTCCGTGTGAAGTGGGGAACGTTGGTGAATGCTGTGAGAAATGCGTCCTGGTCGGCGATTGGTATATGATAGGAGAAGTGTTTGGCTCCGGGAAATGGCTAGCATAAGGGGCGGGCTCTCGGGTCTATGACAAAATCATGATCAGCACTTGTCGAGGACACAGGCAGCAAAGGCAACATTGATTGCCACAAGCTCAACTTACCTCTTTGGGCGAACGTGTATGGTATGGCGACTGTCTCCAACTTGTCTGACCTTCACGGTGTTCCGATATTGGATCGTAGCGCGTAGAGCCGCTCGACTCTCTATGATGGTACACTGAACCGTTGTGTGAAGGACCGTTCATCTTGGGTGAGTGAGGGGGCCCTACTCGCGGACTTATCGCGGGTGGCAATGACATTGCTGCTGATGTGGATGGTCGAGAGGAGTATTGGTTGTATGGCGACTGGGGATGTGCCCCATTGATTGGCGAGTAGGGGTGGCTATGTGTAGGTGATTGAGCAATGTAATCCCTTCGCCGACGGTCGTCTTCCTCGGGGGACCTCTCGGTCATTGGCCCTGGAGCGTAGGGCATCGTGTATTTAGGCGGAGTGTACGCAGGCCATGTAATTTCCCTGCTTGGCCGTTGTCGATTGCCTCCCTTGTCGAGGAGAGCTCATATGGGCTGACGACGTTGGTGTGGAGAGGATCAAGATGGATGATGAGGCTACTGAGGGTGTGTGACTCGGATGACTGGAGTGGTCAGTCTGCTTAATGTAGGCACATCTGACGCAGATCCTTTTATCCCTCAGTAGCGCGGCAGAGCGATGTGGCCAGTCAGGGCGTGACTTGCCATTGACGGGATTCTGTGCTGGGATGGGGGCGACGACGAGGTAGTCGGTGGTGGTGGAAGGTGTCGGGAGAGGGGATGGATGGTTGTGGAAGAGATTGCCGGAAGGCGCTCCATTTCCAAGGCGTGGTTGGCTTTCTTGACCCAAAGGCCGAACGCGACCAGAAATTGCCCGTGAGTTTCGCGAGTGTGGACGTTGAATTTCCCTCCCCTACATGATTTTGCTACAGCTACATATTAAATGGAAATACCATCATTCTATCAGTTTCATAAGGTGGCCGTCTATGTGAACTGCTACAATGATCGATTACTTGATTTTGTCTCCGAAGGGTTCTTATTCATCGGGCGCATCACGTTTCATAGGCAGCGTTAGAGTACCTTATCCCTTGAACTTCTGCTGATTTTCCTTTGAGCACTAGAACGGCTAGCTTCCTCTATTCTCGGCCAACTTCTGCCAGTCACAAACTCGACTCCTTCAAGGCTTTGCCCCTCGCTCCTCTTGCTGCGGTTCTGCCGCTTTGCCTAACCTACCACGTAATCGTGACTTGTGAAGTGCCAGCTGTCCGCCATCGCATTCAGGGCTATGTCAAAATTTCGGCATCGCATGTATGCGGGATATTCACAAGCCGCAAAGAAAGATCTGCAAGACATCTTGCGATGAAGCCAATCGAGGCACATAATACATATTCCCCCGAACGCCTCCGTCTGAGTACTTCTATCCGATCAAATGTATGGTATTCCCAAGAAAACTCCTCAAATAGCTAAACGCTGCCGCCATGGCCGCCTCCCTTTCTGTTTTGATCAAGTAATAATTTAGGCTTAATGAATCCTTCATCAAGCTGCGTAAACCAAGCTGCCTGTTCCTCTGATGTGCCCGAAAAGAGTTGACTGAGGGCTGCTCCGGCACTCAGATGGGTATCACTCTCTGGCGCATGACTCGAGGCAGCATGAGATGATCCTGCTGTCCCAGTTCTGTTAAGCGGAGATGGTTTTCGTTTTGGTGAACGAGTTCTGGCGGCTTGTGGGAGATCACTATCGGAGTAGAGGTCCTCTTCATCGCTGGGCGCCTCACCGCGGGCCAGCAGAGATTGTTGTACCTGGAATGCGTCTCTCTCCCTCTGACCGACCGTCGAATTGTTCCGAGACGTAGGCCTATTTGGAGGACTTACAGTGGGCGTCCCACTACTATAGCTGCTATGTGCAGAGCCGTTGCCCCCGTTTACGCGAAGCCCATTCTTGTCGAATTGAGCACCACTACCCTTGCGTCGCGGCACATAGCCAACGGCGTTACTTTTGTAGTAAGTACCATTAGTAGCTGTTTCGATGTCAAATTCGTCGTCCGAATCGATCTCCTCGACCACGCCTGTCCGAATTCCCATGATCTCCAGCATGCGTGCTGTGGTGCCACCAAAGATGATGACAGTGAGCACCACGACCACAAGCACCGTAGCCTGTAGAACATGACCGTGCTCTCCGGTCAAGCCAGCAGCCAGTGCAACGCCGACGGCGCCGCGCAACCCAGCCCAAAAAAGCATAACTTGATAAGAATAAGGAAGCTCGTCGGCCACGTCTTTCCCTCGCTGCTTGGCGCGGTAACGAATGAACCAGTTGATAGCCTTGGATAGAGGGAATACTGCGCACCACCTGGCGGCGCAAATGCCAATGATGGTAATCAGTATGAACAATGGCTTGAAATATAACTTTGCCTCGGTGAATAAGGTCAACCCTAAGTAGATGAAGATGAAATTTTCAGACAGTTGTGCGAGTGCTGAGAACATGTATTTCGTAGTCAGTTGTGTACGTCGTGACATGTTGTAATAGGCGTAATGCTTCAATGTGATGCCACAGAAAAGAAGGCTGACGATACCTAGTAGAGTATTAGCATAGCTTTGGTGAAAGACACTCGTGGAATTACGAACCAGACATCATGGCTCCGTTAGCAAAGTAGTAGCTTGCGTATGCAATCAAGATAATCAAGCAGCTCTCGATCTTTGGAAATCGGCGGACCAGCGTGAATTTTAGCAAAAGCGCTGTTCCAACCCCGACGACGACCCCGACTACTAGACTGCCGAAAAATACGAGGAAAAAGATGCCGATGGCCTCAAAGAAGCTTGTAATCGTCAAGGCATGGCCTCGGTTTCCATCTGGCTTGTATCTCTGTGCAGTGTCGAAGATTACAATAGCAATCGCATCGTTTAAGATCGACTCCCCGAAGATCACCGTGTATAGCTTCGGGTCCACTTTGTACGTATTGAAGATAGCAAGAATTGTTACTGGATCCGTCGCCGACAGTGTAGCGCCCACTGATATTGCCTCAACGAAGGAGATCTGAAATCCATCCAGCGGGATTCGGGTCCAAAGCCACAGAAATAAGCCCAATACGATTGCGGATATAAATGTTCCAGCGAACGCAAACGTCAAGATAGTCCCAATGTTTCGAAAGAAGTTGGCCTGATGCAGCTCGTATCCAGAGGCGAGGATGATAGGAGGAAGTAGTAGATTGAAGAAGAATTGGTAGTCGAAGCTGACCGTATTCTGGATGAAGGTACCCTCGGTCAATTTGATGACAAGGCCAGCAGCCATACCTATGTAGGTTCAGCAAGATTATCGCGATGGGCAAGGCGCTTAGTCTGGGGAGCTCCTACCGGCGAAGATCGATAGGACGGTTTCGTGTACAGCTTGAATTTTCTTGTGCTGTAGCATGTAACTTGCGAAAAGGGCGACGATGAGGAGCATTATCAATATGAATAAGGCCCATGAAGAGTAGATCTCCTTCTCGCCCACCTCAGGCTCTGCATGGTATCATTGTCAGCTAGACTGTTGGCTTCGGACGTTGTATGCTTTGACCCACCCCCATCCTCAGGGTCGGCATCTTCGCTTTCTCGTTCTGTAAGGAAAATAAGAGTCAGCGGAGCCCCAGAGCAAGAAGAGACAGATCTCGTACTCAAGAGTTCAAAGATGGTGTTTCCAATGAGAGAAGCCATGCCGTGCGGGCAGAAGGAGTAGGCGACTTCTTGGATGAACGCATGCGAGCACCTGCATCAACCGTGGAGTTGACCTGAGCAGCACAGCACTGAGAGCATTGACGTTCTGTTCAGATTCCAATGCATGATTTGATGGTGATGGATGCCTTAGCTGGGTACAACAGGGATAACCCTTAGTGAGCTCGTAAAGTACGCTAGCTTATGCCGCGAAAAGCAGCCTCGACTGGATAAGTCCGCATAATGTACGCCTCTCGATAATTCCAATCGCCCTTCCTCGTACTGGTCTATTTGAGTAATTAGATTACATGGTATATACTACTTATACTCTTGGATCTTCTTTGCAATGTCAAGCCTGAAGTGCCAAGCGCTTCGTGGATTTATGAAACGACAATGATCTGCATAAGGTTGGGGTGCCCGCGATTAAATCCCACGTCAGGCCTTGGCGAAGGACTGCTGTTTCTCCTTGTCTCTGGTCAAGCAATTGCACATTGTATCCGTTACACAACCTAAGGAGCTTGGTTAATTCCTCCAGAATCCACCTTTGCCCGCAACGCCGTTCACCCATCCAAGTGACCCAGTGACCCAGACTGCCACTTGACCCTGCATCTCGGTCCTAGTCGGGGATAGCTGATGATGGAAGCGTTCACAACCTCATAAGGTCGCCGGCATACCCTTGCAAACTTGATATCACAACGAACCACCCTTTGTTCTGCTCAAATCCCCCAATTCCTAGCAACCACTCTATACGCCGCGGATCCTGATTCAGCCCAGCAACGCCTATCCTCGGTAGCAATATCTCCTAGAATTTCATGGCACATGACGGCCCAACGTCGCGGCCGATCTCTAGAACGTCGAGCTTCCACTCACAGGAGCAGGAAAATGACCAAATACACTCGCGAACTCCCCCAGGTTCTGCACAAGGCAAAAGACGTGGGGGAGGTTCTTTAGATTTAAATGAGAGCTCGCCTCTGCTGTCGCCTGAGCGGCCACAAGGCGATCGCGACATCGATGACCACGATACTCCCACAGAACTGCTGGACTGGAATGATGGAGAGGAAGAGGAGAAGTCAAAGAGCGTTTTCTACCTCTTCATTCTGACTTTGAGCATTGGAGGGTGAGAATACCATGCTCGACTTCGTCTGTCATTGAGAAGACATGCATGTTGACCATTTGGCAGTCTGCAAATAGCATGGGCGACAGAGCTGTCAAATGGATCGGTAGGTCTTCAATGAGTCCAGTCAATTATGCATGGTTGACCCTTTGAACAGCCATACCTCCTCTCTTTGGGCATGAGCAAGTCACTGCTCGCTTTTGTATGGATAGCTGGACCCCTGACTGGCGTACTCGTTCAGCCGTATGTAGGCATTCGCAGTGACAATAGCCGCTCCAAATGGGGAAAGAGGATACCTTTCATGCTTTCAGGGGCCTTTGCTACAGCAATAGCGTTTATAGCTTTGGCGTGGGCAAGGGAGATTGTGCATGGCTTCCTTGGGCTCTTTGGAGCAAGTCCCATGTCGCACGGCGTCCAAGTCTGCACAATCATCTGGGCGACCGTTTTCGTCTATGTACTGGACTTTGCAATCAACGCGGGTGAGATGGGTATTACACTCCTACACATGATGCTTTGCTGACAATCACTAAGTTCAAGCAGGGATTCGAGCCTTTATAGTCGACAACGCACCAACTCACCAACAGGAGGACGCGAATGCCTGGGCCGGCAGAATCACTGGCGTTGGGAATATCATCGCCTTTGTCTCTGGCTATGTGAACCTCCCCAAAGTCTTCCCTTGGCTGGGCAGGACCCAGTTCCAAGTCCTCTCCGTGATCGCCTGTTTCTCCCTTTGCAGCACAGTCCTCATTTCTTCACTCTACATCCGCGAGCGCGATCCCCGGCTCGAAGGTCATCCCCCCAATTCCAACCCAGGCATTCTGGCCTTCTTCCGCCAAGTCTTCAATGCAACCCTCCGCCTACCGCCTCAAATCCGCAAAGTCTGCGAAGCCCAATTCTTCGCCTGGATGGGCTGGTTCGGCTTCCTTTTCTACATGACCACTTACATCGGCCAGCTCTACGTCAATCCCTATTTCGCTGCTCACCCCAACCTCACCCCCGACGAAATCGAGAAAGAGTGGGAAGAAGCCACTCGCATTGGCACTTTTGCTTTCTTGATTTATGCCATCATCTCATTTTCCGCCAACATACTCCTGCCCTTCTTCATCGTCCCCTCTTACCGCGCTTCCGAACCCACCATCAAGACCCCATCCTCCGGCCACCAAAACACCCCAGGCACCCCAGGACACCTCTCCGCCTCTATGTCCACCTACTTCCTCCCACACCCAAGTCCCTCCGCAAGCCTCCACGCCTGCCTACGCCGCCTCCTGGACCTTGTCCAAATAAAATGGCTCACCCTCCGCCGTGCTTGGCTTCTCTCCCAAATATTCTTCGCGCTATGTATGTTCTTCACGTTCTTCATTCGCACACCCACTCAAGCCACCGTCCTAACCGGCTTCGTCGGCATTCCCTGGGCTCTGTCACTCTGGGCGCCATTCGCTCTCATCTCCGCTGAGATATCAAAACGGGACACCAACGCCCGGCGGGAAGGTATTAGGAATTGCGGCCGCAATAACAGCATTGATGGTGAAGGCGGCGCCGTAGGTCGACACAAAGACCAAGCGGGCGTGATCCTCGGCCTCCATAACGTCGCTGTCTCAGCACCACAGATCGTTGCCACGTTAGTCTCGAGCCTTATCTTCAAATTGACGCAGAAACCACGAGGGGTACCGTATGATGATAGTGTAGGGTGGGTGTTGCGGTTCGGAGGAGTAGCGGCGCTGGCAGCTGCGTTCTTTATTTGGAGGATTGACGAGGAGGCTGAGGTAGCGAAGAAATACCATAGGGTAGGGAAGGACACAGGGGATGGTGGTTCTCCAGAGGAAGGGCAGGGGCTGAGACACGAGGAGGCTGTTTGATGATGACTGAGGATGGCATCGCTTTGGCTTCTTGCATTGCATGAACGCGGATGATACCACGGAGTAGTGAATTTAGCATTTGATAACCACAGTTGGTTACTATTACTATTTAATGAAACAAGTTCTAACTATCTGCGTACTGGTCACTTCAGAGAACGCTTATACATGAACACTGTTCCCCTACGTAGTATAACATAACATCTTAACCAGCAAAAAGCACTATTCGAGACTAGTGCCAGGAACGAAAGGGACCTCGGCCAAATCGCCTCGACCTGCATGAGCTTCAATGCGGAGCAGCAACTCAGTCCTTTAAAATGCTCTCCGGTATCCTGATATTCAACCAGAAAGGCGAGAACCTCATCTTCCGCGCCTTTCGAAACGACTGCAGACCACGGCTCGCCGACGTTTTCCGCATCCAAGTCATCTCCAATGCCCAAGTCCGCTCCCCCATACTCACTCTTGGGTCTACGACTTTCAGCCATGTCAAGCATGAGAATATATACTTGGTGGCGATAACGAAGAGCAATGCCAATGCGGCGCTGGTGTTTGAGTTCTTGTATAGGCTGGTAGGGCTGGGGAGGGGGTATTTCGGGAAGTTTGATGAGGAGGCTGTGAAGAATAATTTTGTGCTTGTTTATGAGCTGTTGGATGGTGAGCAAGCTACATCCTGCCAGGGAGAGCATGGAGGCTTTACAGGGGCATGGGACTGATGTATACTACCAGAGATCCTCGACTTCGGCTACCCCCAAAACACAGAAACAGATACACTAAAGATGTACATAACGACCGAAGGCGTCAAATCCGAACGAACAATGGAAGATTCCTCCCGAATCACAATGCAAGCCACAGGTGCCCTCTCCTGGCGCCGCTCAGATATCCGATACCGCAAGAACGAAGCCTTCGTTGATGTAATCGAAGATGTGAATCTCCTCATGTCCGCTACGGGAACAGTGCTACGAGCAGATGTCAATGGACAAATCGTTATGCGTGCATATCTCTCCGGAACGCCTGAATGTAAATTCGGTCTTAACGATCGATTACTGCTAGATGGGGACAGCCTCTCCCATCCTTCGGGGAACCAGGCGGGAACGAAAGCTACGAAGGCGGCTGCTGGGAGCGTAACGCTTGAGGACTGTCAATTCCATCAATGTGTCAAGCTGGGAAAATTCGATGCGGATAGGATCATCTCCTTCGTACCGCCTGATGGCGAATTCGAACTCATGCGGTATCGAGCTACGGAGAACGTCAACCTGCCGTTCAAAGTTCATGCTATCGTGAACGAGATAGGCAGGTCGAAAGTCGAATACAGCATAGCTATCAAAGCGAACTATGGCAGCAAACTCTTTGCCACGAACGTCGTCGTGCGAGTACCTACACCTCTGAACGCAGCGAGGATCACAGAGCGGGTGTCCCAAGGCAAAGCCAAGTATGAGCCGGAGCAAAACAATATTGTCTGGAAGATTCCGAGATTCACGGGACAAAGCGAGTATGTGCTTTCTGCGGAAGCGTCTTTGACGTCTATGACGAACCAGAAGGCTTGGAGTAGACCGCCGCTGAGTCTGAGCTTCTCGCTGCTTATGTTTACGAGTTCGGGGTTGTTGGTGAGGTATTTGAAGGTGTTTGAGAAGAGTAATTATGGGAGTGTTAAGTGGGTGCGATATATGACAAGGGCTGGGAGCTATGAGATTAGGTATGTGCACTATCAAGCGGCAGGCTGCGTGGAACGATTTTAGCTAACAGCTTCCTAGGTTCTGACATGGCATTTACGTAGGGTTCTATGAGGCGTTGCATAGCGAGGCGTTGGCGGAACTATTCAAAAGCAGGGGTTTGGGTTAGCCTAAGAACAGCATGGACCATCTCTCTGAGGCATGGAGTTCATATGGCGCCGTATATACGGATTAGTGACAGCACCTGCGCCACAATTTATTCTTGAAGCAGCGAAGCTCCCACTTCCTGGGTACTCATGGACCATATGTACGAAGCATACATTTCATATTGTATCACACATAAGATTGTCAGACAGCACACGGGGCACAAAGATTTCTTGATAGAAGCAAAGCTTCAACCTTCGATTTCATTCGAATTCTATCACAAGTATGATGCTGTAGTAAGCCCTTTTCACAGGTCGTCCGCTTATTCACAGCATGCTGTATGCAAGTGCAACACCCAATTTCCACTCGACAAGATATTATTGAGACGCCCGCAATCTCTCCTTCAACCAATCCATCCTTGGCATACCCAAACCCTCTCCTTGACAATGCCTCCGCATCCGTGTAATCGTGCTTCGTAGGTAGGTATTTTGGTTGAAATAGCTCGAGGTATGTGTGTTTTGGCGATGAGATGTGTGTAGAGGGAGGATGGAGTCGTAGATCGAGTAAGTGGTGTGTTTACTTGCTGTAAGAGAAGGTCATGTTAGCACGTGCCTTGCTCAAGATGCATGATCGAAGGCCATGAATTGGAAGCCGGGAAGCTTCATGCCCATCAAGAAGTTGAGGGAGTCTTACCTGCGAGCTCTCGTCTTTCTCCTCTTACGCTTGAGGCGTCGAACGCGCTTCTTCCTCCACTTCGCTCTCATGGTCAACAACTAGGTAAACTGGCGAAATCAAAACATTAGCAACTGCTTCAATGCATCCATCAACGGCATAGGAGTGTTAAGATTCTATGGGGATTGATGTTGTAGGTATTTGAAGGCAACTTACTCGTTGTTGAGATGAGGTTGATGCTGATGAGATAGAAGTCGAAGTTCAAGCGGGGAAGCTTTTGTGTGAGCGAGGATTCGCTTGGAGCCGCTAGCGCGCCAAGGTGATCCCCCGGAGCTTGAGCTCGAGATCGCCGAGCTTCTATTTGTTCGGAGCTTGAGAATCGAAGCTGTCCGTGCTGGAAGTGAGGTGGTGTTGCCTTTGGTGGGTGTGGAAGGCGGTGGAGGTTGCCAGTGTGCAGCTGCGCTTGCTAAGAAGGGTCCATCAGCTTTTCCAATGGCTCCCTTTGCCTAAAGTGATCTCTCCAAGCTTTCAACTCACCTTTGTGAACTCGACTGTGACCGTGTCTCTTTCATGTCTTCTTCCCAATCCATCTCACTAGACTTCGCTCACATTAATGGGCTCACTCGCACTGTTTACTTTCACCATGTGTTCTCAGGAATCTTCTAAGAAGCTTGGATGGCAGACCTGAGTGAGCTCGTCGTGTGTCTACAGCTGACACTCTCCCCTTCTGACTCATATAGGTAGCTATGACATTGATTGTGGCGCAGATATTTTGATAGGAAGGGATACCAAGAGCTGGTGAGTCTGCTTGCTCGATCAACTTACAAATGCTAACCTCAACAGTCAGTTCATCCGTAAGGATCTCTCCGTTTCAAATCATCATTTACGGATCTACTCCACCGTCTACGAGCCAGACGTCGGGCCTGTCCAAGGCTCGGTCTATGCCGAGGATTAATCTACGAATGGGTCGTACTGGAGACGTAAAAGGGGCTACAGTTGGACAGAGTCATTGGTAGGCAAAGGGAACACTGTCCTACTGAGTTGTGGAGATCAAATACGTCTCTGCGATGGATTTGTGTTTTTCTTTATGGCTACGCCTGCAACGCTGCCGATAGAACGATGGGAGGACGCAAATTATGTCCAGGAGTAGGAGCAGAAGGTCAGTTGCAACGGGATTCGATGGATATCACGCTGACAGGTAACAGGCTTTTATGAACCTTTAAACTCTTAGTGATCGAAAAATGGGGAATGGAGCCTATGGCAAAGTCGTGATGGCTATAGATTGTTTCCGCCAAAGGCAAACGGCTTGCAAGATCGTGGTTCTGAAGAACCCAGCCCTAATGCGAGCTCAGCAGCCGGATTTTGGCAATAGGCTTCGACGGGAAGTGGACCTACTTAAGGACTTGCGCCATGTAAGAGCTGTAGTCGAGGCATTAGCGAGTGGCTGTGGCTAATGGCATGCGCAGCCCAATATTATCCACGTCGAGGGATACTTCTTTACCGAGAGCACCCTGTACGATGCCTCTCCGCTTCTCGAATCATAGCTGACGCGTGTAGCTACATCATCGAAGACCTCGTGGCGGGCGGGGACCTCTTGTCTTATATCTCTCGAAAAAGGGACAATTGGATCACTGCCAATGAGGCTTGTGTGACAGTGTTTCAAATGCTTCAAGCCCTCGAATATTTACACGGTCTCAAGATTGTTCATCGAGACATGAAGCCTGAAAATGTGTTAATGAGCACCATAGCGGCCAATGCTAGGGTAATCTTGACTGATTTTGGCCACTCCACGAATTTTTCTGGTAAGCGGAAAGGCCTCTCGAGAAGGGTGAAAACAGTCTGCGGTACCCTTGACTTTGTCGCTCCGTAAGGGTCCCTTTTCCTTCTGAGAAGAATAGTACTGATCTCTCTAATAGCGAGGTATATGGGGTTAATCCTCTTGTCCTTAAAGGAAAGGGATATACCATGGCAGTAGATATGTAGTCCTTAGCTGCCGGTCCTCTCCCCAAACCAAAGCCAACTGTGACGGAACTTAGTTAAAGCCACGATAAAAGAGGAGGCCAGTCAACCTGACCTTTCCCAACTGGCTGCACTGCCCTGCCGGCCAGCCCTATAAGGCTGAATTTCAAAAATTTCTGATTGTAGTCGTTTTATTGCATATTCGACTCCTTTTCAACTGAATCAACACCAATAGCCCCTATAAAGCCTCCCACATGCCTACAGACCATCCCCCGCCTACCGAACCCTCCGACCCACCTGATCTGACGCAGGATAAATATCTTAAGCTCGTCAATAAGCGCTATAAATGTCAAGGGCCGGCCTAAATGTCATACGCGAAGAATTTGGTCCTGTACAGTGTTCAAGGGTTTACTTGATCTAGTTGGGCTAGTGCAGTCAGAGTTGTTGCGTGATTGTGTTTCATGTCTGATGCGAAAAGTCTGCTCTGGGGCATATATAGAGAGTTCTGCACCAGGGAGAATTCACTAAGTCAAATATTCACTGGGTAGATCAATCAACTGACATTGACCATCCTACTATTTACTTCGCTCTGACGTATCGAGCTGAGTGTCTTTGTTCATCTTCCAAACACCTTTCATCTGCTGCTTGTGCAGGTGGCCTGCGCCAACATTCTGAACACGCTGCTTTAAGTAGATGCACTGGGGTTACATGTGAGCTCTGGGTCTTGGAGTGCCTTGTTCACACCAACGATGTGCTGACTATTGTTTGACGTCTCACGGTAAAGTCCGAGTCTAGGTAGGTACTTGCGAATTGTTTTTCTGAATAGCATGGGAAAGCCACCAAGCCAATAGCTCGATTGAGGCAAGTAGCCACTGGAAGACGCTTGTACAAATCTTGTTAGAACACACCACACTAAAGTTTGCGAACTTGTGAGCTACCTAGATATGGTAGACTGAAAATAATCATATTTGCAAGTAGGAATATTTGAATGGGCTTGAAATTTGTATCAAGTAAGGTTTTGGTGTAGTTTTTCCCATTCCGAACACCTAGTCAGAAGTGAATGACGAATCACCCAAGGTACGAAACACAATGTCTCCTTGACAGGCCCCGCTGTTCACGCCAGACGCGTGTTCGTCCAACGCGTTAGCTAAGCACCTTTCATTATGTCATCAGCGATCTTCTCGGCAAGAGCATCTATATAGATGAAGAAGTCAGTGGCACTCTGTTCTAGTCATGCATCAAGCCCTTAGTGCTTACATATCGTTGACGAGGGATGCCCTGGTGGCAAGACTGGAAAAGCGGACGCGTCCACTACGCGCACTCCTTGCACGCCATAGACCCTTGCCTTGGAATCTAATACAGCCATCGTATCATTTGCCATCCCCATTGCACATGTTGCTGAAGCGTGGTAGCTCGCTGACGCGCTTTGCTGGATCAAGCTCAAAATTTCGGCATCGGTCGATACATTCACACCCGGAAAGGCTTCAGCTCCGAGGACGATTGGTCTTGTAACATTGGTTGTGAAGACAGCACGCGCTTGTTTGAACCCTGCTAGCGCTAGCTCTTGGTCTCGGACGTCGAGCAGCCAGTTGGGGCTGACGATAGGGTGCATAGAAGTATCATTCGAAGTAATTGTGACATTTCCGCGAGAGAATGGGTGCGTAAGGGCCACTGAGGATGAGACATAACTTCTGCCATCTGTGGGTGCGTCACTGGAGTCGTTGGCATAGCCAAAATACCCGTCTAGGAAGAGATGCTCATAGTCTGGCCAGTCCGAGGCGAAGGCGTCAAGTTCTGCGCGTGTAGTATTACTGATAGCACCGTCTGGGAGTCTCGCAAAGGCTGCAGGTACTGTTAGCGAGGGTCTCTGAGATTTGGTGACCTATGAACCTAGGATGTCTCCTCCGGAATTCGTTAAAATGCCCGTGCGGTTTGTAATATAGTTCGTAGTCTGCTCTGCAGCGAATGCTGGAGACACTAACTGACTGTGTGTAGTCAGCTCCACAGCATACGCCGGACTGAACGCTATATGGTCCTATCAGTTGTGAGTTTCGACTGATAAAAACATCACTCCCAGGTTTCAAACGCACCCACATGTTCTGTCCCACTCCAGGAAGGTCAGAGAGGACTGGTATGCCCAGCCCCTCGAGTGTAGTACTTGGGCCAATTCCTGACACCATCAATAATTGAGGAGATCGAAACTGCAAGTGTTGAATTAGAAGATGTGTAAATCAAAGGCTTTCTAGATTCACGTACTGCGCCTGCCGATACTATCACTTCTTGTGTAGCATTGATCTGATAGGTAAGGCCACCGCTGTCAACAACAAGGCCAGTTGCTTGTTTGTTTGAGTCGAAAAGGACTTTTTTCACCATGGTGTTCTTATAGACCAGAAGGTTCGTTGTTTCTAGGAGAGCCTCCCGCAGATAAGAAGCTTCCGATGAGCTTCGCGTTTGTGTTTGAGGGTTCATAGTAAATGCAGTGTATCCCCAGCCAAATAGATTGCCGTCAGCCAAGCCAGGAAGCTTCTGCAGTCCCAGGGCCGTCAATCCTAGGCCGATCCAGGAGGAGATAGGGTTAACCCAGGCTGGATATCCAACTTGAAGTGGGCCTCCAGCGTCGCTAAAGACCGACTGGTTGTATGTAGCTGTTGAATTAGCAAGTCTACTCGGCTCATTGGGAGGATGGAAATCTGCGCTTTTCATAAAGTAGGGTAGGAAGTTGTCGAATTCGTAGGTAGGGTCGCCAGTGAGATCAGCCCACTTCTGGTAGGCCCCTCTGGACGAGCTGTTCACTGTTCAGTAGCTGCTAGTTATGGACAGCCCAGGGTAAACTGACCGATGATACCACATAAAATTCCGTGCACTGCTGCCTCCGAGTACTTTACCTGACGGAAAAAGCAGTTCTCGGTCGGCCAAACCCTGTAGCCCCAACGTCAATAATCTCCACTTCACAAAGTTTTCTATGCCACTTACAGGCTGCCTTGTTGTATATTGATACCAGTCGAGACGCGGATTTTTCTCCACGGGATTTGAGCCAATAAACACTGAGGCATCCGCAGGTATCTCGCTCAGATTGCCATTGGAGAACTCGTAGAAGTCTCCAGCTTCGACCACAGCAATCGATAGAGAAGAGTTCCCTGCAAGCCGCCTCGCAAGGCTAAGGCCTGCTGTTCCTCCGCCTGCAATTATATAGTCAAAGGATCCAGGAAGACCTGGGATACCAAAATGGGACCCTATGAGCCCCTGGGCCTGGAGTTGCTCATCGAACAGAGAGCGAGCCCCGATGATTGTGAGCAGTGCGCCCAAATGAAGCACTGAAAGCTTCATCGCTTAATATAATATGCAGTGCAAGACTTTTTAGCCCACACTAAAGCACGTTTGCAGAAGCCTTTTTAAGGGTCTTTTGTCTCCATAGACCGGCCGCAAATCGAAAAATGAGAACCTGAGCTGGTCGCTCGCTCTGGCGGTGGGATTTGCGAGTACACGTAATGGTGAGAAGCCACTGAAGGCCCTATCCTCGAAAGAGTCCATCGCTATCACACTAGACTCAATGCCCGGGAAGCTCATTGTATCGGACTATTCTTAGATCGCGACAGACTACATCTTCTGAGGAAAACAGGGTAGTATTTGAGACGTCATGGGAGTCCACATCCCTCATTGATATCGCGCGAAGAGACAGGCAGCCTCCTGATTGATCCATGGGCAAGCCGTGTCCCATATCGAAGCGGGTCAATGTTACACGCTTAGGTTTTGATACGGTTCAAGAGCTTGTTAGTTTGAAATACCTGTTTCAGAAGTCTCCCTGCTGCCTACAAGGGAAGTGATTTTGCGAACCACTCCGCTGGGACGCTTACTTGCATATCTAATAACTGATCGGCGCAGCTGTGTACTGCCGATCAATCCAAGACGGAAAGTTAAACGTTTAAGCGGTAATAACACCGAGCGGTTCTTTGCATGCAACATCACTAGCGCAGCTAATCGCTTGCCTACCCAGCCAATGATCTGTTGGGTGGGATCCTTTGATGTGCGCACAGCCTGCATACATCTAAAGACGAGGGGTTCTCGGACTTTGTTGGTTCCCGATAGCCAATTCTGCCTTGGAGGACTCATTTTGCTGCCGTCATCCTGATTTCTGTGTCGGCATGGATTTGCAATCGAGGATGCCTCATGGGCGGGGGGGCAGTTCGGAAAAAGGGGGTGACACATGACGAAAGTGTGCCTAAGGCCTTCGGGCTTACCGTTGATCGACTATGCCGCCCATAACATGCAGGATCCTATCACGCTGATACGCCAATGGTTCAGGGACATCCACTTCGTTCGGGGCGCCTGAGTTACATAGAAAAAATTGCGTGATCATTGAGACCCCTTCAAAAGCCACGAAACTACCGGATCAAAGGGTGATCGTGAACTCCCCACTCCCCGATCGATGACCAATCTTGTAGCGACCCGAACTGAGGCTAAGGTCCTCGCATGGAAATTAGATCTTGACCCGTCAAGGTAGTAATCAGGAAAGCACTCACCCCCAATTCAGGTTTGCAGTGCAAGCGCACTGACACCCTTGGATGAAATTTTGGATTTTATCAGTGGCCTCCGTATCGTGATTGTATTCATCGAGTAGCAGCTGCGAGGAAGTTTCGAAACCTAAGATAGAGGTATGAAGGATCTCTATGGCCGTATTTATAGCTGCTTGCAAATCGCCATAACGTAGGTACAGAAGCGGAATCAATGTGTCGACTTGTCCTTGGGCCTTGGATTCGTCATTTTATTAGCTGCAGAACATGGACTTGCGCTGTTCTTGAACTGCACTCACAATTTCTTTCTTTAGGGATAGAATGTCGTTGGTCCTAGCAGTCAGATTAATGGTGGGGTAAGTTTTTTGTAAGCGACACTTACGTCGAGATTACCACGTTCGTGTGATCCCAAAGCGCCTTCATATTTTCGCTGGCCAAAATTGGCGGTGGAATCTCCATACCAAAGCAAAATCTGGCTACGAATAAGCCTTATTTAAGAATAGTCTCCGTCAATGGCGTACTCAGTGATAGCCAAGCACGCCCCAACGGCGCCTGAGCCAATCCGTTGCCTTTGATACTCCTCGACTGACGGCAGATGGTCCCTCATCTGATATTGCTGTTCGAGACCAGTCATTTCGATGAAGAACATCAGCTCATTGTGAAATCTTTGGAGCTGAGCTACACCATTCTTGCGTGTGAGTGAGGTTTCGCCATATAGCGATGAGCCTTGCTTACCATCTGTGTAGGATTGAGAGATAGCTTGTCCTACCGGCTGAAAACACGTGATGATATCATTCAAGGGACCGTTGGCGGGTAAAGCACCTTCAGCCGTACCCAGACTGTTATTGATGAATGCAATCGTCTCTGCACGGAAACTTTCTGCTTGCTTCACGTCTGATACGAGAGAAGAAAACTCAGGTGAATCTGTCTCTTCAGGAGAAGTCAATTCTGACCGGGTAGCTCTGGAGTCGAAGATTACCGTCGTCCCACGCAAACAGCTGCGTGTTGTTATTGAGATGTCAATGAACATATATTTTACGACAGATTGGTGTAATACCCATAGACTGAGGTACGTAGCAATCTGCAACCTTTCGAAAGACGCATAAGGCCACCAAGATGCACCAAATAGGGAAATATCGTAGGCCTTCATTTTTCGAAGTCTCGTGCCATCAGGAAAGAGCCTTACATATTTAATGTCAGCCGAGAAATGAGCAAAATTGAGAGCTGAACGGTACAAACTTCTGTAGTCTACAATCTATGTCTTCACGAAGGCATTCGATCTCATGATTGATATATTGAGGCCAGTGCTCCATAAACTTGTGTAGATCGGGTAGGGCGAAGCTCTGACCTCGAAGAGATGCTAGAAGTAGCTGCCGTGGGGTCTCCGAAGCTTGCTCCATTTGTTGCAATGTGGCAATAGGCTGGGAAGGATATCTAGCTAATGGGGGCCCCCAGGGCCCCATATATGGCCAAAACAGACAAAGAACGGCTAGCAACAGGCTTCTGGAATCGCATAGAAAGTAATCAAGCAACGGATTGCAACACTCCCCTCGATGCTAGAAACATATCCCTGCTAGCGCTCCCCTCAACCCTGGACCCAAAACATTTGTCGGCGTCCGAGAGGCCGTTGATAGTCCTGAGAATCCATATGTCTCCCCTATATCCGGACCGAAATGCTCTCAGTATCAACTGACTGAGGAGCCGTGCCTACAAAACCGTGTAGGGCTTGAGTAGTCGTCGTAGGCCTGAGAATTTATCTCCCCTGTATCCGGACCGAAATGCTCCCAGAAATAACTGGCTGGGAGCCGAATTCCTCCATGATGCCTCCACTGAGTTCTGACTCCATATCTGTAAGTCGATTGGCAAGCAAATCCGAGGGCTGAACGTATACAACGCAGACACCGTGCTGCGAGGGAACCTTCCCCACAAAGGTACAGCGAAATAGGCGCTGTCCGGGCTCATAACCTGTTGCAATGTGGCAATAGGCTGGGAAGGATATCTAGCTAATGGGGGCCCCCAGGGCCCCATATATGGCCAAAACAGACAAAGAACGGCTAGCAACAGGCTTCCGGAATCGCATAGAAAGCAATCAAGCAACGGATTGCAACACCATTGTATTGCGCGATGAAGCCGCAATGTGTGGCTACGATGTTCGTATTCAAACGACAGTAAATAATGATATGTAGATCTTTGTACCAAAAGAATAATACGAGAGAAGTCGGATCTTTGAGGCATTTCTGGTAAAAAAGAGAGTCTACTGATCGATGCAAGGTAATACTTGCTAAACTTGTAATTTACGCCGTTTATCTTTCCGCACTTTCTGTCTCGAGTCTCCCTCAAACTCATACATTATATCCTTTCGACACATTCACTTATCAGCTTATCTTTGCTACACTATACCTAGTCTCCAAAAATGTCCACTATCCCTACCGTCGGCAACGAAAAATCCAAATATCTGATGCTGAGACCAGACGAAAAGGTAATTGCAACATTGCAGTTGGATTTCTTCTTGGCTAAATTGCTTCGACTTAGGATGAAAAGAATCGTCTAGGTAGGCTCTCACATCCTGGTCTCATAATTGATATTAACAAGTCAGACCTCCAACACGAAGTGTGGTTTCTTACCCTGAACAATCGCCTCTATTCGATATCCCTTCCAGAATATATCGAGTCTGTCCTCGACATAGGTTGCGGAAGTGGGACTTGGGCACTTGCAATGGCCAACGAGCGACCCGAAACTCAAGTGGTCGCCGCCGATCTCACTCCACCTAGTATAAAGGTGCCGTCAAATCTGACAATAGTAGAGTCGAACGCAGAGGAAGACTGGCCCTTTCAACAGCGATTCACTTTCATACACGCTCGGATGCTTACTTCTGCGATTCATGACTGGCCAGCGCTACTTCAACGCTGCTGGGACTTTCTCCAGCCTGGCGGCTGGTTGGAGCTCCTCGAGGTCGTTTCTCCCTATCGATCTGAGATCCCCACAGCCGACAACCCCTCGTCACCCTTCATTAAATGGGGTTACGCTGCTGATGAGGGTTGGGCTTCGGAAGGCTTGGATTGGACTACTACGTCTAAGCATGTTCAAAGACTCACGAGCCTCGGGTTCATGAACATACATGAAGCGCAGATGAGATGGCCACTGGGCGAGTGGGCAGATACAGAAGTCGAACAGCGCATTGGAGCTATGACTCTCCAGAACTTCGCGGGATTCTTCAGCACGACCGCCCAGAAAATCATCACGAAGAATCCGAATCTGGATAAAGATGAAGCGGAGATCCTAACGAGGAATGCCTATAACGACCTGGTGTCGAATTGTGCTACCAACCGCTACTTTTTGATGGTGTAAGAATCTCTCTTATTTTTGGTCTCATCTGTTTAAAGCTGATGACGAGCACAGCAAAGTCTACACCGCACAGAAGCCCCTGGAAGCTTAAAGCGAGCAGTCTTTCGGAGTTTCCGGAATATAATAGAGGATAGATAGAGCGCTCGGATCTATATGATACATTCATTGTGGCTCCAAGACTAAATCCATAGCACGTTCTTCTATTTTACATCGGATGAGACCGTATGGCATTCAGATTTTGAGAATATTTCGATACCAAAAGTTTGAATCAGAGTTTTGCTCAATCAGAGTCTCAGACTAGGTGTCGAACTGACTCGGTCGTACCGTCTCTTTTCTTAGACCCTGGAAATGAACCATCACTCTCGTCAAGGTTGTACGCCTCATATGCAGCTCTTTGAGTTGCAGAAGACACTGTTGTGGTATATTTCGTTCTGCTGATCGTAGTCATTCGCACTCGTAAGAACAATGTAGTCTTTGAATAAAAGGCTGAGATGACCGCCAACAAATCGAGCAATCTCTGCCCGAAAACATTGGCGAGGAACGGTAGGCAGGCGGATATTACCCCAGCATTCGGCTCAATGTAAGTGAAGATAGCGGCTTTGAAAACAGAACCTACGTGGTCGTCAGCAGCTGTAGTACCCTCTTCATAATTAAAAGGTCAGGGGCGAAGCGGCTGACGAGATAAATCTTTAAAGTCCACGCTTCCGGTCGTCACAGCTCGCAGAGTGCTGGCCACACAAGCGCTAGAAGTGGTCAACGCGGGCTCCACAGTCTGTACAGCACAGGAAAATCGTTGGATACTTACACTGAACCGAGCGCAAATGAACCGAGTATCAGAAGCTTCTGATGTGCTTCCATCTGGAGTCTCCATACCGGAATGATGGGCAAGCAGAGAATCACATAGTCGAGGATCATGTTCGATATCGAATTGCCCCAGAAGAAGGCCAGCGAGTTGATGCAATGGCCCGGCTTCGATGGATACCAGGCCTTGTCAATGGGTGTGCATTGAAAGATCACTGAGAAGAAGTGCCCGATATACCAGATTGTCGTGAGTGCAGCTATGGTAAAGATAGCGACTCGGAACCATTTCAACCGACCAAAAATTCGCTCGTAGGATATCAATATCGATAGCTTGATTGTGAAGATAAGGGTAGCATATCCCAGTTCAGGCCAGAAGAACATCTATCACGAAGTGAGCCGAGGCTTATGGTTCAAGGCTCGTCGATGGTAATACCTTCAGTAGCCAGGTCACCTGGTTAGGGGTCAGAGCTTCCATGGGCTTTCCCTCTCCACCTTTGAATGCAACTATGCCAAGACGAATCAGATCAAAGCACTCAAAATGCAGGAGAGTTGAATAGCCTACGCAAAAGAGCGCCAACATCTTGCAGGTAGAGCAGTAATAAATCGAAACACAGCAGCCAGTCGTCGATACCAAGAATGTTCCTTCGTCTTCGCATTGCCAACCTTAGCGCGAGGAATACGGTAGTCGTAGGTGTAAGAATGCATAAGATTATGATTGTTTTTTTCTCGTCATCAGATAACATAGTGGCAGGGGCTGACAAAGGCTACAGGATTAATACAGCAACAGGAACACAATGTCAGGAGACAGACAGCATGAAACATCTATCACATCGACACCTTGTGGGAGACCTGTTGAGCTTGATGAATATTTGTGAAGAACCTCTGTCGCGCAGTCCGATCTGTTCGAGGTCCGTCCAAGGGAACAGAAGTTTCCATACATACCTTACCGACCCTATAATACAAAACTTCCGAACAATCGAAGACGACATCGTGTGTCAGGATGGCAGGGAACCCGGTTCCGGTAATACACCCACCCACCATGCACCTCGGCTGTATCCTACCACACCGTCCAACAGGGTTCGCATTCCAGAGGGATGAGACCGGATGGATGCGCGATCGACATAATCGAAAGTTTATGCTTTCTAATGCTTCGGACCTGTGATATGGTGTGATTCTGGTGTTCTTGCATCAGGATGTTGCGCCGTACTAAACCAATAATAAAAAGTATTGGGATACATGCCGCTGCAAAGCATATTTTCCTAAGCTTGTGTGGGCCGTTTTCCCTCGTGGCGGCCCGCCCGGACGGTTCATTGGTTTTCCGTGCTTGGGTGGATTCCATTCCTGAGTCTCTTAATGCCATGAAGGGGCTTCGCAAATGCCGAAGGGAATCATCAAATCGGCGGTGAGTCTGGTAAGGTCACCATCCTTCGGGACTGAAACTCATTGTAAGCATGCGGCGTTCCAATCGCGAGTGCTTCAGCCAGCTGTGGTTGATGACGTCTTTCTGCAGGATGAATCAGCAGAGCTGCGGTCAGCCATGCATGGCTTCTGACAGTTCAATTTGACAGTTGTAAGAGATTTGCGTTTAATTGGTGCCAACAAATTTGTCGCGTCGAAGGCGCCGAGACTAATGGTTGCATTTTGCCTGCTTCTGCCCCAGTTTGCCAGTGCGCATCAGAGCCCGCTCTACTCCCTGTCATGACTGGAGGAAGCTCTCAACTCGGCCATCATGACTGCCCGCCTGACAGTAACGAGATGGTATGGTGGGGTAATTTACGTAGGCCCAAACGAGCTGACTTGCGTGCAAGAACGCCATGATTGCCTAATGAACTACCTTTCGGATGATCAGCACCCAGGGTGCAGACGGAGAGCTGCTTCCCTATTTGTCAGATTTTGGGTCCATACATACGGGTTTCCTATAGACTATTCGGCAGATAATCCTTGCAGACTGGGACTCTTCGCAGCGGCTGTGTTACGGTCTCTCCGTTTCCTAATCAAAACATTATAGCCAGCTGCCAGAGATGTGCAGATAAGGCATAGCGTTGAATCATCCAACAGGGCCAGCTTTCCACATAGAAAGGAATGCCTGAGCTGAGCTAAAATGTGGGCTCATGGCCCAAGTACAATGTTGTCCGTGATTTGGCGCTCGGAGTACTCCACGTCAAGTGATTTGACACACGTCATACTCGCAGTTCGACCTTAACTTGTCTTTTTGCTCTTCTAGCGCTGTCTCCTGACAATCTGCGCTCGCTGCCCGCATCACCATGGCGTCTTTGATACACTGCCTGGAGTTAGTTGGGATAGTGATAATATATTGGTTGTGCTTGGTAACCTATCGCATTTTTTTCCACCCTCTGTCACGTTTTCCAGGACCCAGGATTGCGGCGGCGACAAAGTGGTATGAATTCTACTTTGATCTTGTGAAACAGCCTGGGGGCACGTTCATGTACGAGATCGAACGTATGCATGACATTTACGGTATATCCTTCCTTACGCTCTAATTCTTAATTTGACCGCGCATTCATCTAAATGCCAATAGGACCGATTGTGCGGATCAATCCTGAGGAACTTCACGTCAAGGATTCGGACTGGGTTGGAGTATTGTATTCAAACCCAGCATCTGTGAGTGACCTTTTAGGTTATTTGTGACAAAGCTTACAGATTAAAGGGCCTCCGAGACAAGTACACCCCGGCAGCCTACATGACTGGAACACCACAAGGCAGTCAGTCTCCTTCCATATCTTTCCCAATGGCTACTAACACAGATTACTAGTCTTCGGCACTATTCACCATGACATCCACAAGAGACGGCGGGCAGCTATTAGTCCGTTCTTCTCGAAAAGTGCCATTACCTTCTCCGAGGCAATGATTCATGAGAAAATGGAATTATTTGGCGAAAGATTGTCGGGCCAGCTCGCAAATCATGGTATAGCCGAGTTGCGCAAGAATTTCTTAGCCATGACGACCGACACGCTTTGTGGCCACGCATTCGACTCGTCTCTCGAATTGCTCGAGGACGATAATGCGGCATTGGAATGGCAGAGGACTATCAAAGCAATTGCGATCTTGACACCATTGCAAAAACAGTTCACGTGGATTATTCCTACGGCTTTGAAGCTTCCTCTGTGGGCGCTTCGAATGGTGGTCCCAGACATTGCGAGGATTGTGGCATTACGTCGGGTAGGGCGGGAATTGCTGGCTTTCAGATTATACATCAGGTTCAGATAGCACAGTTGCTAAGGCTGATGTTATACAGGACATGCACAAGCAAGCCGATGCGGCGATTAGCGTCAATCAGTCTTTCATGCGTGGAGACTCTCCCACCAAAGAATCAACATCATCAGCGGATGATACCACACCACCTACCAATATGTTTCAAAGCATGCTCTTAAACAACCATTTACCTCCCGCTGAAAAGCGACGGAACCGGATTGCCCAGGAGGCGTTCACGATTATAGTTGCGGGTGGCGAAACAACTGCTCGAGTATTGACTACGGCCACATACCATCTTCTGGCGAACCGGGATACAGCTCTAAAGAGATTGAGAGATGAACTCAATGCTGCGATAGTAGACCCCGATGTGAGAATCGAGGTAAGGACGTTGGAGCAGCTGCCATGGCTGGTAAGTTTCCCCCAGCGGGAAGATCGCAGATCTAATCGAACCGATGGCAGACAGCAGTAATAAAAGAGTCTTTGCGTATTACAGCTCTTGTAACGTCTCGCCTACCCCTTGTATCGCCCAAGGACCCGTTGCAATATAAAGATTGGGAAATTGCGCCTGGGGTAAGTGTGACTAAGGATCCATCGCCTAGCGCTGCATTCTCTTTCGATGGCATAAGTACCTCTTGGCCTTGGTGGGCTAACTACTTTTACCATCTTTCAGACACCGATCAGCATGACCCTTCGTGACATCCTTCTGGATGTCTCGGTATTTCCTGATCCGCTGAAGTTCTTGCCTGATCGGTGGCTCTCGACCAATCCAGACCTGGATCGTGTCACGCGAGCTTATGTACCATTCGGCCGAGGTAGCCGTATGTGTATTGGCCTAAAGTATGTAGCCACCATGACAGTTAGTTTGACTAATGCATGCTTGACTACGCGCTAACATTTCGCAAAATCCCAGCCTTGCTCAAGCTGAACTTTACATTGTAATCGCTTGTCTATTCCGCCGTTTTGATTTGCAGCTACACGATACAGTGCGTGAGCGGGACATTGACGTTGTTCGGGACTGCTTCATTGGCGAATCATCCCCAGCGAGTCGAGGCGTGCATGTGAAAGCTGCTGCAGCGACGGTTGCCGAAGAGGGAGTGGGTAAACTTTAACACAACACACATCTGCAAAATAAAGGCTTAGCAAAAGTATGGAAATTATCTAGCGTAAGATTTACGTCAACTGAACTGATAGCCGGAGATCGCTGCACTAAACAAGAAATTGACAGATTTAGGATCTGTGCGAGATGACGTGGAAGAAATTCCCGAGTTTCCGCACTAAGTTTGTGTCCGCTGCATGCGAGATCTCAGCGCATGCCAAGCGTTGGTGTTCGACTATTAAGGTTGCTCCAAATCGAGACAGTCAGCCCCCGATGCGATCAGACGGCGCTGAATCCTGATAGTCATGATCTGCAGCCCCATGCATGGCGTGAGCTAGTCATTGTTGAGTGTTTCGTTCCCAGACGTCTTACTGGAGAAGTTTCCTCCTAGCAGGGGGACAGAAATCCTCCAGATGGCAGTGTTCTGATGACTGCATACTATAGCACCTTAGATTAAGGTGAAACCCTCGTCCTTAAAACCGCCGAATAGGATGATTTATTTGATTGGTTCAGCGTGTTACAAGGTTATATCCAGCACCGAAGGCCCACATATTGGAACGCTGTGCCTTATTCCTTCGGGCAGTCCTTCGCTGCGGAGATGTATAGAGTGTGCCTGAAATACCCGCGAATCCGAGGATGCCACCACCTCACTTAAAAAAGGGTGCTGTCGCAACATCTTTCCAATTTCATTTATGATCAGTGAATGAGCATGCTTTAGAACATTTTCAATTGGTGAGAAGTTAGATATATCGGCTCCATCTCTGATAATTTATGAGCATTGCATTCATGATAATGAAAATTTATACGCTGTTCTCCGTGGTCTCCTTAGCGTCCTTTGCGGTGGCAACTCTGGGCGAATATATACAGGCACAAGGACTTCTAGGCTCCCACTTTGGTATTCCAGGTCTTCCGGCAACGTATGATTATGTGATTGTAGGTGGGGGCACTGCGGGCCTGACAGTGGCTCGGCGCCTTGCTGCGAATGCATCGTCCACAATTGCAGTAATCGAGGCAGGTGACTTCTATGAATTCAGCAATGGCAATATCTCTGAGATACCGGCGTTTGCGGCAAACTTTGGGGGCAACAATCCAATCCAGAAAAACCCTTACCTTGATTGGTATCAGTACACTGAACCACAGCCAGCAAGTTGGTACCTTTCCTAAATCCGATTCGAACCCTTCGACTAACACTAACGCATCTTGGATAGACTTTAGGCGATCAAAGATTTCTGTACGACTCTGGAAAGCTAATAGGTGGGACCAGCGGGAGGAGCTTCTTATGGCAGAATCGGTCAGTGCAGAGCCCAACATTCTAGACAGCAACCCGCTGAAGAGAGCCGGCTTGAAAACCCTGCTAACGTCTTAAAGAGGAACTCTTGGCGCTTTTGACAGATGGGCCGAGGAGGTTGGCGATGAAAGCTATAAGTTTAGTAACTTCCTGCGGTATTTCAAAAGAAGCTCGAAATTCCACCCACCGGACTCGGCATCCCGGCCCCAAAACGCTACAGCACAATTCAATGCTTCTGATTGGAGTCTAGACGGAGGGCCAGTGCAAGTTAGTTATGCTTCTTGGGTGAATCCAATATCTTCATGGCTGGGTCTTTCCTTTCAAGAACTAGGTCTCAAGGAGCTTCAAAGCCTCACGAGCGGCACTCTGCTAGGCTGGTCATGGCTTGCAGAGGATCTAGATCCCGTCTCTCAAACTAGGAGCTCATCGGAAGCATTTTTAAGGGAAGCCTTAGAGGAGACTACAAATCTTGTGCTATACAAGTCAACTCTAGCGAAGAAGATCATTATCGAAGGTGGGACAGCCAAAGGCGTCAGTGTTGATAGCGGCGGGGTGACTTACATATTAAGCGCAAGTAAAGAGGTTATCATTTGCGCCGGAGTGGTCCGTGCTCAAGGAATTCTCTCAAATATCGATGCATCTGACGCTCCTTTAGATACGCTCGCCGCAGATACTCATTGTCTCAGGTATCGGGCCAAAGCAGACTCTAGAAAGTCAGGGTATCGATGTCATCGCGGATAGGGGTGGTGTCGGTCAGAACCTGCAGGTATGTTTCACTGGTGCTAATCCTCCAACGGATTGGAAAGCGATGCCGTTGAGCTTTAGCTATAAAAGCAATCCTTCGCTCTTAGATCGAGATGGGGCATGAACTCTGAGCTGATTGATTTAGGATAACGTCCTCGTGGGCCCTACGTACTCCGTTGATGTCGTCACCCACAACAGTCTCCAAAACCCTGATTTCCTCGCTCAAGCTATCGAACACTATAACGCAAATAGGACTGGTATCTTGACGAATGTCGGAGGAGATGTCGCAGGTATTTAACCCATCATCAAAGAGTTTACTTTCGTATGGCTGAAGGCATTTTCATCCTGGCATGCTCCATTTCCTTAAAAATGATGGATAAATCAGTAGCATTTGTATTAGTTTCAAGGGAACTATTGACATTTGCGAACCACAGGATTTGAAAAGATTCCACGGAACATGGTGAGACCGTCGACGTATCAGGCATTACAGGATAATTTCCCGGGCGACTGGCCTCACATCGAATACCTCGTCCTCGATTCATATTTTGGAACCGGTTCTGGCAGTACTCTCGGCGCCGATCCAAGCAAACAATACGTCGCCGCATCCGTTGGTCTAGTAGCTACATTCTCTAGAGGCAACGTATCCATCAATTCCAACGACACGTCTATCAACCCTGTAGTCAGCCCCAACTGGCTCAGTGACCCACGGGACCAGGATATAGCTATCGCTGCCTTCCGCCGTGGTAGGCAACTGTTTTCGACAAATGCCATAAAGCCAATAGTTGTGGCAGAAGCATACCCAGGCGCGAATATTACAACCGATGAACAAATATGGGCTATCATTCAGCAGAGCGCCAATTCCGTTTATAATCCTGCCGGCACAAACAAAATGGGCAAGGTCGACGATGAGATGGCCGTAGTCGATTCTAGAGGCCGTGTCATTGGCGTTAGTAGCCTTCGAGTTATCGATGCTTCGATATTCCCATTCCTACCACCGGGCCAACCGAGCGCGACTGTTTGTGAGTTGTCCTTTGATCTTGCCCGGAGCATAGAAGTAGTATTGACGTTCTTCTACAGATGCAGTGGCAGAGAGGATAGCGGACGATATTATGCACAGTTTCTGAGCGAACTTTGTACGAGAAGACATGGTGATGAAAGTTGACGTGTTCGACCGCATTGTTTTCTTGGTGTCTAAATATAGCTGTCTCCCTATTTTAACGAAAGAAATTATGAATTCACAAGATAAGGCCTGTAAGAATCCAGGATTCTTACCGCGAAGTCTGCTGTTCAGGTAGCCGTACTCAGATCTACATACCGCATGATATAGAATGCGTAGGTACCCGGGCGGGTCCTCGGGGCAGGCCACAGGTACTTAGGCCCGCAGCAGCAAAAGAAGCGAGTATCCACCTGGTTCTGGGTCCCATCCATAAAATAGGTCTGCCCAAAAGCATGGCGGTGACCCTCATCGGGCATGAGGGGACCGATCCTATGATACATCATACCCTGGATTTTGCATATGGTGCGCCCTACACCATGATCGATTGCGTCTACCCCCATACTGGTGAAAGAAAGCACATTATTGTAGTTCACAATATGCTTTAAGAACTCCTTGCTGCGTGTAGTTCTCCTCATCTTCACCTGATTGCGTAGGGTGTCCCACACCGGACGGTTTTGATCGTCATAAACAACCTCCTCCTCATAGAAAAGCTTATTCAGCGCAAGCACCTCACGCTCATAATCCTTTTCTTTCCCATCAGGTAAGTCTTCGACGGCATCCATCTTCACTGAGTCATAGGCAGGGAGCAGAACCATACCATTCTGACAGCATCGCCATCTTTTGGTGGACCCTCGTTCAGACGGGTATGAAGCAGCATCACAGTAGGGGCAGATATTCGATGCGTTATAAAGATCCGGCGTCTGATGCTCTTCAACAGTACGGTAAGCTCCAGGCGTTCTTGCTAGTCGGTAAGAACGCGGTTGAGTGTTCCCATTACGATCCACAGCGTTCCGCCGATTGTATGCCCCACGGGGCGGAGGTGGAGGATCTTGATGGGTATAGTCTCCCTGCTCTTGCTCCTGCTGCTGCCGTCGCCGCCGGCGAGCATATAGCCGTCTTGTACTGGCAGCAAGACCGCGCAGAGGATTGAAATCAGAGTCATTAGGATCGTCATCGGGATCGTCATAGTCGGAGGGCTCGGATGGTTCGGAGGCGGATTGGTCGACATCAATGATATCGTTGCGGTCTTCAGGATCGCGCGGCTGGATGGTTACGCTGAGGGCTCGTTGGTATCCCGTTTGAACGGTAGTATGATGTAAATGGAAATTATGGAGCTGAGGTTGAAAGAGAACTGGGCGCTTGGTGCTGCTGCTTGCTGACTTACAGCAGCTGTATTAAAACTCCGCGCCTGTTGAGCGGTCCTACGTAGTGCAGAGGTGCGAGCACGTTTAGAAGAAGCACATTGATTAGTAGTAGTATCAGTAATATCAGTAGAAGCCGTAGAAGGGTTCTGACGCTCTCGTTTGCCAAGGTGAGTAGGTGAGGTAGTAGCAGCATCAGCATCGCGCTGTCCCCGAGCACTTTTCCGCGGTCTGCCCCTGCAAGCTGGCCTGTTGATAGTAGTACCGGTGATATCTGCAAGGGGGGCGCGAGGAGGCATTATATATAGAAATAATGATAGTGGAGGTAGTAGAGGCAGATATGTAGGATTGATGGTTTGTTTACATGCGCGCAAAAATTCTAGCAGGGTGCGAAGCCTGCACGGGCTTGGCATTCTGCGCGGGCGCAACCCGTTGCGAAAACATCGCATTTCCATCCTTTTACGTATCGCGCAGGCAAACCACCATGGATTCTGACCAATCAAATGGCGTCCGAAAGGGCTTGATTAGGCGCAAAACTTGCAGTTTTTAGGTTTTTATCATATGAGGCGGGTGGCGCGAGGCATCGATGCGAAGAAGTTGCAGTAGTAGGATCGGTTTTGATGTTCTTCTTATCTGACGCAATTTTTTCATTGGTCCGATAAGCGTCGATCACCCGAATTACCGCATATTCTGTTATTATAAAGAGACAAGGGCCTTTACCACCGGATTCCCGGTACCGAGAAGCACGTGATTTTTTCTTACGTAATTCTTACGAACAATATTAGTGGCAATGCAATCGACGACGACGATATCATCTTAGAAATCCTCTAGTATAGAGGTACCTGTTAATGGGCCATACAGGAATTAGATACATATGCGGTACTTCAACGGCTCTAGCTCCCTCGCAAGTCCTGTTTTATACGTCTTAGTAGGAATCGTCTCGTCATCGTAGATCTGGCTCCTCGCGTCATGGTAGATCTCGTTCCTTTCGTCGTAGCTGTTTCTCGTCATTTCTCCTCACGTCATCGTAAGAGAACCTCTGGATATACGATGTTCTCAACACGCTGATCGTCTGGGTCCTTGAGCAACACTGAGAGCTTGCTCACGTCCGTTACCCGCGAGAGGGCTACGTACAGCTGGCCGTGACTGAAGCATTTGGAGGAAAGATCAACACCGACGCGATCGAGGGACTGGCCCTGTGATTTGTTGATTGTGATGGCAAAACAGAGCCGAATCGGGAACTGGTGACGGCTTAGGATGAAGGGTAGCTCTCCCTCGGTGGAGTTGACGATGATTCTGAAGAGGATGCGTATCTGACCGTGGAACTCGCCACCGAGGATCATGGCCTCGATTGTCCTCTCACCCATACGCAATACCTTGAGTCTCGTCCCGTTGGCTAGTCCTTGTGGAGGGTGTATGTTACGGAGCAACATCACTGGCACGTCGTCTTTGAGCTTGAGCTCATGAGGTGGCAAACTGCTCAAGGACTGGCCTTGGAGGAACTCCGTAGGATACTGAAATCGACCTCACCGTCTCCCTCGGCTTTGTTGGTAGAGTAATACGATTTCGAGGCTCCACCAACTCGACTCAGGATCTTATCGTTGATGGCCATCGCCGTATCGTTCCTCAACGTCAAAATGGCCCTACCACGAAGGAAGTCAGCATCGATCCTCGGTCCTCCGATGACGTCCGTTGGATACAGATCCTCGAGTAGGTGATCCTCCTCAAAGTAACGTGATTTAATCTTATCCGGTAACTCGGTCATGCCGTATTTACTGCTGTAGTATGACATCTCACCTATCTACGCTGCAAATCTCGCATTATCGCTACCGTCAAGGAGCCTCATATTGCGGTGGAGCTTGAGCTGACGAAGTCGTTGCCAGAACGGCGTATTCCTAATCGTAGCGTTCACCTGTGAGGACCGGTTGCCTTTTGGTATCACGGGCAGCGTTTGGGCGAAGTCACCTCCAAAGACGATTGGTACACCACCGAAATCATGATCGACATCGTCCATCAAGTCCTGGAGGCTGTTGTTCACGGCGAGGATGTTGTTCTTATGCTGCATCGGCACCTCGTCCCAAATGATCAACCTCGTTATCCTCAACAAAGACGCAAGATGACCGTTTTTGGGTATGTTGCAGTTGCTTTCCTCAAAACATCTGATTGGTATCTTGAGCCTGGAGTGAGCTGTGCGACCCCGTGGAAGGAGCAACGCCGCGATCCCAGATGAGGCCACAGTGAGGACAATGTCACCTTTTGCTCGGTAGTAATGGCAAAGCCCTTTGTACAGAAACGTCTTTCCGGTACCGCCGGCGCCTTGGAGGAAGAAGTGAGCCGTTTTTGGATCGGTTTCGATGGCCGTCGTGATGGTATCAAAGACGTGTCTTTGGTCAACGTTGAAGCTTGCAAGGAACTGAGATATCTCACTGGCCTCGGTGTCTCGATCGTAATCCAGCTCCGCGTTGATCAGAGCATTACCGCCGATGGTATCCCATTGTAGCTGTGGTATAGGTAAGTCGAATTCCGTCAAGGTGTGATTCAACGACGCCAGCTCTCGATCGAGGAGGAAGAGGCCATAATCGATATGAGGATCTATCGCATCAGCTGGGACGTGAGGAAATCGTGTACGTATTTGATGAGGTAGATCGTCACAAAACTGCTCTGCAAATCGATTCCAAAGCATGCTACCGCAGGGTATCTCACCGTTAGCTATGCTACTAGCGAAAGCTATCCTCATAATATGTCCTGATCGAAACGTGAGAGCCTCCTCGAATGACCTCACCCAGTGCTCGTCGTCTTCAAGTAAGCCGAGTGCCATACATGCTCCTCGAAAAGTCTCATGCTCCACGCCGTTAATCGTCCTCAAGTCCTCATATGACGTCGGCCCTCGTACAGCAGTGAGTAAGAGACGTAGATAAAACCTCTCACCTGCTGCTGGGCTGCTGTGATACATTCGGCCGATGGCAAAACCCTTCTGACGGGGTCGCCACTCACGTCCTGATTGAGGGAGCTTCTGTAAGGTGAGTTGTTGAGGGAATTCCTGATACAAAAGGTGACGAAACTCGGCGTGATGATGGTTGTACTCAAAGAACGCAAGCAAGGAGGATGTGGATCGATCGAGGGCTTGTTGGAGCTCCTCCGTAGTCTCGTCTTCGCCAAAATAGACTGGTTGTTGGTCTGGTAGGTGTATCGCAAGCCTCTGAACAGACGGTCGTTCCTCGTGAGTTTCAAATTCAAGTAGATGGCACATGGCTTGTTGAGGCCCGATGTATCTACTGTTGATGAAACGCTCCACCTCGTCGTTGGCATTCTTGAGCCGAATGGTGATGGTGTCACCGCCCTTGTAGACGTACTTGTGGATACATTTGATCGATTTCACCGAGCTGCAGACCTCCACATTGATGTGAGCATCGAGGAGCAATGAGAGATAAGGGCTGTATGGTACAATCCATCGATTATCTCCTATAACGTCCTCACCGTTCACCTTCTTTGGCCACGTCGTACCGTCATTCCTTCGCCGATACCAAGGATATCCGTCGTCATTAATCCTCGTGGAGTCGATAAAGGGTTTCGGAAAGCCCTTGCTGCAAATCTTAGCTCCTCCACCTTTGGGATCATCGATCATACAATCAGAACCTGGGTTGAGCTGTCCGCAGGGACCGTGAGTCATACACCTTTTGATGATATCGGTGAGCTTGCCATCCAGATCCTGCTGGGGGGTTGGTAGCTCGGCACTGAGGGATTCATCGATATGATCAGGATCCATGAAATCGTCATCTTTCGAAAGGAACAGGAGGATATGGACGTGCGGTAGGCCTCTCTTTTGGAACTTCAAGGTCCAGACATGGCCTACTCGGTGGCCAAAGCAACGATCGAGCTCCTTTAGTAGCTTTTTCTTCTTTATCTGGAAAACGTGAGCCATGATATCGGGTTGGTCCTGTAGATCCTGTCCCTGTAGCTCATCGATGACCTCCTTCCACTTGGGGTTGGCGGTGAGGGTAATGAAGGGGGTGGGCTTGCCGAAATGGCGGACGATCGCTAAGGAATCTTGACAGAGCTGCTGCATGGAACGATCGCTACCGGTGTGTGAGGATGGTAGGATGATTCGCTGGCCCATTTGAGCAGGGTTGACGTCGTCACTGAGCAGGGCATCACTTATACCGTTGTAGACATCGGCTCTCATCTTCTTTTGGTTGAAGCGGATCCAGGAGAGCTCCTGCTTCTCGATCGTAGCCCAGACGTCTACGATATAACGCTGGCAAAGACGGCGAGCATTCAGGATTGGCGAGAAGTGATTCGGACGGCGTTGTAGATGATACCGAGTGTATTTGCGATTTGTTATCTTGTGCCGACGTCGGGTTGTACTGTTTTACGTTAGAGCTTGATGCCAACCGGGCTGGCCAGTAGGATGGATAAGGACGTAATGTAGTGGCATGAAAGCAGCGTTGGCTGGTGTTATTGGATGGAATCCATCACCGTCTGGCCCTGGCCGGTGCTCCTTTGTAGCGAGAACGATCTCACGTTTCCCTTTTGTATCAGACTCAAAGGGAATAAGAATCGAAACCTCAGTACTGGTTGGAAGGTTTGCTCGTCGTCGATCGGCCCCAGACTCCAACACCAAGCGTAGCTGTGGATTAAGGATAATAGAGGCATCTGCTGGTGCTGATGCAAGGCTCTCTCTCGCCGTTTTGTATAGTTGGATGAAGGGCTTGCAGGAAAGGAGCATGTGATGCAAATCCTCGAGGACGTCTCGATTAAGCTCTCTATCGTATTCAAGACGATTGGCGGTGGCGGCGAGAGGGTCGTAGATGTAGTTCTGGGCAAAGGAAGGCAGTCCACCTGGATCTGGAGTGAGTGGACCTTGTAGATGGAAGAGTTCGCCCTGGATTTGGAACGGCTGGATGCCTCCTCATCCGCTTAATCGGGGGTCTGGGGTGTAGTAGCAGGAGGTAAATGCGAAGGCATTGTTGTAAGCTGAAATATGGGTTTGGAAAGACCGTGATTGGCGATCATTGGACGGCGTATCTTGCGAGGTGGCTCATCGAGTAATGGAAGGGCAATTTCACCGTTACTGCAGCAGGTGAAATTAAACCTTGAAGCCGTTGTAATCTGATGATTTGTACGCTCTTCCGGCCAGTGTAAGGCCCTGCAATAACGGCATTCAACTTCCATTCGCCCCAGGATATCGGTACTGACATGGCTGAGACGGGCAAAGTCGTCTTTGCCGTGGAGGATTTGTAGGAGCTGGAGGAGGAGCTGGAGGAGGAGCTGGAGGAGGAGCTGGAGGAGGGTTTTGAGGAGGTGGAGGAGGAGGCTGCTGGCGAGTAGCATTGCCGCTAACTGGCTGTAGGGGCGCCCGGCGCGGCCGTCTTCGCGATGGAGAGGCTGGAGGAGCTGGAGGAGGAGGCTCCTGGGGAGTAGCATTGCCGCTGATTGGCTTTAGAGCGCGGTGCCTTCGGACGCGTTCAGCATTTTTGACTCGGCAGATGGAGCAATGGTAACGGGACGGCTGAGATTTGTTGTCGAAGTAGTATGAGAGGGGCCAGAATTGAATATCTTGTAGAACCGCTGTAGGCGGAAGAAGACCACGAGGGCTCTAAGCCCGAGTAGCTGGTGTACTACAAAGAGTGCTTAGCAAGAGATAATCGTGACAGCTCAACAGCAAACCATTCAAACGGGCCATCTAAATCCGCTGAGTGCTGTTCAAAACGAACGAGCAACAATCAAACGAGATACAAAGGCGAGGGAAAGAGTTTATACCCGAAGCCACTTAGCTTAAGAGAGGCTAGTCTATACTACATGCCAAGAAGCGGAGACGGAGGCCCTAGGACGAAGGAGAGAAAACCGACGGCGATGACAAAACATAAGATGCCTTTGCTGCCTTGCACAACGCAAAGCTGCCGGTCTATCGCCAGCCAGAGGCCTTGGTCGTAGCGGCGTAATAAACCTCGCCGCCACTTGCTACCTTATCGAGGTGAAGCTATTGGCAACCAAGGTGCGTGTGAAATACGCATTGCTGATACAAGAAGTAAACGACCGTCTGAAGGTACCCCGTCTACGGTCCAGGACTATAACGGCGATATCGAAAACGACAGTTCTTCTGCTACGAGCTGCAGTACCGACAACATCATCCCATACTCTCTCCGATCGCCCATTGCGTCGCCAACTCCTGAGCCGCCACTGGTTTCGTGGCGGTCTCCGCTCCGAGAAGCCGCCGTAGGATCAGCGGCAGATCAGGCTGGCTCGCCGTGGATATGGAGCCCAACACGCCCTACGGACGCCGAACCTGTGACAGCCACCGGCGCCACCGACATTTGAGATTTCTCCAAGCGCACAGCAGACAGTGCAGGTTTGAACGAGGATAGTGAAGGTGTGCACAGGTTGGAGAAGGCCCGGCGTGCAGGTCAAGGCGCCAGTCCCTGTCCCTATAGGCGCGTCTAATATCTCCAGCCCCGAAATCAGCTTCACCGCAGTGATCGAATAGTTAAAAAGGGATAAGCTTGAAATGGCCACTGAGCTGAACGAATTAAATGATCAGGCAATCAAGTCGGAAGAACTAAAGGAACTGGCCGAAGAATGGTTGGAAGGTATTATTAGATAGTATAAACATTATAATGATAATCTCCTGATTGCTGAACGCCAGTATTGTGAGAGAATTATCTATTGCAATTGTTGATGCCAGACTTACATCGCCAGAGCCGGCGTTAATTGACTCAAGCGCAGCATTATCTTTTTAGTGACTCTTTGCCAATGCTTGGCATTTAGCAACCGTTACCGCCTCCACCAAATTTTATATGTAAACCGTCACAAATCGCAAAACATCGACATATCCATCAAATTTGAAACCATAGGACCCTCTTTATACGAATACGGTGGAGTTGCAATGTCCAGACGAAGCTCCTCTCGATCCAGGCCCTCCACCCCCAGCGCCACCGTCCCAGTGCCCCAGCGCCCCAGCGCCAATCCGTTCGGTCCCATAAAGACAAAAGGGTCACCTTTGAAGAAGAACAAGCCGCTGAAAGCAGTGCCCAGGCAGCCAAAAAAGGCAAGAACGATAAAGAGAAGGGGGGCGGAGGGTCTAAACGCCAGCCACCACCTAAGCCGGTACACCTGAGATGGGGACCTTCTGATGTTGAGCAACGAGTAACTATCTCCAGGCTGTCGAAAAAGCTTCAGCTGTCGCTGAGCTACAGGCAGCTCGCAGACGGAAGGCTCAGGAGCTGGCCTATAGGACTGCTAAGGAAGCCCAAGTCGTTGAGCAAGAAGCAATTCGTCGCCGTGAGCAGGCTGCCCTGAAGAAGGCTGCTCAGCCAAATATTGAAACGGGAGAACCGTATTATGAAGAGAGAAGAGGAGAAGATAAAGAAGATAGAGAAGATGAAGAAGATAGAGGAGAAGACGAAGAAGACGACGAAGACGAAGAAGACGAAGAAAACGATCCGGACCAGCTGATTGATGAGCAAGAAGAAGACAGTTATATAACTTGGCTGGATTTGCCATATCCTTATCGGGTCAACGCTGCATTAAAAGCAACTACAAAGACTGGTACTACTCGTCCCAGGTGGGCAGCTAAAATTGGAGACGATGATTGGATGAGAGGCGAATTTAACTCACAGAGCTTAGCAATTGAGGTCTATAATGCAATGGACAAGCACCGGTTTGAAGAAGAATTCGATAGGATTACTGTAAGGGTGAAGTCTGATTACACCAAAGCTCAGTGGCAGCTTATATCAACCGACGACCTCAGTCAGGAGGAATGGGATCAAAAAGTCGAGAAGGTGCTTAGGCAGGAGTGGCGTCGGAAGCCTGGATATACACTGGAGGCTACTGTTGAATACGTTGGCAATATAAGACCTCTCACCAACCCTGGAACACCTTCTTCTACGAGACCTATCGATGCGGTAGACGATCCTTTACGATCTCCGCCTCGGCGACGCACTCGGACAAATCAATTAGAAGATCAACAGGCCCATCTTCGTGACGAGCAAGAGCAGGCTGGTAGTTGGCTAGGCAGATTGACTGATCGGTGGTTCTGTACGAGTGATCGTTGCAGTAATGAGAAATCCCACTGTTGGGTACGTCCGAATGGTCAACACTACAGGCTGAGCCATACACAAATCGACCAATGGGCTCGAGACATTTCACGGGGGTTACGCAAGGCTACGTTGGAGAATCCACCAGATACAATGCAGACTTATTTCAAAGACGTTCAAGGGCCTTGCACTACGGTCTCTCGAGCATCCTTTCAGACCGAGCAACGTCAGACGTAAGCTCAGCAACAGTCTCAGACAATAGAAAATATGTATAAGATGATGACGCAACAAGTGGAGATATCTATGATGCAGCAGATGCAGCAGACTATGGGTAGTCTAAACAGCAATAGACGTCAGGAGCCTCATCATCCGACTATTACATATAGTCCTCAGCCATCGTCTCAATCGTCCTTTCAACCACCTCCTCAACCACCTCCTCAGCCAGTTACCCTAGCGCCAGACCCGTGTTCTGCCTCTGCGCCAGAACAACCACCTCAGCGCTCAAGCCCTATAGCCAATCGCACCGAGGAAGAGCAAGCTATGGATGATTTCTGGGCATGGAAGAATGCGACTACAAGCAGTGATGAGAAGAGGCGACGACTAGCCACTGCGCGAGCTATTGTTGAAGCTAATATGTGGACAATAGTCCAACTGAAGCAGATGTCAGATACTTCTTCTAAACTATGTACACGTGCGTCTCAGTTGGAGTTACCGGATGGCTTAATACGAGGTTTCAGAGAGGATCTCAGAGAATTTAAAAGCCTCTGTTGCGACGTCCTCCGCCCAGGACGTCTCCTTACACAGCTCGGAGTACGAGGACATCAGCTGGCGGACCAGCTATATGGTGCAGCAGGAGGTTTCGTTCGAGAATAAGAGATGGAGTATACACTGGAGTCGACGGTGAGAGTACCCATCGAGACCAGCAAGGCAGTGGGATCTGGCGCTAGGCCCGTTACGGACAGTATACATCTTTAAAAACTACGGCAATCGATTATTTGAGGCGTTTGGGGGTTCATACTTGGCTGGATTTTGGGAGATTTTTCAACTCGAAGATGTTAAAAGAAGTCGACCTGAAAGAAGCCGCAAAGGACCCGCTTTTAGCAGTAAATACACCCAAATTCTGCCTCCCCGGGGCTCCTTTTAAGTCGACTTCTTCTGGCTTATTCGATTTGCAAAAGCTTTTGAGGTCTGCTTAGGGTTAGATCTCTGTGTAGAGACCTTTCAGGAGTCCATTTGTAATCAAATAAACAAACCAATCAGTAAGCCCTCTTCAGAGAGTGTTTTCCTATAGTACAAGTCTATCCACGGGCATTTTTAAAGAGATATATGTAACCTCGCTGTCGCCAGGCCTCGCTGTAGCCGGAGGTCCAAGAACACCGCCCTCCCGCAGTAGGCATCCCCCTCAAATCGTTCCAAGGAGATGTACCCGGTACCGAAGACCCCTTTGTCTTTGATCTCCTTCTCCGGGAAGAAGGCGCCGAATCGTGCTCCTGTCTAGCAGAAGACGGCGATTACGAAGGGAATTTGAACTTTATTGCGTGGATGGATGAATTGGGCGTCGTCGATAGTCCAGAATGTGATGGTGAACTGAACCAGCTCCTTTTCACCGAACAAGTGTTTCGGCTTCTTCTTGTTCACCACCAGGCTTTCTTTAGTCAGGTATTCCTGATCCACTGATGAAGTTCCTTTTAGCTATGGGGACAGTATCTTCTACTTTGGCATGCACTTACATCGTATACCGCACTTCTATCCTCCTCATCGACACGGTTACCCGTCACTCGAGCAAATCCAGCAAAGAACCACTCCGCAAAGGTTTTCGTTGAATCGACGGTGACCTTTTTCTGTCCGTTGTCGATGATTCCTCGACTGGTGGCGACGACGACAAAGCGAAGGAAGTCCTTAATGGTGGCAAGATCTAGAGGAGGTAAATCTTCTCGAAGACTCCGTGCTCCTATGGTATAGGAGACGTCGACCGCAGCATCGTCACCGAAAATTGCCTCTCCCGTGTCCCGTTCCTTCTTTTCGACAGCAACCACCCATCTGCTCAACTGGGTAAGTATACATCTTGTGATGGGGGACCGAGACGATGTTTGTATTCACTTCTCATAGCGTCTCAAAGTAATATCCTGATCTCTCAGGGTCTTCTTTACACACTTTGTATTATCCCTCTTGCTATCCTCTTCCTGATAAGCTCCCTGCCTGTAGCCGTTGGCTGTAGCTCTCTCCAGTAGCTCTGCTGGCGATTCGTTCCGGCCCATGACCGCATGAAATAGAGAGAAGAGTCGAGGATGACTGGGGGGGAGGCGGTGGTCGTAGTCTTTGGTTCACATGAGTAAGAATTGAAGAGCTAGGATGGGCGGCGCACCGCTCCCTTTAATACCCCACCTCAGCGGCCATCTCTGAGACCTCCTGATATAGGCTGTGCGAGAGCGCGCGCTTTTCTGGACGCTCGAACGAGGGGATCTTGGTGAGTGGAAGGAAGGGTGAGCGTGAAGCGTTCATCACCCAGTCGGTGTTGCATCACCAGGGTGGGGTGCCGCATCACCCCTGCTCACCCAGCTCCCTCGCTAAAGCGGCAGCCCCCGAGCGAGCTTCGACTGAGCTGGGGGCAGATTTTTGTCACCTTGAGCCGCCAATCGACGCCTTCTGCGACGGTTACATCCTCACCCACGATTTAGCTCTGAGCGGAGAAATTCCGTCTTTTCAGCCTTGGCAGTCTAGAAGTTTCTCGGTTCATCTCTACCTGGGCTCACGAACCTATGTTTTATCTAAGCTATGATATGATCATCTCCATGTCGTTTTTGAAGCCCAACGGAACTTGTTTCCATTTCTACTCGGAGACATTTCTTGGGACTGGAACGAATTCGATCGTCTTGCGCCGTGGCTCTCATGCACTTAAAATCCCTAAAGTTCGAGATACTACAACCATGTCCGAAGAATATCGCGAGGATGAAGAATACATCAACGAGGTAAATCGCGAAATGCTGGAATCAGAGAAAGCAGTGTATCTACGGGTTGGACGCTGTGATGGGATCGCTGAATGTATCAGTATATCCAAAGATGGCATTCTACTTGCACTTTACAAGCGAGGTGATCTCGAAAGCTATGTCGAGGGTGAGGTCGAGGTTGATCGGTCTCGGAAAGCAGGATGGATACTATCCATAATCAAAACGATGCTCCACTTTCACAACGCGAAAATTCTGGTCGATGACATGGCACTTCGAAATATACTCATCGCGGACGATCTATCTCTCAAAATGATTGACTTCGGCCAATGCCCTCTGTTCCCAATGGACACCGATATCAATGCGGTCAGTGATCATGGTTTGACTGCCCAAGCCGACATCTTCCACCTCGGCTGCGTAATCTACTCTATTGTGACCTGGAAACGGTACGAGTGCGATCTCTTTATGCGCGGCTGGACGCGACCATTACTCAGCGATCTCCCTGAAGTCGACCAGCTCTTCTGTGGGGACATCATACAAAAATGCTGGTCTGCGGAGTACACTAGTATGGAGCAGTTGTATTGCGAGACACACGAGGCTTTAGAGCATGTCATTCATGAAATTCGATGCTGCCGAGATGGCGATTTGGACCAATATGAAAGTGTTTGAAGCAATGAGTCATGATCTTCGGGTTGCTGCCTAGTGTATATGAGTCACCAGTCAAATGGCGAGCTGCAACCACCCTCAACCCTCCGCATTTGGTTCTCACGTGGCTTTACACTTAACTTTCTGTCTACCGTCCCTAAACTTGTCAACCTGGCTCTGATTGTATTTCGGATAACTCTTCGGCGAAACCAAGCCAGGCCGAGACGAACCTTCCCAATGTGTTGGCAAGATGACCCAGCTCCAGTGACTTGGACATGTGGGCATACAACCAACGAGCCCCTACAAAGTAGAGTCATATGGTGCCCGGCTGCTGATAGAAGAGGAAATGTATGCGCTACGCTCCAGAGAGCTTCGAAAGCCTCGAGCCGCAATCGACGCTTTGCTTGTCCAAGTTGTCGGAAGAAAGGACCTGGCGGAGGAAAGGACGACAAAGGCTCGGGCAGCGGTAGTAAAGGTTCCACTTCGGCAACGGCCGGCTCCTCCGTCGCAGTGGGAGCATAGCTTACGGGTCGTACACCTCCCAGGCCTGAGTCGAGCCGCAGCTGATAGGTCGAATAGACCTGTACTGTTCTGCATGTGCGAGAAACGTGGACAAATACATAAGGGCGTATTGGATTGGTTGCAGGACTTCAAATTTAAGATGCGGTGGCTACTCTACTCAATCTCGAAGGGTTCGCGCTGCTTTCTCGTTCCGGTTCACGAAGGCAATTGTTAGTTTAGATTGCGTACATCTACAAGAGGAATTGGACCGTCGGTAGCATTAAAAAGATCCTGCACTCACCCTTCCTCTGGCGCCTGTAATAGAAATTTGCAGGACAGGATATCTTTTGGCAAGAAAACATGTACATCCTCCAGTCACAAAGTAAAATTCTACATGAAAGTATATAACCATCACCAAACTTTGTATGTGCGAGCCGGTCCACCCCGTTTGCGTCCATGTCGTGCTCGGCCGTTTGCCTCAAACTCCCGCAGCAACTCCTGTGCGTTTCCCAGTTCACCTTTGGGCAGCCATGTACTGGTGCGAACGAGAAGCAAGACGAATGATTACTCCTGGAGAGGAGTTAGAAGAGTAGTAACAGTGGCCTTTGAAAAACATCCCAAATGTAGTTGAGTCGACGTACAATGTCCAATCTATCAAATATGGAATGGTGCTCAAAACCTCGGCATGTCTCGAAGATTCGGCCCGTACAAGAGTGAGTGCCGGCGATTCATATATGCAAGATTAAGGGACTGGGTTATTGGTCATACTAGACTCTAGTCTTCCAGAATATCGATTCCCTATCCTATCTAACGGATTACAAGATCCCAAAGAACTTGATTTGACTATTTCCATGGACTTGATCAGCATCTTACTAAGCCTTCAGCGACGCTGTCTAGTTTATTAGCGCCTTTAAGGTGTCCGATGGCCAGAGGTGTCGAGGAGGAAACAATGTACTTGGGGGGCCAGGTAACGCACTAGGTGTTTGGGTGGGAGAAGCGAGCATTGCTGATCACAGAGCAGACATCACTAACGCCTCCGGAGGGCTACTTTATGGAAAGGCTGGTGGGGAAAAGTCATGACGAGGCAGCCCCAATCAGAACTGCAGACCCGTCGATGACTGTTTTGCTTTGAAACGGTGTTAGAACGTAATGGGGTGTGAAGAAAAAGATATAAAATAGAAACTTGGGAACTTCTTATCACCTCAGATAGAATTAAGAGAGTATATACTTCTTCTGCGAATAATAAAATAAGCAACGATCACTGACCCTTGTCTGCGCCAGCCGGTCTACCCCGTTTACGTCCACGCTGAGCTCGGCCTTGTGCCTTAAAGTGCCGCAGTAGTTCCTGTATATTTCCTAACTCGCTTTCGAGTAGCCATGTTTTCTCCCAGCATACCTTGTATTTATAGCCCCTTCCCGTCTATCTTTTGTTAACGAACCTTATAATCTCCCACTCCTCTTTATCCAATACTGAAGCTCCTTGGTCCTTAGGCTGCTCGGGAAGAGGTGGGGTGACGGTGATGGCGTGAGGGGGATGGACGGTCGTTGCTGCTCTGCGATCACCTCTACGGATAGTCTGCTCAACTCGATTACAGGATAGTATAATACTGGGAGAGATGGAGCGATCAAGGAACGAGGTGGTAGGTGAGGTGGTATTAGGACTCAAGCAACCGTATGTCTTTGGCTGTTCCCTGGGGAGGGAGCTTTGAGGTGTGCGGTGCCAATCTCAGACTCCATACTCGTAGCCCTGGTAGAACCGCCAGTTTCGCCAGTCTTTTCTTCGTCATCCTCCACCACCAGAGGGTCATCTGAAGTATGTCAGAAGAAATCCCGGTTACTGGTTAGAAATGCACTGGGGGGGGGCACACCTTGACTGTCACCAATTTCACTGGATCGACTTGAGCTTGCGTTCTCGCGATGCTGGATTTTTCGATCAAAGGGAGATCTGAAAACAGGCCGAGGAGCCGACTGGGCCAGTGATAGAAACCGGCGATGTTCGGCAGGGTCGTTCATGTCATCGTCGTTATCGTCTGTCTCGTCGATCATGATCGGGTCTTTCGAGAGTCATTAGACGCGCCCACAGGGGTTGGGAGCTGCGCACTAACCTGCACACCGGGCCTTCTCCAACCTGTGCACACCTTCCCCACCCTCGTTCAAACGTGCTCTGTCTGCTGTGCGCTTGGAGTAATCTCGAATGTCGGTGGCGCCTGTGGTTGTCTCAGGCTCGGCGTCCGTAAAGTGTGTTGGGCTCCACATCGCAATAGGCGATCGGAGAGAGTATGGGATAATATTGTCTGTACTGCAGCTCGTAGCAGAAGTATCGTCGTTCTCGGTGTCGCCGTTATGGTCCTGGACCGCAAGCGGGGTACCTGTAGAATATCAGACGGCCGTTCAACTTATTGTATCAGCAATGCGCATTTCACACCCACCTTGACTGCTGACAGCTTCATCTCGCTCAGGTGACAAACAGCGGCGACGCTTCGACGCAGACTTCCCTTAACGGCAGACGGATGCCTTTTCTTCGTCGATCCCTCTTGACCGTTCCACGGATTCTTCTTATCCCTACCCGTTGATGGGTCAGGCGTGAGACCCTCGCAATCTCTGCCTTTGGACCCGCAAGTTCGCTTGCCGGGAGTCGACGAGAGGGTATTGCGGTGTGGGGGAGAGGTGTTGGGGGTATCCTGTTTACTCTTCTGACAGAGGGTTGAATATCTGGATCGACGCAATCTATTAGTATTGGAATCATCAAGCATGGGGATTTGGGTTCTACCCAGCCTCTGAGCCCCCCACAGACGTCGGCGAAGTCCTGAACGAAACATGGTTCCCAACCTGCTCCTCCTCCGAAGTACCGTCGCCGCTGCTATCGGTGTCCTCATCCTGAACCACAATCGGGTCACCTGGAGAATGTTAGACGACTATTTAGATCGCTGAATCCGCATTCAACACTTACCTGGGCTGCCAGGTTTATTCCGAGTCGAACTTGCGAGATTGTTCCTGTCTTTAGGTCTCAAGATAGACGGATACTTGAATTGGGGCGTCAGCTTTTTTCGTAAAGCGGTAAACGCATCGGAGTCATCACTGTCCGTATCGTAAGTCACGATTGACAAGTCTAGAATCATCAGATATGTCTACAGCGGTTGAGTCGTCCACACTGACCTAGACGCACGGCCTCTCTCTCTTCATCCCCTCTATCAGCGGTCAAGTCGTCGCTCGTATGGCCAATACTGCCGCCGGCCTCTCGCTGAGCGTCTTGGGTATTGCGATCCTCTGCAAGACTGTCACCCACTGCTACCGACTTCTCTGTCGGCTGTCAGTTTCGTTTTCTGCGGCATGTGGAGCGGATGTACCCACCCTTGTGTTCGCCTTCGCTCGATCTGGGGCTGGCAGCGCTACTGCGATCACCCTCAGCGGTATGTTCGAAGTAGCCTTCAGATCCTCCCGTCACGTATCCATTACTCGAGCCTGTTCGTTGCCACTCTTGTCCCTTTCCTGCACCGAGCAGCAGTTCCTCGACGGGTGGGAAATCATCCGTTATTGCAGGGTTAAAATCTCTCGTCAATGGCTTTAGCACTCAAAGCTAATAAACTACCCTGAGATGGTCTATTATCGCTCCGAGTGTTCCCAATCTCCACAGAACTAGTTTTTGTTTGGTTCATCATTCTCTATTTTACCGAGCCAGTAATATCAAAACCCACAAGGCAACTGCCTTTGAACCGCCAGACATGGAAAAATGTACGGAAGGACAGTCTTTCCAAGGAAAATCAAAGACAAACTAGCCAGCAGCAACACACATTTCCAAGGCAAATTGGCTTCAGGCGTCAACAATCGAACCACGGACAGAAGAACAATCATTCGAATTACAATCGAAGACAAGCCGATTGAGAGACACAGGATTGGCTCACCACTTCGTCACGAGCTGCAGCCATTTTCTCCAGGTTATGCAACTTTCAGTAATTGTCCCGAAGAGTCTTCAACCAATCAAGCTATCAAACAGTACCAAGATTCTGCCCGTACTCCACCATTGCTTTACTAGAACTCTGGAGCTGTTTTGTATTTGCAAACAGAGTAGCAATACAAGGAAAGTTCCACGACACGTTAATCTTGGGGCCGAATTGCAAGCAGTGTCTCTTTAAATGAGGATTGGGAGGATACGAAGGTTTTCGTATACATCTCTTGGCGCTACATTCGGAGGCTTCTCTGGATGCCTATTGGACGGTGCTGTTCAGCCTCGAGGGCCTCCAAAATCAAGGTCGCTACACATCATCGTGAGATGTCAAGTACAATCACATGGCACAAGATTCGGCCCCTTAAGCTGAGCAGAGTTGCCGGTTGTGGAGGCTTGGAGTTGTCCTTGTTTCTAAGGTCTCGCTTCGTCCGAACAGTTCTGGCTCTGACCGGGATTCTCCGGAGAGGGAAGGAGGTACATAAGGAGGTACATTTGAGGCTGATGTGGCTCGCTTCCACAATGCGAAAAATGACAAAGTACCTACGGTTCTTTCGGGTATTGATATAATGCTTCAGAGACCTACTTCCAGACCTTCTGGAAAAGCCTCCGAGATCATGTCCGTGCTGTTGGGGCGACTAGCCTATGTTTCTTGTGTGGTAGAGCCTTATGGAACAGTGAAGATAACCATTTCCCATAATCGGAGTGTGCCGAGTATTTCTCTAGCGCATGTTGACTGCAGTAGAGGTGCAGTAGGACGTGCTTGATATGAGCTAAAAAGGCAAGAACACCAGCTGGGCCAAGAATGGTTAGCAATTTCTGACGCCATCAAGTAAACTAAACTGCTCCCGGCCGCGTTTTTAAGCGAGCACTGGTTCGAATTGGGCATCAGGGCGCAGATCCAGCAATGAGAGCACTTTATTAATTGACTACTCCTGCCATCGTCAAGTCTTGAACGATTATGGAATCTTTGGCTTTCTGACTGATAGTTATGCGTCCATCATCACCTAACTATCTATCACTCCCATCTAGACCCGTCGGCAGGATGAAACCAATCGCATTAATGCCTCACCTCTCCGGTCCGCCTCCTCATTCCTTACGCTCTTGCTCTGCCCTGCAGAAGGAATGATCGATTATTGGCTGTGCCTCCTTCTTCAGCTTGACCGCCTTGTGACCTCGCTTTGATAAGGGCGGATCTTCAGCTTCTCGTACATGAACACCGTAGCTGGTTACGGCGGTCCGTTCCTTAGCCAATCAACTTCCTTGGCAAAAGCCACACAATGCTGACTGCATGAAATCCCACGCGAAGAAAGGAAAGTCCTCGAAACCATGTTACGTTTGGCTCGCTGACCCCGTCACCCCGGCGGAGGTTTGTAAGGCTGTGCTACTTCGGCTAAGAACCCTAAAGAGTCTAGAATGTGGGCAAAGTCCAGCAATCCCCCGCTTGCCATGCACCCATACGGTGGGCGCAGTCCTTGCTATTTCGCTGCATGCGAACTCTGAGACCCTCTTCCTTCCTTTCATCCCAGCGAAGATCCAAACAATTTCGTTTCCAATTCATGGCTACTCTTGGGGAGAAGAAGATGCAGCGGTTGACAGGGTCCTATGCGCCGGAAGTCAATATGGATTCTTCGTACAGAGTAGAGCTACCGGAGAGGAACTCGAGTTATATGGACCACCATTCGGAAGGTGGAACCTCTCCAATGAGCAACGGCCTTGCGTCGCCGGGATTGGGATCCATCTTGAGTGCAGAGTCTGAAGGGAAGGAGACGTATCGCACATTCGGGATCCGAAATTCAACGGAGAAGGAGATGGTCCGTCCGCCAGTCGTGGGGGATGATAAGGAAGTTGCCCATCCACCGCGGGAAAGGAGAAAGAAACCTTGGCTCTTCTTTATCATAGGCGCCATCGCATGTCTGGTGATAGGACTTGCAGTCGGGCTGGGTGTGGGCTTGACTCGGAAAAGGTATTGGATGGAGAGCTCCCTCAAGACCTTGAGTCTGATGGGCTGACACTTGTGCTGTCAAGTTCGAGCACGGCGGCACCTGCACCTCATTCAACCGCTCCATCATCTGGTGGAATAACCTCCGCCAATCCCAGTCACCTATCTACCATCGGAGCCTTCAACGGCTCAGGAATTGCTCTTGCTTCAGAATCATTTGGTTCTGGAGGCTATGGAAGCATCGTCATGTACTTTCAACATCATACTGGACAAATACGGCAAGCGCAGCTGGGAAGCGACGGAAATTGGAAAGGAGGAGACGTCACTCAAATAGTGGCAGCAGATGCGAAAAACGGAACACCGATTGCGGCAGTGGCATATGCTAGGAACGATACGGCTGCCGTGAGCATTCAGAAGTCTCCAGAAAGATGTTGCATACTAATACCGTCATAGTGGCACATATTCTACATCAGCGTCAATAATACAATACAAGAGGTCATCAACAGCAATACTACTAATGTCTGGGCCCCTGGGCCTATAAACAGTATGAACCTGCAGGCGATGGACGATCCTAATGTTGGACTGGAAGCTTGTTGGTATGGTAGCTTCTACTCCGACGCAGCGTATAAGCATAGCCCCGTTCCGGGACAAACGACAACAAGTACAGGCAATAGCTCGGATCAAACCGTCGGTATCCATCTCTGGTACGCAACAAACTCTACCTCCTTCAATTCCGTAGGCTGGACATACGGCGACACTACATGGACACAACAGCAGACATTCGATGGCTATAACGGCCATGGCGGCGTTGGCTGTTACTCATGGGGTCCGGGCAGCGATACCTACGTCTTCTTCATCAATCTACAGAACGAAGTCAACATCCTATGGAAAGACCTGAACACAACCATGGGCGGCAACAACACCCATCCAATCAATGTATGGACAAAGAGTAAGCCCTACTGCCCCCTAACACCCCAAATAAGCCCCTTAATAACATTCACTAGGCGACGTAACCATCCCCGTCTTCCAAAACTCCTCAATGGGCTACACGAACTATCTCTACGCGCAAAACCCTGACCTTAGCATCTCTGGCTTCAACGTTAGCTGGGCCGCCGAAAACACTTCTATCCCGACCTCCGAAACTTTCACCATCAATGGCGCCGATGGTCTAGCCGGTACACATCTATCTGTTACGGCGCTCCCGAATTCGAGCGGTGGGAATAGCTTGCTGGCGTTCTACCAGACTAATGGCACTGATATCACGGAATTTGTTAGGGATTTGGATGTTGGGCAGTGGACGAGTACTAGTGTGCCGATTCCGAATTCTTGATGGAGTTCCGTCAAAAGGGAGGCGGGGAGAGGAGGAAAGGGGAGAGGGCAAGGAAGAAGGGGGGGACGGAGAAGGAGAAGGAGGAGGAGGAGGAGGAGGAGGAGGAGGAGGAGGGAGATGGGAGATGGGGCAGTGGGAAGGCCGGTACTTTTCATTGACCATATTGTCTCATTATATTCATTATATTCATTCTCTATATTAATGTCTTGTATTATAACGACGTTACGAATTTTCTTGGCGCGGAGCGATTGGGATGGGATACCTGGGGATATCTTCTAGGATTCCCTTATCAGGCAATATTGGAGTCTGGTAGTAGACTATTTATTGAATTCTACTTTTTGAGCAAGAATTCAGACCTATCTGCACTAGAGAGAAAGAAACATAGTACGACCCTTGGTTTATCTTGTTAGGTGTTTGAGCAAACAATGAAACATCGTACGACCGTCCTTCATTTCGTTTAGCTAGTTGGAATATTCCAAATCTAGATCCCATCAGGCGCTTGGTGGCGTCTCCTTCGCTCGCATACTAGTTACGGGAAACACTTCGTTAGCCATTATTCCTCAAGCGAGATACATCCAGTTGGTCAACAATTCCTTAAGCGAGAAGTATCGAAGGATTTCCTGCAAGATTGTTCTTGGTGGTGGAAATTGGAAATGCACTAAACACCAACACCCATTTCCGTCCCGCCGTCTGCTGTGCTGAGCCACCGCCACGGTGGTATGTACGAAGATTACGGGGTACGTCCCCTGCTTTGAGATTGCATAGCCTTGCTACATCTATTTCATCTTCTAGCTTAAAAACTTGGCAAGCGGTGGCTTGCCAAAAACTTGCCCCAACCCCAATATCGCCAATGCTGTTGCTATAGGAGCCCCGAAACGTACTTCTTATCTCGCTCTCGTATGTACAGAAGGTGGTACCAGTAGGTAGTATTGATTGACACCCCATTCCGGACGCCTAAGCTCTAGCCTAGCCTCCAAGTAGGATGTAGATACTCTAGGGTGCCTTGTCGGGCGCTGTCTATGGGCAGCCTCCATATCCATGGGCGCTTGCTTTCACGCCACCTGTGGCCTAAGGGCTCACCACCATGTAGTAATCAGAGCAAATGTACTTGACAACACACCTTTGTATCATTGGAGTAGGACTCTACAACCCTCCGCACTCGCCAGAAAGATCGTAAGATTCTGCTTCTCCTGCCCAGTCGGCACAATCTTTTCTTCTGGCGGCACTCTGATGTCTGGGAATGCCTGAATAATCCTCACAACCGCGCAGGAGGCTTCCATTAGTGCGAAGTCCTCTGCCTAGCTATTAGTCTCAACGCAGGCATGATTCAAGATATTGAGCTTGAGGTTGGTGGGAAAACACTTACTACCAAGACAAACCCTCGGCCCTGCATGAAATGGGAGATAACCCCACCCGATGCTGTCGAGTTTACCATCCTCCCATCTCTCGGGGCGGAAGTCCAAAGCATCTTCGCCGTAAAGGTCCTTGCGGCGGTGGAGGTAGTAAGGGATGTAGCCGATACCAGTTCCTCGGCGGACCAGGACCGGGGAAGTGCCGTCTGGACCGCCGCCTCTGGGGATGGTGGTGGTGCGTTGGGCTATGCGGATGTTGATTGGGACTGGTGGGTAGAGTCGGAGTGCTAGTTAGGGATTAGTGATCAGTAGGGTATGACCGAGACGAAAAGGAGAATCTATAGAATAAGGGTATAACTTACTCTCATTCAAAACGCATTTGAGGTAGGACATTTTCTGAATGTGGGCCCTGACCAATTCCTGTTCATCCTCAATGATGAATTGGATTTCTTGGCGGAGACGAGAAAGGGTAGAAGGGTGGCGGACCAGGAGAAAGCTGGGACGTGATTCGTCAGCCCTGCAGGACGAGGAGTAGAACAGGATTGTAAAAGATGCAAACAGATATGTGGGCTTACAATGTCCATGATAGTAGGCAAGCCGTGGTATCTCTACCAGCTAGTAAAATGTTGACGAGTTGATCACGCACAAGCACTGGGTCTTTGAGTTCATCGTAGAGATCTTGGATAAATGCATAACCGTTTGAGTTCTCCGCCATTGCTGCTTTATCTGTGTTTTTCAGAGCTTCATCAACGAACCCACCCGCAAAGTCTTTGACTGTTCGACAAGCATGTCCATATCTGTTCGTGCGACAAGCCCAATAAAAGTCCTGAAGTCGTATCCGCAGTGAGCTGATCCATGACGCATAATCGAAGCTGTTAGCAAAAGTGTCCTGGTCTTCACCTTCAACGCTCTCTACCGCCTGGCCGAAGATAAGCGCAGTAGTAGTGGCCAAGGTGAAATTATAGAAGTGTGATTGCAAGTCAACCACACCGGCCGAGGAGGAAAGATTCGATATGAGGTGTTTGACATACTCGTTGAAAGCCTTAAGATCTTGGTAATGAGTTTTCAGAAATGGTCGACGAAGCATTTCTCGAGAATGCTTCCAGGCGGGGCCGTCTTGGGTGAAAATACCTTCGCCGATAAAGGGATGGAGAGCGTTGCGCCGAGAGCCCATACCCCAATCTGGAATTCGGTAAATATGGCATTGGCTGTTCTGCGGTGTGAGAACGACATACCTTCAAAATTCGAGGAGAGCATGGCTTCTATGTTGTCAGGATCAAGAGTTGTATAGCCCGTGCTGCCTAATAAGGTCATTGAGAAATTGGGCCCGAGCTTGTCAATATGTGGCTGTTGGAACGCGAAGAGGCGTTTACTCGCGTTGTTGATGTACTGTGCCTTGAGCACGTCGAAGCCCAGCGGCCATTTGACAGGATAGGCGACTGCCATGGGCTGGCATCCATGTTGAGAAGCGAATGCCATGTCGGCCTGTGATTACAGTCATTGCTAGCCATAGTATATGGATGTGTATCACTTACTTCATATTCACGACGTCGTAGCATATAGTTGTAAGTAAAGTATCCTACCAGCAATACTGACAAAATAACGAGTACGTTGAACCCATATTCGAGGTCCCCCAAATAATGAGAGGCAATGGGTCCCATCTTCTCGCAATTGGTACAACTTTGGAGCAGCTTGGCTAGATCAAGATGTTTTGAAATGAAACCCCCTGGACTCAAATCTCTCACACCTGTCTTCTGCTCCTGTACCTAAGTAAGGCTTGATATTTCGACTTTCTGTACTTTCAGCTCCTCTCAGATCCTTCGTCAGGAGTTTTCAAATACCAGGGAACCAGCAGTTCAAGCCTTTGGATCATTCGTAGGATTCTCTCCCTAATTTGCTTGCTCCAGTCTAAGCCATCTCGAGAAAGTGAATGTTTCAACTGATCCTAAGCCTGAATGTGATTGGATGTGAGTTGCTAGGAAAGAAGTTTCATGGTGTAGCGCCAAGTGGCGCTACGGACCGCTGTCGTCGACCACGCCTCCACAGACTTTCCATCTCGCAGCACTGAGCATCTCCACTTGCTTTTTGAAATGGCTCAATGCTTCTCTGCACACTGCAAGACCGTGTCTATCACCACTGCAGCTTCGGTCGCGATGCTCATCTTTCTGTCAGCGGAGCTGGACCATTAGGAGGGGAGCAAAAGACCAGAAGAAATTTCGGACTACCAAAGCCTCAAGAAGTCTCTATGGACACCTGTTTATCATTAGGCTCACTAATTCAACCTTTGCGAGGCGGGGAAATGCACTCTGTCGATCAATATGCTAAGGGCAAGAGCTATCTTGCAGTGGGACACGGTAACTTGCATTATTGCTCACAAGCACACCAATTGCTTCCCTCAACAATATCCGTTGCAGTCTATTCCATCAGGAAGTCGCGTTTTCAAACTTGGCTCTTCTTTCGAGCAGCCCCACTTTCTCCACTTGCCTTTTGCATGAGGCGTTCCTCGGTCTTTACCATTCGGTCGTCTGGTCATCGTCTACGAGTACGTCTTCTTGGGTGCATAAAGTAACCTGCATAGGCCAACGCCGTACAGGGCATACTCGGTCTACTGTGTAGGATATTTAGTAGCCAAGATGTCACTGAGATATTAAAGTGCTGGCTTGCTCCGCTTGAATACTTACAACCAGGGTACAGAACAATTACCCCAGCTCCTCTCTATCCACACACTCAATTTCGATCATGAAGATCTCCCAAGCACTGCTATTCTTCCCCTTGACCATGGCCATGCCAGCCCTCCACGGCCTAGGCGATATCGATATCACCATCAAACTTGGTGGAAAAGAAGTCTCCGTCACCGACGACGACGATTACTACAGCTGCTTGGTGAAGACTTATCCACCCAATTATACGGGCTGTCCAGAGGGTTATGTGAGTCGATGGAATGTCTTAGCTTGAGTTTGATGACACTGATTTGTTCTGTAGGAAGCCATTCCTATTATGGAGGGGGTACGATAGCTACCCCACGAGTTCAGCGCCTATACCCAAACTTATACTTTCTCCTAGAAAAAATCTGCCTGTTGCACCAAGAACAAACCGGACGATGATGCTCTTGTAAATTACTCATCCAGCTTGCAATGACAGGTGCTAACGTGTAGGTAGCTGGTGCCGCACGAAAAAGTCATGTCGCTCAAGTCTGGCAGTAAGCCGTCGGAGAAATGCCACTAATCTAGCATTTTCTCTAGGTAGGGCCATTCATCTATTGACTTTTCGTCAGAGTCAGATATGTAGGGTGGGGACCCGGCAAACCACCCGGTGACACAGCAGATGATTCAGTCGCATTGAAGACTTTGTCAAAATTTCCCTCATGTATTGCACAATTTAATTCCATTCCTCGATCTAAGGTCCTCCCTACGTACTAGAACCTTATCATCAATATCACAGCCCCAAGATGGACATGTTGACATCATGTTATCTGGAATCTGTTATAAAACGTTTCGCAGCACAGAGCTAACCGGCCATTCGGCAGCTGCAACCCTCACCTCGGCAGGTTAGAACCTTCAAACAACGACCTCGTCGCCATGGACGTTGGGTCTTCAAGACCCCGGCCGAGGACCTAGGGTTACCAACTTGCAGCGGGAAAACATTTCAATCCTATCCACGCACATTGATAAACGCTAGTCTTATCGCCCGCCTTGTGGTTTTGAAGACCTCATCTAGGCCCAGCCTTGGGATCAATAGTAACACCTCAGTGCGTGTCATGCTTTTGAAACTCTAGCCCTGTCTTCGTGTCTTGTTCCCAGCTAGATTGATTGACCTGTGGCTCTCAACACTATGGAACTTAAAAGTAGACGCTAGAGCAAATGTAAGTACGCATTCTCTTTGATGTCGAGACAGCGATGTTCCCTACCCTGTTAGGCCTACCAGTATCGGATGAACGTGGAGGTACAGGTGTGGCAGTGGCGAGCTTGTTTGTTGATGCTTCAGTTTGCGTTCTCGTGTACGACGCAGGCAAATTTTCTCCGAGAATCATCATTGTCAGCAAAAGAGCCTTCATTCGTTCTTTGTTTCTTTCGCCTCTTTCATCAGCCCGACGGATGATCTTTGTCCAAGAACACAAAATTCTTTTATTCGGTGACTAGTACATCCTCACACAAAGAAAACGAAACACATTGAAACAAGTCTCACAAAAGCACGACTTGGTGGTACATTACGCGTTATGCCCTTATGGCCTCTAAACCCCTCAGGCTCCTCATACTTGCTCATCGTCTCGAATTGTCTCAACCCTTCTTTCTTCCATCCATACAAAATCCTAACAACCAATATCCAAAAACAAAAACAAAAAAGCCAACCATAGCAAAACTACAAAATCACCCGTACTCACGATGTGCAGAGTCTGGCCGACCCACTTCCACGAAATGCCACTGCATTCGCATCCAAGGCCTCATCGTTCCCTGTCTCGCCAACTTCGACTCAGGGCGACTATCATGCAGAGCCAAACAGAATCAGATCACGAGCGTTTCGACAGCCTCTCCGCCATTCTGTCAGTCATTGCCATTATGCCTGGCTTAGTGCCTCTCTTTGGTCGAGGGTGGCAGTCGTCATCGCTGTGCGATGAGGGATGAGCTAGCATCAAGTCTCTTTCTGCCCTCAAGTCCGTACAGATGAGGTAAACTAAGCATTTATCTGCCATTTCAACTAATCTCGAATAAGGCAAATATGATGAATGGCAAGGATACTTTCATGGTCACTATTTGAAAAGCAGCTAAGAGGAAAGCCAGGAACCTTGCACTCACTGTACTGTCATGTTTGAGCGAATGTTATTGTGTGCTGCATAGATATGTGTACCTATTGCTAGCTAAAAGATTGTAAGGCACACCACTGTTAACACTATGATCGCAAGCCCCTCCAACTTCCTCCCTTTCTTCCTTCGCATCCAATGCCATGGCGAGGGCGAGCAGGGTCAGTGTGGTGCGGGCGTGCATTTTGATGGGAGGTGAGATTGTTGGGGTTGAGGGTTGGGTTTGATAGATTGTTGTTATTTGGTCTGAAGTAAATGTGTGTCTGGGAGAGCAGATGTCTTGGATGTTTGACCCTCCTCATGTAGCTCGACTGCTTGCAGTGTAGGATGTCAGATTTGATGTCATTTGTGACGCGTAGTGTGCTTGAGCAATCTCCTTTACGTTTTGGTGGAGAAACGAGGATAGTTTAACGCCATTGTAGGTAACGATGTAGGGTTTCATATGTCATATGTCCGACTTGGAGGCTAATTGTAGGTATGGATATAGGGGTTAACAAGTCATGCGTTTCACGTGGAAGCAGAAACGTCTTCAAGAATCCTTCTATGACGACTAAGATTCCTAATACTTTGCCATTTTTTTTGTGCGAAAAGCGCTGTGACGCGCGTAAAGTAAGCAATTCTTACCGCTTCTTGCAGAATATTGTTGGCTTCGATGGCAGGAAGCTGACGAGTTGAAGGATGCGGATGAATTGGGTATTTGTCAGATGATGGGCCTATTGGCATTATCTCACGTCCAATTAATATGTTTTTAATGCTAGTGAACAATTGATTGATGGGCTGCATTATCTGTTCTGTGCTCAAGTGTACCTTTTCGGATCTTGGAATGTGAGCCAATTCGATGCATAATAGATCTGAAATGTGTTGTTCGCTACACAGACCGCTTTTCGCAACGTGCAGTCAAAAATATAGTAGAGTTCCGAAAACAGCTAATGAGACATACAATGGCGCTGGGATTTTTAGTTTTTGTACACGTATTGTTTTGGAAAAATGCATTTTATTATAAGGTGGAGTTGGCCATCAGTCGAAGGACAAGACTGGCGCTCGGGATGTTCTGTACAAAGACTCGACTCATCTCCTCATCAGTAGAAGGCACTGAAGTTTCAACTAGCGAAGTTTCGGTTTTCTGAAGCGTAAGCATGAAAAAAGCGCAATTCCAGCCTTGTCAGTCAGTCACGAAGCTTAATTTTCGTCGGAAGATGAAGTTTTGGGTCGCTTTCTATGGGCAATCAATAGGCTTCCAAGCTGGATAGTCGTCAACGGTCCGCCGCCTTCTCTTCCATACGCAAAAGAAGCTCTCAGGAGCTTTGAAACTACACAAAGATGGAGCTAAAATTCTCATATTTCCTGCCTAGATTGCTTTTCTGATCGCGGAATTTATCATTCTTAAGAGTTGACCGACCGTCAATTGGAGGGACTGTGGCTCATTATAATAGGCATGTTACTTCGTTTTCAGAGCTGGAGTGTACCTTACCCAATCCGATACATAGTGGAGCTGGAACTTTGTTGCCTTGTGAACAGATTACCATTGAAGTGGATAAGTCAAAATTGAAAAGAATTGGGATACGTCTAATCCAGCAAATGATAGAGCTGGGATTCTATTACTTTGTATGAAGGTCGCTGTTCGGAATGTGTGATTTGAGATACAGTAGAATTGACGACGATCTATTACAACACCAGCTGGAGCTGGAAATCTTCTCGTTCATACACAATTACTTTTCGAAACGCATAACAAAACAAGTGATAGAGTTGCGAAAGCACCAATCGAAAAATGTAGCTCGGGATTTGTTGCATGTTATTTATCTATCAAAGCTGCCGATCGACACATTTTACATTACAGAGGAGCTGAGAATGCTTAATTCAATGCGCTAGATCCGTTTTTATGAGGACAGTAATGGCTCTTCGAAAGCAGACACTGAGGTAATCTAGAAGAAAGAGGAGCCACGTAGCTTTTTTAGGCCTAGAGCCATAGACAAAGCGAACATTCTCCTAGCCATTCCGTCACAAACTTCCATCGACTTCACCAGCAATCTCCTCATGGTTTTCATCCACATCCGCTTCATCATCCGCCTCACGACTCGGGTACTGATGGCGGTAAAAAGTATATGCATCAACATCGTAGTCCCGATTCCCAAATATGTCCACCCAGTACGAGCGTCCATGAAAGGCCGCCTCGCTTAAAACATCACTGTTATCATCCTCCTCCTCACTCTCTTCCCACTCGTCGCTGTTACTATCATACTCGCTGTCTGAAGCCAATGTGTCGGGCTCCGAAGATTCACTACTTGCGTCCTCCTCCGCCTCCATCGCCACGTCGCCCGGAGTCTTCCAGCCCATTCTCGCTTCATTTTTGAAGACTCCAGTCCGGTCTACAGCCATGATTCTCTGGGTTTTTGGCGTCCAAAGCTCGCTGATAGCGGCCTTGAGTAATTTCAAAGGCCGCCAGATGCCGTTCCAAAGGGACTCAGGATCTCACCCAGCCGATGGTACCGCGTTCACTCATTATGAGTCAACTCTGTCGTATTTAGAAGTTTTTTTGTCTGCGAGAATGAATTTGCAAAGTCATCGAAAGTGTGCAGCAGTCACCACGACTGAGGTCCACTGATAGTGCTTGTAGAGCTCCTTCCAATCATTGTTAGGACGCTGACCATAGGTAATTCGAACTGGGCATGGCGAATCACGCATGCCAGGGCCTGAGGCATAGTTGAATGCAATCTTTCCGAGTTCCTCGTTGAATTTGACCAGGACAAGTTGATTTTCATAGTACAGCACAGCCAGCGCTTCTTGGTGGATTGCGTGGTTAACAAGAAGGATTGCAGTTGAAAGGCGATACTTCCGCTGCAAATGACGGTACCTGAACTCCGAACGAAATGGATGCTTTTGAGCGAATTTGCCTTCTTTGACTAATAATAGTTTTCGGTAGATCATCAACCGGACTTCAATCGGTAGAGTTTCGAAACGAGGAGGTTCCCTGGTAGCTATAGACGTGGCGTTTTTTGAGCCACTCGTCGTTACGACGGGCAGGTTTGGTGTAAGGGAAGTCAAAGCGGCAATTGCTGCCTGGCCTCGCAAAGTCGTGCCATGCATTCCTTTGGGACGGTGGAGAGAGGGTTTGGTGACTCGATGCGTGGGTGTTTTCGTAGACTTGGGACGCTGCTTGTGCTTGCGTGGGATGAGATGGTGCCGCGGAGCTGACCTATAATAGATCACTTTGTGACCGCGAGTAGTCATGCCATGGGCCCAATTGGGACGAGGAGGTACATTCTAGCTGGGTTGCTGGCTAGATGTTCCCGTTGATCTAAAGAGAAAGCGATCAGTCTCGTATGATCATGCGAAACTTTTTCTCATGGAAAAGCCTCTTTACTTACGTTTGATTGTTCATGATGAAAGAGTGACCTTTAACCCTGACTCTGACGCGAAGCTCAAGTTCAAATGGTGAAGAATAGCCTTCACACTATCAGCTGGCTGTAGGTCTGTTGATTGAATTGGATAGTATTACCTGAAGCTTCTCGTACTTGATGTTGACTCTGAAGAGGTGGTTTAAGCGACTGATGTGAGTATGCTTTACACAGTCAGCTGGCTGTAAAATAATCGATGGAGTAGGGTAGTCTGTTTGGGAAGCGGCGTACTTGGCGTCAACTCACTGTTGAGTTTGAGAGCTGATGTTGCTCATGTGTATGAGTCTAGTGAGACGTGTCTGATAAATGAAAGTGATGTGGAGAGTTGTAGAGGTAGTCCAAGTGAGATAGATCAAGGCGGCAGGCGTACTTCCGTTGACGTACGCGAAAAGAATCCCTGATCGAGGGTCTTACTCCTAGGCATATTCAGACACTGAGGAGAGTGTTTTTGACAGAATGAATTTGAAATAGAAGGAATTTGTGTGGAAAAGAGGAGGACGGGGGCGCGCGTCTGAAGAATTGTCACTTCCCGGTCCGAGCCTTGGCTGTAAGTATATATCATATAATCATATGATAGCGATAATATGAACACTTAAGTTTTAAGCATAACATTGAGAGGGCTTCTTGATCGATAGTAATCCTAGTATACCCTGAGAGATCGGCGATCTGGTCGAAAATTGAGTTTTAGCATTGTCCTTGTTTCGAAAGGGCCTTCAATAATTGTATAAGCGATCTAAAACACTAAAAAAGGACGAAGCGATGCAGGTCTCGACCTTCATTGTCCCAGTTTCAAAGGGCTACTCAATGCTCAAGATTTTTCTTTGTCCGGACAATTGCCATTGTAAGTATTTATTTTGTTTCCTTTGTTCTTTGACATTAAATCTCTTAAACAAAGCTCTGGTCTGGTCTTATATTGTCTTTGGCTTGCTTTTCATCTTCCTGTGATGATGTTTGCATGATCAGCATACAGGATCAAACGTCACGCGTCCAATCTAACATCCTGGATCCGTCAGTAGATTCTGAAGTTTGCACAGCAAGCCTCCAAAGCGAGCCGAAAATCATGTCGCCGCTGTCGAATACCTCTATCAACCCGGTCAGCATCTTCAGTCCGAAGCTCACACTCATAACTAAAATGTTTGGGTTGAGCACGACCGATGAAAAATCGGCTACACAACAAGAGCCAAACTCCAGTCCCTCCAGCAAAAGGAAATACGCCTACTTCGTCTCATTGGAAGGCATAGAAATAAGACAGCCGCAAATAGATGGAAATTGCCCTCGAGTCGAGGAGGCTCCCTCGAAACGCGGGAGTCCCTCTTCGATCACAAGCTCCAAGACTGGCGGCAGTGATAGTGAGGTCTGCGATACACTTACCTGCCCGGATCCTATTGTTGTTGAGAAAGCTGATGATGAAAAAGTGGTTCCCTCGCTATTCGAGAGACGAGACAGAAGCCTCCCAAGATTAGCCGTCGATGACAGTGAGGATCTCTGCTCTTTAGTGGGGACGCCTATCTCGTCGTCTGGTAGTACTGGTCCACAGACGCGCCGCAAGCCTCTCGAAAAGTGGGCTTTGGCAGACGAGGGGATAACCTCAAAAGCCTTGGGGATCTGGGCCAAAAACGACTACCCTCCTATCGATCCGAAATACGATCTCGTCAAAGAGTTAGGATTTGGGGGAGAGGGCCATTGCTCTCTCGTGATACGCCGAAGCGACAAGCATCTTTTCGCCCTTAAGCAAGTCAGGAAGCCTCAACTAGTCCACACCAAACCGGTTGAGGTGGTCGTGCAAGCCCTTTTCGATGATCGACATGACAACATCATCCGTCTACACCACTTCGAAAGCTTTACTGAGACTCCACTGGTAAGATTCTATTTCGAGTACTGTGATAGTGGAGATTTGTGTGGTCTAATGAATGATTACAGAGTCATCAACAGCTACATCCCCGAGCTCTTCATCTGGAGGTCGTTCGTACAGCTCGCCGGAGCTTTGGAGTTCCTGCATCGTGGGTTCGACCGTAGGGTCAAGAACCGTGTTGGCGTCGTTCATCGAGATATCAAGCCCGAGAATGTCTTTGTGCGCCGCCCAGCGAGCGAGAACGCGCATCCTACCTTGGTCCTCGGAGACTTTGGACTTGCCACCTTCCAGTTTGCTACATACGAGCTTGTCGGCACTGATCTCTGGCAGCCACCCGAGACTCCAAGGAAGACACCTAGAGGAGACGTCTGGGCCCTAGGCGCTGTGATCCATACGATGATACACCTTAGAAGGCCGATGATCGAGCTGTTCGACGACGATGAGAAGACTGGGTATACGAAGCGGACCCTAAGTAGGCGCTTGATTGAGGACATCCCTGAGTATTACTCTCCGGAACTAAACGATATAATGCTCATGGCCTGCGAATCCGAGCAAAGCAAGCGGGTTAACTCCGGTCGACTTCTCAAGGTCCTCACAGACTTCGTGAACGAATAAATTCCTCAATTCCATGCGCCGCATGTGAAGGCTGAGTCATGCTCGTCGGAGGGATCAGGTTCGTCAGCGCAGCAACGCCTCGACGACGGGCACGGCAACGCCGAAGGAGGCAGGGAATCCAATCGAAGGATCGGTGATACGGCGGGTGATTCGGCAGTCTATGATCAGCAATACTCTATCGAGAGGTTGGAATACGAGTTGGAGAAACTGAAGGAAGGTATGCCTCCTACACCGTTTCAGATAAGCTCCGTCGTCTGAAGCGGGTGGCACTGTCCCAGTGTTGGTTGATGTTAAGCTGTTTACAAGAACTGCATATGGGAGGTCTTTGGTGAGACTTGTTTAGGGTAAAAGTTCTAGAAGAAGTAATTTTAATCATTCCATTCCCATCTCAAAGTGTTGCAAAGCATTTGAAACGATTTCCGTGGGTTTACAGGCCCGACAGCCATCAACGTAGGCTGTGAACAGTGAAGGTTGGCAAGACCAACTCGGCGTAGCAAGCCTCAATGGCTTAATATGGGCAAATCACTTTTTGATCTCTTATCTGGCGGATTATGCACGCATTTGCAGAAGGAATTATCAGTCAGATTCATGCAGCTTACAAATTAGCCACTTTCCATAAAGAAGACCCTTCCCTACTGGCTGCTCCCGTAATTCAAAACCTGTAGCTGATATGTAGCAATGCAGCATAGAGATCATTGCTGGTTTCCGGCCTTTTTTTTCAGCCACTCCGGCATTTGGACATTGGGTTGGGACAAGACCAACGGACGCCGCTACTTGACCTTGTGAACCAATACCACCCATATCAACGTCCAGGCATACTTAGATGGTTGTTGAGATTCGTTATTTCCGCGCAGGCATTCAGTCCGAGCTGCGGATCCTCCAGCTATCCTGTACAGCCCAATTAGCGTGCTTGTCGGACATTGGTATCATTACTTTGTCTCTGATCAATCATTCTAAGACCCAAGCCTCAGTCATATTGACGTCTGGGGTTAAGGCTTTCAGATCTGGGAGAAAAGCTTGAAGGATGCTCAACTTGTCCGGAAAGCTTGGTGCTTATCTTCTTCATGACCTCACCGACCGCCCAAAAGACCCACCACAGTCCGACTTCATTGAGGATACCATTGCTACGCGCCAGCGCCTCGTTGATAAGTGCAAGCTGATTGTAACCCTCAAGCGTAAGTACCGGCTTTCCTAGGCACCCGGGGAAACTTTTCACGGGTTCGCCGGGTCTCTCTATATCTCCGGTATTACCTTTGGCATATAGAGTGTCAACGACTGGTTCGAATTTTGAGGACTTTTCCTGTTGGGCAGATCTCGAAGATTCTCCGTTTGACGATCCCCCCAAGGGGAAGTCCTCGCTTTCCGAATGCCCGGGCCATAGCGGAGTACTACCTCCGGTCATTGGGGACCTGGGTGGGGCGCGGGGGCTGTGGATTGACCTCCGTGGCGAGTGCGAGCGAGAGCGACTAGGCTGGTGTTCATAATCTCATCGGCACCTGATGAGATTGGCATGGCCGATTCGCCATCTTCAACGTCACGACCGCCACGGTCATCATCCGACGGAATCTCCATCGCAGCCGAGCCTGCGGAAGATCGAAGAACCCAGTCCACTGAACTAGGGAGATGGAGGGCTTGGGGATTAAAATGGGCGGACGAGATGTAGGAACAAAGAACTATCGAAGCTGTGTCTTTGTACTTACCTTAGAGAGGAAATTGGCTCTGGAACGGACCTTTCGGACACGCTCTTCCATTGAAGATCACTCGGAACTCGCGAGAACAAGCAAATACTCAGACGGGCGACAACTCGAACCGTGGAGAAGAGAGAGAAGATGATACCTTCGAGATGCGAGTGGAACGTCGCGGACGCCAAGGCCGAAGCCGGGCCGAGGCTAAATAGAAAAACGCGCTAAATTCACTTCACGCGAACGACGCGTTCGGCCTTGAAATAGCTCAAACCGCAGAAATTTTAACCTCCACATGGATCGTGATCATGGAGGGTCATCGACGATGACTTTGACCTTCTCTACGGGCATTGCCTCCCCCTGCACATCATGGGTTGTCTCAACCCCACGATTGTTCCATGGCCATCTGCCGGAAAGCTCCACTTTCTACATGAAATCATGGTAATTTGCACTTCTAGGTCCTCTAGAAAGGTCGGGGATGTCACCAAGAGCAGAAGAACCTCGCAGGCAGTCAGGGGGACACGCGTTAATGCTGAGGAAAGGTGAGCAGGGTCCAAGATCGCTCAGGGCATGAAGATTAGATGTCCAAGCACATGACCGCATGCATTGGGCCCTTCCCTAGAAGAGGGCACTTTAAAAGACCTACTTCGAAGCCTGCACCAGCCTCATTTCCCGCTCTAAGAGGCTAGAACAGGTTTTCCACGTGCAAATGACATTGCCAATGACGATCAATAACCCAAGGTTCAAACAGGGGTCCTCGGATCGATGACTCTTCAGCCAAATCCGTAAGTACCAAAGTCTCTGAGATCGGTCGATGCAGGTCTAGCAGGGATCCAATTGGCCCATCTCTGTTGAGAACAAGGACTTCAAACTAGCGCGTATGTCGGGAAGCTTCTGGCTTGAGACTAGCGCTGTCCCTGATCCATTGATTCCCTTCCCTTCCCACCCGGCTCCATCTGTCATTTCTGTCATCATTCACCTCCCATTCTTCACCCCCCATCCTCCACCTCCCATCCTTCACATCCCTCACACCTACCCATCGTACTTACCTCGCAAGTACTATCAATCGCTGCAGAATACCATTGCGACCACATTGCTATAACTTTTGACCGCCTACCGAGCAGTGGGCATTCAGCATTGAAGCCGGCGCAAATCCAGCTTCACAGCTGTCTGAGGCAGCAGCACAGTGAACTCGGACGAAAACACCAGGGTGTTGTGCAACATGCTCCTCCCATCAGCACTCGACTGTGTGCCGCTTATACACTCGTCACGATCTTCCCACATGCCTGCGGCAACTATGCTCTCACCACCGCCCTCCTCCTACCTTTCTCCTACCTCGCCCGCCTCAGCCAACATCTACAGCACATGCCGCTCCCTACAGTCTCTCATCACTACCAGCCTCCCCTCTACAACCTCCTCCATCTCGCGACCATCACGGCCCCAACCACAGCTCGCTAGCCCGATTACGCTCAAGTCAACAAAATCTGGTAGCTCACATTCCAAGAAGTCGCGAAAGATCGCGCCACCTCAAATACCACCGCGTCCATCAAGAAAGCGCCATAGGTCACTCAACAATGACGATGGCCCTTCCTACGATCAAGAGAACATATCCCCCTCCAAGCCATCCACACCGAAACGCCAACGCCTTTGTCCTCCCTCTCTACCACTAGGCCTCGACCGTGCAGACTTCGATGCGCTACAAGAGCAGGCAGCCAACATACCGATACCAGTCACACCCGAGAACCGTCAAGAAGAAGATCTACCAGAAGAGGCAGCTCAGTCAGAGTGGTCCTCACCAGACGATAGCGCCCTCGTTTCACTCATCCTACACAAACTACGCCTGCGCCAGAGCGACTGGGACGAATGCGCCCGACGACTTGGTAAGGGCAAAGACTGCATAGGCGAGCGGTGGAAACTCCTAGTCGGAGACGGGGAAGTGGGCCTGAGAAGGGGATCTGGGGGCCAGAGGAGAGGAAATGTGCAGAGGGTGGAATTTGGAGGGCCCTTGGAGCGGTGATGATGGAATATGAAGTGCTGGCGCTCAAGTATCATTTAGCATTGAGGGTGTCGAGTTGTTTGGAAAGGAGCTTCGAGTGAGTGTTGGATCGCACATGCAAGATAGAAACAGATGCATTGGAAAGCGGAGCAGAAGATACCCATCTCATTCTTGTGCATATTATCGTTAGGGTTCAAGGCATAGACAGAATACTACTCATCTTCATATTCACCCTTTACGGTTTGGCCTTTTCTTGATTCAAATATTCACATCACTAGGGTCTCCCTCTTTGTTTGGGGGATTTTTTGTAGTATTCCAAGACGCATATGACTTATCTTAAGGTAGATAGTTAATGCAACCCGAGGCGCTTGCAGTATGGAAGTATGGTATGCATAGAGCGGCACAGGACTACCTTTATCCATTTCAATGCAACGAGCATAAAGTCGATCATTTCCAAGCATTGCAACTCAAGGACGATTCAATTCAATTCAAGGCACATACCAGTAGTCAATTGAACTGACAACACATTACTTCCCTCATCATCAGAAGTTCTCCAGGCCTGATCAATGGCCACTCCTTCCCTCCACTATGCTGCTAGATGGCGCTTCTCATTTAAGTATGCAGCACGCAGTCTCCTATGGCGAGACCTCAAGTCCTCCTCATCTCCCTCGTCAATATGACGCACGGCGATGATCTTCAAAAGGCTTGGTAATTGCTATATGACCATATGATCACTTAAGCGAATCGTATTCACCATTTCCCTTCCCATACTTCTTTTATCGCCTCTGGGTTCTCCATCAAGTCTCTTGTTCACCCCGGGTGACCTAGACACAACATACTTCCACCATATGTCAAGCAAACCATTCCCAATTATCCACGTTCAGGCCACAACAAACTTCTCCAGTCCCTCCTAGAATACTCAATTTCTCAGTCCCGTAGGCTCATCATCACACCCCAACGACGAGGCACTAAACTTTTCTGAGGTTTCCGAACTTTGGCCTTTGAACGTCCTGGGTAAATAGGATGATATAAAATTGAAGCGAAAGGGCTAGTGGCTTGGCGTTGGGCATTTTGGCAGAATAGGAAGAAAGTGGTTTTGTTTATGGATTTCCGTTTTGGGAAATTTTGTGGGGAGCGGTGCTTATTGATCCAGAAATTAAATTTCATGTTACTTCCGGACCCTTCTCATTAACGTAATATAACAGTGGGGTTAAGAGGTGGCCAAAAAGCCTTATCTCACTTTCTATTTGTGTGGAAGAGACTGTTGTGTTTCATAGTTCATTCATCGAACAGATTGAGATCGGAGTCATCGTAGCTAGCCTCTATATTCCTCTCCGCATCCATATAGATAGTATCATATGTCATCCCTTGTACAATAGATACGTCCGTAGCAGTCCTCAAATCTTACATCTTCGGCAGCATTACCCTCCTTCATAGTGACATCTGCGTGATCGTGATATTCCTACTCGCCGAGAGCATTATCCCTTTCCTCAAGACTATGAGGGACCGCTTGGTGTCTCGCTGTGGAGCAGAGAGGCCAGCACTACTCGCACCACGCTTGGTAGGCCCTCGGATGTCCATGGTGAATCGCTGCTCTATCTGAAAAGGATTAGAACTGTTATACATATATCGGTGTACATCCCCTAGAGTATGGAGATCTTCAAGCATTTTGGCGAAATGAGGGGACAGCTTCTTGATCATAGTAATAGCGCTCCAGTAGAGGCTGAAATTACCAATAATAATGAGGCCCTATTTTACTCTTAGTTAACTCAATGTATACATGATTGGCTTTACCTGTGAATCCAAGGATTGCAGGGTCCTTCGGATTGGCGCTGGGTAGCGACAAAATGACTATAGGGACCTTACCACCCTGCATACCAGCGACCGTAGCAATATTCACACCTTCGTCCGAGCTTTCTAGCAGGGCCATGCGAGGCCTCGGTTCCCTGCTGCATTAACTGAGCCCGCTTCTCACCCTTATGGGGTGTTCATACCAATGTCCTCGGGCTTGAGCTGAACAGCGCCTTGCCTTTGAGGCCGAAAAACTCGCGACCTCCACGAATGCGTGGAATCTCACCATGATGAATTGGCAATAGCTAGGTATTTTGAGCGCGAAGTAGCTGATACGCTGCTTAGCTGGACTAAGAAATGGCAGTAGCCCAGGGCTTTTGAGCGTGAAATAGCTGACACACTGCTCAGTTGAAATTGAACAATGGTAATAACTCGGGGCTTTTAAACGCGATGTGGCTGATATACTGCTTAGCTGAACCTAAGAAATAGCAATAGCTAGGTGTTTGAGCACGAAGCAGCTGACACACTGCTCAGCTGAAGTTGGATTCCCGCCAAGAGAAGGGCTACTGCCCCAAGAACATCGTCCATTTCTGGCATAAGAAAGCAGTGTGAATACAATCTTTGACTTCCAACCCCTTCCAGAATGCACTTTTCACGGCCTTGAAACCATCGCGAAAGCCACTTGGGTAGCGAAGATTCTGGGTGACGTCTCCCATTGTGGCTCAATCAGTGAGGGCAGGAACGAAGCAGTTGCAGCCTCATCAATTGAAAACTGCCCTGATTGCTTGCTCGCAGGAAGCGAGTAACCCCGTCGATGCTCTACGCTATCACGCAAACCCAAATTGCCATCCGCTCGAATGCTTTCCTGACTGATTTACAGGCGCGTCTTCCACCTCTGCCACCTCTGTTTGCAGACGATCTGTTTAGGCTGTCATAGGAAGAATTAACCATCCGAGCCGTGCCAATTCAGGCTAAAGGCAATTGTTCCTCCACGTGCCTGATGCTCGTAAACGGTTTATCCGGGGATGAGTAAAGCGGTGTGCAGGTGTTTTGTTCGAAGTCGATTTGATGGCCAGTTGATGACCAAGGTTTTGCGTGCTGAATCAGGATACTGCCTCATTAGTGAATTGTTCTAGACACACAGCTAAGCTTGTGATTGGAGGGCAAAACTTGCATTAGACCAGCGGCACCAAAAAGTAGGGGTGGGAAAAATCGATTTTTTCAAATTTTAATCGATTTAATCACTACCCCTTACCTATATTTCCTATGCAGGCTCGCTGTCGCCTATACATATTGTCGCTGTCGTCTGTACGCATCGCCGCCGTCGCTGTATGAACTCCACTGCCCTATATTACTGCCACTGACACCTGCTTAGATCTCCCATATTTACATACCTGCCGATCTACCTACCTCCCTTCCTGCCTCTCTACCTGCCTTCCTACCTGCCTACTTCTCCAGCAATGCCACGAGACAAGTCATTAGTATGGGCGCACTATGAAAAAGTCGGCCAGGGCTTATATAAGCAAGACTAAGTCAAGTATAACTATTGCAGACGACAGTTTGCAGGGCAGGCGGGAAAAATGGACGCCCATTTGAAAAAGTGTACTAAGTACGCTATCCACCGATCTCGTGAGAAGAACGGTGGCTTGCCAGCGGGGCCAATTGAGTCTTATACGCATCGAATCGGCCCTGGAGAACAAGTACGACTAGACAAAAAGCTAGCCTTAGCACTCTTTGCTGGAGGCCTGCCATTCGGAACATTTGACAAATTCAAGAAGCCTCATATGTGGGGTTTCGCCCATAATCTAAATACTGTATATAAGATCCCTGACCGCCATATGGTTGCTAGCGAGCTACTTCCAGCCTGCTATGCAGAATGTCAAGCAAAGGTTAAAATACTACTGTCAGATTGCCAATAGATGAACTTTACCTGCGACGAATCCGACGATAAGGCGCGTCGCCGAAGACCTAACCTTTCAGTCAATCTGCCTGCCCATGGAGCTATATTTCTCAGAAATTTCCATACTCAGGATAACAGCCAATCAGCCGAATTCATAAAGACGTTAATTATACCTGAAATTATCGATGCTTGCAACGGCGATTTAGCAAGAGTTAATAGCCTTGCTACCGATACCTGCTCAACTATAAGACGTCTCTATCACCTTATGGCTGCAGATCCTCAGTTTTCACATACATTCTTCATCCTATGCGACTCACACGGAATTCTGCTACTAATTAAGAAAATCCTTGAGCTTCCCTACTATACGAATATCCTCAAGAGTACACAGGCTGTTATTGCAGCCTTCTTATACTCGCGTCTCCAGCTAGGGATCCTTCGCCACTAGCAAGCTTATTAATATGATGGCAAGCAATTAGCACTTATTCTATCTGTGATTACCCGATGGGGAACTCAGTACAGTCTATTGCATAGCCTACAACGGTCTAGAGACGCCCTTAGATTATATGCCAGCGATCCACGAGCAAACCTCCGCAATTTCAAAAAACAGTCGCTTACTTACCTCCTCGTTCAACGCGACTTCTGGAACTGCGTCGAAGACTTAGAAGAGATACTCAGGCCATTACACGAGGCCCAGAAATCGTCCGAATCCGACGGCTCCCATCTGGGCCACGTCACTAAGAGATGGCTGAATATGCAGAGTTCTCTAACGCAATTATATGAGAGTGGAAGACACCCTCATCTCCAGCCAATAGTGTCTCCAACTAGTATCTTCGCAGAGCTTTACCACCAACAGACGACCGATATTCATTGGGTAGCTTATGCGCTTGATGCAGCAAATACGCCAGCAGCACTTACCCCAGCGATTCAGACTAAGGTACACGATTTTATGAGGCGCCACCTTGCGGTGAACGATAAGACGTGGGTAGATGTCTTACAGGATTATTTCGCGTTTCAACAGAAGGAAGGAGCTTTTAATAGGATGTCTACGTCGATCCTATAGGAGCCACGTCTTGTGGAGTCGCCTAAGACCTTCTGGCAATACCTGAGGCCGAGTTCTCCTATCCTTGCTGGCTTTGTAGTACGGATTTTTTTCAACGCCTTGCAAGTCAGTACCATACGAACGCGCCTTCTCCGCTATGAACTACATCATTGACAAGTTCAGGGCAAGTACAGGGGTGGAGCGGAGTAATGAGAGTATCTATATATATATGAATCAGAAAGCGTTGGATAGGGTAGCAAAGCAGCGGCAATAGGGGCTCGATAAGCTATCAGATAACGAGCTTATTGAGTGGGAAGAAGAGGTGCTTGCTATAATGGAGGCGAGGATGGAGACGGAGCAAGAGACTGAATAACGAGTGGGCAGCGATAGGGTGGTGCAGCAGCGCTAAAACACCAAGACCCTGAGATATTTGGACCAATAGGAGCTCTGCATTCAGTAGCGTGATTATTTCACATTGAATTAATCGATTATAATCGCCATATAATCGATTATTGAATTAATCGATTTTTTCATTTTTCCACTTTTGGCAAAAAGACGTTTCGTCACATCCTCTAGCCGAGACGGTCTAACCGAGATCAAGGCCTTCTGTGCAAGCGAGATCATGCACCTTCATTTGCTTTCGATGATGCCACTAGGGGACGCAGGATTCCATCTTCCCCGGACGCCATCCGATTCAACGACTCCCTGCCCGAACCGAGTAGCCCGAGATCTGGTCCTTGTATCTCGATCAGATCACACTGGACTTTAGGTGAAGAATTGGTGGTGGCCGCGATAACATTGCTCCCATCAAAGTTGGATCGTGGAAAGAGAATAAGCCCAAAAGTATGGCACCTGTAAGCCTGTGAGGAATTACAGTGGCTTGCTGACTTCATCTCACAAACTCTACCAATGGGAGCTTGCATTTACCCCCTGAGCACAAGGGAGTCAAAAAACAGGTTCCAGCATATGCCGAAGCCTTAGAAGAAAGACATTGAATCAATTTTGGCTCCCTAAGGTGTGGCTGTCTGACTTGCATCAAGTGCTTTAGCAACGCTTTCTCAGCGTCACATCGGTCTCAACGGCAGGTCCCACTGCAAGTTGAAGCTATCAAAACAAGACGTTCTATCGATATGCTCCCCTGGAGCACGTGGAAGTCGTGCACCGGTTTCAGCGGGCTAGACCATTAAAGATCGCACAATCTCGAGATGGCTTGCCTTGTTGTGGACCTCGCTCAATGATACATAGCGGACTGAACAACTCTGAGATGAAGAATTTCAGGGACAATCTATCTGAGAGGCGAATAGAGCCACACGAAGCATTGTATGCTGCCTGTTTACCCAACCCGATGAACAACAAATGTTATCGATGGAGACCATCAAGTGCTTACGGAGAAGCCGGGCCACAGACTTTCACCTCGTTCAGGTCCATAGGCGTGTGCCGTATGAAGAAGCCTTGGCCTATCCATAGGCATCTTCAACAACCAATATTGCCAATGAAGCGCACCAAGAGGCGTCAAGTGCTTACGGGGACACTAGGCCCGATGCTTCCTCCTCGTTCAACTCCCCGGGCAGACATGTCTCGTTTCATCCGGCCCCCAACCCAATGCACCTCCATCCACCAGTGCTGCCTGCGAAGAGCACGACGAACGACGGAGTTGCTTACGTTGCTCGACCAGACGCTTCGATCTCATCGCGCTTTCCATGCATGTCAGATATTGAACGTCCAACGTGAGCAACTTGGCCGTCTTAGGTGATGTGGCGAGACGAGCATGAGAGGAACATGTGGTCAACTCGTGTCGAAAGACTTGGCAAGAAAAATAGAAGAAGGCCCTCCCAGACACCAAATTCTACATCCATCAGCATACGAAGTCAGAATTTTCAAAGCCTTCAATATCAATCAACTTCCTCGAACCAACTCCAAAGACATCAACCTCGTCTCCCATCAAAAGTCAGCATCCCTTTCTTCCCTAACTCAGTCACTAAAGCCTCATCCAGTCAAAATGGCGCGCTTCAATATCTCCGCTCTCCTCGCAGCAACTTTAGCCGCCACATCCGCCCATGCAGCAGCGACTTGTAACATCGACGGCAACACCTTCGAGACTGCCGATGCATCTCGTGCCTGCGCTGCTATCCCCAACCGTACGTACATTTTGGAGCCTTTCTTTCCCAATTCGGACGAATGTCTGAGTCCTAGGCCCTGTTGTGGGAGCAATGACTCACAACATGCTCCCTAAACATTTCTTACACTTCTTTTCTCTACCCGTATAAAGGTATACTGACTCTAATACCTCTGCAGAGATCACGCTCACCGGGACAACCACGCTTCTCGCCCAGTCTCCCACCAACCCTGAGATCACCGTGATCTTGCAGCAGGCAAATGTGAACTGGTCCGGCTCTGGTGCTGCGGCACAGCAACTTTGCAATCAGATCATCCAGACCTGCGGAGGAACCATTGGGGTCGCTGAGATGAATGGGGCGAGCATTCCTACTGGTGGGGACTTTGGGGGACCAGGAACTATCTCCATCACCGTTTAGAAATGAGTGGTGGCGATTTTGGCTAGGAGGTAGAATCAAAAGTTGGGATGGCGGATGTTGGTATACGCGGGCTTTTGTTCAAGAGGGTTTTCATAGATTATTGCAAGCACAATGGAAACAGCTCATTCTCTAGATGGCTTGACATTTCGCGAAACTCCACTTCTGTAGCTAGTTAGCACCGCTACCGTGAGGAAATGAAACCTAGAGAGACATTTAGCAGCCCGGTACTTGTTATGAGGTACATCTTGTCGGTTAAAGGCCAATGGCCTGCTGATGTAGATGAAGTGCTGTCTTCAATTTCCGGAGCAAGGTGTTCCAAAACATCTCAAGCACGCTTCTGAAACTCTCAGCTCAGCGCTATTCTCCACGAAAGCAATCTTCACTCCCAATTGGAAACTGTAGGATACCTGTCATGGGTTGTTGAGACTGTTCCAAAACTGCGCTAGAGATAGCCAAGGTCGGGCAACCGGCGTCTATAAAGTCCGGATTCCTCTAGCAACCACAATCCGCGACTACGAATACATGCTTCGACTTCCCAACATGGAAGGTTCCCAGAGCAAGCACTATGGCTATCAAGGCCATATCCGGGAATTAGCAAAGATCTTCCCGACCAGTGGCCATCTGGAGAAGAACCCATATAGCCTCGGGCTTTGCTGCAAAGACTTGCCAGACAAGCTTGCAAGCTGTGTTCCTGCTGATCCGCTGCGAGAATGGCTAAAGCGCATACTTCTAAAGCGGTTGACCTTTACGCAACTGGAGCGAAATAATCGACCAATACCCTTCAAGGTTGGGGCAACCTCCTGACGAGTTGTCCCCATTCGTTGATGGACTAGCTCGATTCCTTGTTGCGATTACAGGTGGGTTGAGTCTCGTAGTGCCTATGTTGATCATGCGGCTGGGCGAGAACTTGACTAAGAGTCTGATTGCTGTGAGTGTGGCTGTGGTGCTATTCTCTGGTGCTACGAGTGTGGTGTTCAGGGCGACTAATGTAGAGACCTTGGCTGCGACTGCGACGTATGCGGCTGTGCTTGTTGTGTTTGCGGGGACGAGTGGTGGCTAGAGCACAATCGTGGTTGGTGCAACAGCTAGCCTTTTTATCCTCTACTTTTTTGTTTAGACTCGATGGCCATAGTAGGATAGAAACAAGGAGCGTTATTTCATACATTTATTTGAAATAAAACATCTCAAGTACACTTTTCGGGATCATTACCTCCCAATCCGCCTACTCACTACTCCCGAGACATGCCTTCTGGTACCATGTTTGCTCTCAAAGCGCTTCCCGAAGTCACATTGTTCAAGAGCTACCTCATCGTTCCTTACTTAGGGGTCATCAACTATATATGGAACCAAGTCTCGACCAGCTGGAGATACAAAAATAAAATACTCAATAGGACAACCCTTCACATGCTTCCAATGGCATTGTCGCTAGACACTTCATAACAAGCATCCTTCTCCATGCAACAGCACCTCCTCCTCGAAACCCTACCTATTGATCCCTTACCTATCCCCTATCTCCCCCTATTTCATTCTTCTCCAATCCTTGCTATCCTTATCATTCTGCCGATAATAAGGCGTCATCTTCTCCTCAACCGATTTAAGGCCCTGGGCGTTGGTAGTCGTTCTCTCCAGCACATATTTATCTAGTTTTTTCCTGGATGATGCGGCCGAGGTTAAGACTTTGCTACTCGGGTTCGGGTTTTCTTTATCGCAGTGGTCGCACTTATAACTGAATGGGCCGCCTTCCTCGGCCTGCACAACATAGATGCAAGTTGTGTCGTACTCGTTGCGGTAGCAGTCGTTGCAGACATTCTCTTTGCAGTCCACTCACCCTTCTGAGCTTTTGTAGTTGAAGCTCTCGTAGCAGCTAGCGCAGCTTTGGGAGTTACCTGTTCTTTGAGAAAAGGAGAGCGGGAATGGATTGAGCGGTGTGTGTAGAGTTGGGCTGGGAGGAGGAGGTGTGGTAGAGAGCTCGCGTTACGAGATGATATCTAATGAGGTCCCCGACCTGATTTAACATGCTCTTTTGAAAATGGCTGCCATGCTGTTCGCATGCCCTACCCACCAAAACAGACATCGACGTGTCAAATGCAAGATCAGCCAGTAGATGGAATTTCCAAAAACCCTCGCTTGCTACCAAACAGCCTTTCAAGGAGCGACTGGTAATTAAAAGATCATCAGACCAACTGCGTAGTAGTTTACCACACCACCACCGTACCCCGTCGAAGCCAATCTGCCTCACCTCTTTGCCTCGTGACAATTCGACTGCTTGATTCTTTGAAAAGACTCCCATTAGATTTTAAGGCCTCCAGGCGTCTTTACCAATGAGCTGGTACGTAACCCATATCATTTCGAACATTACGCTATCGTTTCGGTGGTTGAGGTTCAATTGATTAATCGTAGCCTTGCCGTGAGTTTGGCCGAAAACATTATCTGCACCAAGAGCTGTAGTCAGCATGCATTACCATCAGCAATCAGCAATGATAAGATCCACTTGATACTGAGAAATGCGCTTCTCGTGCGTAAATCCAACGAAGTCGAAACTCTCATAGATTGATCACGGGTATTAGCAATAGATTGGTGGATATAATTAGTTAATCCGAGGAGAGAGTTTCATCGCACATCAAATTCCACTTCTCGGTGTCCAGCCTCGAACATAGCAATACATTAACAGGCTCCTCCACCACTATCCCTCCATGCCCCACAAGAAGCACCTCCCACGCCCCCTCTGCCCCACAAACCCCAATCCGCCCTCCACCCACCTAATCATACCTGTAATAAGCCGTCGACTTCTCATATACCTTGGAATCGCCCTGCGCGCTAGTAGTCATCCTCTCCATCTCGACTCGATCCACACGGCCGCCCGAACTGCGAGCCGAGGACATAGCACCCGAGAACAAAGGATTGCCTCCGCTCCATTTCGAGACCGCGCTCTGGCTTCCCCGGGCGCAGGACTCGCATTAGTAGGAGCTGTCGCCAAGCTTGATGGAGGCGCCGGAGTAGCCGCACGTGGTGCAGTTTTTGCCCATGGTGAATTCAAACCCCATGGTGAGTTGGAGGAGGGGGGTGTTGGTGAGGAAGGCGTTGGCGTTGGGGGAGGGGTTGATGAGGGTGACGGTGACGGCGGGTGTGGGAGGGAGGACGGCGAGGACGGTGAATTTTTGTGAGGACGAGGGCTGAGCAAGCACTGCGATTGTGAGACTATGAGGCAAGAAGATAAGAGGAAGGCCTGGATCTTTTAACACTTCGAGTAATTCGCCTTGCGCCCTGCTCACCAAATAAGCACTAACTGGATAGCCTTAGAAAAGCCGAACCATCTCAAAAGCTAGAGGCTTGCTAAGATACCACTCTTTTTGTCTGCGAGATGCTATTCCATAATGGTGCCTTGTTTTGCCTCATCTTGTCTGGATGCATGCAGTCTTCAGGCCGCTAATTGACGTGTTATAGAGCTGAGCTGCATGTTTGTCTGCCAATGGACGAAAGGTAGACCACAGTCTAGAAGCCCGGGCATACGTTAAGGTAGTAATCTTGGTGGTCCAGCTGTTGATGCATATTCCATAGGGCTATCATTGCTTGAGAAGAAAAAAGGAACACCAACTGTGAAAGCGTGGGTTCAACCAATGAAACGCTCTCGCTAGTGAGGTGCGCTAGAGACGTTCCATTCGTGCAGTCAGCCTAGCTACATACCCTCATGGCACTTCCCGCCAGGGTTTATCGAGATGGCTGTTTTCCTTCCTTTCTCCCCACAAGTTGTGTCGACGCTCATGCATCCATTGCCATTCTTCCTCAACCAATGTGTTGAATAGCTATCTTCACCGTTCAAGAAAGGTAAATTTTCGTGGATTTTCTCAACCGTAGCCTTGTCGTGAGGCAGGCTCTGCTGGATGATCATCGTCACGCAGCCAATCGGCAATTCCAAGCTTCAATATCTAGCTTAAAACCCCCACCACTCATGAAAAGGCATGTAAAGACGTGGATACAGTACCCATCTCTGCAGGCAGGATTGGTCGTCTTTTCGTAGCGTGCATAAATCGATAGCTTACCTTAGCTATGATAGATAGTACAACGCATCTTTCTCCGAGGGTCCGTCAACAGCACTACTTTAGCATAGTCCCGAGGGCGAGGTCACTCAAGTTATGCTGGGTCTCAATACCATATCAGTCAACTGGATTGAAAGAGTAACATGGAAGCATCGTTCAAGAGAGCAAAGTGGTGATTCAGCGCTTCGTATTAAATGCACATAGGATATAAATACAAACGCTACTCATCTAGTAATCTCTCAGCCTCGCTCATTCCCACAACCCCTTTACCATTCCTCTCATCCCTGCCATCAACCACCAACAGCAGCACCCACAGTCCCCGCAAGCCCAGAGAAGAACACCCCCTTCAGCACCGACTCCCCCTCCTCAATAGTCCACTCCCCCGCATCCAGTAACCTCTTCTTCCACGTCTCTTTCTCATGATGTGCTAGCTCCTCCCACTTCTTAGCTTTATGCTCGCCCTGAACAAGTTCACTAGCATCTCTTAATTCAGCAGACAGAGCCGTCTCTCCGCCTTCGCTAGGGGCATAGCGGATAATGATGTCGGTGCCCTCGTTGGCGTTGTCGGAGGTATCGCTTCCGATGTTGCGCCGGGCGATGAGGTCGCGGAGCCCGAGTTTTTCCTGTGCTTGGGATGCCGCGGACGAAGCTGCTTGGAGTGGTGTCTCAACTGCTTCTGAGACTTTACTCAATGGTGTCTCGATGGCTGTGGATGCCACGCTGATTTGTTGGCTCGCAATACTTGGTATCCTATCCTCGAACATGTATGGTCTAGCAATCCAGCCATGGATCCTCTCGCTAAGCCATCCTTTCGCGCCTAGGTATTCTGGTGTCCCACCTCTTATCTCCGTAAATATCTGCAGGAAGAATGCAGCTATTCCAATAGCCAATAGGGCGATGATAGTTGAAAAGACATTCTGGGAGATCTGGCTGCGGACAGGAGGAGCGAGGAGGTAGCGTGCTGGGGTATCTGGTTTTGGTGGGCTCGGATAGGGCGTGAGAGGCAGGGTATGTACGACGCAGGTGTTTGCTATGGAGGTGGAGGCGAGCTTTAGATATTGAGCTGGCGTTTCTTTCCAGATCGTCGTCGGTTGTGTGAAGGTCGAGAATACGAGGGAGGTGATGGACGTAGGATGGACGTTAGGGAGGAGCGTGTGTTTGCGGAATTTGACCCTCCCTTTAGGGCTGGATGTGAAGCGGTCGACTGTGAAGATCGTAATGGAAGTGTCTGCGCCAGCGACTGCGATAGCGTGTTGGTCTATTTCTGAGGGCGAAGCAGCGTCAAGATGGGCGACTGACAGGGCGGTTGCGGACTTGATCTTCTTATGGAGCTTCTTGCGGAGCGTGATCATGCCGGAGATCTCGAGCAAGAGGAGCTCAGCACCTTTACCCTGTGGCTGATTCTGGAGGACAAGGAGGACTTGAGGTGTGAGGAAGCGTATGCATCGGAACTTTGGGCGGGCTTTGCTCGAGGCGAAGGTGTCTGGGTGTGGAGTGCTAAGTATAGGCGGAGCTATAGCCCCATTGTCTTTCTTGTCGTAGTCTACATCAGTGACATAGACTTCGTAGCCGGTGCAGTAAGCGACACGGAACTTGGCGTTTTGTTGACCGTCGCTGTTGTCGAGCTCAATGATATCCACGTCGGCAGCTTCTTCCTTGTCCTCCAATTGTATTCGACCCCGAATGTCGTCTTTCCCTGGCCTGCTTGTGTCTGCCTTAAATAGAACAATCTCCCCCGCCGGCGCCAGCCCCGTAGCTATTGCTCCTAACCTAGGCCCATTACTCTTCTTCTTAGACAATCTCAGCACGCGTTGGAACGTCTCTTTTTTTGCCGCAGTGCTGGACTTGAATAGCGAGACCTTCCCCAACGCCTTAGTCTCTCCCTTCGGTGGTACTCCTGTAGACTCTGTAGCAGGCTTCTTTTCTGCCGTTGATTCCCCTGCACCTATCCTCCGCTTCTGTGGGTATTCCAGTAGGAAGGATCGTAGGTGCTCATTCTTCCCCTTCTGCTGCTCAGCACTCGACGAATTGATGCCCGCAAAAACTGTAGCCCATGATTCAGTCGATTGCGCGATCGCTAGGGAGGTGACCGAGTCCTCGTCGCGCGAGAGGTCGATGTTGATGAATTCGGATAGTTCGTTCTTCTTGGACGCGTTGAGGAGGGTCTGGGAGGAAGACGAGTCCGTAAGTATCACTCTCTATCTTACAAGCCTAGGATATGGGTCTTACTATCTTGTTGGGTATTCCACTTCGGCCTTCTCCTCCACCTCCGCCAACCAGCAGGAAGCTGCTGTTCTGGGGATCGAAGTCGGCGCCATAGAGGGGGTAGTTTAACCCGAGCTTGGCTTCGGCGATGGGAGGAGACATTAGATATTACAGGTTCGAGGATCAAGCGATGGAGTGAAATATGTTCATGAATGGGAGTGTCAAATTTACATTGTCAAGGTGGGAGATTGGGGTGCCGCCAAGTGTTCTCTGCAAATCACGCTTTTGGGCAGATTCTACGGCTTCGTTTTCTAGCCTAGGTCAACCACAAGGTTGATTGTGATTTCGTGTCATTCAAGTGCAATCGTCACTCAAATTCTAAATCTGCGCTATCATAGGGAGTTCCTTTCCCACTTAGGCATGAAAGAGCATTGCCGCCAATAGCAGGCTTCAAATGAATCGTCGAAAGAAGATAGAGTAGAAAAGACATCTGTAGCAAGAAGAATGCCTCCCAAGATCCAACTGTGACCAAGTCATCACCACGAAATCATCATAAAGACACTGCCGTGAAAGTCATCAATCCATCATGAAGGTAGTGTCCACATCATCTTCCGGTATACCACAATCTGGAGAGGAATAAATGCACGTGCATCTGGATTCATCACCTCCTCTTGAACCTTTGCACATAAATTCCTCACATCCTCTTCCTTCCAAGCCAAATGTCTCGTCAGAAGCCGTAAACTCACAGCTTCCAGACCCTCCAATGCCGCAATCATAGCCATTTTACCGGCCACTTTCCTCACTGGATCCGTGGGATAAGTTCCCAAAGGGACTTCGAAGGTCCTAGATCTGGAGAAGTGCAACCCAGCTCTCTCAATCATTAGCCTCTCCAAGTGTTCCAACCCAATAGGCCTGCCAGCCTTTTCAGCAGCAGACTGTAAAGCGCCATTGTAGGCCTTGACGTAGGAATTCGGTGGCTCGTTTTTGAGTTGTATCATGCCGTGGTCTGCAATCTCAACAGAACCACCAATAGTCAGATGCTTATAGACTTCAGCGTATATGAAATTCCAATCGGCGAAAGCACCCGACATATCACGCAAGTGAATGAAATTGAATAGGTCATTATAGGTCCATTCTTCTTCAGCGTCGTCGAGCTCGAATTCGACGTTGGGAGGTCCGCTACCGGGCTGGAAAACGCTCGTGATGTCTGTGGCTATGATCTCGGCATTGTTGAAACGCTCAGCCATCGCCATTGCCCAGTCTCCTGTGCCGGTGCCAACATCAAGGATCCTCCTTGTGCTTGAGGGAACGCGGGCAAGTGTCAATTGCCCGTCTAGGACTGGTAGGTAGGCTTGATGTACTATGGCGAGACGGATTTGTTCGGGCTCGTCATTGGGCATGTAGTAGATTTCGTTGCAGTAGCGCCGGCCGTTCTCGAAGTGCTCTTCGAGGAAGCTGCCGCTCAGCGATCTGGTAGAGGTCCTGATGATATTAATAATGGTCGAATGATGCTAAGGTTGTTGTGCAAAGATGACTCACTTGGACTCTTCTGAACCTGAGTGATGCTCAGGCTCGGATGACATTCGGGGAGGAGCTTCCTCCGTAGTCTCGCCTTCATCGTCGCTGCGCGGTGCTTCCTGATCATCTATCTCTATGGGTTGTTGAGACATGGAGACCGGAGGTTTGCTTCTTCTTAGAGATTGTGGTAGTCAGGTCTTGAGGTAGAGTGGGATTTGTAGGAAATTGCAGGTTGTATCGATAGCGACGGGTGGCGGCACAAGAAGGCATTTGCTACGTGCGAAAGGCAATGCTATGGACAGTTATATATTAAAGGGTGTCAAATTGCTAGCAGAAACAAAGTAACGACAGTGTGATCCATTAAGGCTATGTGCAGGTATAAAAATAAGACGATTAAGCAGAGCAAATCACCGCCGAGATAAGTGGATGAGACAGAAGGTGTTGTATTTAGGGATAGTACTTTCTTGTGGATGAAAGCGCTCCGCTCTCAAACCCCTTGGTTGGACGATGTAACAGAAGGTCTGCGCTAGGAGAGAGATTTTTGAGGTCTGGATCTACGGCTACTGCACGTGCGCTGGTGGCATAGCCTGCAGTAGCTCCAGGAACGGCCAACAAAGCAGGCCTTAGGTCATGAACCAACTACCGAACTCTCACGCTTTTTCTCTCGGAGGATCCATGAACAAGTCATCCTTGCAAGAGCAATTGAATAATGCAGGTTTGATGCAGCAGTGCAAGCAACATCTGGGTCTTCATGCTCTATGAAGCGACATTAGGCTGGTCAAGTCATAGGAACCTGTGAATATCTGTTCTAATTTCATCAATATTCCTGCGCGCTTGTCGCTTAGACCGACCTGTACCCAAACTGTCGGGTCAGGGCAGCTTCGTTTCAGGCCAGTGCTCAAACAAGCCTCTGGGGTTAGGATCCTGCCGACCAATCCTTTCTCATAAAACAATCGTATTACCCCTGGATATCCCACTTTAATTGATGAAGCTCGTGCAATGGGTTCGTCGTAGACCGCCGGACTCTTATAATCTCCGAATGGCGACATGCAGGGTATTGAGCGGCATGAAAGTACATGGGCCTTGTCGGCAATGCCTTCTGGCGTTCCAATACCCTCCTCAGTGGACGGTTGCCTCAATCCGCCTCTTGCTGTGTGAACTCGGGCAATTCCTTCTGCACATCTGCCCACGTTTTCTGGCCTTCTACCAAGCTCTTGATTGCTGCGCATATTGTATCCTCATCCGAACGTACTTGTTTCGTGCTGTCTCGGTCTCGGAGGGTATAGGTGTTGTCCTTGACGGATTGGAAATCAACCGTGATGCCAAGAGGCGTGCCGAGCTCATCGTTCCTCGAATATCGTTTGCCAATGCTTGCCGAAGAGTCATCAACTCGATTCGAAATACCCAATTGACGTAGTTTGAGGCTCATGCGCTGCACTAAAGGTTTAAAGTCTTGGTGGCCGGAGAGTGGAACAAGCAGCACCTTCGTGGGTGCAATTGGTGGAGGGAAAGAAAGGACCTGATCATGGTCATTATGAGGGCCCCTTGAAGCGTTTGAATGTATACTTACGCCACGTTCTTCACTGCCTTCTCTGGACCAATAGACGTGCTCCATCACGCTGTACAGTATTCTGCCAATGCCAAACGCCGGCTCGATGACGTTCGGCGTGTACTCTCGTGTGTGCTCCACTCTTGTCCGCTTCTCAATATTGATCAATGTCTTGTCAATCTCGACTTTGCCATTGCCAACCTCAGGCACGTCAACCTCGATCTTGGCAGTCTTCTCAAGGTCAATAGCTAGCTTCTCGCGAAGATCTTGAGATAAAGCCTGAACAGCTGCCTCAACTGCCTTGCCGTCCTTCTTAAACTTGGGACCAAACTTCTTTTTGTCCAAGTCCACTTGCCATTCCTCAATGTGCAAGGGCTCACTTCGTGTTTCCCTCACGCATAGTGGTGCACCGGTCTTCTTCGAGTGGACTGTAAGGTCATAGGCGCTTCGATCTGCGCAACCAACGCACTCAATCCAACCGTAGCTGGTAAGAAGTTCTGCATCCCAGCAGTCGGCCGCATAATGTGCCATCTCATTCGCCATGTGTTGTCTGAATCGTATCTTCTTCGGGTCTGCACCAACTCGCACCAGGAACAAGTAGATTCTAACGATGAAGTACCCCAGCGTCTCGCTATCCACGGTCTTTGTAGCAACAGCCTCGCCTATAGTCATATGCGTAATCTCTGTGCGGCCTGATAATTGAACTTTGCGGTCTAACAGACCAATCTTGACGTCTTTGGCTTCATGAAAACGTGGGTGCTTCTTGCCGCCTTCTGGATCCACAAAGTGCTCTATCTCAGCCATCAAGAACTCTCGTACTCGGAGAAGACCAGCTCGTGGTGAAATCTCGTTGCGGAAGGATTTGCCAATGCAGGCAGAAGCGAAGGGCATGGACTGTTGATTGAATTCGAGTAGTTTCTGAAAGGTGAGGAACTGGCCTTGGGCCGTCTCTGGTCGAAGGTAACCGGCGAGGTTGCTGCTGGGGCCAATTGCGGTTTGGAACATTAGATTAAAAGCGACTGGAGGCTCCACATTGCCACCTGTAGTAGGGTTCTTGATCTCATATTTCGTGATCAGCATGCCAAGCTCTTCGCCGTTATAATTGTCTATCTGTGCAAGTATCTCCTCATACTCTTTGACCACGTCGTCCGGCAGCTTTACGGCCTTGGTGTCCTTGGTTTTCCTCTTCTTCTTGGCTTCCTTCTCTTCGTCAACTTCCACTTTCTGGCCACGGGCCTCCTTATCACCCTTTAGTCGTGATTCCAGAACTTCCTCGACCAAGTGATCTGCTCGGAAGATTTCACCAGTTTTGGGATCTTTGCACATCCAATCTGCAAATTTGTCCACGTGGCCGCTGGTCTCGAGCACTACAGAGGGCGTCAACATTGTGCAGTCAACCTCGAGCATGTCTTCCTCCAAAACGAAGTGCTTCCGCCATGTATCAATGATGTTTGCTTGTAGTGCGCAGCCGGGTGGGCCATAATCGTAGAGGCCGGCAACACCACCATAAATCTCGAAAGCTGGTGTGAAGAAGAGCCGTCGTCGAAGAAGAGAGTCTAAGATTGTCCGGTCGAGAGGTTGGCCGGTTTTGGTGGTAGTCGTAGTCATGGTGGGATCGATTCTTTCGATTTGGTATTTTCGACGTGAAGATGTTACAGTGAAACTTCTTGCAAGGGGAATTGGCTGGGTATGAAGTGGAATGAGTGTGCTAAAAGGGCGTGAGAGACGAGAAAGTGGTCGCATGTAACTTTAAGTCCTAAGCAATGACCCTGAAAAGTCATGCAGTGTTGCTCATCTAGGTTGTGACTCAAGAACTGTTGTCTCGAACTTGGAGCTTCGACGGCTAAACATCGGGTTCCACAAAATTTTTGGCAACTACAAGTTCTTCGATTGAATAGCTTCGGAAATTCTTACAACGTAGACGCTCTGGCCGCTTTCCCAATGGCGTCTAAGAAGCTGAAGCTGTCTTCAAAAGCCCACCTACCGTTCAAGACCGCAAACAAAGAAAAGCGTCAGGGCCTACATGTCAAGCGCAAGAAAGCTCAGGACAGTATCAAACGAGATGAGCGATTCCGGAGGAGAAGAGAGGAAGACAAAGATCCAAGGCTACGCGAGGAACGGGTGAAACAGAATGTCCCTTTGACGCTGGAGAGGAAAAGAGTATGGGACGAAGTTGACAGGGACACTAGCGATGGGCTTGGGTTGTCAGTCGATGTCGAGCGGTTGAAGCGTCAGAAGGTCGAGGAGGAGCAAGCTGCGGCTGAAGAGGAGGAAGCGGCTCCTCCGAGCTCAGATGATGAGAGGGATAGCATGATCAACTCCGCCAGCGAAGACGAAACAACGGAACCTGCCAAACCCTCGAAGCCTTCGACAAAACGAACAGCAACAGAACGAGCAACAAGCCCAAACCAGTCGACGACAACCAACGCCCTCAATTTCACGCCCGAAGCCCTAGCAGCCAAATTCCCAAATCTCTTCTCCACAGACATACCACCGACGCCGAAAATCCTAATCACAACCTCCCTCAATTCCACAATCCACCATGAAGCCCAACTACTCACGACCCTCTTCCCACACTCAGTCTACATCCCGCGCTCCTCCCACCGCTACAGCCATAGATTCTCCGTCAAAGAGATAGCGTCCTTTGCTTCTAACAGGAAATACACTGCCGTTATTGTGCTGAAGGAAGATTTGAAGAAACCTACGGGATTGACTGTAGTTCATTTACCGGAAGGACCAACATGCCATTATTCTATTTCAAATTGGATCGAAGGGCGCCGTCTCCCAGGCCACGGGAATCCCACCTCCCATACCCCTGAACTGATCCTTAATAACTTCCGCACGCCGCTTGGCTTACTGGTCGCGAAGTCTTTCCAAACCATGTTTCCTCCACAGCCTGAGTTACAAGGGCGGCAGGTGGTGACGTTACACAACCAGCGCGACTATATCTTCCTGCGGCGACATCGGTATGTATTTCGCGAGAAGAGAGAGACGGAGAAAAATGTCGTGGGACCGGATGGGAAAGAGGTGAAGGGTGCGGAGGGGATTAGGGCGGGCTTACAGGAGCTAGGACCGAGGTTTACGATGAAGTTGAGACGGGTGGATAGGGGAATTCAGAGGGCGAGTGGGCAGGAGTGGGAGTGGAAGGGGGGGATGGAGAAGGAGAGGACGAAGTTTCAGCTATAAGGGCAGATGCTGTGAGAGACACTCATTTGTGCAGAGCATATGTAGTCCCAAATCCAGATTATTGAAAGTCATAATGAGACAATATCTCCGTTTTCCTAGCAATAAGTGACACGAAATCCAGGGTATAGTACAGTTCGCTCTTCCGCATTGATACACAGTAGCACGTAGAGCTGAGCGGTGGTTCCAACGCCATCCTTGATACCTATACACGCGCAGGTCTTCTTCCTAAGCTGACTCACCCTCAGCTTGCCCTTCTGCTCTTGAGTCCCTACGGTCAAGGATCTCAACATTGCCTAGCCAGAGGGTTAGCTACATACAGCCCACGATTCGAGAGGGTGGAGCCACTTACGCTGTACGATGCTCAGCGCTGTCTGCGGTGTTCCATCCTTGCCCTGAAACTTGTTCATACTGCAGTCGCCCTCCAGGTATACCAAGGATCTGTATACACATTGTATCAGCGTAAAAAACTGCCCCTCTTCTCCTGTAATCTATCTTCTCCGCCTCTGCTATCCCCTTCTGTCGTCTTTCCCCACGGTCTCTTATGCAATACTCCTTTCCGCTCCTTCATCCCCCCCTGCCTTCCCCCGTCACCCACACCCCAATCGATCCCTGCCCAAAAGGAAGAAATAAGACTCACCCCTTCCCCAACCCCATAACCAAATCCCTCAGTCCCCCCTCCGGGGCAAAACAAGCAACCTTCCACCAGCTCGTCTGGCGATTATCCTTAGGTCCATGGCTCGTGCCAAGCGCGTATCTCACCACATCTTGTCCACTAGCTGTAGCCACGATCTCAGGGGAATCGGCGAGACGGCCGACGATTGTCATGCGTGCGAGGCGGGAGACTGGGGTCGTGGAGAGGGAGCGTGTGAGGTTGAGAGCCCTTAGGGGGGCGGGGCGGAGGGATGTGAGGAAGGACATTGTGAGTGTAGGTGGGGCAGATTTGTTGAGGGTGGATTCTGTGTCTTGAGACCAGAGCTGCGTTTTGTTTTGATGCAGATATTACGGTGTGGCTCGTGTTTTCGGAGTTGATGGATCACTTTGAAGTCGCGACTCATTAATAAGGCTTGGCGCGATGAGGGGCGTAGCCAATCAGCTTCTAGCATTCGATCTGCAGTCTTTAACACGCAATATGGCTGGAATTCATTTGTCATGTAGATGATCAAGAAAAGTTCATTAATTGATGCATGCTATCTGGGCTGCTGTTTTTGTGCTGTTCCGAATGCTGCAATATGTGGTTTCTTTCCTCAGTGCTCAATCTTCAGTCCTCCATCCACAAATCGAAAATTAATTGTAGATGCATTAAGAGAGATGCCTTATCCCTCATTTCCATCTTGCAGGGATACTGGCAGGGATAATAGATTGGAAAGTTTGTGCTGCCATAGTGGTAAAAGCCCATCCCTGTTCCACCGCATGACATCTTTGTCTGATCTCTCACTCTCTCATCCAAGTAAAATATCTTTTAAAAATCATACGGCATCACTCGTGGTATTCGTCTCTTTGGGATGATGATAAATGCTTTGTGTAATCGTACCAAAGAACCCAGGCCCCGGTACTAGAGATGTAGTTGGGCGAACTGAAGGCTGTCGGTTTGGTGCGGACAAGTGGGTCTTCACGAGGAAGTGGTCAAGCCATGAGTGTGGGGCGCTGTCGGACGTCTGTGGATCGTGCTTTTCGTCCGCGGAGGGTGATGTGCTCGTAGGGTATGTTGTCTTTTGCTCAATTTCAGTGATAGCTGGAAGTTGGGCAAACCCATTCTGCGGCTCGACTGGAGAGGGTGTATCCGCTGTTGTTGAGACAGAGTGGTTGTTGCTATGCGTAGCAATTGATCAGCAAATACTCGGAACAACTTGAAAAACCAAGTATAGGAAGGCTTACAATAACCCAGAATCTCTGAACGACTTCTTATTGAAGAATCGAGAGCCGCTGTCTGTTGCCGACCATCGCTGCTCTTTAACGCGTCGCTGGCTATGCAAACACGGGAAGCATTTGCCAAAGCCAGCCTTGATGAGCCATTTGCGATACATAGCCTGCGCATCTTGACCAAGACCAAAGAAGATGAAGAGTACGAATCCAGCACCGATCTGGATCCAGCGGTCGAAGAGGACCGTTCCACCGGATGGCACCAACTCGATTGTCAGCCAGTCAGGGCCATGGGCCGAGTCCCAGCTGTAGGGAATCAACGCAACGACCGAATTTTCGTAGAGAACATAGACCTGAGCAGGAAAGGCAACCACGATGAGGATAAGTGACAGCCAGAACAAGCGCAAGAATCGAGATTTTGTCTGATTGGAGTTTGACGAAGTAAGGACATCGGAAAAGTTCTTGCGGTAGCGGTGCATCCTAATAATGACCAGTACTAAGGATTGTCGGTATCAAGGCTATTAAAAGATAGTGAGTGTCGACTTACTGCTGTAATAGACATCCACAATGCAAAGAATAAGAGGCCAGATCAAGACCAAGACAAGCTTTACCCAGCTCCTGTCGAAGGAAGGCGTACACCCCGAGATGGCAAAGATGTAGTATCTGGATGCTTGGACGACATAATGTATAGCCATGGCGTAGATAGGACTTCCGAAGCAGAGCAGACAGTCAACGACGATCTGCCTACGACGTTGAGCTCGAGTCAGACTCAGAACCGTCCTCTCAGTATCCAAGACTTTGGCTAAGTTGCGCATGATGCATGCTAGGGCACCCACGACGCCAAACCAAAGCCCGACTTGAAGTTTGGTTTCAATGTCGCAAAGACCATAGCCGAGCCACCAGCTCGCTGTGTCGTCCGTAGGCCAGATGACAGCATTGACAAAGATCATGAGGTTTGATATGAGGATCCAGAAAACGAGAGCCGATGCTGCTAGGTTGCGGTTTTTGATATGCCAGATCAAAGCAGGAGTGTCGATAATAAGGTTAATCAAAGCCAGCACAGGGACTGCAATTGCAGCCGGTGTGAGCGCAAACGTCGACTCGTCCATGATAAGCGATACGTGAGGATGACGTTAAGTAGAGATACTGTGAGAAGATAAGAGGTCTGCTGAAGGCGAGGAAGGTTAGAATTGTTGCGGTAAGGAAGAGGCGAGGTCTGCGAGAGTTGATTCAGACCAGCTGTTCGGCTCCACTGATGACAGCGACACCCAAGGCGGACGAGAAACGGATGATGAGTTGATAAGACTAATAAGGACACGGAGTATCAAGTGCGAGATTAAGATGACTTGGCTGAGATGCTTGCATGTATCCGGAAGAAGTCAAGCACGACAAAGGCAAAGGTGTAGCTATTCAACAGATTGATGTACAAGGATATAAAGAGATGTTCAGGGTGGTTTGAAGGAGGAATTGGTTGTAGAAGGCAAACATGTTTAAGCACGGACATATTGAAGAGTCAGACTCAGAGTGCCTAAGTGACATCCGCGGAAGCACTGTCAATAGGTCAATAGATTTTAGCTCAATGCGAACAGGCTACTCGGGCAACTCGGGCATTTTCTTCACGTATGCAAGCTGCTCAAAAAGGGATTCGCAATTGACGGACTACTTTGGCAATAGGCTATTCACAGCTAGTACTGAAACATAGATATGGAGGTGGCCGTTATTGAAGAGCAGCCGATGTGTTTCGGACCATTGAGGTCTGGTATTCCCTTTTTGGGTGTCAATAAGATAAGACATTGAGAAAGCTGGATAACGCGCTGCAAGCAGAAGATCACCAGGCAGAATCTGGGGTAATAGCACTAGAGAATGGAAATGAACGATCTGTCTATGGTAATAAGCCAGCCCTGCTTATATGCAGGTAAACTTATTGAGCCTGCACGAGGTTACCTGCGGAAACCGGGTCGGCCATCCTCGGCACAAATCTGCATGTTCCCTGCGGAAATAACAATGGCATTTGTCGGGCGAAAGTAGTGTACGCATAAGAAGCTGGCTTTTTAATTCTGATTTTGTTTGATTAAGAAGTTGCATGGTGATGTTGAAAGATGCAGGTGGTTTGGAGGCGAGGATGGTCAAAGCTTGGCGGTAATGCAAGGGCGGCTCCTTCCGCCACCAGGCACTGATCGTCAACACGCGGGCCCTTTCCTGTTTCGAGGTGGCGTCTGGTGCTGTCATTGCCAGCACAAGAGGCCAATGGCCAATGGCGGTGATATCACGATGAAAATTGAACAAGCCTATCAGACCGGGCTTGGGCAGACTTGCGCCCGAATTTTGCTGACAATTGTGCGGTGAGAAGGGAACGAAGTCTTATATTCCTGTAACCTTGGACACCATGGCCCAACAAGAAAGAACAATGAGCCCACCAGGTACCAGCCCGAATCCGGTGGCGACAAGCACAGGAAGGCAGCAGAATCTATCGCCGATTCGCCAAAGACCATTGGGAAGAGCATCGACCTTTGCAGATATTTCAAGTCCTTTGAGACACCGACGAAGCTCTACCTTCTCCGACAGTACGAGGCAATCCATAAAATCTTCAACGGACAATCTCCTGCTCCCGAGGGCGACGAACCAGAACCTGAACACCATCCATGAGCCGTCTCACTGGCACTCCCTCCCGCTGGCATTAGCATTATTCCCGGCTCTAGGGGGACTTTTCTTCCACAATGGGAGTGCTATCGTGACCGACTTGACGTTACTGGTGCTGGCGGCCATCTTCCTCAACTGGTCGGTCAGGTTGCCATGGTAAGCTCATGTTATGGACCCATGGGTCCAAGAGAAAGAGCTGACATGCTTACAGGGACTGGTATATTTCCGCGCAGTCAATCCGAGCTGAAGACGCTCAACCGTTCGCCAACGATTACCCCTCCGACACTATCGTCGAAGAAGGCAGTGAAGAGGAGGAAGAATCGAATCAGCCAGCGTCCCCCAGTCCAGACGATAAGAATACCTTTCAAGAACCCCAAGGGCCTCCTTCTTCGCAGTCTTCGGCAGCTGCAGAGCTCCGCATCCATGAGCTTCTTGCTCTTGCCGCCTGTTTCTTGTCTCCTGCGATTGGCGCATGGCTCCTCCATCATATCCGTTATCAACTCTCCCGGCCCTCGGAAGGACTGGTCTCGAATTACAATCTTACAATATTTCTCCTGGCCTCTGAACTACGTCCTATGTCCCATCTTATCAAGATGGTTCAAGCGCGTACACTACATTTACAGCGAAGTGTGGCCACAAATCCTCACGCCCTGTCTCCTGCGTCACCTACAGCTCTCAGCGACCTCAGCACCCGTTTGGCCGAGCTGGAGACCCACATCGCTGATATAACTTCCAACGGCAGCTCTTCAAAGTCACCACCACCAGACTTCGCAACTCAGATCCGCAAGACCTTCCAACCCGACCTCGATGCCCTCAACCGCGCGGTCCGCCGCTATGAAAAGAAGGCCACGCTCCTTACCATGCAGACAGAATCCCGTCTCCAAGAGTTGGAAAAGCGTATGGGTGACGCTATCACATTGGCAGCGGCTGCGGAGCGCAGCTCACAATCGAATCGACAGCGACGCGGTTCCGGTGTTGGTTTGATGGTGGATTGGGTCGCTACCATGACAATGCTACCCATACAGATTGTGTGGACTGTCTTGACGTTGCCTGGGAGGGTCATTGCTGGCCTTGTAGGTCGGATGGAAGGCTACGTGGGGCAAAAGATTAAGAAAGAGATGAGGACTGCGGGGCGAGGTGACTCCCGAGTTAGTAGTGGCAGTGAAAAGAGGAGGGCGCCTGGGAGGGGACAGAAAAAGGCAATGTAATATACGCGACGGACTTGCGGGGGTTATATGGGAGTTGGAATGGATTTGTAAGATGTCGCTGGAAGAGACTGGACTCACTCTACTATGGCTACGCAGCATATGGCACGGAGGTCTACTGATTGGGGATGGCGTTAAGGATGAGACTTATAGACATGCTTTCAACGGAACCAAGATACCCCTTCATAGATACGCATTAGTGAGTTTTAACTTAAATGTCAAATTGTATTTATTATCACTACGCATGGTTCCACCGTTACTAATTTTTCCAACATGCTTGGAATCGATCTTCATGCTTCCTATGAATTAGTGACTCTTTTCTTTCGCATGTTCATGGACGCTCCTACACATTAAACCGAAATTTACTTCTCGATATCTGCATGGGAGCGGTGGAGAGTGTAGTTCAACATAGCACAGGCGGGAAGCACCGCTACACTGATGGGTTACAGTCTTGCTGATCTGCCCATTTGTTGCCTTGTTGTGTATATGAATTATACGATTATTGACAGCCTGGTGAAAAAGAATTCTCTATACTTGATCGGAAAGTTGAGACTCTGATGCCATTATATACATTCCATGCAACTGGTATCATAAGGCAGGAGTATCAGGGATACCTCCTGGTCATTTCCTATAGTTGAATAGAAGCGCTAATACAGCTTTCTATAAATCCATAACGAACAGAAGCAACCGAGTCCTCCTCACGAAACTCCTCCACACCAACGATACCCTCCAACATTCGAGTGTTAGCCCCAAGGTTCCAATCAGCATCTGGTTTCCAGAGATGTGCCTCAGCTGCTCGTCCCAACGAATACCACTAGCACAGCAGCGTATGTTGCCGTGGCTGCCAATGTTTCGACATTGGAGGCTTTGAACATGAGGGATGTGAGAGCAGAGAAGAGCACTACTGCTACAGACACCGTGACCAAGCTTCTAGTCAAGCTCTCTCCCAATCGCATAATTAACATGGGCACAACGAGTGAGAGGCCTCCCGTGATGGCAACGATGAAGCGAGCAAGTTTGTCGACGAACGGGGAGAGCTGCTTGGTAGGTTTGCCAAGACGATATTTTACGGTTCGCCTCTCCCTTTCGGTAATATTATAAGAGAAACTTCCTTGGTAATATTCTCATAAGCTAGCGGCGGAGCGACCTGGATCTGCATCAATAAACAGGGTTTACGCCGACTGTGCCTTGTACAGGTAGGATGTTTCTGACCTCATCATTTTAGATGGACAGTATTCATTTCTCTCAGTTCTTTGAAGTGGAGAAAAGAAAGAGGTGCGCTAGGTAGCAGATTTTGAAGGTTCCTTTGATAACAGAACTCAAATAAACATTGTTCATAGCTCTTTGGGGCGTCTGGGTCAATTGCAGACTCTCCATCTGAGACTGGTTCCATCTCCACTACTGTATCACCTTTCGTAGATTAATCCTTTGGCACCGCAGAACCACCCGCGTTTTCTTCATCCATGGTGTTGTATATGGTGTTGTATATGGTGTTGTATATGGTGTTGTATATGGTGTTGTATGATGGTAAGATCGCTGAGACGAACACGTCTCCACGAAGACAAAAGGGCATTTTGTTACGTGCCCTCGGGTGTGGGGGCGACGCTGGGCGACGAATCAGACGGCTAGATGTTCTTACTAGTCAATGTACAAGGCTGCAGGTACATGTCTCATTGGGAGGGGTTAGTTGCTTCAACCTAGATAGGCACGATAGGCACGATAAGCACGGCACGGCGTCCGTAATGAAAAACAGAATGCTTAGAATTGCGAGGGGAGTTGCTGTTATCATGAGCCAGGTTATTGTGGCTAAAGTGTGGATTTCCGGGGCTCCCTGATTTTCCTCCAAGTACACTCTAGAAGCCATCATGTAGAGTATTTCCTCCAAATTGGCGCTCATGCTAAAGTGATGTAGATGAATAGCGGCAGGAATAAATTAGATTAACTTTTAGATCTTACATTATATAGATAGGTATTTGATATGATGGCAGTCAAAGCCCGTCGTGTCCCATATATTCCCTCCGCTAATATGCCGAAAATGCGTGTATCCGAAGGTAAACGTGAATGAAAGGACCCGTGTGCGTTTTCCCAACGCCTCTGCTTATGATCCTCCTCTTTTGGTGTGCCTACCGCTCATCCAACGCCGGAAAAGGAGTGGGTATATCGACAAGCAACGCGAAGCATATCAAATCCGGCCAGATCCAACCAAACCTGAAATTTAACCAAAAAAATATCAACAAAATTAAAAGGTCAAATGATGAAGGTGAAAACCCATCCAGTCATCCTCTCCCCCATCACATACCATGCTTAAAGCTTAACATCCCCCTGCATCTTCCTCATAGCAACCTTATGCAAATCCATCATGCTACCCCTCCTCATCCCTTGGTCGAGCACACTGACTCTGATTCCCTGCGCATATTGTTGCTCCTGATTCGTGGTGCTCTGTCTCTTTTTTTCGCGCAACATGTCTGCACGTCGTGCTTCTATTTCTTGGTCTTGCAGGTGAGCTGTTGTTGAGGGCTGCAGAGACGTACGCCACTGTGAGACGGTAGAGTCGCGTGGCGTAGGGCTACGCGCAGGTCGGAGAGGGTAAAGGGAAGGATTGGGGCCGTTGGAGAGACGTTGGGGTGTAGCTGTGCCGCTTGGCATTCGCTGAGGAGTGGCGGCACCGGAGGAAAAGTAAGGTGTGCTGCTGCTAGAGCGGCGGAGAGGTGTTGCGGTTCCGGATCCAAGCTGAGGTGTAGCGGTCCCCGAAGGTCCCGAAGACGAACGCATCTGTTGAAGCATTGACTTACGCTGGGCGAGGGGGATGTCATCGTCCTCCTCCATTGATCTGTATGCCGGATGTTGGTCGAGTGCAACATTGGAGTAGCTTGTGCGAAGGAGTGAGGTGGATGAGGGTTTGCTGGTGATGATTCGATCACGTTGGGACATGAGATGGTTGGGTTGAGGTGTGAAGCGGGCTGGGAAGGATGATTCAACGTCTTCTTCAATTGGAGAGTCGACTAAAGGGCTGGTGGCGAGGGGCCCGGAGCTGCTGCGGTAGGGGTTTCGGTTTGCAGATAAGGAGGTTGAGGAAGACCGGAACTTTGGCAGAGGTGGGCGGTAGTTGTCGTTGCGGCTTTGGTTGCTGTTCAGGGAGGTTTGTGATGATGTTCTTGACACGCTATTTGCAAGAGATGTCTGGGATGGCATCCGTTCCACATTCTTTGCGACGGTTAAAGGATGCAGGCTTGGTCGTGACTGCTCCCCTTCCTTAGATTTGGAGATTGGATTCCTGAACATGAAGGTGGAAGATCGACGTTTTGAGGATGGCAGATCCGCATGAGTTATCGCTGGAGCAGGCTCTGCATTGAGTGGCGTCTGCTGAAGTGCTCGGACATTTACCGGTGCAGCGCTTTCACCTTGCTGCGCAGGTCCTTGACTTTGTCTTTTGTTGACAGTAAGCGGGTCGACCTCTGGCAATTCCGCAACATCGAGATGCTTCGCCCATTCATTTGTCCTATAGGCCATCACAACCTTGGAGGCGCCATCAGGAAGATTCCCACTCAGGCCAGTAACGGCAGCTCGCTGTTCGGATGCCTCTGGCGGTGCTGTAGGCCCAGCTAAATATGCATCAGCAGTGTCTGCTGAGTGATCCTTTGTCTTGGCTATCGATCCAGTTGATGATCGTCTTGAGCTTGCTGTACTTGGAGACTTTGATGCTGGAAGTTCTCGTGCTGCAGCAGCAGCATCCACTACGCTCGGCTCTGGGCTGTACTCAGGTATGAAGGAAGGGTCAAGGCTCTGGTGGATTTGAGCTCTTAGTACATTCAGCGAAGCTTGAGAAGCCCTTTTGTCTAGTGCAGGAGTTTGACTTCTAGACATCGCTTCTTCGTCGAAATCGATGGTTGCAGCTATCGATGAACGCCGGTCATCATCGACATGTGGTACGACTAGTGCCTCCTCGGATGTACCCCCAGCAACATAACTCCGCTGAGACCGCTTTGAAAGCCTTCTCATAATAGAGGTGCCTGACAATCTCTTCGATGACCGATTTGGCAAGTGATCTGAGGCAGCGGATGCTCCGACAGACGAACGACTGTCATTGGATTGAGCGTCGAATTCCGGCACCTTGAAAGGTAGATGTACCACCTTTGGTAGAAGGGTGAGGTCGTGGTCTATATTAGGTACTTCTCGTACGGACGCTCCGGAGCCAGAGGGGTTGCAAGGTTCAGTATGAGATTGGCGAATTGATGGTTCTCCGTATGCTTTCGGTACCGATTCTGTTGAGCACTCGCCAGTTGTTGGATTGACCTCATAGATACTGTCCCGTGCGACGTGGACCGTCACCCTTCCTCTTGATCCATCGGTAGAGCCTTTCAGATTTTCCATCTCAATGCCTTCAGCTTCACTCAAAGAACCTTTGCGTGTGCTACTTGGCTCATCCGTTCCGACTCCGGAGTCTTGATAATGCTCCTGCACGTTCGTCTTGTCCTTGTCCTCCCCGTAGGTATCTTCCCACATAGCTCTGTCCACAGCGTTGCCCTGTTCAACTCTTCTTCCTTGCTCTTCGTCTGATAGATTCTGTTGATGCTCTTTTCTCCTTTGGTCTGCCTCCCTCTCTTCTCTCCTTTCCTTGATAATCTTCCAGATCTTCATTTGAGACATGATGCCCAGTAGAAACAAAACGATGATCGCCGCGATCTCGACACGTATGCCGCGCGTAATGGGATAAGGTTGGGAGTAGTGGAGAGGGAACAAGGAGTCATTCAAGTCTGATTCGATGATTAGCTTTTAGAAGTTTCAAGGTGGGAAGCAAACCTACTCCAAATGTAAAGCCAAAATTCCTTGAGACCCGCCCTGCTGAAGCAATCGACGCCAATGACGATCACTGTCGCCCCAGCGAAAGAGATATACGCAATCAGAGCGTAGGGACGGGTCCAATGGCTGATATATAGTGCAAAGCCTCCGACGGTAAAGAGAGCAATAAAGATGATCTTTCCCGTTGTGGACGAAATTAGACCTCCAGATTTCAGGACTAAGAACCACATGCTAAGGCAAAAGCCACCTAAGAAGCATCCGAGACCTTCTGTGATGTCTGCGAACATCACCGAAACTCCCCCAGCTATTATTCCTGTAATGCATGCCGCCACGAATAAGGCGCCTTGTATGGCATTTGAGACCGGTGGACTCATGACGTATATGATGAGGATGGTGACACCTAAGCTGGCTAGGTAGGCTGGCGAGAGGAAGACATGTAGCCATTTTGTCTTGATCCCAATGAGGGTATAGAAGATGCCGGTAAGTATGAGGAGTGCGCCTGCCACGGACAAGGCTGGTGTGATCTCAGGGTGGATAGGTAGTCCTTCGATATCTGTCGTATTTGTAGTCGTGACATTCAACGAGCCTTTGGGGATCGGGGTCGCTGTTACTGAGCGGATGCTCGATGACGACGATGGCCCATTGGAGTTTGTAGATGTTCCTGAAGCGCTGTTTGTACCTGCGGCCGACGAGGTACTGGCACCACTGACTGAGGATGATGGGGTTGCGGAGTTAGCAGTGGATGAGGCTTCATTGGTAGATTTCGCAGGGGTTTGAGGGGTTTTCGACGCGGCAGCGGCTGCAGTGGAAGTGGGATCTTGACGTGGGAGGACGGCATGGCGTTCTGCGGTGACTGCAGGGCAATTGACTGCCACCAGAAGGATCGAGGCCGCCGTAAAGAGCCATTGTACGCGCATACTGGCAGTCGTGCTGAAAGTCAAGGTAGGACCAAGAATGTAGCATTAGCTATGGCCCTTCTCATGCAATCAGTAGCCCCACAAGTTTTTGATTGACTTCAAGCACTGAAGTCTTGCTGAACACGGGCTTTAACAAATATAAAAACTAGGATTAGGATTAGGATTACTATGAGAAGGTCCCCACATGCTCGAGGGACGTCAAATCATGGAACAATCCCAAAACACAGAAGACAGTACTGAGAAGAAAAATATGAGTAGGTTGACCTGAAGAGAAAGACCTGAGAACAGCGCAGCGGTGACGCCCAATGGGAAGTTCCCCAGAGCAGGGATTGCAAATGCACGTTTATAGCAGGGGAGGGGAAATAGTTGGCGGAGGCTCTTCCATGTAGCCCCAACCCTGGAACAAATCAGCGGGCCCCCATTGCCCGGAAGGCTGAGGTTAACAGAGGGTGAGATTGGGTGCTAAGGAACATTTGGAACGATTTGGTTAGAATGATTCCCGCTTTAGGAAGCTTTCTGAAATTGCAGTCTCAATTTGCATCACTTCTTGACTTGTGGAGATGTTTCGAAACGTAATTCTCCTGAGCATGTAGATGCGCGATGCCTTCTGTTGCAATTGCGTGCCGGACGTTTGCAGTACGACGCGCAATCGACTGGAGAAGGCTCCGCGAACAACAGATACGCTTGTCACGCTTGTTGCCAACTTCTTGACCCACGGACATTGCAATTACGCAAAGAGGGCAAGCGTCAGGCCAGGGGTCTGCGTTGGCGGTTTGGTAGCGCGTTGAGCTGTCCGGGACTAGAGAAGCCAACGGAATTGGTGCCAGATCATGGCGCTGAACCGTGAACCCTTGTGGTGGATCTTCAGCTGATCATTTATTTTGGGTCACGACGCCCGATATGCCTTTCACATCCAGATAGAAGAGCTCGAGGCATTTTCCCCCACGCAGCATGGAGAAGCTGGGCCGCATTGCATACTGCATTGCATGCTGCGAATAGCCTTTTGTAACCTTCAACAAAGACGTGCAGTGCATTAGCGTCCAGAGGATCTGCCTGTTATCTGTGAAGCATATGTCTGGAACGTGGTGATGATGTATGGTAGATTGTCGGTTCTTGTGTCTTTATCTCTCGTGACGTGGCCGTTGTAGCGTGTATCGGCAATCGAATACGACTTTGAGGCGATCTGAAGGTGTGTGTTGGGGCTGCTCTTGATGTGATTTGTCTTCAATGGCAGGCACTAGTATTCAAGAGGATGCTTTCCAAGTTACCGAGTATCTCCTGGACATAGCATTATTGATAGATAAAATAGATAGCTATGCGAACGCCTTATGTTATGCAATAAATAGCAGAGGGTATTTGAGAACGCAACGCTTGCTCAAACGCTAGAAGCAAAAATTACAACGTCGCCGGCTCAGTTCCTCCATCCACACGCTCATCTCCAGGTGCATCAGCCTCATCCACCATGCCCACATGTGGATCTGGTATCTGTATATCAAGACACAAATATCCCGTCCTTCGCAATGGTATAGCCTTCGTCAACTCCACATCCTCTTTCTCAAACCCATTTCTCCTCTGTCCATTCCACTGCTCAATGCATGTCTCCACACCTTTGACCTTACTCTTGATTCCCGCAAAACCGAGATCTTCCCATATCCATCCTGTAGCAACACCTAGCACTGCATCCATCCATACCCTCCAACCATACGGCGAGAATGCCCCAACAAGCCCTTCGTTCACCCCTTTTATCAACATCCGGAAATCAGCCTCACTGACCCATGGCTCTAGTATCTCAGGGTATGTATTGCTAAATGTAGGCGCCAGATCCCCAGCTACCATCCAATCTCTTGGTATACGTATTATGCGCGTTGAGCCGTGTAGAGGCGAGGCAAGGGGTATATGAGGGTTCGGATGTGGGTAGCAAGGATGTGAAGGGTTCCAAGGGAGGTCTGACTTTGTAGATGATGCACGGCGGCTATGTTGTGACGATGTGGGAGAGCGTGCAGCTTGCGGATCTGGGCGGGGTATGCCAGATTCCAGGTCTTTGGCTGGGGTGGGGGGACGCCTGGACGGTGAGTCCGAGTGCAGGGAGTCTGTGGGGGACATCGTTGGGGGTGAATATTGCGGAATTTGTCCTCTGCTCTCTGGAGTCGATGGAGCGGGGCGATTTGGTGTAGTAACAGGTCTTTGAGAAGTTGGAGAGGCGCTGGTTTGGGAGGTCTGGGCTTGAAGGCTGCTTTGGCTTTGGATGTTCCACTGGGCTTCGGGCGGCTTTAAGTTTTGAAGGACAAGTTGCTGTGGACGCCTTGGAACCTGATCGTGCCTGTCTCCGTCATTGGGCAGGCCCGTCGTAGGTATTTTGGGTACTGCAGATGAATTGACAGGATTCCAGAGACTCGCTGGCTGAGACTTGGAGCTTCGTAGCAAGGACCAGGAGGCCTGTCGCGATATCCTTCGGGGAAAGGTCTGCGGTCCCTGGCTGTAATCTTTTACCGCACGATCGGTATAAAGAGTCTGACTTTTTGTTTTGCGCGCCGATGCTTCTTGGGGAAAGTAGGAGTGGAGAGCATTCTGGGACGCCGTGGCTGCGAGCGCTGAGAGATCAATGCTCAATTGGTTGCAGGGGGCTAGCGCTTTAGCGTGATCTAGCTGCAGGAGAAAGAGCGGCCGGAGAAATGGGCAATTGGTGACTCCTTCGATATGCCTTGCTTCCCTAATCACAACTATTTTTGTGTATCTGCTGCATATGTATTTGAGGGTGTGATGGATGTAATCATGGGTGTCACAATCAAGCTGCAGGGGACAGGCAATCTCGGTGGATGTCACTAGTTTCTGGGAAATGAGGCTTCCGGAAGAAAGTCCGCAATTTTTTGTATCATTTATCTAGCTTGGGAGATCCTTACAATTGTGCAAACTGCAACACGAGGACTTCTGATTTCTATCGCTTGGCCCCCGTTCAGTTTCGTACATCTTGCCTCAAGCCTTCTAGTTCATCATGAGAAATTTGGTACATTTTATACGCCAATCAAACAGACGCTGTCAACAGCACCAAAGCCAGCTGCTACGCCTCCTTCTTCGCTTTCCCTCCCCTTCGTTCTCAGTAGATAGCCAGCTTCCCAGTTCTCCAGTATCTTTGGGCCAGCTGCTTCTTCACCATAATGCCAAAGACATACCCCATACACACCTAACTCCCCAATCACCTCTCCACTCGTCACCCCCCCATTCCTGAACACACTATTTCGCAATGCAGGTGGCTCAATTAGCTCCATAAGTATATGGCCTCTGTATTTCCTGCTGTCCTCTCCCAGTGATTTGATGAACAGTGGTATTTTCAATCCATAGATATTATTGCCTCCACCTTCTCGCTGTGGCTTCAAGACGTAACCACTGGCTTTGCCAGCATCAGTAGCAATGCCGATTGCGTGTTTACCTGCAGCCGTGTCGTCTAAGGGATAAATAGCTGCAAAGGTTGCACGGACTCGATTTATATATTCTGCTGAAGAAGTGGATGATAGGAAGCGTTCGAGATGAGGAGACGAGGGAGTTGCCAGGATTTGCTGTACCTTTTTCGAGCCGGCGAGATGCGTGAGGATCGAGGGGCACTTGATAGCTGCCGAGCGTTCGAGATGTAGCCGTGCGTTCCAGGACTCCGAGGAGTTGTATTCAGTGGGAGCGTAGCCAGCACGGAAGTAGAGCGTTGTGACCTCGTAAGCTGTGCTGGGAGAGTGTGATGGCTTGTATATCAGGGGTCTTGATGGATTATCCAATGGTATGCTCGTGTGAGCGAGTGTAGCGGAGAAAGGGAGGCGGAAGGTGAGGATGTTGTGATCTGCGAGAAGTGTGCTAGCCAATGCGTGCTGGTCAAATGCGTTGTTTTCTGGGTCCTGGACAACGAAAACGATACAGAGAGGTAAAGGAGGATGGCTCTTCGATGGAGCATATGCTGTATGGGCAGAGGCGAGACCTTGGGATATGGAAGCTATGGAAGGGTTAGAAGGAAGGGAAGACTTTGTGATGAGGGTTGGAACTGTCGATGGATAGGCGGAGATGGAAAGGAGATGGCTGTTGAAATAGTTAGAAGCAATGGAAACTGGGTGTCGCGGAGGCCTTGCCTATGAAGCCCAGAGACTTTTGCAGCTAGACCGCCGAACGAGGAGGCAATGGTATTGAATTCGACTTGCTTGATCTCGGGGTTGGAGTCAGGCTGGGAAGGATCTTTGTGGACCATGTAGTCAGAGCGGAAAATCCCGAGAGATAGAGACTTGGGTCATGTATCAGTATCCCAAGACGTCAGAAATGTGGGAAGGGTGCTTGGACTACCTGCACGTAGCCCTCCTTCTTCACTTCCAGGTGCACATTCCATAAGTTTGCAATAAAATCATCTACCTCAACGAGCCTATAGAGGAGCTATTAGACCAGGTAGAGAAACTCGCACGCACAATGCATTGCAAGGCATCTTTTAGGGAGATACAGCGAAGCTTGCAATAAGGCGATCGTCGCAAGGTTGTCAAAGGACAACAAGAGCAAGCACTACAAAGATAGATGGATCATGGGTGCATACTCTTCTACAATCTCTCGAAGCCACTCCTCATCCCTTGCAATCAAGGCATACAGTTCGTTATACGCCGTTTGAATTGCTCGAGCCTCTTCAAAACATCTTCGGGGGAAAAGACTGGGGAACAATGTGACTGGAGCTGTCACTGCCAGGGAACGTGATGGATCCACCTCTTTTGACACAAAGGATAGAGAAGGTCGTACAGCTAGCCCATTGAGAATTGACCAGTCCTTGACATTCGAGAGCAGATACGCTGATTGCTCTGATGTCAGATCTGGAGGATAATCCGGGTAGATTGATGCAGCCATCCTTCAAAGCCAGAGTTTGACAGTCTTTCTAGAAAACGCTACGGCATTATGCCGCTGACCATAAAGCCCGAGCGCCAAGACACGGAGTTAAGTTGAAGGACTTTACCTATTGCGTTGCCGCGACCTTCACCACCACCGCAGCGCACCTTCCTTACCAGCTGTGCAACAAAAACCCTGATTGCTTGTGGTCAAGTCCGTTTGAGGGCATTTCGTTCCTTACATAAACCTCATCCCATTTCAGCGTCTTTGCCTAGGCTTGGAAACGAGTGCAGCCCTCAATTTGCTTGATGGGAGCGGCAAGCGCCTGAGGTAAGTCTAGGCTTGTTGGGTCTTCATAACAGTGACTGACTTGAAAGTGAGCATTTGGTCTCAATTTCGCCTTTGTTTACATTCACTCCCGGCCGTTCCTTCACGCCTACCACCTGACCTGGATCTTTTCTCAACTATGATCCTTGGCAAAACAACTACCACACACCTTCGATCGCACCCAACCTCACCGTTCTCTCGTTCCTACAAATTCTGATGCGACGCCTATACATAGATCATTGACTGCTATTTGGGCAGGCATGCCGTTTTTGCAGTCTTCGATCGAAGGAGAACCCTTCTCAACAGAGGATCCTTGGGACTGGGACCTCAACCAAGTGTTGCTCGCCTTGACTGACGATAATAGCCCGTTGCTGAAAAATAACTCACCACTATCACTGCCAGATCTTACCCTACTTGCCAAAATTCTTCGAGACAAAGACGTCAATGGGCTCGCACTGCTCACGGAGGTCACCGGCCAGTCCCTTCGTGATGAATTCGGGATCAAGTCTATGAGCCACCGTGCCAGCATAAATCACCTCGTTAGGCTTCTGCAAGACCAGTCAAAGAAGTATAGCGAGCATTTCGTCGCCTCTGGCAGATTGTCAAGCTTTAGCGGGGGTTCTAGATTCAGTACTCCATACCCTATTTCACCGCAATTATACGACCCACGCGCCGCGTCGAGAGTCCCAGGCGTTTGGCAGACTCCCATGACTTTTGGCGGCAGCTTGCAGACTGGTTCTGGGATCGATGATGTACTGACATCAGTCCCTGATCGTACAGGGGAACCGCCGCGTGGTATTCTCGCCGAAGGGGCTCAATTACCGAACCCTCAACCAACAGAACTGCTATCCAACGGTCTTGCGCAGAGCGATACCAAACTGGAGGGTTTTTTCATCGACAAGAATTCAGAGGGTCAAGATGGCAGTAGGGTTTCAAAGACAGACGAGGGCCTCAACACAACGGCTTCTACTGAACGCGCGACTGCCGACATCAAGTCCGAAGCAAACACAAGCTCCATATATCCCGAGCAAACCAAACGACAGGGTGAAACAATCATTGTTGACAAGACTGGGAGAAAGAGACGGCGATTGGTACTGGGGCAATCGGATACAATTCAAACTTCAGAATCCGAGTGTACCAGGCTACCTCCGCAGGAAGAGCTTTCTAGCTCCCCAAGCACTCTCCAAAAAGATCGTGAAGAGGCCGATATCACCGACGCCATCTCATTCCCCACCAATGACGGTTCTCTGATTGAGGCGAGTAAGCCTTTGGCAGATACCCTTGAATCAAATGCTCATGCACAAGCTGAACCACCGAGGCCCGTCCCCTCGGAAGTCGTGCCCGAGCCCGGCACTGTTATGGTTGACGAGCAAGGACGAAAGCGGTTGAGGCCTATCTTGTTATCTCAGCTTGCTTTTGACCAGCAGGAGCGCGAGGAAGAGAAGCAAACGACGGAAAATCCCAGCGATAGCGTCATTTCAGCCTTAACTTCGTTCCCCAAGCTAGAAGCATCGGATGAACCCCGAAAGCGATTGTACGGAAAAACCGCTAATAGATCACCAGACCAGCTTTACATCGGACTTGAGCCACTAAGCGTTGATTCGATATTCTACGGCGACGTTGGCCTAGAGAAGGAACTAGATCAACATTCCATGCCGGATACGTCGCCTCAAACAGAGCAACTAAACGACTCTGATAATTTCACCACCCTATCGAGTGACAGCTTGAGTAGCGGCCAGCGATTGTACATCAACGCTCGAATGAAGTACTTCCTTCAGAGTCGGAGAGTTCTTTTCAAGCGTAATGGTCAGCAGCACATCGGTGTCATCCCTTATCCTGACCGTTTTGGCAAGAAGCATCGCCCTCTTTCTGTCACGATCTTTTCAAAGTCATCCAACGGCATCACTGCGTCACGATCAAACCGTTCAAGGTGGATTAAGGATAATACTGCCCCAGGTCCCATCAAATCTAATGAGAATGTCTTCAACCTCGCGGACCCAGCCCTTGCGCAAGATGAAAGCGATGACCCTGAATGGAGGGCGCTAGAAAAATGGAAGTACATGGAGGGAAAAGACGACATTCTCCCCTTATACGGAGAGTCAGGCTCCGAGGGCGAATACGAGCTGGACACATGGAAAGAGATGGAGCAAGAGCGAGGCGAGCTGGCAAGACCTTTGGGTCGTTCGAAAAGCAAGAAGTTGACGGCTGCGGAAGTGGAGGAAGCCATTGACGAAGCTATGAAGCAGATAACCCAGTCCTGGATGGTCAAGAGACAACCAAAGCTACAGCGGAAAGCATGGCGGCTATGGATGAAGTCGAGACGAGATGGCAACGCAAAAGCCCAAATGGGACGATTTGCTCTGAAAAATGAGAAGCTGGAGACGCGCATCAGCAATCATAGGAAAGAGATCGCTGAGGAGCTATGGTCCAAATCAAGCCAGGTTGCCAAGCAATGCGCAATAATGCAACCGTCTATTTTTGATAGGGAAGACAATCAGTGGACGATCACAACTCTCAAGTCCAAGAAAGCACCCCCCAAACCACCGCCTGCATCCAGAAAGATTAAGGTCGCTCAAATACAAGAATCCATAGACGTACTGAAAGATGGTGAAGAGAACCTCGACTCTGAACGCGAAAATTCAGAAAGCTCGGGCGATGAAAGCTTGGATGGTTTCATCGTTGAGGATGAAGTTGATGCAGAGATCAATGAAGCACTTCTCGGAGACGATGACTTAATTATGTCTGACGTGGAAGATGGCGTGGACTCTAGCAGTCTTGCAGGAGCAACGGAAGCAGGCAACACTATCGTCAAGGCAGTTGCAGAAGATGACCATCTCATGGCCGATACACAGGACACATCAGACTCCGATAGCCTGATAGGGAGAAAAGACCACGGTATCAAGGAAGAAAAGATCCCGTTGTCACTGACCCAGCCTAGCAAGGACACTCCTTGGAGTACCAATAACCCAATCATACCATCATCGAATTTCATCGACTTAACTCAACAGTCAGACCCTATTGAACCACAGACGCCACCACTCAAAGACGAGCCCGCTTCCGGCATCAAGACGCCACCAGTTTTTGACAGTGAAAACGATAGCGAGGTTTTCCAGCGTAGTCGCAGCAAGAAGCCACCTGTCTTTAAAAGGCCTTCTGCAGCTCCCAAGACCGTGCATATCATCAACCTAGATAGCGACTCCGCTGAGTCCATCCGCGCGGAAAGCCCACTAGCTCCTAAGACGCTGCCTGCGCTTACAAATGTAGGTGGGATCCGGAAGATGGACCCCTCTGAACTGGTGGAGCGGCAGGATCGGAAACGTCTACTCATTTGGATGATTGCCCATGCACCACCCTCACGACGCAAGGCCGCCTTTGGCTATCTGATGGGTGTCCTTGTTGAGCAGTCTTACAAACACGTCATATCAGCTCTGAAAGGCCTCCGTAGTCACAAACAACGTATGCGGGGAGTGGACAAAGAACTATCAGACAACATCATGCAAGTTGCCACTTGGTATGTTTGCTGGACGATCCCAGTGAAGGTAGACCTTTCAGGCCTTAAGGCTCCTGACATCGATACTACACTTGCAGATGAAGATGGATACGAACCCTTCTACGATTTCCTGTTAGAATATATGGACCACTACCAAAGCGCTGAAGGTGATCCAGAGCGTACTACACCCAAGAAGAAGCGAGAAAGAATCATTCAAGCAGACTCCGATGAAGCTCTAGAGATCAGTCCGTTCCGCAAACGAAAATACCAAGTCTCGGAAAGCCAGGCAGCCCTGGAGAAAAGACAAGCTGCTCGAGAACGTCTACACGCAGACGAAGAACGTCGCGAGAGGGAAGAAGACCGTCGACGGAAAGAGCTGGAATATAGATTTGCGCATATGGGGTCGGACGATGCAGACTCACTGGGAGTGGTCGTCAACCCAGGGAAACTGGAAAATCAGGAATTTGTCTATCTGAGCCCCAGATTTGGCAACGGAGTGCGCCTAAAGCTTCACCAGAAGGAAGGCCTGCAGTTCATGTGGCGAGAGATCACTGCGGATCATGAAGACTTGCAAGGCTGTCTCCTTGCCCAGACCATGGGACTCGGGAAAACAATGCAGGTAATCGCATTGCTTGTCGCACTTTCCGAAGCGGCGCAGTCTTCTAACGACAATATACGCAATCAAGTGCCGCCCTCACTCCTTGAGTCACGTAGTCTGGTGTTGTGTCCCCCAGCTCTTGTGGAGAACTGGTGGGATGAATTCATACTTTGGGTCCCCCGAACAAATTCAGGGAATATTGGTGTTGTGAGGAAAGTGAATTCTACTATGAAACCATCTGAACGCTTGGTCCAAATCGATACCTGGAACGACCTAGGCGGTGTGCTTCTAATCGGCTACGATACCTTCAAAATCTTGGTAAATAACAAGGCGACCAAGACCAGAGCAGCACCACTCAACGATAGCGAGCATATCAGGGCCAAGCAGGCGTTACTGGAAGGTCCGAACCTTGTTGTGGCTGACGAAGCACATCAATTCAAATCTAAGTTCACAGGACTCAACTTGGCAATGAATCAAATCAAGACCAAAAGCCGCATTGCCCTCACAGGATCACCGTTGAATAATAACCTGCAAGAATATTATACGTTGGTAGACTGGATCGCTCCAGGATATCTTGGAACAAGCACGGAATTCAAAGCCACTTATGAAGAGCCTATCCGTGAAGGATTATACCAGGACAGTACCGCGTCTCAAAAACGTGAAAGCCTGAAGAGATTGAAGGCATTGGAGTTGGAAATGGAGCCAAAAGTCCATCGAGCCAATGTTTCCGTTCTTCATACCGACCTCCAAGGCAAGTCAGAGTTCGTGATCCGGGTTCCTCTGACAAGAGTCCAAGACGAAGCTTACAACATCTATGTCGAGGGCATGCGCGCCGCCATTCGTGGAGGCGAGCCTCGTGTAGCTACATTGTGGTCTTGGCTAGGAGTCTTGCAGCTACTGTGCAACCATCCAAAGTGCTACCTGGAAAAGCTCCTTGAGGTGCAAGCTGAGTCTGAAGACCCTTCCAAGCGAAAGGCCCCTCAGCCGAAGAAAGCCGCAGGACCAACTTCGGAGGTGGAGGCACTTCTAGCCTCCGACGAGGACGCCTCGCTCTTGGACGAGCAAGTCTCTCAGCAGGCAATATCCCGCATCATATCGAAGACTAAACGACTTTTTGAAAACTTGGCCGAGCCTGTTGATGCACTGTCTTTGTCTAATAAGATGCAGATCCTGATGAATATACTTCTTTTTGCTGAAGCCGTTCATGACAAAGTTCTCGTGTTCTCTCATAGAATTTCAACCTTGGACTACATCGGTAAACAACTTGCTAAAGCAGCTAAGCCATACGCGCGTATTGATGGCCTACAAAACCCCAACAAACGGCAGCAGATCACAAAAGAATTCAATGAAGGCAGTGTCAACGTGTGTTTGATATCGACCAGAGCGGGGGGAACAGGACTCAATTTGTTCGGTGCAAATCGTGTCGTCATCCTGGACGATCACTTTAACCCAATGTGGGAGCAACAAGCTATTGGAAGAGCCTATCGCTTTGGACAGCAAAAGCCAGTCTTCGTATATCGCCTCACCGCTGCTGGCACGTTTGAGCAAGCTCTCCAAAATCAAGCCCTTTTCAAAGAGCACCTTGCCACCCGGGTCGTGGACAAGAAGAATCCAACACGAAATGCCCTCAAGGGTGCAGGCGAATACCTGTTTCCACCAAAGCGGGTCGAGCAAGAAGACCTTAATGGATTTGTCCGCAAGGACCCTTTAATTCTTGGTAAGCTTTTGGCGGATCAGACGAAGTATGTACAATTGAATTGTTGGCGTGCTTGCTGTTGCTAATGTCAATAGGAATCTGATCCTCTCGATTACGCCTACGGAGACCTTCCACATCGAAGATGGCATAGAGTTGACGCCTGCAGAGAGAATCGAAGTGGAACAAATGCAAAAGGATGAGCAGCTACGCCGTCGAGATCCGAAGGCTTACATGGCCAGGGTTGAGCAAAGACGTGAGGCAAATCTTCGCAACGTTCTACAAGCAAGGCGACCAGCCAATGGCCCTTCCAATCTGCTCTGGAAATCTTCGCTCGGCAGCCAACCAGCCGGCTGGCATCAGATGATACCTGGGATGGACGCGTCGCACCCATTTTCGACGGCTCTTGCAGGCATGGGCCTCCTTTCTTCTATCGCTCCGGTGATTGGGGCCGATGTGGGAAGCATGCCACCACCTCCCACGGGATCGAACAAAGGTACGACCGCGAATTCAAGAGATGAGCAATTCCTCTCGACACCTGCAGCTGCTGTGCATACGGAAAATTGGAGGCATGCGTCTACTTCTCTACCAGACGAACATGGCCTTTCAAGCTCCAGTGACCGTTCGGGCTTGGACAAAACACAAACAGAACCCACATCTAAAAGCCTAGACAAACAACTCCTGGACAGACAAATGGCGACACCAGATTCCTCACCCGCTGCCTCCGAGAATGCGGATGCCGAGACCATCGATGCTTTAGCTAAGGAGGTGACCGAATTATTCCGTCTTACCGAGAGCTCATCACTTGTCCCTGTAGCAAAGAAAGGGGGAATACCTAAGGCAATGCAAGAAGCTGTGGGATCTGACTTTTGCGCAATTATGGCGAGGAAAGGTCTCGAAAACAAACGGATAGCGTTATCTGAAACACTCCGGACGCTGTACGCACACGATCTACACCAAAGGATCCTGCTCAGATCCCCTAACGAAGATGAGTATCGCCGTCTTGTGACTGGGGTGAAACAACTGCTTGATCGTGAGGAAGTCAAACCCATGCATTTGCTTCAGGCCGCGATTAATAAACTTCCTTCTCCCAACAGGTGTACTGATGGTGCCCAGCAAGGAGACGTTTCACAGTCTCACCACAGGACAGACACGGATGATGAGAAAAGGCAACCGAAATCAAAGCCGAAAAAGCCTGTCGGTGGTATGCTATCGTACCTGGCACCACCAGCTTCACCAGAAACATCTCCGAACTCCCAAGGGCCATCCGGCATAGCCAGAGCGGCGCAAAGGACACTTGATCTTCTCACACCAGTCAATGGACACAGAGAGGGAGGAGGCAAAGACCACAGTAGCACGGCACATAGCGAGATGAAGGGTCCAAAGGAGGGTAGCGAAGCCCGAAAGCATCGTCTGCCAGAGGAGGAAACGGGAAAAGCTAAGAAGATGAAGCGGGCGGCATCGGTCGCCCCAAATTTCAGTGGCACGGGACCAATGGAGACGGATTTCAATAAATTTTTGGACAAGGAAGCCACGAGAGCCTCAAACCCAAGATGACCTCTTCGGCACCCCCTTTTTTCGCGTGGAAGGGTTATGACCATGTTTGCTAGCAAGGGTGGACAGGAGGAGCGCAATTCCTGCTGGTGGTTCGATGGAGGCTTACATTCTACGACTGATTTTGGGAAAATTCATACTGACAGTCACTGCTTGAACATAAATACTGTCTGGGCGTTTTGAGCGTTGTCATTTGCTTGCTATGATACCCCCCTGGAGCGTTGCTTTGTTGCTACACGGGGATCTTCTGCAGGCCCACTCGTCTGTGCATTGTATTTAGACTATGAGGTCAATGGTATATCATGCTAGACAATGCATCTTGACATCTCATGCTGTGCAAATAATTCCTGGATCCTTGTTTGCACTGACGTGATCAGGGGCGATAGGACAATGTCGTCCAGATCCTATTGGCATCTCATACTTTACAATCTGGAAACTCAGCCATTATCATCGACAAGTCATACCTATTTATGCCTATCTTATGGACATCGAAATACCCTGGACTCAGGCTAGGCTCTCAATCAGCCCTGCATTCCTTAGCATCAGCACATGTATGCCAGTAAAAGCCTATTGACGAATCCTAATTTCTATAGCATTGTTCGAAGCAACAAGGGTACTGGATGAATTCATTGGTCATTGATTATTGATTTGGACTAGCATGTTTACATCTCAGTGTGCTATTTTGTAGGTAATACTCAGAAAACGCCAGGTCATTCTCGAAATCCGCAATGTGTAATGCATGGTACGCGCAAGCAGATGAACAATAAGAGAAACAGCCTGCTGCCAGATCTGAAAGGTAGCCTTGCTTCACATATCTCCCCTCAAACACCCCATCTCTAAAGACTCTCCCATCCCCCCGCCTTCCCTCACCAGCTCAAAAAAGGCGCCGATCAACTAGGACTTGTGATCCGGAATCCAAAAATAGGTTCGGCAGAGAAATTGTGCGGTAGTGGAGGTTTTGTGTTGTTATGGTTATGATCCGCTGGTCACGTGAGAGGTATAGGCTAGAATCCAGCATATGGTAGGGTAACTAGGAAAGTGTTTTAGGTCTAGCAGGAAAGGAGAGATATTGAGTGATGTGTCGTATAGAGGTTGTGTTGGGAGGGATCCGTAGTTCGACCAGGAGTTGTTGTCTAGAATCGTTAGCATTATGTGGTGGAATCTCTGGTGGTTAGGGTTACGAGCCTAGCACTAAGCACAATTGGGTTAGAGTAGCGCAGAACGGAGAAAGTCTCTTTATTGCTGCACGCCATTCCATAGATTTAGCAATACATGCAATATCAACACCATTCTTCTCATATGAGCTTATTAGCTCGCCCATATGCTAAAGCATCAAGCAAAGAGATCACCTGCAAATGAGCCTATGCAGCACTCGGAGTCATGTCGCAAATCAGGAGAAAGGGCAACTGCGGAGCTGGCAAATACCGACTTGATCAGGGCTGAGAGCTGGGAGCTGGGATTAGCGGAATTCATAGAGTAGATGAGCAGCAAAATGTGACAAATACCTTCCATCTGAGCTAGTTATGCCTAGATTGACCTCCATCTAATACGAAGTGAAATGTGGTTTGAAGCCAAAAGAAGAGTTGGTCACCAGAAATATGCCATGGAAGTCTTGGCCGGTGAAACCTCGGCACATTTTTTTGATATTGAAATTCCATAGAATACCACCGCATCACCTGTACTCTGGCAAGAAAAATGTCCGACAAGAAACGCAAAAGGCATGATGCAGCGTCCAGTGGTCGTCCACACAAAAAAGCTGCCACTGAAAGCCTACCGCAAAACATCCTAGTCTCCGTGATAGAAAATGGCGATGAATGGGCTCCAGTACTGGGTGCGTATATTCAGAACCACTGCTATGCCTCCGCAATTGAACATCTGCTGACCTTTTAAAGCATCTACTCCAGGCATCGCCCTCCCCTCCCACCCCTCTCTGAAACCCTACACGAAAGCTCGACCCAATGCTTCTCGGCACTCATTGCCACGGCCAGAGCTCCTCCTCCATTCTTCAGACCACCCAAAGCTCGATTACACGGCTCATGAAGAGAGCTCCAATGGCTCAGACGGTCACTTGAAACACTATATTGGCGTCTACGACCCGCAGAGTGAGAAGCTACAATTGGTACAAGCAAGAAAACTTGTCGTGAGGAGCACGTTGCGTTCAGCGGAAGTCTCTCGCGACAACATGAAAGATGAGGTTCACACGAAAGACACTTCCAACGTGCGTTTTAAGGCTTCTTCTGATGATTGCTTACCACTGACCTTCCATTCCCCACAGACCCTCTCAGCCCGCTCGGAATTGGGCCTCGCCTTCGGTACGAAGAAATCCCAAAAAGCCATCCGCGCCCTCACAGCCAATGCAATCCAACCCTCTCCCTCCAAGTCCAAAACCGGCACCCAGGCCTCTTCTGCCCTCGACCCTCTCGCCTCAGCAGTTGTCTCCTCGATGGCCGCCTCAACCTCTTCCATGCCCACCCGCGAAGAAATGCAAGCCGAGATCGACGAAGTGAAACCCCGCCCTAAACCAAATACGCAAGCTAAAACGCCCGCCGAGGTCTATCCCGTTGAGGAGCTTGTGGGTGGAGTGGAAGTTCTGAAGGCTGTGGGGGTTAAGGAGTGGATTGATAAGGTTAAGGCGGGAGAGGACGTGCAGACGAAGAGTCTCTTCGTCGCCAGAAGACTGAGAGCCACTGTGCACAGCGGCGATGTGAAGAAAGTGAAGATACTGAAGTATTTGTTGTTGCTAGTAGAGTGGTTCAAGAGCTTGAAGCCCGGGGCCAGGGGTGGACATCGCGTTCCCAAGCTCGAAGATCTGCCAGACCTTGTGGCTAGATGGGGTAGTGACATCGTCAACAGTGTGGGCCGGAGATTCGCTGAAGGTGGAGCCCTGAATAAATGGCATTTCGACAATCTCATCACGCATGTCCTCGCCCTCACGCTCACGCTTGACAACTACGCCACGGACTCGCACGATATACTACAGGATATCAAACTCGAAGCTAAAGACCTAGCGAAATACTATCTGGAGCTTGGCTGCGGCGTTGCGCTGCCTACGGAGAATGAGAGAACCGCGCTGGGTCTCGCGAAGGCGGAGGCTGCGACGCATAGGATTGCGAGGTTACGATTGCCGCTTGTGTTTCCAAAGATGAGGGTGCCTGCTGCGGGGAGGAAAAAGAGATGAAGTGCGTGATGATGCGATGATGTGACGGTAAAACGTGATCATAGACAGAATGTGCTACTTGCTTGCATGACGTGCTACACTATCTTCTAGACAGCTACTCCATCGCTCAGGCTTAAGACCGCCAGCCCTCAGCAACTCCCACAGAATAGCAGTCTCCAAGACTTTGCACATGGCTCAGAAGCTAGAAGGGCTCAAATTCAGATACCAAGAACCATACAATTTTACCTAAAGATAACCAAGGCGAAACGTGTGCTCCCTCCTCCCCTATCGCCACTGACTTCCAAATACATTGTCATCCATGCGAAACCGCCTCACACAACAGTAATAGGTGAGGTGGAAGTGGCACCCACGTCGGCGCCGCAGCTGCACTCGTCGCACCGCCGTCTCACTCGAATACAGCTCAAAGCACATCCCGCCTCCATTAGGTATCTTATTGCATTGATTCCACCCAGTCAACTACCCAACCCCATGATCAGCAAACCAGATCTCTCACTCAATCACTCTCGCCCAGCAAGCTCCTCCCCTCCCCCACATATTCAAGGGTAGATAGATAACTCACATGCTCCACAAACAGTCCCCACCTCCAATTCCCCCCAAAATCAAACTTGTCATGTCCACTCCCAGCATATTACCCCTGTGCATTCTTCCCCGTCTTCGCATCACACCCCTCACACAGCGTAGTTATATCAAACGTTTCATTCATGCTCGTGTTCGCGTCCCGACTACCATGCATGCTTTGGAATGTGAATCCCTCTTTCGCGGGCGTCGGGTGGTAATACCATACTCCATTCGTAACTTCGCTCTGCCGCGTACAATCATCGTTTACCCACGTCGTGCAATCTAGATCCGCCTGGGCGCTGTCGTCGTCGTGGTTATTCGTCATGGCGCCGGCGAGTTGCTAAGGTAGGTGAGTACTGCATGAGGAGCGAGGGAATCATGGAGTAGAACTTACGGTTGGAAACGGTAGGCCGACGTTACTTGGTTCTACGCTCGTGAATGCTGATGTTACTTCTAGGAATGTGGCGCCGCTGGGGTTGTAATCGCCGCTTGGGGCTGGGATGACGGAGTTGACGTTAGTGGAGTGGGTTGGGTTTGCGCTGGTGGTGTGGGTTGGGGGGAGGAGGGTGGTGAGGAGGAGGGAGAGGAGGGAGCGAGAGGTTTTTGATGGGGTTGGACACATTGGGATAGGTAGGTAGGAAGACGGTTTCCGCTGAGGGAGATAGATAGGGGGCTGTTGGGGTAGTCTGAGGTCGAGGATGGAATCGAAGGCAAAGAGGTCGAGAATCATTACTCGACGAGGCTTCTTTCATGACGGAGTATAGCTTTTTCATTGTTCTTGATATTGTTTCGTTTAGGGAGTTTCAGACGTACCTTTGCTTTGTTCACTCGCTAGCTGGAACAAAAGAAATAGGACAAAATGTAATCAATCAAAATGAAGGAGGGTCACTCGAACCTCAAAAGTTGCATAATACGTAGTTTGAGACAGAATGCTGAAAAGCTCGTCGCGTAAATATCTCGTAAATGAGCGTAAACATAGCTGACATTCCAAAGTCTTTCCCCCCAGCTCTCCAACATCACTCCAGTGCACATAACCTACATACCCCTCTTGGAAGCCTCAGGCGCTTGCAGCAATCGCCGTAGCCCTCTGATCAACTTCATCCATAGCCATAGCTTTCTCCTCCTCCAAGACCTTCAACCCAACTCTCTCAACCTGGCTTCCAAGTCCCAATTGCTCATCTGTCCAGAGTGGCTCGATATCTCCCTGCACTTCAGTACCCACACCCAGGAAACCGCCTTGCTTCGCCCAGTCACTAGTACGTTTGATTCCGAGTTGCGTCCAAACAGCATCAAGTGCCACCACAAGCTCTTTCTGATATTTCTCAACGTGGCCAGGAGTAGGAGTGAAACGTAGACGCTCTTCGCCTACGGGAACTGTGGGATAGTTAATTGCTTGGACGTAGATGCCCCAGTCGTTTAGGAGAAGGTCGGAGGCCTTCTTGGCAACTTCGGCATTGCCGACTAGGACGGGGATGATGTGCGAAGGGTTTGGCATAACAGGGATGTCTTTCTCCATCAATGCAGCCTTTGTAGACTGGGTGTGCAACTGTTGTAGGCGTCTATCGCCTTGGAATTCCATCTGATACTCGATAGCGGTCTTGGCACCGGCCATAGTCGCTGGAGGGAGGGAAGTTGTGAAGATGAAGCCTGGTGCGAGGGAACGGATGGTGTCTACCATTTTCGCGGATCCAGCTATGTAGCCGCCTACGCAGCCATATGCCTTCCCAAGTGTGCCGGTAATAATGTCAATGCGCTCCATGATTGTTCCTTTCGTTTGGCCAGCAGTATGGGCTTCGTAATCGAGATGCTCAGCCACACCCGCGCCGTGTGGTCCATACATGCCGACTGCATGAACTTCATCGAGAAAGGTGATAGCGCCGTATTTGTCTGCTAGGTCACATATCTCTGCAATAGGTCCAATGGAACCGCACATGCTGTAGACAGATTCCCAAGCAATGATCTTTGGTACTTCAGGTGGGAGGGAAGCAAGCTTGGCTTCCAGATCGGCGAGGTCGTTGTGCTTGAAGACCATCTTCTTGGCACCGGAGTGGCGAATGCCCTGGATCATACTGGCGTGGTTCATGCTGTCGGAGAGGATGACGCAGTTGGGGAGCTTGCTACCGAGAGTCGCGAGCGTAGCATCATTGGCAACATAGCAGGAAGAGAAGACGAGGGCGGCTTCTTGAGCATGTAGGCGTGCAATCGTCGCTTCAAGGGCCACGGCATATTGGTTGTGGCCGGAGATGTTGCGAGTGCCACCAGCGCCGGAACCGTAAGTATCAAGAGTCTCGTGCATGGTCTTGAGGACTTCCGGATTACGGCCCATGCCTAGATAGTCGTTTGAGCACCATACTGTGACTCGTTCGTCACGAGCCGTCATATGTGCTTGGGGAAATTCTTTAGCGAGGCGATTGATGTTGTTGAAGTAGCGGTAAGACTTGTCCTTGTGTTTCTTGTCGAGCTCGGCGTTGTAGAAGCCTTCATAATCGAATGTAGCCGATTTTGGCGCGGCAGGCTTAGGCCCTGCAGTAGCGGTCTCGTGCTGGATCGAGGTAGTCGGCTTGGGGGCATGATGGATCGGCACTGTTTACATAGTGAGTCAAAAGGTTCTAACAGTTTTTAGAATGTCTCCCATACTGTTATTCTCACGCCTGAGCACATTCGGTGCCACATCCGCCTGTTGAGCCCTCGATGTATGGATCTTCGCCTTCCCACCATACGCTCGGACTCCGCCAAAGACACCATTCAGGACATTGTTGCTGTTCTTTGCGCTCTGAACAGTCATTGCCTTGCCCATGACAGGGCAACGACGGGCCAGGACCTGGAGGTTGGACATGGTCCCTCCGCCCGGAGAAACATGACGAGTGGTGGTAGAGAGGGAACGAAGGGTAGCGGGGGAAGTTTTGTTGAGGAAGGGACACATGGAACGGGATTGTCTGAGGAGAGCCTCCATTGCGATTATGTTGTAATGGACTTGTACAGAGTCGGTATACTCGTTCAATTGAGAGAATGAGGAGATATTGTTATTTGGCAGACGCTGACAGAATTTCGAATGTACAGTCAGACGTTCTCGATCAGGCTAGTCATTTTGTTGATGATCGAGTGGAAATCCGGGGCCCCGCTTAGGGAGCCAATTAGATGCAAGACGATTGTAAACGCCAAGACATCTGGACTTCTCTACCTTAATGGAAATCCGGCTCGAGGTCCACTACATGCTCAAAGACTCAAGCTATATTATGAGTAGTCAAGCTATCGTCTATAGAGATCTTCGTTGTATTTTAATTATAGAAGCGTTGGAAAGTGTAGAAGTTCAATCTTTGTAGAGAGTCTCCATCCGCTTAGAATCATTTGATAAATGGCAGTGTTCTCGTCCGTCCTCGGATGCAGCTTTGCTGTCTGACACCATCTACATACCCAATGTGATTTACGATTGCCACGTCTCGTGCAGGGTCTCAAAGAAATCACCTCGTATCTATGAAGGCGAGGTACAATTCCTGGTATTGACGACCATGAGCTCATTTTCATGGCCAAAACTAATTAGTGAGTCTATTCCATCTTTAAGAATGCGATATTTTACTAGCGTCGGCAGCCATCGGCTAGCGCGTTTAAATCCCTTGAGGTCACCATCACAGTGACAACAGCTTTTTTCCCCCCATATTGAGAACATTTCTAGGTTGATTGTTCCTTGCCATAAGAAAAAGCGAGCCTGACTCTGAATCGGCTGGTGTTTGTCACCGTTCATCAGATGCTCCTCCCCTACCTTTTCACCTCTACTCCAAGCTCCTCCCCTCAAGATGTCCTCTCACAACTCCAGCAAAAGCTCGACTCCCTCCTCGCAACAGACAAATACGCACCCTTCGTATATCCCTACAACGCCATTGGTCCCAATCTGCTAATCCTGTACCTTCTTCTCCCCCCATTAAATTCCAAAGTAGTCTACTATCTACGCTATCCAGTATTTGCTCTCATCATTTACTTGTCTGTTTCTGCAATCATAGAATGCAGAAGCTCTATGGTTACGGTAGGCTACGGGATTGGATTGCTGAATGCTTGGGCAATCTTATGGAGTGCAAGTTTGATTATCTTTAATGATGCACGAGCGGATTTCAACCGGATTGAGGAGCAAGGCGTGAAGGGCGGGAGTCGGTCTAATGGAAATGCTCAAGGGATTACGACAGGTGCATATGTTTCAGAAGGTCATCCGTTAAAGCCTCGTCACGTGGATGGAGTGGTCAAGCAGCCAAGGCAGACGAGCCATGAGCCAGATACCAGCAAAGACGGTCATTTCACCTGGCAATCACTTCCACGAACTTTCCTCCATCGGCTAGACTGGGTACTCGACCTCGTCTCCAACTTCCGCGGTGTCCGCTGGAACTATCAAATCACCGGTCTAGCCCCTCCACCACCACAGATCCATTCCTCCCTCAAAGACCCCAAGCCGCCGCTGCCCAATAAGCAGTCTCATCTCACACGCAAAGACCTCATCCGCCGCGACGTGCCGACCTTCATCATCTGCTACTTCGCTCAAGACGTCTTGAAATACATCACTCTCCAGGATCCATACTTCTGGTCTCTCCCGCCCTCAACGCCCTCACCGTTCCCGTACCCACGTGCCGTTCGAACTGTTCTTACGCTCCTGTACGTCTACAACTCCCTTCTCATAATATTCCTCCTTGCTCCCATCGTCTTCGCCATCCTCCTGGGCCCGGAAAGGCTAGGCCAACACGCCTGGTCCTGGCTCTACCCGCCTTACTTCGGTGCAACCAGCCAGGTATGGAAAAAGGGTCTAGCAGGTCTTTGGGGCGGATGGTGGCATCAAGTTTTCCGGTACGCCTTTGAGCAAGCTGGAGAGTTTGCAGGGAGATGTACAGGTTGGGGAAAGAAGAGCCAGCGTGGTGCGATGCTGAGGGTTCTCGTGGCATTTGCGTGCAGTGGGATCTTACACGCTTGTGCGTCTTATTCGACGCTAGGGAATACAAGGCCAATTGGGGGTTCCTTCGCTTTCTTCATGGTGCAGCCAATAGGGATCCTTGGGCAGAGAGCGCTCAGCGGTTGGTTGAAGAAAGCTGGAGTGCGAGAGAAGATCCCCACGTGGCTGAGAGGTTTAGGAAATGTAGTCGCTGTGGTGGGGTGGTGCTACTTGGTAGGGCCACTCGTGGCAGATGATTTTGCCGCAACTGGGATTTGGCTGTATGAGCCTGTGCCGATCAGCTTCATCCGAGGTCTGAAGGGAGAAGGGTGGTGGCGCTGGGGAGGCCGCTGGGTGAGCTGGTACACTGGGGATAGATGGTGGCAGAGTGGCTTAGCATTTTGAAACAGTTTTAGCATAGATGAGTCTTAATCAGCGCGGCGCTTCAGCTAGAGTTGCATGGCATGGGAGTAGGCTCAGGGTGGTGCGCTTCAGCAGTGCCTCTCAACAGATAGACCACTAAATGTTGTGGTCATTTTCAGAAGATTTTGGTACCGATATTGTCGTTCTCGGAAGGGGAGTTGGTTGACAACGTTGCAAATTTGTGCTCAAGTCTTCGTGATATTCTTGCATTTCAAAGGGTGCTAGCCATGTGTTCGTCTAGTCTACACTCTACAAAAACTGGAAAGGTACCATTGCTAGCTTGATTCTGGCTTTCATGTGAGTTGTCATTGGGATGCATGAGCCGAGACTGTCATATGTGAGAGGGGATTGGGCCGAACGTGTTACATATTCATGCCTGGAATCTTGCGAAGGTTCTCGCACTTCGAAGGATATTAACCCATTAGTCGCCCACTCTGCACTCGACAAACACCGAAAAACGTACCAACGCCAGCTTAATCCTGAGCCTGTATGAAGCTATACTTAGGATAAGTGAGTCAGAAAGCAAGCCAAAAACGCAATTCACGAGCCAGGGATGGTGCAAACATAGTAGTTCTTGGTCTCATCGCGCCTGAACATGGGGAATGCCCCGAAGATAATATATATTCATTTACGATATAGAGCTCAATCATCATCCTCGTCGTTATCGTCATCTTCGTCATCTTCCGCGTCTGTATCTGGCTCTAAATACAATGTAGGCATCTCGAAGTCACTTTCATCACTCCCCTGCTCAACATCAAATTGCGCCCCAGTAGCACCCACCGCTTCCGAGATGGAGGACTGAGGAACGACGGCTCCCAGTACCTGGACGTCAACAGCTGGGATGCTTTCGTGCTCGCGCGGAGGCTGATCCATCGTGAGTCTTGCGCGCTTGCTTGAAGCTCCCGTTTCGGTTGGCCCTGCGCTCCCTAGAGTTGCAACATCAGAGCCTCCTGTTTGGATGGTAGAATTGAAATCCTCCTCCCTGTCACGTTTGCTCGAGGTATACGATACTGTGAACTTAGGTTCTGCCAGGCCCGTTAGAGTGCTTTGGGCGACAAGAGGCGGTTCTGCGATCGTAGCCATATCACCGTCGGATGTGGTCGAGCTTTGTAAAATGTCATCCTTAGACCCGATTTGGTCAGATTGTCCATTCCGATTTCCATTGAACCCGAATCCATTGCGATGAAACCCATTTTGAATGTCACTCGGATGGTCTTCATGGGCGTACAGTTCTTCATCCTCATCAGACATCGTCATTCCCTCCGGTTTTTGTCGAGATTGCACCAGAGGCATCTGTGGCCGAAGCAGCGTTTCGACTTCCAAAGCTTCGGGGTAGCCTCTTGCAAGCAATGGCAGAATGCAGGCCGCGGCTTTCCGCCCTTTCTTCGACGTTGCAGTGTTCATGACACTTGCCAGCATTGCCTCTTTGTGGTTTGTGAGGATAGCGGTTCGGTCAATTTGGCTTCGGACCGCAACCGAGAAGAAGTCTTTCGGCAACTTTGTAAACGCGATTGGAAGTAGTTCTCGCGCTGTTGCAAGAACAGATTGTTGAGCAGGTGAGGTCTTGGCCTGAGTCTCCACTGACTTCAAGTATGAGCCTGCGTTCGTGGAAGTAGCATTGATCCCGGAGGCGTTCTTGCTGTGAGACGCACAGGCTTGTCCGTCTTGCGACGAATATTTATCCGGAGGCAACAGATCTGCACAAGCTAAAGTAACACACCGCGAGAGGGAAACTGCGCTTGATTTCGGAAGCGAAGGGCCAAACGTTGAAAGGATTTGGGAAACGAGCCTGTAGGCTGTCATTCGCACATCTTCAATTTCCCGCTCATTCTCTAGGATCCATAATACTTGCTCTAGGGCAGTATTCGAAAAAGCTGCAAATCCACCCTCCATGCGTGAAACCATGAGCGATAGAATCCCCATCGCGGAGACATGAAGTTGCGGCAGCCCAACACCAAGTCCTTCCCGCTCATCTCTACCAATTTCAGGTCTGATGCGCGAATTCCTGGTACTGCTGGGTTGAAGTGCTGAAAGTATTCTATCGACCAAGTGCATGATGTTGGTTACTGGAAGCACCACGGCTGCTGAAGTAGTAGTGGCTAAGAAGGCTTGGACTGTACGCAAGAGCCCATCAAGTCTCTCGATTCCTGCATAGATACCCGTCCAGCTTGGCAAAGCCAGGGGTTCAGGCTTCTGGTCGCTTACTACTTCGCTGGCTGGAATCGGTTGCATAACGCGATTTTCAGCTGAAAGCCTCCAATCTTCAATCAATGCTCGAAATACCCGATCAGCTGTTCTATGCGTCGTAGCGAGTACCGTCTTAAGGGACCTCGCCCATTCTTCTCCGGCAGTATTCCTAGGACCACAAACGTGGAACAGTACAAACAAACGTCGAGCGTTGTCAGTCACTGGCGTAGAAATTGGACTGGCAGCAGCCTCAGAGCCCAGGTCAGATGGTGTCGGGGCAATCAACGACAGCGCTAATTTCTGCAATTGCGGCACGGATGGTCGGAAAGATGTTGGATGTAAGATAATCAGTTCACTCAAGGCTTGCAGGATAACAACGAGTAACGAGTCCTGGATTCCCAGTCCTTGGGCTAGGTTGAGGCAGGCCGTGGTGAAGCCTGCTAAGGAGGGTATTGTTATCTCCCTGACCAGTGCTTGGTGCTCATGGGTAAGAAGGAACATCCGAGTTAGGGTGATTATGCAAAGCTTCTTTGTGCTCAAAGGATGCGGCCTCTGTATTTGTATGTCAGAAATGGTATACAAAGACAATCGATTGGAAGATTGCACAACTGAACACAATCATGTAAGACAGAGATGGAGCGGGTTTGACAAGCTTGTCCGGCCGAAGAATCACTCACTCCCATAATACCAATTAGACTTCTAACCCACGATGCTGCTCCTTGCAGCACATTCCAGCCTCCCACTTCGACAGTCGCCTTGATTAGTATAACAGCTGCATATCTGGCTTGTGGTTGCTTATCTTGCAGGAGCGCAGAGAGTTGGGTCTTAAGCTTGTGCAGAAGGATAGCATTTTCTGAGCCATCTTTGCTCAGATTTTCACTCTGAGGTGTATGAAATGCTTTTCTGCAATCCGCGATGGTGGCCGCCAATATGGGAGCAACGTGTGGAAGTTGCTTGGTAGGCGTATTGGAGATACGCTGAGTCACTACTCGGAGCGGTATGAACGCCTGTGTCGCAGTATAGGGTGCCATGATATATTTGATATGATCATATGAAACTGATTGGGCATTCAACTGATGCTCATTCCTTCTCCATTGAATTTCCAAAAAAAGTTGGGTAAAAATTTAGTGGTGTTCTCAGGTTGGAGCTAATGATTTAATACATGTATTAAATTTTGCTTGGCATCGGCTGCGAAGTTCGCGCTCTTCCAAGTGCTATAATTTTCATCTTGACGACCAATTGAGCCGTTGATTGCACCTCGAAGCGCTTTCTGAGCAGATAGCGCTACAGATTCCCCATGGAGCTATGCTGAGTGTCAGTATGTCCTTTTCATGAGTGACTTCAGCTGACCAAACGTCTAGCATCATAGAGAGCCGGAGAAAGCTCGTTATTATTTGGATCTTCTCGACAATGCTCGGTGCAATGCGCAATGGCAGGAAATACCTGAGCTGACTAGGAAAGTCAGCAAACATTCACCTCAGCGGCAATGTGGGTGAACCGTCCTTGCCTCCTACCATAATATACGGAACCCCGCTTGATTTACCGGTTCCTTGCAAGCAGCTAATTTGAGTATCTGGCAGGCCTTACTCTTACAGCACAGACCGAGCACCGTATAGCTGAACTCTCCTCCTCCCGGCCCGCGACTTCCTCCTCCACAGGATTGTCCCAAGCGATACCTCTGCTAGAGGCTGCGGTGGAAAAAGAACAGACTTTCCGGGAAGATGCGTTTCAAGGGAAAGTATGCTTGGCATGGTTGCACAGGACTATTGGGAATTCAAGCCTTGCGCTGTCGAGTCTTCCAACTGCAATAGACCAAGCGCCTGAGCGCCTGAAACAAGAAGGTGGAATTACTGCCAAATGGACACATGTCTGCATCGTCAAAGGCGCATACATTCGCGGTGAGAAGGGCTCTGGGTATAAGGCTACGTGTCGTGACTGACAAGGTCAGGAATTTCGCTGGAAGCGGAGGATAAAATGCGGGAGGCAGCTCGGACTTATGCTTCAATGCTATCATATATTTCGAATTTACCTACGACATTCTCGAGTGTCCCTGAGCATCAGCTTTGGACAGAGAAACTGCTGGCCCGCTACTGCGTACTAGCAAGCCGTCATGTGACTTCGAATGCCGAAAGGCCCGAGGAGCTACTGTCATCCACATCGCTGATAGCGCCAGGATCTATACTCTCTCCATTCCGGGCGTATGCAAATCTTTACGATGCCAAGAAGACCACGGCTGACAATGACATGGTTATGGATGGTGGCAGCTCACATGGTCGAGCCTGGAAAGCATACTATGATGCGGTTTCTGCCATGGTCCAGAACGGAATTGTACAGCCTGTCTTCAAATCCAGGTTGCAGCAGGTCGTGGAGCTGAAAAGAGTCGAGGCGTTTTACCAGGTTACATTACTAAAGGAGGTCAAGTTCCCAAGAGCCGATCAAGCGAACTCACAGATTGAGAGCTGGGTTGACCAGGTAATGGCTAATTGGAGGGTAATGTGCGGTCCTAAGTGGCTAGACGAGGATCTTGGGGAGGGAGGCAAAGCGGCTTTGGGCCATGGCGTTTTGGACGTACGTCTTTCTGTGTGGTACAAGCCACCTCCTCCGGACTGAGCTGACAAGGATTACGATACAGATACTCTACAAAGCAGCTACCAGAACGTTTCACTCAACCCGAGTTCTACGACACCTCTTCACAGTGTACGCAGCTTTAGCTGAATTCAATCTTGCCGGCAAAGCACTTGATTCTTATCTTGAGATACTGACGAAGGGTAAAGCCCGGATTAAGAAGTCTGGCGAGGCTGAAATAGGCCTGGACGATGATGCTACAGCATTGGCCACTGCTGCTGCTGGTATCAAGATGCTCTGTGCTTATGGCCGCCGAAAAGATGCAGAAAAAGCATTGAGCATAGCCGGTACCACCGAGAAATGGCTTCAGGACCTGCATCCTGGCTCGTCGGCGGAACCCGTTGTCAGCGCCGATGATGTACCTCAAGACTTGGTGGATCAACCACGAACAACCAAGCCTCCTGTACCTGGGAAGGTTCTAGCTCTTGGCTATCATGCCTTGGGTATTAGCCAAGCCTGTTGGGCGCGTCTCACGTACGAGACTTCGGCTCGATCCACCTTGCAAGCTAAAGCCATATCAAATTTCCGTACTGCTCTAAACCCAGACATCGGCGTTGAAGACGACATTGAAATCCTATACTCACTTGCGCTCGTTCTCACTGAGACAAGGGATATAGATGCTGCTATCGGTACTGTGAAGCGAGCTTTATCTGTCGGCACTGATGGGTCAAAGACCAAAGGAGTCTCCGCAACTGACTTCGCAGCCGACAGTATTGAGGATGAGTCGAAACTGGACCCCGACGCCCGAGGGCTACTACTCAGGTGTTGGCATCTGCTAGCGTTACTGCTTAGCGAAAGGCAAAATTTTACCACCGCAGTGGCCTCCTGCGAAGCGGCTCTCGATATCTACGGGGGAAAGTCGATTTTGTATGGAGATGTGAAGCCGCTGGACTCAATTGCGAATTTGACCTTGTTGGAAAAGAAAGCTATCATAGAGATCAAGATGACGCAACTAGCGTTGGCTGAGGTCGTCGATGGTGCTGAGGAGGCGGTCAATACTAGCGGAGAGCTTTTAGGTCTCTACACGAAGCTATTCAAGTACTCCGAGAAGAAGACACTCAAAGTCCAAGAGAGCAACCTCACACCACCACCTAGTGCCAACGGGACTACGCGAAGTTTCCGAGGGAGCTTCTTAGGTCTACCAAAAGACCCTAGTCTGAAATCTCGAAAGGCCGATGTCAAGGCAGAGAACACAACTTCCAGTTCGCTGCGTTCATATGAGTTGCCGGACGAGAGTATCAGACCACCCAACATCTCAGTCACTGGCGGTGACGGAGACACTGTACCCCAAGACCCAAATCATCACGCCAACTTCCTTGGCAGGCGTGAATCGAACAAGCTACGAAAGCGAAATAGCAAAAAGAGTATGGGTAGCCGAAGGCAGGGTCGAGTTGCGAGTCCGGCCAGACCAGCTACTTCAACAAGTGCGCAGCGGCACTTGCACCTAGGCCTACCCCACCGAGGTCGACACAATGAGCCCATAGTAGTAGATGATCCTGATGATGGCTCCCAGTACAATGGCAGCTATGACTCTAATGAAGTCGGCGTAGCCGTCTCTCACGATATGCCTTCGGTGCCCACGACTCCAGCAGCAACATCCAACCCCCCCAACCCTCTTCATAACATTTCATCAGCGACCCAAAACATGAATCATCGAAACCCAAACAGCTTCCCTATCTCTCCTAAGCCACCAAAATCGCAAAATACCCAGCCTCAAATAACTTCGCTATTAATCTTTGCTCCTCTTCCTGAACCTCATTTCTCCCCCGCCGAGCAGCAACGGCACACTTCAACTCTCCTCACGAAGATATGGCTCCTTATCGCCTCCCTCTACCGCCGCGCCGGCATGCAAGTCGACGCCCAAGGTGCTCTCTCCGAAGCCACCACCTATGTTCAAAGCATTGAAACAGCCATAGCCACACGTGATGGCAGTAGCGCCGAAAATTTTGCCACGCCGGGCTATGGTAGGCTGAAATCATGTGACGAGCTGTGGGCCGATGTGCTCGCTGAACAGGCTGCTTTGCATATTGCGACGGAGAATATGAGCCAGGCTTCCGCAGCATACGAAACAGCTTTGGGCCATTGCCCGAACCATGTAGCAGCAACAGTGGGCTTATCAAATATCCTTCTCGATGCCTACTCAAAACCTCCGCTGGGCGAACCGGCCCCTGTCACCGAAACTCCGAAATCGATACCTACGCTCGCCTCTTTGCCTACGGTCTCATCCGGACAGCCTACAGAACTTAGCATGCCATCAGATCTTCTATCAAGACTGGCAGCACGCGACCGTGCCTACGGACTGCTTTCAGCATTGACCAAGTCGGGAAGCGGCTGGGATTGTAGCGAGGCGTGGTACGCTTTAGCAGAGGCTTACGAGAAGGGAGGGCAAGTAGAGAAGGCGAAGGAGGCGCTGTGGTGGGTTGTAGAATTGGAAGAGGGAAGAGGAGTCAGGGCCTGGGAATGCGTTGTATGATATGATATTCCATGAGCAGATGAGGAAGCATTCTTACCGATGACAGCGGCTCTAGTACCTTACTTTTGCGTCAGAGAATGAGTACACAGTGAGATCTTCGAATGACTAGCGGGCTTCAATCCTTCATGTTTGCGCCTAGAAGAGCGACACTGTCACGGTGAAGGCTGGCAAACACATGAATGCACACTGGGATGACTGCTATGGAAACTTCCCATGACCCACACCAACAACCAACTTACTCGCTCAACAATTCCTACATATACATCCGCATCCCTCACCCCTCCTACTACGAAGCCTTTGATTGGCTATAGCCCCGGTCCGACCTCTTCATTAAAGATGCTACCAGATGTCCTCCACGATACCTACCAACGATACAAATCCGACACCGATCGCTTCGTCAAATAGCTAATGGAGACTGCCACTATGCAGTATAGCATCAGTAGACTTAAGACCTTTCGACAAAGCTCGAGCGGAGTATATCCTGTATGGAGTCCGGGAACAGGAGAATACCAAGGGCGAAAATATGTGGAAACATGCACAAAATTCGGGTTTCTCCCTCAAAAGACGCAGATTTGGAAGGAAAATAGCCACACAGATTGGTCATTCTCACTGACTAGTACATTCAACTCCAGGCATTCCGTTGGAATACATGGGTACATGGGTACATGCTCGATGTCGCGTCGAAGCCGTCATTCGATATGGTGCGGATTCTAAGGGACAAAATCCTCAACCATCTGAGCGCTTTCCATTCGAAAGGCCACAGCTATGTTCTACATATGTCTGATCCGTCGATATGATCGAGATATCTGTTGCTTGCTACCTTGGCGCTTGTGAGAGCCCTCAACAATCAGAAAATTTTCAAAATGTTCCCTTCAACGCTGCCATAATTGCATAATTGCAGCAAGTAGAGGTGGTTGTAGTCCGACGTTCTTGACATAAACGCGGGCGAGCAAAACTGGCAAGACATGGACTTCCTTATAGAATCCCATGGCCCAAGCAGGAGATTTAATGTCAACGCTGGACCAACCAATAATCTAACCCCCCGCTGTGGCATAATCTCACCAGAGATAGCACCTCTGTTCGCGAAGAAAACCATGCCAGGAAATCGATTTGAGTGTCCACGATGCGGCACGCGTTACACGCGAGCAAAGACAGTCCAAGGCTCGTTCCTAGCTTGTATTCGACGATTCGGCAACCCTGGTTGGCTGACGTGGAAGAATCACCCCAGCTGTCAGAATGCTAAAGTCGAACCACCGAGAGGTAGGAGAGTGGAGAAGGAAAAAGCGAGACGCAAGCATAATTTGGAGAAAGAGAGGTTGCAGAGAGAGGAATTGGAGAACGAGAAAATAGATGTTTCGAGCTGTCATCCCTGATAAGCCCGAAAAATATTTCCATCTGAGCGATGTTTCATCACACTATACGGCTCCGTATCCGCCACGTGGACAAGAAAGGATGATATGGTACGCAGAGAAAGCCATGGTGTTGGGAATTCCCCAAGCTAATGCAACACATGTGGGATAACACCTCTATGAGGGCGTGTTGTTTCAATCGAAGTACCTGTGCTGAATCGTATTTTGCATTAGCGAAGACTCAATTTGCCAAACACTGAGCTTCTTCAACAAAGACATCGCCTCAACCACACCATTACCAAAGCCTGCATCTTATACAAACGCTATCAACAACCCAGAAACTGGACATCTAGCTCGTAAGTCAAGCCCGGCCTGCTTAGCAAAGAAGACCTCACCGCTGACGATTCGCTCATAGACATACCATCCTAACACCTCACCAATGGATTCTGCACAACAACAACTCCAAGCCCGCAACCTCCTCACATACTACACAAACTGCTACCGAGACCACGGTTTCGGAATACTCACACGCGTCAACGATAATGAGAAAAACGTCTTCATAACAACGGCCAGCATTGAGGAGGTAGTGGCCTCGGACTTCGAGGACACTACATTCGGAGAGCTGGCTACATACTTCCGTGATGATCCATTCAAGACAGTCTCATATGTGCCGACGGGGGAACATGGTACGGAGGCTGCTGATGTGAAGATGATGCTGTTGGAGATGAATAGGGATGGGATGTGGTGATTGCTGGTGGACGGAAAAATAAGGATGGAGAGGACGAGATGCCATGGAATTTGTGATTGTCTGGGGGAGAAATTTATAAATCGGTGTAATTTGCCAAAAGCAAGCACAGTTGATCACACAATTTGCGAGTCTATAGCTTCGAACGATTGACAGCCCATCATTGCACGTAGATTTCGCTCTTGGTAGAAAGCAATGCATCCAAATAATACTCGATTTCGTGCATTAATGAGTGCTTATGCTGTCCATATGAGACCCAACACCCAGCTCCATCACCTTGAATTAGGGCAAGTATTCCGTCCTCACGAAGTCCGAACTGCCCAGCACCGTCCACTCCGACCGTCCATCAGCAGGACCTCCCAGCCCCAAATCCTCACGACATCGACAAGGTGCAAGGCTCCAGGCGGGCGGGATCGGACCACGAAGTCGACGCGTGCGCCCAAAGGAATCAGTCCGGCGCGCTCAGGCCAAGAGAGGGAGTATACGTCCACGGGCTGCTGCCCTGCAACGACGACGTCAGGTCTGACCCGGTAATGAAGCCGGTCAAATGCCATGTCGATCAATGATAGTGCCTCTGAGGATGGGCATGCTGTTGGTAATTTGCCGGACGGTGGAGAGGTTGAAAAGCATTTTGCCCTAGTAATGGGGTTGGAGGAGGAGGAGGAAGAGGTAGTCTGGACAATTCTGAGTTAGAAAAGCCACGTTATTTCGAAATGACACTGACCTGAAGCCACAGTAGTGACAATTTTTGATTGATTTATGGCTCGAAAATGCAGTTTCTGTGTTGCCGGAGGAGTTAAACGTCTCGGAAGGAACACATTTGGCTGTGGGCCATATATAGACGGGCGGTCAAAGGTGGGTGTCGAAGCCATCGTTGCACAAAAAGGACATTTCCGATCCTGCGCCCGACGGACGGTAAAGGATCCGTCAGGAGGTTGTGGTAAAACCCGATAACGTTTTGATGATTGGGTCTTGATGATGAGACCTAAGCCAATAAAGAATCAACACACCAATGGACCAATTGAAATTCAAGAAAAGGGGGAAATGAGTGGAGCTCTGTGGGACCAGGTTATCCCGTGGCAAAACCAGGATTTGCTGTTTCAATTGATAGAGCAGTTACAGATATTCGCACCGAAGACTACTTAATTTTGATCATAAGTGGCGTGGCTAAAAGCCTGTGTCTCCAGAGTAATTTCGCCTTTCGAATACTCAACTTTTACAGCATGAACATTTGAAAACTCCTCGGCCGTACGTTAACAGTGAGGAAGAAGCCAATGATTGGGGAGTTCTCCTGTCTAATTACTGTACGTTCAAGCTCGTAGGAGGCAATTGCGAGTGGCCACGGCCAGGTTGAGGTGGGTTTAGTCAGAAGGCTAGACAGTCTATGCACGTATCATGACTGTGTAACAGTCCTGTTATCCCGAAGTCCACGATATGCATAGCTGATAGGGGCTTTACGGACCTAATTTCTAAATTGACTGGAATCATCATTTCCGAAGCCTATCACAGCACAGGCTCCGGAGACAAAGCGTTGGTCGGCACTAGTGGCAAAACAATGCGAGTCATAAAGATGCGGTTTCTGAAAGCAAATGCTCCTCAATGTATTCTTTGAATGAAAACAGTAGACTGTGTTGCTTGTATTCTTTTTACCAGCTATTGATCTTAGAACATCAAAAAGGGCGGAGGAGTCGAGGGTACAGCATTTGCACTGCTGGATTTTCAGGACGTCTGATTGCCACATCGTTCCATCCTATAAGCGGATTCTAGTGTTAATCGACAGAAATTTGTATCTGAGCAGACCTGTGATACGGCTAGAGGATAATACTCATGACGTTTTCCGGCTGGCCGTGTTTGCGTACTCTCTCTCGAGTCCTAAAGGTCGAAGTCGGTGGGCTTTGATGGGGTCCAGATACTGACCATTAAGCACTAGCTTCCGGGAAACAGGCTTTCAACAGAATCATTTCGATTCAGGATGACAAAACGAAAGTAAATAACAAACAGTTCGATCGCAGTAGAAGCATGAAATGCTCAAGTCTCATGGAATGAAGATGATTCGCTGTGCAAAATCCACTAGTCTATCTTCGCCCTACCATGCCTGCCTGCCAAGCCACATGGTCTTTGTTTTCTGCGTTCTTCTTCTTTGCCTGGTATGATGAAATTGCTCGACACTTGGCTACTCGACAATTCTCGTCCATCGGACAAAGAGCACAATGCCATTGTTCGACTATCGATACGAGAGTGTCGAGTTCCTTCTCAATGTCGTTCGAATATCATTTTTTGTGGACACTCAACGCGTCTCCTAAAATGTGTCCAGTGGCTCGTCTATCGTTCATTCGGATTTTCTCATCACTCGTCTCCTCATCACTCATCGGTAGTCTCATTCGCTCAGACCATCTCGATCGAACAGCAACTCGATACTCCTCGACCCCGACACCCGCCCGATTAAACCAGCATACTAAAGCTTCAACAGTCTCTCTTCACACTAGTCTCATGAACGGCTACGGTTATTCACAAGATCCTTTCCAAAATGCACCAACCTATGGGCAGACAACAGAAGGATATCTCCCAGCATGGACGCATCCTAATTCGGAGCAGACATACCAATATCCTGCACCAAGCTTCAATCAGCCACCGCCATTCAATTTTCCCAACGCCGATTCTCAATACTCGCTTTACCTGAACCATGAAAACAACGATCCCTCATTCCAAGCTAAGGCAGAAGTCCAAGTTCAAGCCCCCCAAGAGCCGACTACGCCAGAAACAAAACGATCAGTGAAGGGCAAAGGCAAGTCTAATTGGGACACTCCACCGTCCAAGCGTCAAGCGAGACGACAAAAGATCGAGGCGGAGCATGGCAATATCGGTGCGCGAGATATGCCCAAAGGCAAGACTCAGATGGGTTCTAATGGTCTTGAATGGTGGGACGAAGATCAGCAAATCTGGCGATCGGCCGCTCCGCATGACAATTATAGAAATGAGATGATCCATCTAGACCGCATGTTCGGTCGTTATGACTTTACACCAAAGCATGGAGTCCATCAAGATGATGTCACCACATTCTCTCATGCTTACGGCCAACAGCATTGGAATCTACAAAATCGCTCAACCTGGGGCAACGTCCGAGACGATGATGGCAACCAAGTCATGTATCTGCTCGACCAGCCGCTGGCGCGGGAGACCGAGCCAGTATGCTCAGGCTTCATGATGTTCAACGGACTCTTGATGCTCGATCCTGATGACAATCCAATCAACGACTGGCCGGGCCTCCCGCGCTGCTTCTCTTCTCAACTTGAAGGCGCGAGGATGGAAGCACTTCGACGCATATATCCGATGACAATCCCCGATTTTAGGGCACGCATGCCTCGAACCACTAAAAACAAAGGCGGAGCGACGAGGTCACTGTTCGGCCTCAGTACTTTCAACCACCGGCTTTTGAGGTTCAGGCGTGATTACGAGTGCCCAGCATGGGTCACCCGAGAGAAAGGGCATGGGCTCAAGAAGTTCACTCTAGAGCGACTCGCAGCTGAAGGCTCGCCATCGGCGGGCTCACCATCATTGACAACAGAGGGTCTTACTCCACCATCCAAGTATGAGAAAGAAAGGCGCAAGCTGGAGAATGCCGGCAAAAATCCTGAAAAGGCAGGGGGGCGTGCTATCACCGAGGAGGAGCGCGAGGCGAGAGCCAAGACGGCTGCCAGACGGCTACAGAAGCTCGAAAAGCAAGAGGCAACTCGAAGACATACTCCGACGGCCCCGTCGCCAGGAGACCTCTTCGTGCAAGGTAGCTACCACAGCGTGGACTCGTATGCCCCTCCACCGGCCACGAGTCGTCTAAAACACGGACGCGATGATGAAATTGATGAGGACGTTGATGAATATATCATACAGCCCCCGCGAAAGCGAGTACGAAGATCTCCGAAGATGAAGTCGACTCTTGACCCCCCAATAGCGGAGGCAGAACCGTTGGCCTTGTTTGCTATATCGGCCAATCAAGCCCCAAAGCCTGAAGGTCCACATCAAATGTCAGGAGTGGCTCAGCCTCGGAGCCAACCAGCAGTCGGTGCCGACTTCTACAGCTTCGATTTTGGAAGAGACGTTCCCGCAGACGTTCCAGATTTCGATTTCGGAGACGACGCAGACATCTCAACCCCAATCGTACCAGCACCTCCACGTCCACAAGATCTTCGCTATCTCCGGCCTCGGAACCTCGTAGAGCAGCTCAACATCAAAGCAGCTCTACTCTACAGCTGCCTCGATTACTTGCGGTATCATGACGAAGGGCCTCCTAATTTGCCTGACGAAGAGTCGTTTGCCGAACAGTACCAGCGGCTTCTGACTCTTCATTGTAACAACTGGACTCAGCCTGGACAGGCGCCACTACTCGTCCTAGCCGGAAAGTGGTTTGGCTCTTTCAGCCAGGTTCCGGCGCCGGAATTGACTGAGGAGGTTGCTGGGCAGCTTTTGGGGACTCCTGCTGAGAGTCCTGCTGAGAGTAGCATGCCTGACACTACGGGCACTGTCGATGATATGTCTATTAGTGAATGGGCCATGCAGTGCGCTGCGCGTACAACAGCAGAGACCAATGAGCAAGTCTCAGATGAGATTGGCCACAAAGGGGCTCCTCAGCCTCTCGCTGAGCCTCGAGCTTCGGGGCCAGAGGATTTCCCAACAATTGGGACAAACGACAAATCGAATGATGATATGACCAATGACGCTCTCCTGGGCGAGAGCGATGACTAATATTTCAATGAACTATTTGGGGCCGGCGTGCTCACAGAAGATGATCTCAACGCAATTAACGACTTGCCAGATTAGGGGAAGAAGGCTATGCGTAGGATTGTCGGCGGTGTCTCTCTTGATGCGTATACGTTTCACGATCTTCATGACCATTTTCACGACTGTATGATGAACACAGAGCCTCGACGGCAAAAAGCAACGAATTCCCTTTTGAATTGACATGTGTTGTCTGTCCATTAGATCTCGTCGTATGTTTCTTGTCAATAGTATTGCATCATGATGAAAGACTGGCATGCGAGATCTTTCTAGAATGATACACAATTGCAAAAAGCCAACAAATAAAACATATTATTTTACTTTGATTCAGTGTATAATACTCGATAGTGTATCGACTGCATTCGATTTCACCGTTCTACCCTTTCGTAAGCGCGGCCACCAAGCAATTCTCATCTGACATGGCACATGACTCTGTCAGTTCTGAATTGACCAGGGTGTCATAGGGCAGATTATTGGGGCGAAGCAGCACAGCGGGTTGCAGCACGATCAAATTACATGTCCTGACAAAGTAGCAGCCCTTTCGAAGGCAACAACGAAGAAGAAGTCCCTGACAAAGACATTAAACAACCGATTTATGAGTGAACTGTGAGATTGAATGCGTCGTTGAAAATGAGCTTAGTCAGCCGTCTCAGGCACAAAACACCTTCTGCAACTGAACTTCTTACTACAGCAGAATCCACTTCCAACTGATTGTAATCATATTCATCTTCGTCTTCCTTTTCCTCCTTAATTTCACCATCGCGTTTCCGATGCTTTTGCGGGTACAGCAGAGGCGAGGTCGAACTTCTCGCAGAGAAAACAGAGTATATCAGGCACTATCCTCGATGCACCTTGCGAAGCTGTTCGTTCAACTGCGGCGTGGAGAGCCGTATCGGCAGAGGAAGAAGGGACTGTTATTTACACCAGTAGGCGACATGATGCCTTGAGGTGACAGATACCTAGGTGTCAGTCAGGCGTCTCTAAGAACGAGCTATTCTAACCAGGTTTGGCATGGCCCGTGCCTAAAAGTTTTGGACCTCAGTCCGTGGAATAGGATTGCCACAGTCGCCTTCATTGACTACGATACCAGTACAATGACCGTGAGAGATCTCATTCTACTCCTCGTGCCAGCGAGCAGGTTACTTCAGCCTTGCGTCTTATTTATTCCTCCTATTCTATCTTACCATCGGCCTTCCCCTCCTGCCAACTCCTCATCAACCAACCGGGCGTATACTCCTCATTAACAGCCCTCAATCCCATCAGCCTCCCCACCGCATTCGCCAATCCCATAACACTATAGCTAATCACCGCCTCCACAAACCCTCTCCACCCACTACCATCCCCCTTCCCGCCCAAATCAACAAGCACGATATAATTATCCAACTTCCACATCACACACATAATCTGCAACACCATATACACCTCTCCCAGCCAACTCCCTTTCCACTGCGGTTCTCTAGTCGTGGAAAACAAGTTCCGGAAGAAAACCTCTTTCTCCCCGTCTTTTGGCTCCGTCCACTCTTCTGCTACTACTTCCGTATTCTTTAGCTTCTGCACGATATCTTCGCCCTGCTCCTCCATCCACTTCTCTTGGCATTCCCTCTGCTTTTTCGATAGTAGGTGCGCGGGGCGATCAAAACGCATGCACTCGTGCCTAGCATAGCGTGGTACAACAGCCGCTCCATCTTCGGCTGTATATATCTTAACCTTCCCAGCTACCATCACTAAAGCTGCACCGGAGAGCACCTTGATATATTCTGTATGGGTGGTGTGCCAGTGCAATGAGGTGCTGATGGTTGAGCCGGGTCGAAATGTAATGAGGGTGGGCGCTATCTTGTCGTCTGAAGGCGAATGTGGAGGGAAGGCAAAGGTGACGGAGTCGGGAGGTGGTCGAGTGAATTCAGGTAAGTTGGAGGTCTTTGTTAGAGGCATGTTGATGTATTCTCTTGTCAAGAGGCTCGTGAGGTAGGTCAAGGAGGTAGACGGCGCGGGTCGAGGCGATTGTCCGAGGCCTGCGCAGGAGGTCTCAAGCATTTAGTGTCCATGTTGAATGGGGCTCTTTATATAATTGCTTCATAGTATAGTGGGAGGCCTGACATGCTAGCGAACAGTGCTGCTGGTTTGTAAACAAGTCAGATTCCGGCATACAAGTCTTGATGGTGGTGAGGCTGATTGCGGCACAGTTCCGCATCCGCGGAATGGTCGATCTCGAGGCCTGCGCCTCCAGAACGATTCCTCATCCAACACCAGACGCAAGATACAGACATACAGTTCCCTGAGGATGACAAATGAACTGGAAATATCTCCGCACTCTGACAGCTCGCCACACCTTCCTCCATAGCCATTGAGTTTTGTCTTAGCGATGATGCTTGCTCGATACGGTTTGTTGCCTAGAGCTACCCGAAAGCCGAGTGGCCAAGACGCTAAAATATTAAAAGTCTAATTTAAAAAGCGATTCCTAAAGAAGTTTGGTGGAAAAGAGTTTGGTCAAAACTCTTTTTTACCAAACTTCTTTTAGCCTAGCCAAAAATCGGGATAAAGCCGTTATCTCATTGCCGAGGTGGTTTTTCCTGTCCGTGTCCCTGCGGGGATCAAATCTCATCTCGGAGACATCCTTTTCGTGGTTAGAGCTCCTGCGCCGTGGGGTTTAGCTCTCACGGCTCTTCTTCAAACGTTTGGAGAAGCTTTATGCAGGTTCTTTCCTACCCAGTTAGCATCAGACCATGGTAGCTCTGATGGTACAGTACCTCCCGGGTAAGAAAAGAATCCGTTCGCCTGAATTTTACTCAACAGCCAACAGCTTCCCAACCACCAGCTTTCTGAAGAACCTTCCTGCTGCAAATTTATAGAGCTCAACAAGTTCTACAATTTAGGTACCGACTTTGAGTCTTGAAAATCAATACCTGAGGTGTTGTTGCGGTGCGCAGAAATCTGGGCTAGTGCGAAAAAACGGATTCTTTTGTCACCCCCTAGAAGACGCCGGAGAACATGCATGTCTCCCAAGCCCGGTGATGATGCCATGCATTGATCGGCGTTGGGTTCACCGAGGCACTGATTTCGTGATGCTGATAATGATAAAGGTCAAGTATATGTGTGTTGATTCGTCTCTTTGATTTGATGTCTTTTCTGTTTATGACAAGAAGGACTCAATTACCTCCATTCTCGATGCGTTCAATTCGGTTCTAGTCAATCATAAAAGTATAGAAGAAAGACAAAAAGACAGAAAACTCGCTATGGCACCACCTACATTTATGGGTCTAACAGGCCATCCCCTCTCCCTCGCCGTCTCCACAGTCGCGACAACGGGCTTCGTCCTCTTCGGCTACGACCAAGGTGTCATGTCCGGCATAATCACAGCCCCAGCCTTCAATGATCTCTTTACAGCCACGAAAAACAATTCGACCATGCAAGGGTTCGTGACCGCCATTTACGAGATCGGTTGCTTGTTCGGTGCGATATTCATCTTAGCTTTCGGTGACTTTCTTGGTCGGAGAAGGGCGATGATGATGGGTGGTAGTATCATGATTCTTGGAGTGATCATACAGGTTACGGCTGAGAGGAATGCAAAGCCTTTGGCTCAGTTTATTATTGGCAGGACGATCACGGGTGTGGGAAACGGTATTAACACCAGTACTATTCCTACCTATCAGGCTGAGTGCTCGAGGACGAGCAACAGAGGTTTGTTGATATGTATTGAGGGCGGTGTCATCGCATTCGGGACTTTGGTGGCTTACTGGATTGACTACGGTGCAAGCTAGTACGCCCTGCCTCCTGGATGCTCTGAGTTCACACTGACATGATCATCCCAGTGGCTCTCCCGATCTAACATGGCGCTTGCCCATCGCCTTCCAAATCGTCTTCGCCCTGATCGTCGTCATTGGCATGATCTGGCTCCCCGAATCACCCCGCTGGCTTCTCACGCGAGAGCGCTATGACGAAGGCGAGACAGTCATAGCAGCTCTACGCGGCCTGGAAAAAGATGATAAAGAGACCCAGCTCCAGAAGCAGATCATCATGGACAGTATCCGCGCCTCAGGCTACGCCGGTCGAAAAGGAACACCACTCAAGGCCGTCTTTACGGGTGGCAAGACACAACATTTCAGACGCATGATGCTTGGTGTGTCTTCGCAATTTATGCAGCAGGTTGGTGGATGCAATGCTGTGATCTACTACTTCCCAATCCTCTTCGAGCAATCTATTGGCCAATCGCATAATATCTCCCTACTTCTCGGTGGAGTGAACATGATCGTCTACGCCATCTTCGCTACCGTATCTTGGTTCATCATTGAGCGTGTGGGAAGAAGGAAGCTGTTTCTTTGGGGCAGTGTAGGGCAATGCCTGAGTATGGTGATTGTGTTTTCGTGCTTGATACCTGGAACAACTGCTGCGGCGAAGGGAGCAGCCGTGGGGCTGTTTACCTATATTGCGAGTTTTGGGGCGAGCTGGTTGCCTTTGCCTTGGGTATGTACTTTCTCAATTTGGTCGAAGAGGAGACGGACTAACTCTGTGGCAGCTCTATCCAGCTGAGATAAACCCCATCAAGACTAGACAAAAAGCCAATGCTCTTTCTACCTGCTCGAATTGGCTTTTCAACTTCCGTAAGCTGCCTTCTTCTCCTTCCTCGTTATATTAAGTTTATTCAAAACTGACCACCCCTCACAGTAATCGTGATGATAACCCCAATAATGATCACCAATATCCAATGGGGAACCTACCTCTTCTTCGCCATCGTCAATGCTTGCTTTCTCCCCATAATCTACTTCACCTACCCTGAGACCGCAAAGCGATCCCTGGAGGAGATTGACATCATCTTCGCTAAAGGGTATTGTGAGAATATTAGCTATGTGAGAGCGGCGAAAGAACTCGAGTTCCTGACTGATGAAGGTATTGATGCTAAGGCGAGGGAGTATGGCCTTGTCGAGGAGAAGGGATTGAATGCGAAGGAAGCGCAGGGCTTGGGTGTAGTGCAAGAAGTGGAGAAGGGTGACTGAGCCTATGAAATTGACCGAGGCACATCTGCAGTCCTCGCATTCAACGCCATCAGAGTATCTACCAAAAATGCAGAAAAGCTTTCACGTTCTGCCAAGTTTTCCTCCCCAGACTGTGTTCCTAAAGTCTGCCAAAACGCCTCTTCCGCAGCCATCAGGCCGCATTGTGGCTGTGCCACCAGTCGCCCAATACAAGTATAATCCCTTCCATTATTTTTGTTGAAGTGTATATGATGTTCTTGTTAATTTAAGATAACTGCATATTAAGTCGACCTGCATGTCTCCCAAATCCAGCACCCATTGCCCAACGTGCCACAACCAACTCCCTACAGCAGCAACCCGTACCTTCAACTAGCTATCCCAACCCATCACCATCCTCGCCGCCATCGCCTTCGGCGTCTTCAGCGTGCTATCGTGGCAAGTAGGAAAGCAGAGCACAGTGGAGGCAAGATCAGCGAACCGAATGAGTATCATTAGTATCTGTTTGTCAAATGCCGTAAGTACTAGATAATTCTAGACTACCCTATGACACCCAATGGCCGGTCATTCGTTAACAATCTGAAAGGACGTTCGAGACACTCCAGCATGTAAGCGAGCGTTGGGCGTGACTGATGAGGTATTGTGGGATATATCCTATAAGAGTTGCGTGGCCCTATCCTGAAGGATATTGAGGCAGCGGAAGAAGTTGGCTCGGGACAAGTTTCTTGAGGATTAGATCTGTATCGAAAAGAAAACCTTTGGTGTATTTTGAATTTTGGTTTTTGTCAATAAACTAATGGCCACAAGTATAGGTAATGTACAACGTTGCAAATTGTAGATTGACAAAATTCTGGCGTGCATCAGGTAATGTCCGGAGGTGATTCTATAGTAACGACGTAACTTTCAACCCTTCACCACTGGACAAGCATCTCACACTCTGTATATATCCAATCAAGCCTTCTCCTTATGGCTCTAAATACTCGTAGTATTGAAGCCCTCTTCAAGCGCCTTCATAGTATCCTTGTCCCCATCCAACTGTGCACTCTGATACTTTCTGTCACCATCACCTTATCCCACGTCCTCACCAAACCATGCGATCTTATTCCATCACGACCTACCTGACAATCATCCCCAACAATCCATTGCTTTGTCCACTACCATCTTCCTTCTGTCCATTGTACCGGACCGCCTTCTCCGCAGGCCAAGCCATCTCATCGTACGAAGGAGGAGTATCATAGCCGTTGCCGGTAGCGCGGGTAGGGGCAGGCTAGGAGGTATAGATTGCCTGCTGCGCGTAGACAGGCTGCACGATAGGCACATTAGCAGCACAATTCCGTCGATGGCAAGGTGCGCGTTTCCAGCAGGTGGAGCAGCGGGGAGCGCGGTTGCGGCAGCACATTTTGGACAGGGTAGGTAGGTGGCTTTGAGATGAAGCGAGTGGATTATGAATTGGTGGTGGGAATTGGGGTATGTAGAGGCTGTTCTTTGATCTTTGCTGTTTGGACTTTGCTGTCTGATGATGGCCTCTCAAGCAGGATGCTGGGGCTCTTTATATCTTCGCCAGCTCTTCGCTGCCATGGCGAAGTTGTAGACGTCATGTCCACGGCCCAATTATGACGCCTAACGTACGCAACAAGCGAGGTGGCTTGTAGAAACTTTGAAGTTGTAAACGTTTTGTTAGGCGAAAACGTGGTTTGAGGTCGGGCGAACTTCAGCCCGAAGCCTGAATAGCTTCACGCCAAGCCTATTTGCGTGCTAGATGACGACAACGCTCGCAGCTTGGCTACTCTTTTGAGGATAGCCTAGGCTTTCTGGAACGCAAGATATCATTATCGCATTATTATCTATTATCCTGACTACATAGCCATCGCTACGCTGAAAGTCTATCTAAGTATATCCGGAAGCGAGACCATTTGCGCTTCTCCATTAACGTGACCACATCAAGCCTTGTCACTGCCAGCCTGCGCCGCTCTCTCTTTTCTAGCACTCGGACTGAAGACAGCCTTGACCTTCTTCCAGCCCCCAAGGAACAACCAAGAACAGAGAAAGACCACCATGAAATTAAAAGCGCAATATGCCCAAAAGACACCATAATCCTCCCACTTCTTGCTATAGTAGATGTTGAACCCCGCAGCAAATTCGTCGCCATTAGCATATTGGCAAAATTCACAAAGCCCATTGGTGCCATTTTGCACGTAGCCGCCTGCTTGTTGGATGAAGGATTGAGTGTAGGATTGGCATGTTTGGCCTGGAGGTGGAGCGAAGCGGGCAAATTCGTTCGACGCGCAGATGACGGGACGGCCGTGGGTGGCGATGGAGAGGAAGCCAGCGAGGAGGTAGCGAAACGGGGTAAGGTAGTACATCCATGATTGCCAGAACTGTGTTATACTCATTAGCATTGTTCCTCGGCTTGTATAGATAGGATAGGAGACGGAGAGAGTGGGGAGTAGACTTACTTGAGGTAAAGCGGCGTAGGGAACAACAATACCGCAGAACGATACGACGAACAAGAAGAATAGGGGCACAAGGAGCGACGCTAGTAGTTCATTGGGCGCGAACGAAGCGATAGCTTGGCCGAAGCCGACGTAGAATAGCTCGAACAGCATGAGCAACATCCACGTGTAGGCGTTATCGAAAGCGGTTGAGCCACGACCCACAGCGCCCCACCACCAGCACATGTAATAGATCGTACCGGCGACAATGGAGTAAGGTAGCTCAACCAATACAGCACCCGTAGTGAACGCGAACCATGAGTAGATCTTGGAGTTCGCCTCACGTTGTCTGTAGATCTGCCGAAATTCGAGAAACCTTGGTTGGAGTTGCTGGATTAGAGGCGGGGAAATGGTGAGGGTCAAGAAGATTGAGAAGAGCCGTGATTGCATGTCGATCTCCTCGTTGCCGATATGGTAGAATGTGAACGTATTGAAAAGGCCTGTCACGATGTGGAGCAAAAACTTGCCAATCATGTAATCCGGTGTGCGCCAGTATGATACGAAGTAGCGGTGCACAACGCTGTATACCTGTGTGCCGAGAGGCATTGCGTATTCGCGATCATCCTCAGTTTTGCTATTAGTCGCAATGTTGCGCCGAGAGCTGATCATCTCTTGGATCTCCCGCGTCCGTTCTTCGTGTTCTGGCGAACTTGCCCAGACGTCACCCCAATCTTTGCCTTTGTAATTAGGATCACCGGCACCGATAGATTCAAGCATATATTCCGCTGGATTGGCTCGAGGAGGGCATTTGTGGGCGCCGTTCCGCTCAAAATAGTCGATCAAGCTTCGAGAGTCCTTGCCAAGCTCGCCATGGTAGACAACGCGACCACCGGACTTGAGTAGGATGAGCTCGTCAAAATACTCGAACAGGACGGAGCTAGGTTGATGGATCGTTACTAGTAAGGCCTGACCGCTATCGGCGAGCTTGCGTAGGAAGCGGATAATATTGAAAGCGGCTCCCGAGTCAAGACCTGATGTTGGCTCATCCAGGAATATGAGAAGTTCCGGCTTGCTTGCAAGCTCAACGCCAATTGTGACTCTCTTACGTTGCTCTTGGTTCAAGCCCTCCCCAATCTTGCCAATAGTAGCACCTGCAATACTTCTCATTTCAAGTAGATCGATAATTGTCTCACAATACGCATATTTCTCCTCAACAGGGACCTCTTTAGGTTGTCTGAGAAGGGCAGAAAAGCGGAGTGCCTCTCGAATAGTCGCAGTAGGCTCATGAACATCCATCTGTTCGGCAAAGCCAGTGGCTCGTTGAAATGATTTCGGTAGTGGTCTTCCGTCGACGAGGAAATCACCACTAACCACCCCAAAGTTGATTCGTTGAGCAAGTGTGTTCAGCAGAGTGGTCTTGCCAGCTCCAGATGCACCCATGAGCGCCGTCAACCTGCCTGGCCTCACGAAGCCCTGAACGTCGTTGAGAAGCTGCCTCTCCCCCTTCTCGTAGGGTATGGTGTAGTTGACGTTGGTGTACGTAAAGACAGACTCGTTTCTGGCGACACCTTTAACAGCTTGGCCAGAGTCGGAGCTCCTAGTGTCCTCCTCAACAATCTTTTCAACCCCAGTATTGGCAATATTCTTCTCCTCATCTTCTGGTACAGTGCCATTGTTCATGGCTCGCTCGACAGATTTGGGTGCTTGGCCTCGCTTGAAGATCGTTAATGCTCCACCACCAGCGTTTGGCTTCTGCAGCTCCATGCCGATCATGGTAAGGACGACGAAGAATAGCCAGAAAGCCGTGATGATACCAAAGTTTCTCCAGAGATGCGCTCTAGTGTAAGTGAATGCCGTCATGATATAGTCTGCTCCACTGACCGTAGTCTGTCCAGGTTGGCTTCCCCGGATGAGGCAGGACTGAAACTGTGAAGACGCATCTGGCCCTGTGGGTACAAGGTATGGAGGTACACATTCAATGTTCAGATTGTAGAACTCATTGGACATCAAGGCTTCGAAGCCATACTGAACAGGATTAATCCAGATAAGCCATTTAAACCAGGGGTGCATCTTCTGAGGCGGGATCAAGTAGCCTGTGTAGACTATCAATGCTTGAATGGCAACACCCGTAATTCGCGTCGCCACGTCTAGAGACTTGCACAGTGCCCCCAGGGATCGGAAGAATGAGTACATTGACATGGTGATGATCCAGAGAAAGAGCAGGGAGATGAAGAATTGCGAGGGTGTTCTGCTTAGGTTTGACATGAAGTATACAACCAGATCAAATATCGTGACCTGGATCAGGACGAGAGGCATGTCGACGACCGTTTGAGCGATAGCATAAGCCGAGGGACGATAGAACGAGCTGATCACATTGTAAGCGAATGATAAACCCAAAGAAAGGGAAAGACCCACAAGGTTTTGTGCTTGAGTAAGATGGGCCTGCTCGAGAAAGCTGCAGTCAACTCGGCGAGCGCGAGCAAGGCATTGAAGAGGAGCATGAAGAACAGCACACCACCACGCTCGAACACACCAGAAGATGTTTTGGGCATGTTGAAGAATAGGGAGCCGATAATCAAAGACTGGAAGAATATACCTCCCCATTTACCTCCTAGGGATTGCTTGTCACCAAGGATGACCAAGAATTGACGATGTGTGCAGGCCCAGACCTGTTTGTGGAAAGGAAGCGTGTAATTCTTGTCTTTGGGGGTCTTGGTTTTGGCTGCTAACCGTTCTTGTCTTTGTGATTCGGCCTCTTGTTCGAAGGCTTCAACATCGTGGATATTAGTTTGGAACATGTTACTCTTCTTGAATGCAGCTTCGAATTGCTCGGCCGAGCGTGGAATACGATCCTCCCAACCTTCTCGCACCTGGCGCTCATGGGGATCACTGACGGAGGTTAAGAAGTCAGCCGTCGTCCAACGCGCAGGTCGTCGGAATCCAAGGCCCTCGAAATAAGCTGCAGCCTCTTCTGATGATCCATAGTACAAGCATTTGCCCTCGTCAATCAGGATAACCTTGTCAAAAAGATCATACAAGCTCTCACCAGCTTGGTAGAGCGCAACAGAAGTAGATATGTGAGCCATATTGGTGAGAGACCGCAAGGATTGGACGTATTCCAATGCAGTACTGGCGTCTAAGCCTCTGGTAGAATTGTCCCAGCATTGTGTGCTAGCTTTCGTGATCATGGCTTCGGCAATGCTGACACGCTTCTTTTCTCCTCCTGATACACCTCGCACGTATTCGTCTCCAACCTTGGTGTTCATGGTATGCTCGATCCAGAATAGCTTGGCAACCACACGTAAGAATTCTTTGACGTAGTCGCTACGGCTTTCGCCTTCATTGCGGGACGCCTTGCCCGGTGTTCGAGTCGTGAGCGCAAATTTGAGGGTGTTTTTGACGCTCAAGGTTGCATAATGCAAGTCGTCTTCAGGATTGTATAGTACTTCGCCACGGTAGTGCTTGCCCATTGTCTTTGAGTCTGTTCCACCGTATGTCACATCGCCCTCAATGCTCTCGTATCCATATCGTTGATTTGCCAACACTTTTAGAAAGGTAGAACAGCCGGATCCGGGGCGACCCAGCACCAACAGCATTTCACCCGGACGTACGCATCCTGTGAAGTCGTTCAGAATTGTCCTTATAGGCGGCTTGCCAGCGACTTTCTTTGGTCCTCCACTAACAAGAGCTTTCAATAGTCTGGGTAGAGCGAGGAAAGGATCGCTCAAGGTAGGCTGTAAGGCAGCTCCTAATCCCATGCCTTTGACAGTCAGGTTCCTGAACACCAAGCCCACATGTCTTGTCTTCTCTTCTTCCGAGTTCTGCTGTCTAGCCTTGCCAAACATGCGTGACATCAGCTTCTCAATCTCAGCCTGCTCTTCTTCCACATCGCTAGCCTCGTCCTGAGTCATGAATGATCCTTGCCGACCACTTGTATTTGTCTTCTTTCGACTCAATGATTGAAAGAGCTCGTTCTCCGTCATCTTAGAATGTATGCCTGGGCGCTTGGCCGTCCTGTTCGACGTGGTTGTTTTGATAGGAGCAAAGCTGCCAACTGCATCCGTCTTCTCTTCCTTCTCTATTTCCCTTTCCGTGTATATCCTGGTGAGATCCGGGGCCTGTGCCGGAACGACGTCGTGCTGCGAGTCTGCAGGCGAAGGGACTGCCGTCTTCTCATCGCTTGATGTAGGATCTGATCCATTGGTGGGGGATTGGAGCTCGTTTGAGTTTGAAAAGGGGATGAGATCATTGCTTGCAGTAGAGGCAGCCATCGTTGATGTTGCCTCGTGGATTTCCGGAGATGTCTGAGGTATGTCTTCATGATCTGCTGGGGCAAAGTATTGCTCTCTGAAACTGTTGGCAGAGACTGAAGGCCACGCTCCAGGTGCTGAAATGTGTGGCCGTTTAAGCTCATCTGAGGAAGCCATGGTGTGCAAGGAGTCGTGAGAAAGGGGAAGGAACGCAGCCTATCTAATCAGCAATTTACAGACATACTCGTCCATTTCTCAGATGAATGGTCATATCGGAATGGAAGGGACTGTCTGACCCGGGTGATATGTCAGAAAGAGAAAGACTGATCGTCGTAATCGTACAATATGAGCGGACCGCATCCCTTGAAGTCCCTGATGTGCGTAAACAGACTTCGTAGATGTGTGTTGCTGACTACAGGACCCACTATCCCACGCCATCCCTGAGCCTGGTAGAGTGTCTGAGCCAACGAGACTTTGTTGCATAAAGCTCCATAAGCAGATCCGCGCTCTTCCAGAGTGCCATACCTATGGCTTTGCGCGAAATCTGCCACATGGTGTCAGATATGCAGGGACCTTTACGCAGGCTCGCGGTGGACAAAAAAGCCCGACAATGTCAAGCTATGCGCATACAAAGTTTGGTGGGGATCTCCGCTGAATTCCGAGCTTTTTTGTCCGAGGCAGGGCCCTCGGGCATAATAGTGTCCGAGATCCGGGCTTGGCACGAGCCGGGCCCGAACATTAGAGCGAGGACACCCATGAATTCAGCGAGCTTACGGCAGTGAAGGGTAAGGAACAATCGACGCCCTCGAGATAAGATCTTGCTCTACTTTCGGGCCGTGCGAGTAATTATGAATGCATAGGCCTCGTCTTTGACTGCTGACACCCGGAAGACTCACAGGCTAGCTAGCCTATTATATGCCGCAGATGAAGGCCATCAATACGAGAGTCCCTCACTCAAATGGTGCAATAAGGAGATTCGAAATTGCTTGGCAGACGTGACGACTCATGATGTAAACGAGGACTACCACAATGTCAATCCAAATGCATCGACACTAGACCATTCGATGCTACTCGCTCTCCACTGAGATAGACACGACATAAAGAGATTGCTCACAATCTCAGGTAAGATGGACCAGCCAGAGAGCGACTCAGACCTCAATTATTTCGTCTGCACTTTAGTTCAAGCGGTAGCCATCAACGAAGAAACACCTCATACCTTTAAGATTGTCAACGACTTCATCGATCATCAAGCTTGAGAGTTTCCTCATCGTCTAGCTGTTGGATCTCCTGTTACTCGGAAGGATGCTGACGATGAATGGGACCATGCAAAATATAGTGAGTGTCTCTCCCTGCTCGTGCAGAAAGCTGTGGCGGCAAATCTAGCACGGTGGAAGAACAGAGGCTAATGTTGAATTCAGCTTTCGAAGAGCTGCGGCAGTATTCCTTGACGACGGTACGAAGCTTATTTCTGGAATGATTACGAGAAGCGACAATCGACGGTAGTAGGACGATGGCCCTGCTTTGTCCAAGTTCGCTCCAATTCAACTTGTATTATCTGGCTTTCATGAAGATTGGCCGCTCCGTACTTCTTATCGCGTACGTCTTTCTAGGGTCTTGCACCGATGAGAGCCGAACTAAATTGTTTTATTTTTAGTCCATAGTGTCAGCCCTCTGCCATAGTGCATTTTGCGCATGACTTGCGATGTGACGAGCTTGTTCATTGACCGTGCTTATCAAGACCTAGCGGAAGCAGTATGCGAACTTGTGAAGTCTCCAACAGAAGAGTGGCAGCTCCATATATCGAATCTAGTTGACATCGAGGATGAAAGGGACCTTGACGGCGCCGAAGCAGCCTACTGGAGATCTTACCGTAATGTGCAATTTGAACATTGGCGACCTTCAGAAATAGACATAGCCTACCTAAACTATACCTCGGGCACTTCAACTGGCCTCTCGAATTCCATCCCTCAGACTCATCGTGCCGCAGTTGGCGTCCTTCCGACTTTCAGCAATTGTCACGAGAAAGCAACATTTACCACTACATCACTCTATCACGGCGGTGTAGCAGATTGCTTCCGAGCATGGACCAGTGGAACTATGATCTGGTTGTTTCCTGGAGCACCAATCACCGCTTCGAATGTCCTTAAAGCACTAGATTGTACGCGCAGAGCCACCGAGATATATAAGACACCACGAGTCACGTACTTCTCTTCTGTACCCTATGTTCTACAGATGATGGCTGCAGAAGAGGAGGGTCTGAAGGTCTTGAAGGAGATGGACATAGTCGGCGTCGGCGGTGCCGCACTGCCGACGAACGTGGGAGACGATCTGGTCGAGCAAGGTGTGAATCTAGTGCAGCTTTCTCATGTCTTAGCACCGAAATTATGCAAAAGACAAAGAATGGCAGTATATAAGAAGCGACACATCACTCCAGTTGAAGTTTGAACCGCAAGAAGAAGGTCTGGCTGAGTTAGTCATCCTCTCCACATGGCCGCACATGGCGAAGACGAATAGGGATGAGGGCTCCTATAACAAGGCAAACTTGTTCGCGCTACATCCAACAATACCCAATGCGTGGAAGTACCACTCGCGAGCCGACTCACAGCTCACTTTGATCACCGGGAAGAAATTTGATCCCGCTCCTCTCGAAGCTACAATCGCTACGTCTCCATTGGTCGAAGACGTACTAATATTCGGTAATGGCCAGCAATACCCTGGTGCAATGCTATTCAGATCTCCTCAATCTGCCGGCAGCACAAACGAAGAATTCAAAAGTGCTGTGTGGCCATCAATAGAGAAGTTGAATGCCGAAAGCCAAGGACATACAAGAGTGCCAAGCTCAACGCTTGTAGTCATGCCAAAGGATTCTCCAGGTCTCGAGAAGAGCAGTAAGGGCACTACAATGCACGGTCAAGCTGAGAAGAGGTATGCTGAGACTATCATGCGTGCCTATGGGGTTGGCTCGCAGTTACCTACCAATGGCTGTTCTGATGACCAAACGTCTACAATCGTACCTGATGAAGATCTGCCAGTCACTATTCTGAAGATTATCAAAGATGTGACGAATATCACAGAAGCCATCCCTGAAGACGCAGACCTTTTCTCTTGTGGTGTGGACTCGGTGGCATGCATGCAAATTAGAGCACGGTTGCAAAGCCAGCTATTACCGTCTCACGCGGCAAATTTGCCCCTCAACGTGGTCTACGATTGCGGGACTATCAGATAGCTGTCCAGGTACCTAACGAGCGTTCACAAAGGCCAAAGAATGGACAAAGAAGACAATATGCGGTTAATCCACGACATTGTCAAGGAATACAGTGCCGTCAACAATACCTACAACCCCACTCAAGGCCCTGAAACCTCACCTCCAGTATCCCTCTTACATCCCACGGACACACCGTCGTCCTCACTGGCGTAACCGGTGCACTGGGCGCGCATATCCTCTCCCTCCTCCGCTCTTCCCCTCACGTCTCCCAAATCCACTGCCTCGTCCGCGCTGCCTCTCAAACTGCAGCTAACGAACGAATCTCGAAGTCCCTCCTCGCGCGCAACAAATCCGCCCTCGACTCCACATCCTCGAAGATACAATGCCACCCATGCAAATTCTCCTCTCCCAGATTCGGCCTCTCGGAAGACATATAGCACAATCTTGCTGGGCAAACAACTGTGATTATCCATGCCACCGGGCCGTAAACTTCAGCATGAAGCTCTCGAGCTTCGTCAAAGATCATATCGCCGGTCTACAGAACCTTCTTAACTTCGCGCTAGCGTCTCCCAATATGCGGCCGCCTCGATTCATCTTCTATTCCTCAACAGCTAGTGTACTAGGCCCAAAGGCAACTTTTCCTATCCATGAAGTAGTATCACACGACCTACTGACAGCATGACCGCTGGGCTATTCCCGCTCCAAATGGGTAGCAGAAGCGATATGTTAATAAGCCCATGTGAACACCCGAATGCGCGACAATGCCTCCGTGTTAAGAATTGGCCCGTTGTGCGGGGATACGCAAAGTGGGATTTGGAATATCACAGAGGCGTGGGCCTTGATGCTTAGCAGCATGAAAGTAACGAATAGCTTACCAGATCTCAAAAAGGAGAAACTGGGCCGGCTACCCGTTGACGTTGCGGCCGAAGCTGTCCTTGAAGTTTCTTTATCCCAAACACGACAGGGAGAGAATGACCAGGCTATACCGGTCTATCACATACTCAACCCTTCTGTATGAACAAAATGGTCAGACCTCCTCTGTTGGCTGCACCATCTCTCGCGCGGCTTCCATGTAGTCTCACCAGCAGAATGGGTTGCTCAGCTGCAGAACTTGAAGTGCGAAGAAGCGAATCATCCAGCGAGGAAGCTTTTGGGGTTGTGGAGAGAGGCATATTGTAGCGATGATGAGAGGAATGTGGTACACCAAGAGGTTTTTTTTACAATGGAGCGAACCTTGATTGCCACGGGGAAAACTCGAAGCTACAGATCTGCACGCCAACCACCCCAATATTCATACACATGACTCGTTACACAGTTCGCATGCAAGGCTAAAAAGAAATCCACGTTTCCGTCGCACGAGGTGGAACTCAAATACTAAATAACAAAGTAGCTCTTTACAAAGACATACTCCTCACAGAACTCGTCAAAACCTTCACATCTTTCTCATCCTCTTCCTTCTTGACCTCCGTGTCCTCGTCCTCCTTCTTGACATCCTTTTCGTCCTCCTTCAGGTCTTCCCTCTCACTCTCAACAATACTCTGCTCCTGCTTTATCTCCTCGGCAGCAATCTCCTCACTAACAATCCCACTCTCCCTCTCCTTTTTCTCTTGATGTTTCCTAAATAGCACATAAGCATTTTTCGCATTTTCCAAGATTGCCTGGTCTTACTTCATCAAATACCCAACAAGCAAATTCACCGGCCCCCTGCAATGATTCCCCCTCACCCCTCCTCCCTGCCCAACCCCCCGCCCATATCCATGACCATACCCCCCACCACAACGCCTCCACGCTGGCACAGCTCCAGGAAACAGCGTCGATGTCTCAGGCTGGGGATCAATCGCTGCGTGATAGGATGGTGGGAACTCTGGATTAGTTGGCTGTGGCTGAGGGATATTGGAGAAGGAGGATAATGGACGGAGATTTGAGGGGGAAGATATCTGGCGGGGTGTTGAGGGCGAGGATATCTGACGAGGGTTTGAGGGGCAGTTTCGACGATGGGAACCAGAGCGGCGGTGGCAGGTTGTGCAACGGGGGGTGCGGTTTTGGCAGCACATCGCTACTGCTTGACAGTGCTTGGCACTCTAGGGTTCGGCGAGTTTTACGTTCAGTGAACGGTACAAAGTCGCCGAGTTTCGGATTCGATTTAGGAGAAATGCTTTGGTATTTGAGAGAGGATCGCAACGTTTTATGTACAAGTTGATTAAAGAGAGAGAAAACAAGCAAATGACGAAAGGCAGAACTTCACTGCCTATATACAAATCCATTATACCATATTACGCACGCCTGATTCAACATACAGCCGAATCGACGTTGTACATGATCTGTGATTGGTGCCCACAGCCGAATCAGCGCTCCGTCGGAGCAACTTCGACCCCGGCGAAACGCACTAGTCCGCAAACAGACACCAAGCCGTGCGCCTTACCCGAAGGTAGCTTTATTAGTCAGGATGTCGCCGTGAGGTTGCGGAAGTGGTCTGCTAAGGGTTTGTTTTGCAATAGATTGTTAGAGATACTCTTGATTGGATGGCTGAGCTGATTGTTATGGCTATATGGATCATACTAGGGTATTTGCTTGCTCAGGTATCAAATGACTCGCTGTATTCGTGAATGTCAACGCTTACGCATACTAAACCTAGAATCTGTCAGTAATAGCGGTAGTGTGCGCTTTATTTTCTCAGTCTCGTGGACGGGACTGCTCGAGGTAATGGTTTTGTCTCCGTGTACCATCACATGTTGATATACTAGCGGTTTCAGCACTATAATATCTTGAGAATTGCCACAATGTTAAAAGCAGAGGAGCGATGTAGGTGTCAATTAATAAAAAGCGAAGTTGGTAGTGCGTGAGTCTCCACGATATTAGTAGTGGAAGAGCATCTCTTTGACTGATTGTAGAGTTGGAAGTGCGTCAGTTTTGAGGGCAAAATAGTGGAAAATATCTTGATACAGCTTACAAACAGGGCTGGAGGTAAGTCAGCGCTATATAAAATTGAGCAACGGGCTTCCGAATTGAATTAGGGCACTTGTAGGCACCTTTCAAATACGGAGTACCTGGATGTCGAAACTCAATGCTTCGACGGGTAATAGACCTCCATGGTCGTCAACTAGATGCTCTTTGCAAATTTCAAACGATGCAATTATTAGCTCCACCAGAAGCTTAAAGCCAGCAGCAGCGTAGATCTTTGAGCTTTGAATCTAAATACGGAATGGGATCACGAGCTCAGGATGGCGTGTCAAGAGCTTTATTTGGATGCAATAGTGGTGAGGATGGACCGAGAGCGACTTAGAGGAGGGTGATTCCCTAATTACCTCGTCAGTTGGTGCCTTTGAAATCAATGCAGGACTGCAGTCCTAGATCTAGGACCTAATTCTTACTAAGAGGACCCATAAGGCAGAATCTCATCTTATCGCGCCTCTCCGATAAGGGCAATCTTAGCCTAGGCCATAAGTTCTTTTGAGCCCGCCCGGCATATGCAAATCCTCAGTGCCCGAGATATCTCCCCGGCGCGACTCGGTCATGATCAACATCTGCAGATAAGAGGTGTATACAAGAACGACTTCTCCTCGCCGGCGCCATGCATGTTCTTACAAGCCACGAGTTTGACTTGGCATTGCAATCATGGCCAGTCGATTTCGCGGTCTCAAGCGTCCCGGCCTCAAATGGCCTGCGCTTCGTGTAGAGCAGGTGCCTTCTGCGTTCTCTGGCGCTGTGGGTGCGAATAGGTGGAGTAACAAAGGTACGGTTGAGACCCCACTTTAAGGCCCTTTGCCAGAATCTAACGGACTTCCTAGATCTCGATCCCATCCGCCGTGAGGAGCGCAAATGGTCCGTTTGGGCGTTGATAGCCTACTGGTTCAGCGATGCCTTCAATGCAGCGACATGGGAATTTGCCGCGTCGATCCTGGCGATAGGACTATCATATAAAGATGCAATTGGAATAGTGGCGACTGGATTCTTGATAGTGTCTGTGGTGATCAGCTTGAACGGTGCTGTAGGTGTACTGTATCATGCACCATTTCCCGTATTGGCAAGGGCTGGGTGGGGATTCTGGGGGAGTTATGGTATGTCCAGTGTCTCGATAGCTGGCGTCAAACAGTGTAAGGAGTTTTGGACGCTGATGCTGGTGGTAATAGTGGCTATCATCTCCCGAGTCATTCTAGCGATGTTCTGGTTCGCGATCCAAACGGTCAATGGCGGAGACACCGTCTTCGTTATGATCACCGCAATCTGGTCCAGCTTCGCAAGAGTGCATAATGGTATACCGGCGAACGAAGGCATCACCACGGCGCAGATGGTGTCGTTCTTTCTATGTGAGTCCTTCTGGTCCGACATTTTGTAGGAAGCTGACGACATTCGCAGTCTGGCTCGCCCAAATCCCCTTCCTCTACATGCACCCCAACAACTTGCGCTATCTCTTCATCACGAAATCGATACTCGTCCCCATCTGCTTCCTCGCTATACTCATCTGGTCGTTCCGCTCCACAGGCGGCACAGGTGGTCCTCTGCTCGCTTCGTCCTCCAAGGCTAGCATTGGAGGCTCCGCCTATTCGTATGCTTGGCTCTCGTCTCTGACTTCCGTTATTGGCAATTATGCTACCCTATCGGTAAACATGCCAGATTTCTCGCGTTACAGCAAGGCTAGTGTTAAATGGCAGTGGTTGTATGTACCGATGCTGCCAATCGTGTTCACATTCATTGCCTTCATCGGTATTGCTGCCACGTCTGCCGGCCAGCAGCATTATGGAGTATTAGATTGGAACCCAGCCAATCTAATCAGCAACTGGCCGAATCGATCGTGCAAATTCTTTGCTGGATTTGCGTTCTCCCTTGCGGCCTTGGGCGTCAACATCTCAGCAAACAGTCTATCCGCAGCCAATGATCTGGCTGCACTGGCACCCTCGTACATCAATATTCGTCGTGGTCAGCTCATTTGTGCGCTCATTGCTTGGGTGATGGTGCCGTGGAAGATCTTGGCGACGGCGGCCGGATTCTTGAATTTCATGTCGGCTTATAGCGTCTTCTTGGGGCCTATTGCTGCCATCTTAGTGTGGGACTTTTGGTGGGTTCATGACATGAAGTATGATGTTGTGGCTTTGTACCATCCTGAGGGGTATGGCATTTCTCCCCTTTGATATGTTGGAGCCGCTGCTGACCCTCGGTGTAGAATCTACCGCTACAGGTACGGCATCAACTGGCGAGCCATCGCCGCCTTCCTTGTCGGTGTAGCGCCCAATCTTCCAGGCTTCATCAACAGCATCAATCCAGCCATCAACCCCGGCGTCGGCATTCGCCCGTATACCTTTGCCTGGATCCTTGGTTTTACTATAACGTCGTTGATATACGTCGTACTCTCGGCGATCTGGAAGCCGACAGAGACTATGATACCACGAGCGATCTTGCCTGATGAGGTGTATGAAGGCGAAGGAGGCGAGATTGTGACGATTGAAGGCAAGGCTTTTGGAGATGATGTAGAAAGGGAAGGAAGTGGTGAGAGGGAGTGGAAGAAAGAGGATGGTGAGCTGCGGGTTTTGTGAGAGTGATCATATCGATACCGATACTATGTAGTTGATGAGATTTGAGATGAGTAAATATTGATGCGAAGATGCCAGTACATCATCTTGAAGTTTCCGAAGTCTGATAATCGAGTATCGCGGATCACGATTTACTCGACATGAGATATATGAATGTTGCTTGCTGGACCAGAAACCGAGAAAATTGGCAATTTTGAACCGTCAAAGCCCTATTCGACGAGTCTTTTTCAACCGATGGAGTCTGAATGTAAATGAAATTGAGAGATAACTCGCCATGAACTCTTGACGACGCCGCTCCACTTACTCCTCGAAATGACAGCTCTTGTGGTCCGCCAAGCCCGCAGTTCGACAGTTCTGATGCTACTTGAGCATGTGTCCTTGGATTCTAGATTGATTTGGAGCAGATTCATGCAGAGGCCTCCAACACTCAGACTTCGGAAGCCCGATCTGGTAAAGCGGTTGTTCTCGGCCTGGCTTTTGGGGGAGAGCTGCCAACATTCGCCGCACAAAGCACGACAGCCGTACTTCCAGCATATATATTGTTGCTTTCGATATCCTGCATTAGTGGCTTACATCTTACGGCCATCAAGCCTCTCTAGGCATCAGGAATGCATGTACGCTTTGCAATGTTGAGCGCGAGGGATTAGCATCTGGCTTTGCAGTGGTGATACATGCGAGACGGCGCCGAATGAGAGGTTTATCAATCTTAGTGTTTGAAGTCTGCAGGGTGAAATTATCTATGCGGACTTCGGTCAGTTGGAAGCAACGTACAAAGTTGTAGCTGACTATAAGGACAACAAAGCAAGAGGTGTGGATGCGACGTACAGTCATCATCAAAGAACATACAAAGCACTGTCAAAGCCACACCAACGGATAAGTCTTTCCCAGTTGAGCAAGCGAACAATAATTTTGGTGGCTTGTTTTTAGATGGAAGAGTATTGAAAAAGGACAGAATTCGAGATAGTTGGGATCGAAGAGCTCTGCTCCCTAACTTTCCATCGCCGCAGAGTAGATGTAGAGTCTTCGTTCTTTTGCGGTGTTTGTTTCCCGGGTCTGATGTGGGAGGTGGTTGGTCGCTGCAGATAACCATACCATCGTACAATTCTGGTTGCATGGCGCTTGTGATAATGCCAACGTAGAGGTTAGTTGGACCAATATTGACAGCGTCGTCGCACTCAGCATTGGAGCATTTATAGGCAATTATCAATCGCTGTATCATATCTAGCATATCCTCATCGACTGCCTCCAGAAGCTGCTGCTGATGCTTCCAATATAGCGCTGGGGTAAGACCGTGCGACCAGCCTTCGCTGTCATCTCCTGCTCCTTGAATATAGCCATTTTCTGAAGCCTCTGTGCCAATCACGCGTCGGGAGGCTGTGCAGCAAATGACTTCGCGGTATTCGGTGGAGGAATGGAGATGCTGGGGCGAGGAGAAGTCTGGCGTGATCCATGATGGGTGAAGAGGCTTTCCGAGTGTAGAGCGTAGAGATGCGATGTCGAGGTCAAGAGACTAACCACTCAGCATCAGCATCTAGACGAACGATTGGAATTGGGTTGCCTGTACCTCAGCGTCGTCTACAAAACCATCAAGACGCGCCTCAATCTGAGCATGCTCAGACTCCCCGACAACTTCCTCGGGAGTATGTAGGTCGTGGCTCTCGTGAAACTCTCCAAACAAGAGACGGTTGATCACAGCACACCAAATGGGTATTGTCTTGCTCAATGCGTCCGGTATGCTCTTACCACGTCGGGTGGAGTCGACAACGATGCATCTGGAGAAAGAGACAACCAATTAGCTAGGGCCCTCATGAATTACCTCAGGCAATATTAGAGAGCCGGCCCCTTACCCACCCGCCACATCTTCCAATCACGTCCAACATCTGCAGGTTCAATCGCCTGGTACTAAAGCTCCACTCCCCATGATGCCCATCCGTGCTCTTGAAATACGCACTGCCTACTTTCTGCTCAGGAGGTATGTACCAGCTACCGCAGCGTTCGTTGGCAATGAGAGGTAGGTCATGACTAGAGGCGACATCTTGGACAAAGACCGAGTCGTGGTGAATTGAATATAGGCGATTGCTTATGGAGAGTGTGGAGCGCTTCAGGGAGGAGAGAGTACTTGAAAAGTTTTGCGAGGCCGAGGGAAGGAGAAGCGACGATGTCGAGGTGGGAAGAGAGGAGGTTGCGTTCATTGCGCTGGACCTTGTGCTGCAGTTGCCTTCTGCAAACCTCTAGGCTCGTGCCAAGAGACTTCCTAATTAGGCTAGCGTTGAACCAGAAACCCTACACCTTAAATATACCAGCTCCCTCTCCTCTCCTCTCCTTCCTTCCATCAGCTCATGTATGCATGCCCCTAAAGGCTGCATGGCTTTTCAATAGGACTAGGAGTCTCTGTCGCCTATCTGTCTATATCTACAGTAGAAAACATTGTGATTTTTGGGAGACTCCGCCTTATCATGCATCGTCGGGCTAGACGACTCTGCTAGCAATCACAAGTTCCACAGCCTACCAGTACGAGCAGCAGTAAATTGCTAGGGGCCATGCTGCTTCAAGCAACATCGTTCCGAATTTCCGCCTTGCGAGATAGCGTTTTGGGCTTGTCCAATTGTGGCTTACAGCTCAGACTTACTCGAGCACTACAAGCTCGATGCAGATTAGCCCGACGGCTCCGTGATACACCACTCTTTTTTTTCTGACCGTACTCGAGGTATTCGAAAAGTCCAAGTCCAAGAGAATGGGACAACGTCAAATTGGTCGGCCAGGGCTCGTTCGTAGACGTTTGGCTCCAGAAGCAAGCAGGGTCAGCAACCCAGGGAGCAGTCAAGGTGCTGAGGAGAATGTCCCTGCAGTTCCAAAGTATAGAGTATAAAAGATAGTTTGAGGCATTGGCAAAATTTGATAAATCACAGGTGGGTGACTACTCAGTTGTACTATTCTCGCATTTTTTGCTCTTCTACCTTTGAAACAATAATGATGCAATCTTCCTTTCTGGATCTTTCGCACCTCTCAAAGTGAAATGTATCAAAGATTTCCTGTTATTTGACGCACCTGTATGTTGTATAATAGCAACTGATTATCCGGGTGACATTAGATTCGACAGGAGGAAGTCATTGTAAAATTCTTCGGCTGGTGGGAAGTCAAACACAGTTTTTATCTGGCCATGGAGTACTTTGAACTGGGTGATCTCTCTCGCTATATAACCGAAGGTTGTACATCGGAGCAAGACGCAAAACATGTAGCCGTGGATCTCCTCCAGGCTCTTGTCATAATGCACTCTGATGGTTTCACACATCGGGACCTGAAGCCTCAAGTAAGCACTCTACTCTTTTACAGCCGTATGCTGGCTTGTCCCGTACGATAAACCAAGGCTTTGGGAGAGCTGATTTGTTGTAGAATATCTTTGTAGCTCAAGCCTCTCCTAGATACTGGGTGAAAATCGGCGACTTCGGCATCGCAAAGCGCGTAATAAATCAAATCGACAGGTCTTCGAACAGAAACTGGCACTCCCTACTTCTCTGCTCCCGAAACACAGCCAGATGATTATCAGGAGAGTTTTGAGTATACCAATGCTGTTGACATGTGGTCATTGGGCTGTGTTGTCTACAGTATTCTTGCTCAGCGACCATCTTTTGAGAGTCGCCGTGCTAAGACTTCGCCATTTCCAATGCAGCATTTGAAGGGGAGAGTGAACTTTGACGGTGTTGCTTTCTTGGAGTGTTTGCTGAAAGTGGATCCATCCACACGCTGGACGGCGCAGCAAGCGCTGGATCATCCGTGGCTTCAGAGCATCACTGATTCCTCAAATTCAGCTGACGACAGTCTTACGACTAGTAGGAGCCCTTCCGGCTATCATGCAAGTGCAGTCATATGACAGTATGATCAGCCAAACCGCTCTTCTAGACATTCAAAGCTCTACTTCAAGTAGAACTCCAAAACCACCAACAGCCTCAGACTTGATTGTCTCAGATTCGACAGCCGCAGCCACAATGGTTGCTTCCAAAAGCAAGGCAAAGACAACAATCCTCGCGCCTCGTGGCGCTGGACTGATGGAACCAAAGGGCAAATCTCGAAGCAAGGACAGCAGCATAGAAAAGGAGCAAAGTGGACGCGCTTTGATAGGTGCGGAAAGACCGCGATAAGTTCAGATAACGAACTGTGCTCGGGAAAGATAGTTCAGTCAAAGATCAATCGCCCAAGCTTGCCACATACGAGTCGGACAATCCGAAGATAGAGGTGTCGGGAAACATGGAATTGATTGATTGCTTCCGAGGGTCTAATCACCTGGTTCAAGATGAAGATATCACTAAGGCACTTCAGCTCGTAAGAAGCGGTACCAATCTTGAGGTTAGAGATGAGAACGGCAAAACGGCCCTGAATTGGGCTGCAATGGAGTGCACTCATGCTTTCGTCGATTGCAATAACGAAGTTATAATAGATGTCATCCGTGAATTCCTCGAGAGAGGCGCTGAAGTTGATGCAAGGGATCATGGGCTCGCAACTCCCCTGCACTGGGTGTGGTACGGGTGCATTGCTAGAGACAATACCAGCGTTTTGGCCGTCGTGCGCTTATTACTGGAATACAACGCCGATGGCAATGCTAAATCTTCAATGGGACGGACTCCCTTGCACCAAGTTGCAGCGGGGAAGCATGAAATAATTGATGTGTTGCTAGAACATGGCGCCGACGTCAACGCAAGGGACAATCACATGCGTACTGCTCTTCACTTTGCCGATCGTTCCAGGTATGCTGAGAAACTCCTCATAGCTGGAGCTGACGTAGATGCAGTCGACGAATTCTCCCAAACGGCGCTTCAGCGCGCTACCTCGCTATGTTTTGAAGGTGTCGTCGTGGCAATGAAATCTTTTAAAAAGAAATCTCGCATACGGCAGCGCTAGGATTGCCAGTATATTTCGACTCACGCCAGGATAAAAGTGTACTACTGGAACGGATGTATGCATAAGATCATCTTGGTCAAGGAGCCGTTCATAGCTATTACAGAAGCTTGGATGGATGACTCAAGCAACGCAAATGGAAGAAGCTCATCTCGGTGGCTGCGATTCTCATTCGAGTTAATCCACCTCTGCATTTCTGCAGCCTTCCTTCAGACATCCGAGTACATATCCAAGACGCTTTGATTTCGCGGATTTCATCGCCAGCGACTCATGTGGCTTTTGGCATCCTGAAGTGGTCCATGGAGTATGAGAGGATTTAGAATCTTCTAGGAATGACACTCTTGTATGTTCCTATGTAACCTGTATGCATGCCGAGCCTAAATAGCTAAGATGAAGCCTAAATTAAATAGATGTCATGGAAATCACGCCAAAAAGCCTAACATAAAGCCTAAATCAAATGGACATGATAGAGAATACCTCATGAGCCCTAACTCCAACCCTAAATCACAACCCAACATCATCATCCCTCCACCTCAAACCTCCTGATGTACCCCAACACTATAATCAATCTTAATCCCGCCCCTCTCCAACTCGCTCTCCCTTCCATACCCATACCCAACATCAGCCGCAACACCACCCCTGATACTCGTCTGTGTACCGGGCAGATGCGGCTCCGTGCTCACAATTGGTTTCTCCTGGCTCGATAGTCTTTGTAGTCTCATGTTATTACCGGATCCAATACCGGATCCAATACCAGAGTCCGAGACTCCCCTTCCGCGTGAGGATCGAGAGAGCGAGGCGCGCATGCTGTTCACGAAGGACTTGATCCGAGTATTATCGCGGACGACGGTACCATAGCACGGGAGGCTGGCACAGACGATGGAGGCGCAGGCTTCGATTCCGGACCACATTATCATGTTGACCACTCCGCCTAGGATTTGTTAGTAGGTGTGGCGGGAGCGGGTTTGAGTGACTTACCGCCAAAGTTGGAGGCGAAATTGGCGTTGACGTTGGCTTCCACTAGGATGACTGTGTAGGCTAGTCGGGCGATGGAGGCGATGATACAGCTAGGCGTAACGTTCAGTCTGGATCTCAACTGGGAATTTGTGAGAAGTTGAGGTAACTTACAATATCCCAAGCGCGAATATACTATACACCCCCACCTTCCTCTGGCGCGTCATATTTCTCCTCTTGGTAAATATAAATGATGCAGGAAGACAGAGGATCATAATGTCGAGGAGGATATCAAACACGCTGCTGCATACATACATGACCGGGTAATTCGTTGTGGGTATGCAGTACGTCCAGTTGCACCAGATGGGCCAGACTTGGAAGAGTGTAGCGAAGAAGAAGGAGATGAGCCAGCCGATTGTGAGATAGATCATTATCCATACTTTTTTTGGCCAGCGGTTAAGTTGATTTGGAAAGATGCGGCCGTACAGGCAGAGGAGGGATAATTTCACGATAGCGACGGAGATGATGTACCAAAATTGTTCAATGAAGAGGATCTATGGTGGCTATTTAGCGTGTGGATGATAGAGCCTTGAGAAAAGAGGGAGTAGGGGTTTACCTTCAAGAACAGCACGACCTCATCATCACTAAGAGAATCGAAAGACTTTCCGAATCCGCCGATGGCTCCGCCCACGATGTTGGTGATGACCAGTGCACCAGCGAAGAACTAGTGATACATTTTCAGCAGCGTCTCTGTTGCTGAGGGTGGGTCTCATACCAGCGCTACCAGGATCAAGTAGTCGTCGGCATGCAGGTAGCTGGCTAAACGTTGTCGCTCGTACAAACGTAGAGCCACTGCTGCAGTTGCGAGCGCCATGAAAAGCGCGTTGGTTGCGAACAGAGCGCTGGATCCGGAGGTAGGCATGGCTGCGATACCTCAAGGGGCTTCGCTAGGCGCAAGGCCAAGGCTGGGTAGGTGATGATAGTAAGACGGATTGCAGGAGCTCTGAAGCTTTGTAGGCGTGTATAGGAGTATCTCTACCACACTCTTGAGTCTTGTAGACGAGTATGAAGGGGGAGAAAAAGACGAAGTAGGAGAGAGGAAGCATGACTGCAACGTGGGACATCTGCATGTCTAGTGACCTGGCCCGTGGCGTGTACAACTTCGCACATCGGTCCCCTACTACACCGGCCCCATAATAGCCGATCACTCCGCGGTGCCATCTTGGAAAATAATCCGTAATTGTAATGCAGGAATATTGCGATCAATGGTTTCGTAGAACGGTGGTAACAATCGTGTGGGTCGCTTCTATGCACATTTGGTGCGCATGTGACTATGTTTCCGATTTTTGCCAAGGGAGGTTCCCCGCGTTATGCTTAAATTTTGCCTAAATGGCCAGTTTTGACGAGTAGATCGGCTTGCGCAAGACATCTTACGTGCGTGGGAGTATGGCAAGCATGATCATAGGAGGGAAGATTGCGCAAGTATTGTAACATCCGTTTCCAACCGCGTGTGCCATAGATTTGAAGGCTCCGAAGATCGGCTACTAGTGCCTTATCGAGGTAGATTTCATGTTCTTTTTTAGTCTATGCTATCAAATACTGGGGTTCGTATAAAATGCACAAAGGTCTAGAAGGAGACAGGAATACCAGCTTCTGGAGAAAAGAGCCAGCAAGATTGCGCTTTTAGAACGCGATCAACGCAGAAACCATGTCAGCAGTGCCTCGCATATGCAACCCGGACAAGGTTGTACAAAAGGTTTAGCGGCAAAACGGCACGGCCCCACGAACCCCATTATTAGAAACGTGAGATAGTCGTTAGTCAGCCATTCACTGTTTGCAGCTGGAAGGTTGGTGCGATTGTTCTGGCGGCAGTGTGGGTCATGGGGCCAAGATCTCGTACGTAAAGCGGCCAACAAGGGACGCCATTCTTCGCAGGAATGCTTTGAAACACTCAAGTGCACCCCTACCTTTGAGAAACGGCCCACCCATGCATACATAGTCTGTAGATATCTGCTGCTTTCACAATACTAATGCGTAATGAGAATGGACAGCGTCGTTGAACAAGATTAGATGGAGCAAGGGAACGGCGCTAAGGAAGGCGCTAGAGAAAACTAAGCGAGCTTGAAGAGTTTTCTCGATGCCTGCTCGCGGGCATTCTACTTCAACACACCCATACAAGTTTGCGGAGGGAGTTTGAAGGCATCTTGGAATTTCTATACGCCATCATTGGACAAATCATTAGCTCAAAGCACCTGTTGGATCCCTCTTCAAGGAAAGACAGGCCTTTCACCCTTGAAATAAACGCCTTTGACAAGCCCTTGTTCCTCCTCGAAAGGCCTCTTGAAACGCTGAGCCTCTCCACCAACTACCATTACGCGGAATGTGAGACCCGTCGTCGCTGTCCGGAATGAAGAGTCGTAGATAAGGGCGAAAAGCCCTTCCGCATTGTAAAGGCAATGAAATCTTCGAGGAGGCAAACGTCAGAAAAAGGTTAGCGGTAGACTTCGGTCAAGGGTGAATGGTGTACTATATCCGGAGCGACGGGCCGTACAATGCCCATAGATTGAAATTCCAGAACCGAATATGCTGTCACCACCAAGTCACAGCAGGTCAGCATGTGGACTTCACGGCTGCAAGTCTCGGAAGTCTTGTCGCGGAAGGTGGCAAACCTGGAGTATGACCCTTTGCACATGCATTCTTCGTCATCATTCGTACTTGGGCCTCTGGGAGTGTCGATGATGTTGCGTGGAAAGCCTCAGAAACCTCCAGCTTGAAATGCTCAGGGCTCACCCTGCTTCCGTTTGTGTCGCTTCCCGCCTAGCCTTGGCTGCCTCATGTCGCTCATTGCCCAATCGAGCTTGCTCAAGCGTGATGGTCACTTTAATTACTTCTGGGGACGGGCTTCCGCTATTGGTCACTGCAGACACCACTGAGGGTGTGTTCTGAGTGGCAGTGCTGGCAGCCGAATTGGATGCAACCAGCCTCTCATAAAAGGGTGGCGCGACTTGGACGCACCAACTCTTCCAGGACATAGCAATATGGGCTCCTTTCGTGTAATGCCGAAAACCGAGCTGGTAGAGAAACTTTCTGAATGTCGTAGGATCACGGGCTATGACTGAGTCTGACATGATCCTCACCAAGAATCCTTCTTGCTCTGTTGAAGCTTGGGCAGCCTGTTCTGCAGCTTGCCTCTGCGCCAAGTCCCTTTGCATCGCTTGAATTTCTATCGCCTCTTGTCGGCGTCGATCTTCCTCATCTCCGTGAAACCACTCTCGGGCCCAATCCTCATGCCATAAGAGAGACCTTGCTCGAGGTTGCGGAGCGAGTATTCTAGGATGTATGAATGGTGTCAAGGCTTCTTCGCTGGTCTGTACTCTCGCCTCACGCCATGCCATGATTCCCCCCGACCACGCACAAAGTCTAGCTAGCCTAGGTGGAGGTCCGAGTCGGCGATCGGATTGCCAAGCTTCCAACATGACCATTTGAAGGACTCGATAATGATTGGCGTACGAAGTCCATGGTGAGATTTCTGGAAGAGGGATTTCTTCCGTGACACGGCCTGAAATGGTCGCAAATGTCCTGATAGTCGGTGCCAAGGCCTCTTGAAGGGCTTGCACTTCCTTCCAATTCTTTGAAGCCGCGAGTCGCGAATCCTCCCACCACTCCCCTTTATCGGTCTAGACTGCTGCCGATCGATTCCAAACAACTTCGTCAGAAATTCGAGGCGTCTCGTGAGCGTTTGAATCGTCATCCTCCTCATCAAAAGGCCGCTTTAGTGCGTTATTGCCGGTTCCGGCTTGAGCTTGCTGAGACATCAGGGCAGGAGTAGCAGAACTAGTTGAAGATGTTTGTTGGTTGACTCCGTCATGAGCAGTCTGAGACATGGCATCAGTTGCTAGAACACTTGAGGATGGTGGCTGTTGGCTATATCGAGCAGGAGCTCTCTGAGATAGTATGTTTGGAGTAATAATAAGGGCTGAGGATGGTTGCTCGCTAGATGCTGCTTGTGCCTTCCGAGACAGCATAGCAGGAGCAGCAGACAAGCCTGAGGATGGCTGTTGGCTATGACCTGCTTGAGCTGCCCGAGGCCGTGTCGCTGGATTAACAGAAAGAGCTGAAGAGGACGGCTGCTTTTCAGAAAGCCTTGCCTTCTTGTGAAGCTTTGGCTCGTCGCCAGTGTCAGCAAGCGGACGTTTCCCCGTCGTCACACTTTGTCCGGCAACAACACTCTGAATGGGCCTGCTGGCGACGGCAGATAGGTGGGAGGATGGCAGGACGCTCTGAGAGATGTGCCGGTTCGTCTGCATAGCCGTTACAGCCAATACTGTATGCGAACTTGAAGGTGTCTGGACGGATGATGGGTCAGTTTCATGATCTTTGCCCTGTGCCTCTATGTCAGGAGTTCTCACGTTGGTCTGATTGTTGTTGAGAGGTTGCGTGGTCAACTTCATGGCTGCTATCGTCAGATCAGGACCCTGGGTAGTAGGCATCTTGACGCCGCATCCATCCGCTGCTTGGGTCTTTTCACATGCATTTTTGCCAAGAACGCTTTCCTTGGGTGCCAAGTGTGGGTGGGGATGCTGAGGCACCTCCTGACTTGTTACAGTTGGTAGGGAATGTACGATAGCAGCCATGCTATGGCGAGGATTGTCTATCATGTGAGACTCATTGCGTGAGTCGATACTGACACAGTTGGCTTGGGTTTGCATCTTGAGAGTTGCTTAAAGAAAGGAATATCGGTGGTGATGACGTTGTTCGATCTTATTAATTTCGCTCTGACTCTGGAGCCTGGAGAGTTCTATCGATGCTTTGAATGAGGGGCTGTATGATCTATGCTGCGTTCAACAAGTAAGGAAAAATTCTATTCGAAAAATTGTCGAGATAAGAATGAGGAAAAGCTTGGGTGCGGATTTTGATGAAACTTGCTCGAAGTCCATCGCGTTCATGTGTGTCGAGAAGAATTCAAGCTCTGATACTTGATCAAGTTGAGAATAACGATGCTTATGAGATCATACGAGTGAAGGCAGCTGTATTGCCCTGAGATGTATGGAACTGATTGGCAAAGTGTGGTGGGGTCGACGTTGCCTTGGCGTCGATATCAGACGCTAAAATATGCAGGTACGCACCTCTGGATGGCAGGTGCTATGCAGATGTGGTATTCCGGAGTCTAGCATGAGGGGCACGATAGCGGGGTCATAAATCAGACGGCTGGGAAGCTGAAGAACGTGCGACCTCGTTGACGATGTGACATGAAACGGGAAGAGGCTGACAAGATGCCAAGACCCTGAAGAAAAACCTTTCAGGCCCTACAGGCACTAAGATGAAGAGTGCCTTGCAAATCTTTCAGTCGGGGTCGAGGATGAGGGGCACAATCGCGGGGTCACGATTTAAGGTGGTTGGAGGTAAAAGTTGTGGGATCTTCGTTAATTATCTGGAAATCTGACATGAAATGAAGAAACGCCCAGAAAACGCCAAGAACATGGAAAAAGACTCTGAGAATCTCATGTCTGCTATATCTAAAATCCCCATAAACGCCAACATCTTCGAAGGCTGCTGATTGCACATACCGAAATTCCGACTCCACAATGCTTTTTCCGAACAGTTATATCGAAACCTCACATGAAACTTGTAGTGGTCGAAGCCTTCTGAACCTCACAAGCAAATCTGCTCAATTGGTCTATAACTCCTCCTCATCCTCCTCTTTTGGGGCTGGTGGGGCTTAGTGGCCTGGTTCAATAGCCAACTCGTCTGCGTCATGCTCCCACTCGACTCTCCAGGGCTGCAAAGATGGCAATCGAATGAGGTAAGGCACCGCATCGGGAGATGTCGCAGTCCAGTTCAGCTCGAAGGCTTGCCGAATGTATCGCCATCGTGTGGCATAGCTCTAGAACATATTCGTAGGCGGAGCAGCCTCTCCGATGCACGCCAAGTATGCAGTGAGAGTAGACTACAAAGCTCTCTCGATGTTCGCGAGATCAGCCAGTTCGGCGCAGGCGATACCGTCATCTCTGGCATTGGCAATAACGTCCGCAACTTGTTGAGCGAGCACTTCCCCAAGGCGCTGCTGCTGTTGGGATTCCTGAGCAGTCCGGATATCTTGTTGACGTCTGAGGCGGGCTGGTCGCAGCTTCGATTGGATAATAGGCTGCTCCATATTCTGCTCAGTACGACGACGTTTTTTCTTCCGTGCATCGGCATCCACCTCTTCGCCTAAGAACCCTTCCGCTTCTCCCATCTCTTCCCTCGTTCGCTTTCTATGCTCGTGAAGCTCGTCAGCGATCCCCGAATGGCTGCTCTTAAAGTGCCCCGGAATTCCTGCCCGACGAGAGGTGCTTGGCTGTCCTTTATCAGACGGACCATTATCTAGCGCTGGTGCGTGCATCTCTGGGCGGAACTGTGGTGAGGGGCTCCATTCGACTGCTGGTACGCCACAATCGTTTCGCCCATCAGTGAAACCCTCTAGATCATATGGGGCGTCATTTCCAGCTTCCGCAGAGTCACCTTGCTCCTCTCCCTCACTGCTTCCATTCCAGATGTAGCATCGCTATTCAAGTCGTCAGGAATATGACGAACACTCTCTTGTTCCACATCTGGAGGCAGATTCCCAACACCGACTGAGTCAGAAGCTCTGTGGCCGGGGAGATCTCGTAGCGGACCACCGCCTTGCAGTGTCTCCTGTGGTACCTCTTGGTGGAGGTCCGTAGGCGGAACATAAGGATTGCCAATATTCTACCGGTTGGTCTGGGGAACATCTCTGTCTACCTCTTGCCCAAAATATGCTCCATAAATACCAAGATTCTCCCTTGGCTGCTGTCCATGAGAATTAGGCGTCTCGCTCTGCGTAGGATTGTTTGATGACTGGTTCAAAGCTGGCGCACAGTGACCCACACGCTCCTGCAGATAGTCTTGAAGTTGTTGAGCTGGCCCATTGGCCGATTCATCGACATCAGAGCCGAACAACTCCAGCACCAAATTATCTTGCGCGGGCTGTTCCTGCGGAACATTCTGAGTTGGTGCTGTGACCGCGTTTCCTTGGTCTTGACCATAATACGACCCTACATCAAGCATTCGTTGCAGTGTAGGGTCCGGCATCAGCCCCGCGGCCTTGTGCTGATTATCCATGAGGCATCCTCACCATCAATGGTATCGAGATCGCTCTCGCCCCATACACCGTCCCAGTTGTCGTCGTCGAAGTCCGAGTCCTGGTCAGGTGTAGGCTCGTCCTCTATACGGCGTTGCTCTCCTGCTGACGGGGCGCGTAGATCCTCAGAATCCTGAGGCTGCCACCCTGCTCTTGGAAGCGGAACTTGACCAGAAGTTCTTATTTTATTTGGATCCTAATTTTCCTCAGGCGGCCACTCCGACCTGGAAGGAGGACCTTGACCAAGAATTCTCTGGTTTTGTGGACCTTCGCTTTCCTCACACTGCCATTCCGATCTTGGAGGGCGAGCTCGGCCATGACTGTTGTTCCTAGGATCATTTGGATTTAAATTTCGATGAAGTTGATTCCGCGCGTTGTTCTGGTGACCGCCAGATCTTCCCGACTGATTTGGATCAAATTTTGAGTTGTTAGCTCGAAATTGCTAGAGGAAATTAGGCTGGGGTTGAATGTATTGCCTCGGTGACCCTGATGTGCTTGGAAACTTGGACCCGGGTAGTTATTGACCTGGTGATTGAAAGAGTTTCCTCTGTAGCCATGAAATGGCTGGATGTTCGGAGCTGCGTATGGATTATCGACTTGTGGGTTAATCGTGTTGCCGCCATAAGCCCCTGGTGTCTGAACATACGACAACGACATCTGATTCGCGTTCCGGGGTTCGGGTTAGTTATTCTGACGCTCTCGCTTGCCTGGACGATTCTCTGTTTGCTCATAATCTTCTCCATCTTCATGTGGTATCTTCGCCGCTAGTCTCAAGTGAGGCCATGCAGCGGCTGCCTTGCCCTCGATATCCTTCCTCTTCTTGTCATTTCTCTCGTTCCGGGCCTCCGCATCCAGATCTCGGCCCTTACCCCTCTCTTCGTGAGTCCCCACAGTTGTAAGACCAAGCCAACCCTGCTCCCAAGGCAGCAAATCTCGTCCGAAGCTCCACGTTGGATTATCGGTCGTTGGATCGAAATTGTAATTCTCATAAAACTCAAGTAACCTTACCTTGAGCTTATCGGTATCGGAGCGCGTTGTCCAACTCATGCAGCCTTTCTGGAGTCGCAACCGTTGTGAGGGCATGCTGATGGTGGAATTGAGTCTTCGGAGCTTCTTTTGCTCTCCTTGGAGTGTATTGCCCTCGTATATGTAGTCGGGCATTCGAGCCGACACTAAAGCCATCAGTATGTGTTCAGCTACGTCGGTATGGATGAGTCACATTATCTTTAAGTCAAATCACTGTAATGTCTTCTCCACGCCTCGTGCTTGAATGGCTGTGTCCGCGAAGAGAGTGTCGCCGGAATCGGCCAATCGCGAATGGGGTTGAACCAACGGTCCAAGACTGTTTCTGTCATCGAACATCATGGGGCCTGGTGCAGCAAGCCGTGGACGTGGTGGTACACCAGGGGCTATCACTTCCCACTGCCAAATAATGTCAGGGAGACTGGGCCGATCCGGCCCCCACGTCAAGGAGCCTGGATGGAGCGACGTCGGGCCAACGCCACCTGGGTCAGGAAACACGACGCATATTAGTAAATTTCCAACGCTTAGGGACTGGAAGTTTTAGCATTTGGGCTTGCTAATAAGCGCATATGAGAAGAATGGTGTTGATATTGCATGGCTTTTCGAATCCTATGGAGTCGCGTGCAGAAGTAAACACACTTCTCAGTTCTACGCTAATCCCCATTAGGCTTAGTGAGTAGGGTCGTCAGAGCAGGAGTAGTATGAAGAAACCCAGACAGTTTGTGTGCAGAAATATATATATACAAAGAGAGACTCTAGAAGAAAATGTATCGAAGGAATTATTATAGGGTCCAGAATGACACACGACGGCGGCACCACCGTGAGACACATCCAAGTGGCACAGCTTGAGTGTCGTTGAGCGTGTGTGTCATGTAAGAGAGTTGACATATCTATGTCAATCCTCCCAAAAAGGAATAGAGGAATGTGTTTGGTGTCATGGTAGAAGACTGACGTGTTGGTGTTTAGTTCCTCAAAAAGTGATGAATCGAAAACTTGATCCTAGAAGCAACTCTGGAGCCAGCCTGAATTAGATGTATCAAAATATCTGAAATAACGAACTCCATGTTTGTAAAAGGCACAATCCTAACAAAGAAACAATGTCTATATCAACGAACTCCGAATCCCTCACAAATCGCTTCGCATACTGTTAATCCAAGTTTATCATTGACGGCAGCAGATCTGCCCAATCTCACAGCCACCATGCCTTCCACCAGCTGATCTCCGTACACCCATTAAGGAAGGATGTCCAAAATCTACCTCTGCCATCAACGTAGAAGCTCTTATCATCCGCTTCACAACTCGTGAAAGAGGGAGCATTTCATAGACTCCCATTCAATCAAAGCGAGCTCCACACCACTCTCGTAAAAGTGGATGTAGTGAGGACTGTGGTGACAACCGCACCAGATCGGGGATCTTGCCATCGGTGATCATCCCCCCATTAAACTTGAAAGAATTGTAGATACGCTGCCACTGTGTGGCATAGCTGTCCCATCTATTGGTTGATGGAGCTTCGTATCTAGTCAAGTCAAAGTGGGCTTCTCGTGTAGGCTGAAGGGCTTCTGCGACTTGGTCGTAATAGCGCTCGCTTGTTGAAGCTGTCTGGAGAGGATTGAGATCCGCCGGCGTAATTGAAGCAACGACTTTGGCGACTCGGTTTGCTAGGACATCCCCAAGGAGCTCCTGCGATGTCTGCGAATGCTGACGTTGCTGAGGACGAGATTGAGAAAGATGTCGGCTTCGCTTAGCCTTGCGTTGATATTCATTGGTGCCACCGACGGGGTAAGCATTCTGATCCTGGGAAACGCGTTGACGTTTCGCCAAAAGAGTGTCATCACCCGCCAAATATCCTGCAAGGTCGTCTCTCACTCGCTTGTTCACGCGTCGAAGCTGCTGCAGGACGAATGGATCTGGATCCGAATCGCTCTCCGACTCGATGTCTGGTGCAGCTCCTGGGTGTCTCCTACCTCCCCTGGGGACGAACTCCGCCTCATCGTCACTATCAGATTCGACCACAGGAACAGCTGGACGTTTCCGCTTCGTCACCTTGATGGGGGCATCCTCGTCCTTGCTATCTGAACTGAAGGTGCGCGCTGTAGGTATTGCTCGTTGCCTCTTCGTCTTGAGAACTGGAACATATTCGTCGTCGCTGCCCGTACCGAAGATAGGAGCTACAGGTTTTCGCTGTTGCCTCTTTCTCACGATCAGGGGAACATGTTCATCGTCGCTGTCCGTGTCGAACACAGGAGCTTCATCTGCTTTCTCACGGTGCTGGGAAGCATTCTTGGCAACATCCTGCCTGAGAAGGCTCTTGCTCTTCTTAACCTGGGGAATTGCACCAGCTGCTCGACGCCCAGACTTCTTCTTGTCCGCTTTGAGCTGTTGGAGCAAGTTGACTTTGGGTCGGGCCAACTTTTTAGCGTCTCTCTCAAGAACCCGACGTGTCCGCTTTGTAGGTCGAATCTCCTCAGTGTCATCCTCGGGGTCTTCTTCACCCTTTTTTCGTTTCGCGATTCTAGCCTCTTCTGCCATTCGAAGTTGCAGCTTTCCGTCCTCTCTCTCCCATCTCGCTTCCATCTTCTTCTTAATCTCCGCTCGCTTCTCCGGGGATGTCTTTCGTTCTCCTGCGCACTTCTCATCATGCTTCATAAAACCGGGATGAGGACGGTGGGGTTGGCGTTCATCTGCCTCCAACTGGAAGTAAATGTCGGGGCGATCTTTGCGATCAGGACCCCAGGGTTCGTGCTCAATCTTGAAAGCTGTCTCATCATACGGCCGCCCACTGCTAGGATCTGGACGGGCTGCGGATGTCAGCTAAACCTGGACGGAGACGTAAGTTGGTGACTTACCATATTGGTGACTAGGATATGCAGACTGGGCTTCATCAATCAGCTCGCCATGTATGTCATCATGGATGACAGCGGGAACTGTGTCATATTAGAGACGCTTACTTACTATTGCTGATGATGGGTTGAACTTACGCCATTTCTTAGCTTCGGGATCATACGAATCCAAAGATCCATCAATCAGATCTGTAGTGCCCTTATTGTCATCCTCTTCCTCCGTTTCTTTCGGCTTTTGACCGTTCGTTGGCTTCTTACGCTTCAACTTGGTAGCAGCCATAGCTTTAACCTTAGGAGATGAGCCGCTGATATCTTGAAGTGGTGCAGCGTTTTGTGCCTTTGTATGCTGTTGAGCCGGCCATGCTCCCATCTCTCCATACATATCGAGGTGCGAGCCGGCAATGTCTTGGGCGATGGGTGTTGAATCTGTACCATTTGAGTGGTGTTCACAGCGGAATCAAGTGTTACACTCACCAGGCAGGAGACTTGGGGTCCCACGTATTGTCCAGGTCAAAGGGGTTGAGACCGCCATTCATCGCTTCTTACATGTCCCAAAGGTGTGGGTTCATGCTTTCGCTTATATTGAATGCTTTGAGACCTGTTGTTAAGATATATATACTAAGAAGATTGGAGTTACCTGTGTCAATGAGCGTTATGCTGCTGCGGAGTCCCGAGAAAGTGCTGCGTATCGATGATAAAAAAGGCTCAGCGTCACAAAAGTAGATCTTGGGGTGCCTTGGGGTTGGATAGATAGATGATGGTGACTTGTCAAAGCTTCTGTTTAAAGTAAGGTTGGTGGTTGGTGAGTAGTTGAAGGACGACAGTGGATAGCAACGTTGGTGGGGAAAACTCGGAAGAAGTACCCACGAGACGCGGAAACACGAGATTCGTGGGGCGAGAAGACGCGTCAAAATGATGAAGCCGTGTGTTAGAAAGGTTTTATGTGTTCAAAAGGGTCGAACGAGAGTCCTGTGTCATAGGCAGAGAAACGTCGCGAAGGAAGTTACCAGAAATACCAGATACAGAAGACAGGTTTAATGGTAGGGCGAGATCAAGTTCGTAAAAAGCTACTAACGTGCAACGACTGGTAGTAAGCGACGCTGACATGCTTTGACGTGCGAATAATGGTGAAGAACGCATTGGTTGGCGTTTCTTGCCTATCGAAGAAGCTGATTCGAGCTTCGACTTCCCGACAATGTTAATCCGAGGGGCCACATGGCTTCTGACGTAGTTTCAAGAAGCGAATCGTCCGACTCATAAAGTGATAGCTGGTCCATCTTTCTTCGACATTGAATGGGAAAGCTAACGGGTAGTGTCAGTGATGGTCGTCACAACCCGATGGTCGTCTTATGCAGCAGCCTCCGCAGCATTTCCGTGATTACTTGTGCGCCCCCACATGATATTTGGAGTCCATAAAGCTCTCTTTTATCGATTGGGATATGAATATACGAATATACTACCCCAGCGAACAATGGAGTATGGGATCAAGCCTAAAGCATGTTGTTCCTGAATGGGCAATGTATATATGATAGTCGAGGACTAGGAATATTGGAGCGATTTTTTGCATTTCTCAAGCTGATGACAATAATTATGTGTGTAGATTGAGTGTTCGAATCTCTTTTATGATCTACGAAGGCGAACAAACTCTAAGCGTGGCACTCCAATCTCCGCTCAACAGCGGCTTAATTGAGTCCGGTAATACCAACACCTGTATACACGGCAGTGATGGGAGGGGTTTGTGGATCTACTACGGAGTTGTGCCTCCTCAAACATACGAGATTGAAATCGTTGTCCTAGATTGAGAACTAAGAGTCCCTGATCTATTCACTTTCGGTCGCAGGATCCTAGAACATGTCAATCTCCTCGCTTCCACGACGTAGTGATCTTATAATAATGTCAATTGGCGAATATTTCAGGCGCTGGACTCCAAGAGCTATTCCTACGACGCATTTCGACAAGCCCTCCTTGCAGAATCTGAACTTGTGATTTTGGTCCTTCGAAGTTATGGACGCTGTGCTGCTTTCATAATCGACGTAATAATTTGGTGCGAGCACATGTCTCCTAGGCTATTGCTGTCTGGAACCAAGACTAAAGAATCAGCTGGTGTAGGGCTTATTTTACGGCGTTTGTTTGATTGGCTGATGGGGGTCGTTTGCTCCTTGTTGAATCATCTAACTTGTACTATTCTAGTCTGATTATGTGAGGCTACGAGGGGCCGGTTTTTGCTTACGGCCGATAGGGGTCTTGTTTCAGACCAAGATTGGATCTTTGCTCATGGCACAGACATCGGCGCAATGCAATGTCTGCAGGGAAAATCGGAAATTCTGACCCAATCAGACCTTATCGTAGGTCCTCCACCTGAGACGAATTAAAACTATGGAGGTTTTGGAAATTCTTCTGACAATCAGCTTTAAAGTCGCGATCGAAGTAGTAAAGGTGCCCCTGGCATTGATTATGATGTGGAGGAAACCGTGGAACCACGCCGCCGACAAGATCGTGCTCCAGACCCGAATCGCAGGCGCCGCCACTAGATCATGGAGGTGCGTCCTAGAAGCATGCATATTAGAACCTTTGGCGTCTTGACTAGGCTTATTTAGATAGCCTGGCTACCTCATGAATAAAGACTTTGGATTTCATCACAAATGTCTGTGCGGCAAAAATGAAACAAAACATACAATTAAGATACGTATAAACAAGGAGGTAAGATACTTAAGTACTAACAGATAGCTTTCAGCTAAACCAAACTTCTTTTGGTTTAGCTGGATGGTGTTGATCACACACCCACGAATCGCCGCCAATCACCTTGTCATGCCTCTCTTGCGTGGGTAACTTACTTGCTCTTGCGATTTACTGCAGCAAACCCGAGTGTGGCTCCACATGGGTCAGTACCACGAGCCTTCACCAGGTCACGTTGGATACAATGACTTCTAGCCGTCATTCGCTATAGCCCTTATCAAAAGGTGAATTATCTGCTGGGGGCTGACTTTGGATTTCCAAAGCGCATGATAGCGGTCATTCGCGCTTCTGTGCTTCCATCCAATCTGGAGAAGGGCAAACATGGGGTATATAAGAATTTCTGCTGCAAGTAAAGTCCTGCTAAGTTCATCTAGCTTTTTCCTCCGTTTCTCAAAACAAGACTCATACTCTCATTCAAAGCCAAATCCAGAAGAATGCATTCCACAACTTCAAAAGATGCTACGAGTATCTCACGGGGTAGCAAGGGGGACAATGTTTTGCTCTAGAATGGGGTCGCTATGAGGAAGTCGTCGCCGTCTACTTGAACAGTCCGGGGTTCTATAAGACACCAGTTGCCGAACTGGTCCGACAAAAATGCCACGCTGCCCATCTCCGCAGTCGAGACGAAGTCGCTCAACGGTTAGCAGATTTTCAAGCCTGCCACCCAGGCTTGCTCTCTGATGGGCGGAGAGTCGATACGTGGATCGAGGACGAGTATCGGACCCAACGTATCGAAGCCTCACGGCAGTTGGTGGTGCTGAACTTGCAATTATCAATAATCCATACAAAGAGCCATAAGAAGCAGGGAGCGTGAACGTGAACGTGACGAACAAGGTCGTCGTCGTCAGGCTGAGGAGTATGAAAGCAACCAATGGTGGAGGCAGAGATTGCAGCGAGGAAGACAACATCGATGAGAGCCGTGGAGGATGTCGACGCTGTGGAGAGCTGCAGATCATCGCAGCTACACCGGGATGGGTGCCATGGAGAGATATTGTATTTTTGCATGCATGATAGTTCTGTGATTAGATTTTTGGTCATGTCAAGTAATGTGCCAATACTGAACTAGTTAGAAAGGTTTATTTACCTAACTTAATCTTATTGTTGTCGATTTGAAGCCTGAGACCCCGCATGAATGCGTTAAACTGCGAGGGTAGCAGCTTTCCATTCCGATGGAGGTCCATCATTAGCAACATGTTCTGCACAAGACTGTGCGCGGTGAGCCAAACACTGGTTCCTGTCAGGGCTCATTGCTCAGGTATTGGAACTGGGAAACCCTTCGTCTTGTTCTCAGCACATTGTCTCCGGTCAATCTCCCCATCCAATGGTTTGGCAACCAAATTATCCATTATCTCAACCAGCTCTCCTTCCCTCTGGCTCCTCCATTCCTCCCATACATGCCACCACGACGTATGTGTTTCCCCATCCCTTCCCAAATGCCCTCCAATAGCATCACTTGCTACCCTCTTTTCCCATGGCTTATCAACGATGTAATGTAGTCCTTTGACCTCGTCATCGCGCCAAATATTCGTATGCCATTGCTTCATCGTCTTCAACGCATTGTACTTCCACGGTAGAGACAGCCATTATCCACGGAAAACCGATGCCATGAAATCTTAGTCGGGGAATTGGTATGCGGAGAACTTAGAGGAGGTGAGAAAGTGGTGGTGGATGGCTTGCCAGAGAGCTTCGGAGGGGTGGTACAGGAAGACGCCGCCGTTGAGGAGGGCGTAGGTGTCTGGAGGAGCAGAGGAGGGCGGCACTGGTGTTCCTTTTTCAAGCGCCGATGGATGTTGCAAAGGCGTATATCCGCAATTCTTCCGTATCCAATTCTTTGGTGCCCAGCTATCGTGATCGAGGCTGCAGACGCAGGCGTGACTTGCAGCAATCCAGTCATCACCGGGAAGACTTGTGTCGAAGATCCTATCCATATTCTTGTAGATGGTAATATCTGTATCGAGGAAGACGCAGGCTTTGTAGGAGGTCAGCTCGAAAGCACGCAGCTTGGTCCATGTATCTTCGAAACGCGAGGCTATGAGGGTGGCCTTTTGGTTGTTTGGTAGTAGAAGAGGTTCAACTGGGTGGATCTTGAGGAGAGGATTGTAAGTTGATTCAAGTTCCAAAGCCCGCAGACTGGACTCTGGAAGGGTGTGATGAGCACAACGAGAGGATGTGCTGTATTATGAGTAGAGAGACTGTATGCTAGAGTGATTACGCCTAGTAGGTAAGAAGAACGTTTCAGCAGTATCACCCAAGCACGCTCATGTTTGGTGCCATTTGAAGCCATGCCAGGTATGGAGAAGAGCAAGGAGTGTTCTGTAAGAAAAGACGGATCACATCTAGGAGAGTAGGAGACAATTGGGAAGCCAGATCCTCCACTATAAGCCCAATGCTTGGAAGACCGATGATACTGTGAACTGACAATGCTGGGGTAAAGTTTGATGGGAAGGGGCTGGTGGATGGTGTATTTTCATGGAACGTGGGTACCAACTCAGTTGGCAAACCCCTTCAATTGGCAACCCGCCCTTAGAGGCGAACTAGAGCTGGTAGTCCAGGCAACCAGACCTATCCCCGGAGATTCAAAGTTCCAGCCATTTTCGGGGTCCATATCGACCGCCCAGAGAAACCGCTTTAGGGCACACTTTAGAGCTTCCAACTGAGGGGGTGAATTCTTCTACTCGACAACTTTTTCACCTCTGGAAGGAAGCCTCTGAATTCCCCACTGCACATGACCCGTACTCCTTAAAATTATAGCCAAAGGCTGTCCAGAATTTACGTGTATCCACTAAATATGTCCAGACACATTCATCCTCACCACCAGCCTCTCCCTGCCCAATATCAATCTACAGACAGGGGCCGTGCCCAAGCAGAAGCCTATTGCAACCCACAGTGGCCCACCATGCCTCCTTCCAAACTCGCCCTCACAGACCTCCTCCCACTCCCTAACTCTGCCGTCAAGATCCCCCGCCTGGGCTTCGGGATTTACTAATCCCCCAGCAAAGTCTGCATCAATTCCTGCCTCACAGCCCTCCGCTCTGGCTACCGCCACATCGATTCGGCCCAATTCTACCGCAGTGAGACCGAGATGGGCGAGGCTGCCAGGCGGTCAGGTATACCGCGTAATGAGTTGTTCATGACTACGAAGGTTACGAGCGCCAGGGAAGTCCGGAGGCTACATACAAAAGTGCTTGGATAGCGTGAAGAAAATTGGAGGGGAGGAGGGCTACGTGAACTTGTTCCTCATATGTTCTCCCAGTGGTGGACCTAAGGCAAGGAAAGAGATGTGGCAGGCTTTGGAGAAATTAGCGAGTGAGGGGAAGGCCAGGAGTATTGGTGTTAGTAATTTTGGGACTAGGCACATTGAGGAGATGACGAGCTATGCGAGGATATGGCCGCCACATGTCAATCAGATTGGGGTATGCCCTGGCTATTCACTCTTTATGTTCTGTTCGGATGGTGGCTGACTGATTCTTCGACTAGCTACACCCCTGGTGGTAATAACGGACCATCGTTGACTTCTGCAACAAACACAAGATCATCATCAAAGCCTACTGCCCCTCGTCCGCAACTTGAAAGCCTACGATCAGATCCATGAGGACCGGTCGAAGAAATTTGACAAGACGACAGCACAGCTACTCATCAGGTAGTCATTGCAAAAGGGATGGGTAGCGCTGCCGAATTGTGATACACCGAGCCGAATTGAGGCAAATGCTGATGTTTATAGCGTTGAGCTGAGCGAGAAAGATATGGCTACGCTGGATGGGCTAGATCAAGGATCCAATGGGGCGATTGTGCAGCCCGTGAAAAACTCTTGAGAGGATAATGCAATGTGACACAGAGCCTGGGTGCGGGGTATTGAATTTGTAAGAATGATCGAGAAGGAGCCTCGAATTATTCACAAGTCTACGCCAATTCACCCAAAGTTGCAACAAGGCTAAATCATCGAGACCAATCGACTTGACCGTTGCTTGGCTTGTGACATCCGACATCTATCCGTTCTCCAAGAATCATTCCTAGCCAAACAAAGCCATCCAGCGCTCCCACACAAAGCTCTGAAGCGTCCTCGAGGAATCATCTCGACCAAGTCTACATCTTGCTAGTTCATCATCCCTATACTCACGTGGACTCTGAGGGGATCTCTCCAGAGCTGTTGACTTAAGTTGATAGTCCAGAATTACAAGGTCCTCATGAGTCAAGGATTACATCTATCTCTATGAGCATGAGCCCATTTGCGTTGGAGACCTCAAACAATTACTTGCTGAAGGTACAGCTACGTTAGTGTAAGATGATTAGGTCAATATTGGTGCGAATCGTACGGAAGAAAGCCGCCTTTATGTCCATATTTCAATGAACAAGAGTTGTGGCGTTGTCGTTTGAGGTTTGAAGAAAGCCAATCCGTGCGATTCTGAATTGCTTGCGAGTCTAGCACGACACAGATCCCACCCAGAAAAAGCGGCCATAAAAGAGATACAGAGTAGCACTTTGATATTGACGACCTGTACTTCCGGCCAAACTGACCATGTCCCGGGATTTGGATCCATAATTGCTCGCAGTGAAAAAGGGATTTATTCTGAGTTTACTGCTCCGGAGTATGCGCCAAAGTCGTCGCATTTCGCTGCGCGAAGATTATCGTAACACGCGGACAGCGCATGGGTGGGTGGGATCGGGATCTCAGTCTAGATTTGACGATATGAAACTCAAGCGCGTCATTAATAGTCTTTTGGCCGCAGCGAGCTTCCTCGAAATCGTTTGAGCTCGTTTAACAAGTTCGAGCTCGTTTTCGCTCTACTCGTACGCCAGACAACATGGTCAAGGGCATCTGCATCCTCTTCTCGGCCCTGACACCGCTATTATGTGCTCTGCTTACGACAACAGCTGCGCTCCCAGCCTCGCTATCGGTAGCCAACGCGACCTTGCTCCAGCTATCTAACGGCACTTCGACATTCACTAGTTCCATCCCCGTTGGATCCTGGGAACCCTACCACTACCGGAATGTTATCCTTAAGCTTACCTCCTTCGGCCAGGCAATACCAGAAAGCGAGGTCAAGAATACGTTGGTCGGCGCCAACCTCGTCGTTGCCGAATTCCTAGATCAACGTGCAGATGAATCAATACCCAATGACCGATTTGAATATCAACGCCCCGATGGCAACATGCTCATCGCGATCAAAGCGCGTGTATACCATCAAATCACGTGGCTAAGCTTGTCCCATGTGCTACAAGCGTTGCAAGGATTCATGACTGCTTCAAGACCCTTTCAAATGCCACACTATGAGTCATTGGAATTCGAGATTGAGCTCACGGGTAAACCAGAGGTCGCAGGAACCGGCTTGGTATGGTACCTTCCTCCGGGCTCGGACCAGGTACAGAAAAGAGCGATTGCTACTGCTCCGAGTTCAATCGTCAATCAAACCTTACTGCAGTTGACCAACGCAACTAGCTTGTCCCTGGGTGCAATTGCCAATGAGGACATACCCTACCATATCCCTAGAACATCTTTTACCTTGAGTTTCTACTACGCCGAAGGTCCCTTACCCCGTGATGAGGTTATAGCCGCGACCCGAGGTGCAATGGCATATGTCTCCCCACAAGCTACGGGGCCATATAAGAGTGACACAATACCAGGCAACCTCTTCCAATGGGTGAGGCCAGATAGTGTTGGAGTGACCACTAGAGTGGCCGTTACCGTTTTCCTCTCCAAGGGTCATAATGTGTCGTGGAAACAATTATACGACGTGCTCTACGGCTTGTATCAATTCGCCACTGGTATGAACGGCGCGCGACCTCATTATGAGACGCTGGGTTTCAGAATCCTTGATGACCCTAATGGGAAACTCGGTGTTGGCACATTATCGTATTTCGAGCCTGAACCGAGAGAGGTAGAGAGAAGGGCGGAGACTACGAATGAGAAACTTGGCGAGTCCGGAGTGGTACAAGCAGCAAACTCGACAATTCTGCCACAACCAGACAGTCCGAATGGTACACCACTACAGCTTCCAAACACTCAAGATGTCGCACCGACTGTACCGGCACCAGGCATAGACATCATGCTCACCTTTACACTCTTCGGCGATCCTATTATACCTAGAGACCTCTTCACCGTTCTTGGAGCTGCTCAAGTCCAGATTGCAGTTGCGGTCCGAACGGAACCCATCGACCCAATCCCCAGCAATCACTTCCGATACGTGAATCATGATGGTAGCATAGCTATATCCATCATTGTATACTTGGATGAGGCCATGTCATGGTTGCAGCTCCATCTGGTCTTGAACCAGCTCTCTCAATTCTGTTCTCAGGGCCACACTCAAGGGCTAGTGTTTGAGATCGATATATTGGGTAACAGGGTTGGCTTCGGGGTTCTTCAGCATCCCTCTGATCCTCCTGTTGCAAGTGCGGTGGTGAAGCGAGCTTTGAACCAAAGCATCTTCCTACTGATCAATGCAACATCTTCTTTATCGAGCCCAGTGGCCGCTACGACAAACATCGTGTTTCCAATCACCGACGGTAATCTAGCCTTTAGGATCTTGGGTCGAGCCCTTCCGAGACCCGAAGTTACTGAAATGTTCGAACGTGCTCTAAAGATTGTTGATGCTATGCGTCCAAATGTTGCCATATCTTCTGATGAGTTTGAATTCACCTATATCCAGCTTACCATTAGCGTCAGGACATACGAGGGAGTTTTGATAGCCTGGTCGCAACTGGCACGCGTAATTTACGGCTTGATGGATTTCATGATGCCAAATAGGCCTCATCTTCAGTCACACTCCCATGAAATTTACTTTCAAATCAATCTGAATGGGCTCGGTAGGATCGGACACGGGTATGTGACTTCGCGGACATCTGGCATTGTCAAAGATGCCAAGAGAGCCTTATCGCCGACGCTTTCGCTACCACGTCCTTCTGCCGCAGTTTACACTATATATCCTATTCCTGGGACTCCCATGACGCTAGACATCAATCCGTTTGGTCACACTGCAATCTCTCCGGCTGAAATGAGCGCTGCTCTGACAGGCGCACTTAGCAAAATATACCCCCACCTTGCACGTGAAGGCGACCAAGCGATACCTGACAATCGGTGGGCGTACGGCGACGTCATGACCTATGTGTGGCTTAGCATTATGGTCGGGGCTGAGAGCACATTGTCATGGCAGCAGTTGAGTTGGGTAATCACTGGCCTCTTGCAGTGGATGACGGGGCCAGGCCGTAGCGACATCACGACTTTGTCATTTGATTTTAGCCTTAAGGGCGAAGGATACCTGGGAATGGGAGCTTTGGCGTCTCAATATCCACCTGCTGGAGTTGCAGACGAGGTGGAAAAGAAGATTGCAAACGAGACTGCGAAAAGATCTGCCAACGACATTGAGAAGAGATCTACGACCGCCAACAAGACTTTTCAGCTTCTGCCTAGTACGACCATCACATCGGCACTACAAGGCGAGGACAAGCCAATATCCTTCCCATGGCCCATACCTAATACCCAAATCACTCTGCAATTCACATACGTCGAAGGCGAAGTCCCAGGCTTCGGCCTCTACGCCAGCATTATGACTGAAAACGCCCGGGCGACAATCCAGATGTTTGTCCAAATGTTCCCGCACCAGCCTCTACCCGGTGGTTTCTTTTTTTATCGCAAGGATTTTACTCCCATTCCTCAGACAGCGGGTATCGTGATCCATAATTTCAGGGGTCTTGTCATAACATGGCAACAATTGGACATTGTGCTGGCTGGTTTGGGTATGTTCATGAAAGGAGTTCCCGTTGATCAAGCTGTACAGTTTGATATAGATCAATTTGCCGTAGGAAAAATTGGATTCGGGACTATGGCGTCTGGGACCCGCATAAACGATGTCGACAAAACAGCTGCACCTCCCGCCGGAATTTCAACCACCAATTTCGTCAATAATGACATTCTTCAGCAAGCCAATACAACGGATTCATCTTCAGCAAGCTCGACCGCAACCAAGTCCATCTCCCTACATCCAACAAATACAACCACAATCGGTGACCAACTCAGCCCATTTCCAATACCCAACACGCCTATAACTCTAGGTTTTAACACCTTGCCGACTCCGATACCAGCTGCCCGAGTAGCGGACCTTTGGGCTGGCGTCCAGCGCGTCATCCAGGCACACGTCGCACTACGTCCCAATGATCCTATCAACCCCAGCTCCTTCTTCTACCAATTGGGATACAGCGGTAGCAGCGAGCTCATTTCGATTGTTTTGCACCCGGAGCAAGGCTATCACCTAACGTGGTTGCAGCTGCAACAAATACTACTGGGCGTGCAGATCGTTATGACCGGGCGGGGAACTGCGTCGCATCTGCTGGCTTTGGAAATAACAGTTAATATTCTTGGGTTAGGGAGAGTGGCGAATGGGTTGCTTCGTTACTTCGACAAAGCTGAAACCGCCACTAGCTACGCTGCGGATAAGAGAAGAGTTGGCGGTATAGTGTCAAGTGATCCGCCTCCCTCGAGACCTAACATCGTTGAAAGAAGGGCTGCTACCCCGGCTACAATCGAAACCGCCGACTCCGGCAATGATGCTATTGCTCTTCAGCAAGCTAATACAACAGTGTCCACGCCCACAACCTTAGATCCGACTATAGACCCCTCCCTACCTCCAACAAACGCGACCCACCAACGCTTCACCGCTTACCCGGTACCTAATACGCCCGTCACCCTATATATTCTCACACATAAGACGGAAATCCCTAGAGAAAGAGTGCAAGAACTGTTCACCGGTGTGCAGCGCCTCATCCACGATAGTCTTGTCCAGCATCCCCAATCACCCATCAATCCCACCTCCTTCTACCACGAGGTAGCGTATAGCGGCCCAAACGAGCTCATCGCACTCGCCCTGCACCCTGAATTAGCTCATTATCTGACCTGGACGGAATTATCTCAAGTCCTGGATGGGTTGCAGACGTGGATGAGCGTGGATCCATCACATTTACGCTTCTTACAGTTTGAGGTTCGAATTGCAGGGCAAGAAGGAGTCGTGGCACATGGACTGCTTAGCTACCCCAACAATGGATTCCAGAGCATTGCCGATCTTACGGCTCGGAGCCCCTACCTCGACAATGGACTCCAAAACACGACCAATCTTACAGCTGCAATCACCTACCCCATACCAGGCACCCCCATCACGCTCTCCTTCACCTCCCTCCTACCGGGTCCAATCCCAGGCGATCGCGTCTCCAAGCTTTTCGAGGGCGCCGAGAAGTCTATTCACACAAAAGTCGGTACCCACGCCGACATACCAATCACCGACTTCGGATTCCTCTACACCGATCACTGGAACCCACCCGGAGACAGTGCCTCCATCGACATCTATCGTGCGCTGGGGAAAAAGATTACTTGGTTGCAATTGTACCGCATCCTGCTAGGGCTGGAGAGCTTTATGATCGGACAATGGTTACCGCCGCATCTGCAGAATCTCCAATTCGACATTGAAATTCATGGATTGGGAAAAGTCGGAACGGGAGTGGTTAACTACACGCCGCCGTCGGAGCAGCCAACTTCGCCAATCCGCTACCCCGTACCAGGCACACCCATCACCCTCTCCTTCACTTCTCTTCTACCCATACCAATCCCCGCAAACAGAGTCAGCAACCTCCTCACCAACGCCCAAGCATCCGTCAAAGGAAACGTCGATGCCAGCCCCCACGCCCCCATCACCGGCGCAGATTTCTTCTCCTACACATATAATTACGGACTAAGAGCGGAGAGCGCGTCTGTTATTATCCATCGTGAGCCGCGAGGGACTGTGACGTGGTTGCAATTATATGAGATTTTGGAGGCGCTGAAGGATTTTATGCTGGGAAGGAGCTTGGGGGTGACGCATTTGCAGATTTTGGTTTTTGAGGTGGAGATTGAGGGACTTGGTGTGGTAGGGAGGGGAATGGTTAGTTATACGCCGCCGGATAGGCAGGAGGGGTGATGGGGAATGGGACAAGTGTCAATGCGACGAGTGTGGATGGGAGTGGCTCGAGCAGCAATGTGACAAGTTTGAGTGGGTCGCCAGGAGGTGGCGATATCAGCAAGACGCTGGGTCTGAGTGATTCGCCTGTGGTCGGCTCGATCACTAACGAGACGAATGATCAATCTACGTCCTGAGATTTGGTATTGCCTAAAGTGCTGGGACTACTAAAACGAAAAGAGAGAACGAGTTGAAAGAAAAATGTCGCGTTTTATGTAATCTTGTGATATCCAAACCAGCTCGATAGCGAGTGAGCTCTGCATTTGAGATGGCTTCATAAGAGGTCTAGCTGTACTAAAGAAAAGGGATGATGGACTGTAGCAGCCACTTATGTCATTCAAGCTTCAAATAAGCACTTAGAGTGCTTCGTACGAAGGAGTTATATTAAACCCCCCTACTCTCTACCTTATGCCAGCGGTATCTACAGGCTGTTAGCGTAAAGCGTTAAACGCCGACCGAACAGGGTTGATATTTAACAGATATTGCCATAGAATTTCAGAAGCTTGCCCACGCTCCGGCTCGCAAGTGCTGTGGTCAACCGCAGCGACCTCATGTCGGAAGCCATAGCAACCAAGGGGCATACCTTTCACTTCGAGTCTAATGACATGGAAAAGGGTTCCTATGAACGCTCCAACGGTGGGGGTTTGAAACCTCTAACACAGAGTAAAATGAAGGAACAGATAAAGAGTATTGAGCAAGACACGATAACCAATTGAAAAGAGCTTGGAGGCAACGAGGTTAATATGAGACTTCATCTGTATTATCGCTGCTTTTCCAGTAGATACGCGCGCGGAAAGCTGTTACTAGACAGGCTATCCGCCTCAGTCCTACCCTCCACCAGTCTAGCCACTGTGGTTCTACTACGTACATGACAGGGACGTTAAAGAGACCTGAAATGGGTTCTGATAAGCGGGGATTAGGCTGTTGATAGTGATAAATGCCATTGATTCCATTATCTAAATCGCCATGAACCTCTACAGCTATAGTGATCTAAGTCAATCATCAAAGTTGAGCAAGATTCTACATCCACTTGAAGGTCACGAACCTCCGTCCCGACTATATCAGGGTGTATGATAAAATTGAGACGCTGCCTCGAGATACCAATTTTGCTCCTTGTGATAGGCCATGGCTGGTCGAGCACTAGCAAGCTGAGACGTCTGACAACCTGGTTTGACCTCGACCCCTGCGAATCGATCCGCAATCCAATCCATCCATAGACGCTGAGAAGCTCCCAAAGCCGGTGCGTGCGTGACGTGGGGAAGCCAAATGACCTCGAGTTGAGACGAGGGGAAAAGACTCGCGGTCTTCTCCACAGCAATCTTCACTGCTGCCGGGCTGTTCATCCTATCAGACTCTCCGTGGATCACGAGAAGTGGGCCTTTGATTGGTTTTCCTCCGTTGCTTGTCAGCTTTCCATGTTTCTGGAGATGCCGGTTTTGCTTCCAATCAGGCTTGAGAAGGTCTGCTCCAGAAAGAAGTGCAATTGCAGCGGCAACGCCTGCATGGGTCTGAAACATCATCGCAACACGTCCTTCTCCTTCTTGGGTGAGGATCTCTTTCGGGTCGAATTCTGGGAACGATGAAGCTATACCTCGGCATATAGCCGCTCCCATAAGAGGGCTGAACTTTCCCTCCTCATTGAGAAAGCTTGTATAGGGAGAGATAGCGATAGCTCCAAGATAGCCGGGAACCGGGCTAGTGGCTTCTCTCTGTGCGACAGCCCAAGCTGCACCTCCTCCTTGTGAGTGGCCAATCACAACAAATCGCTTGGAGAGTTCTGGAAAAGCCGCCTGGGCTGCTTTTACAGAATGGATAACGTCATTTCCTTGACTTGGAGACGCAAGATATTCGTGCGTGATGGGCTCTCCAGATGCATGTTTTTCCACGCCCAGCCCAGCGTAGTCCGTTGCGACTACAACATAGCCTTGGAGCGCAAGCTGATATGGTGCGAGAAAATGTTGCCAAAGGTTCTTATGATTGGAAGGTGCAGTGTCTGCATCAGATCCGCTTGTTCCATGTGCCCAGGCAACAACAGGGTAACCATCAGGCTGAGATCGAGCTGTGTAGGGCCAGAGAATGAATCCTGACACAGGAACTAGTGAGCCGTCGAGCTTCTCCGACTGATAGAGAATCCTTGATAAGGCAGTTCCTGCAGGTATCAGGTATGGTCCAGTGTCGACGTCCTTCTCAACCTTCAGTAGTGTTCCTGGAGAAGCTTGTGCAAAATCGGCTGGACATTTGTAGAAAGGGTCATCAAGCACTGAGCCTTTCGCCCAGTTAGCTTTTTCGAATTTGAGGGCGTCGAGCACCGGCGAGGGTAGGCCGCTCATGATTTTGACTGATTTGGATCAATACCGATGAGCAGAATGGGATGATGATTTCGTAGAGGGAGACGTATTGATACCTTCTGGTTTCACAGGAGTAGAATTGCGAGCGTGTGGTAAGTGATCTGCCTTGTAGCCTGGCAGTGTTGCGGCCTTTCAAGGTGCATATCGGATGCACACGCTAGAGAACAGTTGCGGCTGACATGCGGACAAGCGCATTGATAGCCCGTCCGACGTCTAGTGGGGCCCCACAGTGGGCAGAGCAATCTCAGAATAGACGGGGAGTAACCCGGCTTTTACCTCATATAGGTGTTTTCCGAGCCGATCCCGCAGATCCCATCCCATTCTACTGGAAATACTAGGATTTGAATCCTATATCAATGTGATGTAACAAGTGACAATCGCTCGGTCCTCTTATCCTGCCATGCAGATCAACACCTAGCACACGGCTCAGCTCCAAACGCATATGATGTCTAGGCCATATGATGCAACTATGATCTTGATCCCGTTAATATATGCACATATTGGACCGCGACTGCCAAGCTCGCTCGGTGTAATAAACCTCAGTGGGATTCCTTATACCCGGCCCTCCCTGTGCCTCTTCCATCGCCTAGCCTTGTATGGCAGAGCCATTCTCAGGAATTAATCAGCCTTCTTAGAGCTGATAACAAATTTGATAAGCTCTTGTGATCCTCATGATCTGGTCGTGTCCTATCGCAAGACTACAATATGACTTCACTTCAATAAAGCGGCGACCCCTATGCCAACCACGACAGTCTCATCATCAGCGTCGTGACAGTCTGTTCTATCCTTTCAGTCAGCGCACTCCTCATGCGACTAGTATTAAAACGAATTAAACGAGTTATACTGGACTGGGATGACTACCTAGCTATTGTGGTATGGGTAGGCTATTCATTGGGAGTTCGAACACAGCTGATTCAGGTGAAGGTAATTACCTTGGCTCAAAGTATAGTAGTCGCCTACGGTAAGCAGAGGAGGTTCTAATTTTCATTAACAGAGATAGTGTGCTGACTCCTAGTGTTGTGGGAACTTAATTCAGCGGCCTTGGGCGACATGCTCCGACCCTACCTACCGAGAAAGTTACAGCGTTTCTAAAGGTATCTCTAACTCTCGCGACATCAGGAAAACATGTCTGACTACGTATTTGCTGTTAGGCATACTATGCGTTATCATTTCTGCAAACAACTGTACTTGCTACTGCAAAGCTTTCTGCTCTTTGCCTTCTCTACCGCATCTTCGTCACTCGAGGATTCCGAATCACTGTACAGATTTTGGGTATCATTGTAATACTGTGGTGGACGTCTTTCACGTTTGCAGACGCTTTCATATGCTCTCCCATCCGAGCAAATTGGGAGCCAGAGATTCCACAACATTGTGGTGATCGACGAGTACTCTTGCTTTTGGCACCCCTGCCCTGGGTTCTTACCGACTTTGCGATTTTGATAGCTCCGCTGTTTGTAATAAAGAATTTGCACATACGACGGAGCGATAAGATCGGCCTATGCGCATTATTCTTGACTGGAGGCCTGTAAGTATGACAATTCCCCTGAAAAAGCTAGCCATTGATCTCTACAGCACATGTATTATTGCTTGCTATCGCGTTAGAACGCTGTTCATTCCTGTGAAAGATCCAACCTGTAGGTCCTTTGACTCGAACTGGGTTTTCACATGGCCAGAAGCTGACCTTTCCAGGGGATTCCGTTGAGATTGGACTCTGGAGTGTCATAGAGACCAATGTGACTGTTTTCTGTGTATATGTCATCACTATCAGACCAGTTCTCCAACGGCTCTTCCCCTCGACCATTGTTCTTAAGACTCGACTGGGATGGTCAAAATTATGGTCTTCTCGTTTCCACGGGAGCTCCAACAATGGCTACAGCAACGAATCGCAATCAAAGTTGGCTACAGCCCCTTACAATAGCTTTACACGTCTACATGAAAGTATACAACAGGCTGCTGGTTTTAATGATAATCCGAATTAAGGGAAGCAAATGACGGGCGAAGACCGCAGCATCTCTTTGCGTACTATCAAAACGGGCAGTCATTCGCACTCACCTGACGAGATAGTATGAGCGTAATTCAGAGGCAGCGTGAGTGTACCTACTTTGTGAGTCCTATCTATATGTGGCGCAACAAGTAGCTCCAGTTAATTTTGACTGTATCTTAAAGCGCTCGCAGGAGATAGAAATTTACGGACTTATACAATGGTCCTAGTACCTCATACCCTGGCAGGGCCCTCGTTTTGCTTAGCAAGTCAGAACGTACTTTGCCTAGGCAGTATATAGCATGTTTGAAACGCACTGGACGGGAGATCTTTGGAAATTTATTATATGATACTTCAGACTTGAATTTATAGATCTAGTTGCGAAAATGAAGTCCTTGCTCCTTATGTTATCGATACTCCGGCTAATTCCCTGAAAGCTGTGTCAAGTAAAACGAGGGCTCTGCCAGGATATATATAGAACACAATCTTACGTAAAAAAAGATGTGTCATTTCACAAGGTCAGATTTACCAGATTGTTATTGATACAAATCAAAGACTGAAATTTTTGCAAATCTCGGGCCGACGCCCAAGTCCAGTCCTCAAGAGCTGCTTCTATTCGAACATTGCACCAGGCTCTACTGCATTCGCCGTGGCTTCTTTTCCCACATCATCAATGTCGCCAGCACCGTGGCTCCACCAAATGCTGTAAGGGCTTGCATCTCCTCGTTGTACCCCTTGCCAAACACTTGCCTCATAGCTTCCTGCAAACTCGGAGGTAATGTCTTGATCGTCTGTGCCGATTGCAGAAGATCATTCATCTGCTGTGACGAGAGGAAGCTTGATGCCGACTTGACTTTCTTCTTGAGAATGTTAGTGCATACTGCCAGGCCAATACTTCCTCCTAAGATACGAGCTTGCGTCAATGCGCCAATGAAAACAACTATGGAAGTCAACACCAATAAAGACAGGAGTGGGGGTAACAATATACCGGTGTCCTTCTCCTCGATGACCGTGGGCGCCGCAATAAGCAAAGAACTCAAAGTCAACCCTATTCCAAGCCCGAGGATGACCTGATATCCGTATTATGCCGATAGCACTCCAGAATCCGAGACTGACAGTGTACCCATTAGAGCCAAGCCGATGGTTTGCAATATTCCTGCGACAAGAAATATGTAGAAAGGCGGGAACTTGATTTTGGATACTAGAAATCCCGAAACACCCGACCCGAGGGGTGAGCAGAGCATTAGTGCCAGTAAGCGCCAACCAGCACTAAATGCCGAGAGGTTGTTGACGACTTGAAATCGTTGAGGAATGGCTCTCACGACTGTGATGAAGATTGCGCCTCCGAATAGAGCGTTCCTAATAAGGTGTTAGCTCACGGTTCTCGTCTGCGACAATCCATAACTTACAGGAGAAAGCCCATGGTGAATCTGTCTGTGAGAAGTCGCCAAGGTAATACTGGCTCGTGTGTATCTCGTCGACCGCTGGCCAGTTTTTGCCAATAAAAGAACAAGATCCACAGCACCGCAGAAACAGAAATCAGGCTCAAAAACACTGCAGACGTCCACGGGTATTCGGTACTTCCTTCTTCCACTGCAGACACGAATAACATTAAAGCTGCTAGTAGTAAAAAAGCTCCGAGGGAGTCCACTTTCCAGACTGCCGCTATATTGAAGGATTTAAACATACCCTCTAACTTTTCAGACTGGTGAGGGAAACCCGCCGGCATTAATACAAACAGCATGACAAGCACAAGAACACCAGGAGGTACACTGTCATGGCATTAGTCAGTGAGAGTAGGTTATAAATATGCGAAGAGACTAAGACAACTTACTTCATAAAAACCACCCATCTCCAGGTCGTATAGTCGCGGATCAGTCCGCCAAGGATGGGCCCCAGTACCGCTGAAAAAGCATAGGCCGATGATAGGATAGCGGACAGAGATGCAAGACCCTGCGGGGGAACCATCTGTAGGCTAATCACGAAGACGAGTGTATAAATTCCCCCACCTCCAATTCCTTGAAATGCCCGAAGAACGACGCTACTTGTATCTCAGTGGTCAATCTAGGGAAAGATGTACATTGTTGACTTACAGATCTGTGAATATCTGTGCTGCTCCACAGGCAGCTGAGAAAACCGTAAACAGGAAGACCGATAGCATGATTAGAGGCTTGCGGCCGAAAATATCGCTCAATTTTGACAAGATGATCAGGAAGCCTACTATATAGTCAGACTATAGCATCTCCCGTTTTATGATAATCAGACCAGAATATGTGAGGAGATAGGATGTCACTATCCAGTTACCCTTATGAAAACCGTTCAGAGCGTTGGTAATGGCTACGAGTGATGTGCTAACGATGGTGGTCTCTATTGTCGATAGAAAAAGGCTTAAACATAATCTGCTAGGATATTAGTAGCGTCTTGTGGTATAGCACATTTCTTGGGTTTATCGCACGCTACGGTCAGCGTATGGAGTCTCCAGCCTTTAAGATAAACGATGGCTTTCTCTTGATTGTCTCCTTGCGATTCGAAGCCTGTATTACGCTTCGGTGAGATTGGAGGTTGTCGAGCATCATCAAGCTCTTTAGAAGGGGATTCCTTCCCCGATAGCTCTATTTCAGTATGATTGTGGATAGACATCGGCGTTGATGCTTTTCTTGTCTGTCAGGCAGAACGACGATACTGAGTAATAGAGATGGTACAATGAAGGTAGTACGAAGTCTGGGGCAGGATCATCAAAACATTGGAAAAGAGTTAGTTACGGGCGTGGAGCCGTTTCGTCAGGTGATCAAAGGCTTAAATCGAAGCCGAGAGTCCGGGGTTGAGCTCAACAAACAGCGCGGAGCCTCAGACAACAGTACGCTGCCTGGAATGAGGGCGGACAGGCCGCGCTTGAGTGTTTGGACTGCGAGAAGGACAGGCTGACCCTTTGCCTCTCCATGCACCCGCAAATCTTGCATCAAAGCCTGGAAAGCTGACACGCTCTATCATTCTCAGTGTAAAAATTAGATAGGTCTTGTATTGCACATGTGGAGCGCAAGGGTCTGGATCCTACAGGTTTCACAATCTGTCAAAGCTCATCGCGTCGTGGGATTTATCCCAGCTAGCCATTGCCCACCGTCCCGACTCTACGGTATTATATGTGCGCCTCTCGTTTGGGACGATCCCACCACATTTTTGACGCCGCATGCAGCTAAATCAATCCGAAGGATTTCCTCGCTCCTCGGCCTGTTGCCTAGATACAAAGCTATCGGAGATGCAGCAAGGTTAAATCCCGCGCTGTGGATCGCAATCTCCATACGGGTACCGCTGCCGCCTCGAAATTTCAACCACCTGCCACTTTGCCGATTTCCCTTACTACTTGAGAGGGTTTGCAGTCGGTTTCTTAACTCCCGAATCTTAACGTAATAGGTATAATTACGTCTTGGCGTACCTGCTTTCCCTGTTTTAGAATTTTAGCACTGAAAAAGGGTTAGTTTCCGACGCTTAATAAGAAATAAAATTTCTTAGGAATCCCGTTCCTATTCTGTCGCAACCCCGCGGAAACTAAACCACTCTTGGAACTTTCCCCCCTAAGATTACGCTGCTAAGAAAACGACAGCGCAACCTCTCAACTGCAACAGGTCTCCCGATGAGATACATTCGCTTGTACAAACTAGGCACAAGTGTAATAACCCTTCACACTTCGGTTAAACCTCGCTCTTTGACATGGCTGCGCGCCTCCTTCGCGAGACGCGCCAAGGCTGAAGACTATAGAAAAGCGGGTCCATAATACAAACATTGTATATTGCTCGCTAGGCTGATACACTCTTCATTTGAACAGTCGGGGCTGTCCGATTGTTGAGACCAGGGTATTCGAAGCTTGCATATCACAACACCCGTTGGGCTCTGAAGGATCGTAGGAGAAGATTCGCCTTGATGAAAGGTGGCAGAGACCATGTCGACAGAACCATGATATTGCCGTATCAGGTAATAGTGCAGACACTTGACATGGGAGCTTATCCTTCTGTCATTGAGGCACAGAATTAGATAAGTAGGGACTTCTTTTTGCGTTCTCAATTCGCTGGTTTTAGAAACGATTGGCAAGCTAGACAAGCGATTGGAAACTAGAATTCCTGTGCAGCTAGTTGTTAGAGGCGTAGAGATCATGATATCAGAATCTGGACCCGGCTTCGACTGATACTGCAACATGACTGTATGAGCTGAAAAGGAACCATCGGTAAGAATAAGGCACAACGGCAGTGTCTGCCTCAAGCTGAAACGGAGCAGGAATAACAAGCGACCCAGACAATGGTTCATTGTGATGGCCTGGTTGCTGCAGAAGGTCATATGTGGCCGAGACGTGGGGTGGTTGCACCAGAAGTACTAGAATCATAGATGTAACGTTCTATCCCGAGAGATGCACGAACCGCACCAAGTCAAGTACCTTTATAATCGTTCACCTCCTAAAAGATTCTTGAAGCCTCAATCATTTGCCAGCTATACTGAGCGCATCCTTTCTATCGAGACACCTCGATACATATTCACACCTTGCTGGATACCGTCCTGTATGACGTTATATAGTCCAAATCAGTTGCACTCAATATGAAGGACGATACAGTACCAATTGCTATTGTGGGCTTGAGTTGTCGGTTGCCTGGAGCAGCGTCGAACCCAGAAGATCTATGGCGTATATGTGCCGAGCAACGCGATGTTTGGCAGCCTATCCCAAAAGAACGAATAAATTTTGGCGCTTTCTATCATCCAGACCCAGGGCGTAGAGGCACCGTAGGTCGATTGTCCGTCTCAGGCGATCAAAGCCCTCTTGCTGACACCCTGAAAAAGTCAATTGTACAAGGTGGTCACTTCCTCAAAGACAACCCAGGTCTTTTCGATGCCACATTCTTTAATGTGACTAGCACAGAGGCTAGAGTTCGTCGATGCAAAATCTCTACATGAAGCAGGCTCCTAACTTCAATTAGGCAATGGATCCTTAATAGCGTATCTTACTAGAGCTCTCTTACGAGGCTCTGGAGAATGGTGAGCTGTGATCCTACCTCAAAAAAAAATACTAATCTCTCTCAGCGGGTATTCCCCTAAGCAGAATTATCAGAACCGACACTGCGGTCTTTATCGGTTCATCTTGCAGGGACTATACAGACCTACTTCGACGTGATAACGAGAAAACCGAATTGTTCCAATCTACGGGTATTGCTCAAACTATACTTTCAAATCGAATCTCATATTTCTATAATCTCAACGGACCTAGTGTTACAGTCGATACAGGTACTGTTGTTGGACCTTTGATTTGGACTCCATATCTAATCGATAGAGCAGCTTGCAGCTCCAGCCTTGTCGCTCTGTACCTCGCTTGCAACGCTATACGAGCTGGGGATGCTCGTATGGCAATCGTTGGGGGATCTAATCTCATTCTCAGTTACGAACCTATGGTTGACCTAAGTATACTAAGGTACTTCTATCCCTAAAGCTTGATAGGTCGGATATAGCCGTGCTGACTCTCAAGATTTCTTTCTCCTGATGGGCGCTGTTACACGTATGACGAAAGAGGAAATGGATTTAGTCGTGGAGAAGGAGCGGCCTATCTTGTCCTGAAACTATTCGAAGATGCTCTTAAGGACGGTGACACTGTGCGAGCGGTGATCCGTAATTCCGGCACCAATCAAGACAGGAGAATAGCCGGTATCTTACTACCAAGCGGCGACGCTTAAGGGGAGCTTATCGAACGTACGTATAGACTAGCGGGTCTCGATCCTGCTCAGAAAAGCTACGTGGAAGCTCACGGGACTGGCACGCCTGCCGGTGATCCGATCGAAGCGGCCTCTTTGTCAAAAGTCTTTGCACAATAGCGGCCGGCAGATCATCCACTTACAATCGGATCTATCAAGTCCAATATTGGATACTTGGAGGGCGCAAGCGGCGTTGCTGGTATAGTAAAAATAGTACTTATGCTTGAGAACAATCTCATACTACCGAATTTTGACTTTCAGAAGCCCAGTGCTCGGATACCAATATATGAGTGGAAGATACAGGTAAGGGTTCCTACTAGCTTATTCTGGGCCTTCCTTAATAATTTTACAGGTTCCTACTACCGTTCGAGCTTGGCCTCTTGAGATTGTGTACCGAGATTCTGTGAATAATTTTGGCTTTGGCGGCAGCAATGCTCATATAATAATAGATGATGCGTACGGCTATATGTTATTACGAGGCCTGACTGGGAAGTATCAAACGCCGACGGCACAGTCAGAGAAGACACACGGGACAACCACCAAGTACACTAATCCTGAATAGAAAGACGAGTCTCGAGTCTTTCTTTTGTCTTCCTTCAATGAACTGTCTAGGAAGTAATAAGCAAAGGTTCTTAGTCAGTATCTGAGGGATCACCAAGATAGCCGCCCAAACGGGTTACTAGGCGATCTTGCGTTTACACTTGGCGAGCATCGTTCCGCACTACCTTAGAAAACAGCTTTCGCTGCTGCTTCACTATCTTAACTAGCCGAGGCCTTGACCAGCGACAATATCAAACCCACGAAATCGCCCAAAACGGAAAAGCTAGGATTCGTTTTTACTGGCCAAGGAGCTCAATAGCATACTATGGGACGTGAACTCATCACCCAATACCCAGTCTTCCGGAGGTCGTTGGACTTGGCTGCCCAGCATCTACACGGTCTTGGTACTTCTTGGTTACTATTTGGTGAGTCGATTTCAGCCCCCGAGGAGCTTATATCAAGCGAATCAGCGACCTGGCTTCACGAACGGGTTCCCGCCCTTTTCATCTCTCGCTAACTTCAGTAGATGAACTTTCGAAGGATACAGTTACTTCTCGGGTCAGAAATGCATCTTTGAGTCAACCGTTGACGACTACAATCCAAATTACGCTAGTAGATCTTCTCGCTTCATGGAACATCAAACCAGCGCGTGTTACAGGCCATTCTAGTAGCGAAATTGCAGCGGCTTACTGTGCTGGTGCTTTGACACAAGAATCCGCCATAGCGGTTGCTTATTATAGAGGTAGGGTCGCTCTGAAGCTCAAAGACTTGAGAGATGGCGCCATACTCGCTGTTGGCCTATCCGAAGAGGAAGCGAAATCCTTTAATGCGGCGCTCGGTCAAGGCTGCGTCAAAGTGGCTTGTATGAACAGTCCGTCCAATGTCACTGTTTTTGGTGACGGAGCAGCAATCTCGGAGCTTTCAGCTATTTTACAGGCTAGAGGCATTTTCGTTCGCGAACTCGCAGTTGAAGTTGCTTATTACTCATACCACATAGAAGATGTTGCTGATAAATATCTCGCTGCACTTCAAAACCTCTCAGTAATAGGTGACAGTAAGGTTGAGTTCCACTCTTCGGTGAGCGGGAAGCGCGTCCACAATTCGGACCTCGGACCCGGATATTGGGTCTTAAACATGGTCAATACCGTTGAATTTTCAAGTTCCATGGGGAGTCTTCTACTTCACGGAGACTCAAAAACCGCTATAGACATCCTCATAGAAATCGGCCCACATTCAGCGCTCTAGGGTCCAATCAAGCAGATACTCCAGCATCATCCGCAATTGAGTACCTCTTGTATTCAGTACACCTCAGCCCTTGAGCGCAACGCTAATGCGGTTCACACTTGTCATAATCTTGTAGCCCAACTCTTGGTGAACGGGTCGTCCGTCGACTTGACCGCTGTCAATTTTGCTTTCGGTTCTAAGAGCAACAAATTCCTCGTTGACCTGCCACCGTATACATGGGATCATTCAACCTCGTACTGGGCTGAAGCGGATGCTCGCGAGGAATCTGAACATTTTCGTCACATGATGTCATGTTTCGAGAAAGAATGCACCACGACCATCGATACTGAAGATATGTACAAGGCTCTTAGTAAGCTTGGTTTAAGCTTCGGGCCCTCTTTCACCAATCTGCAAAGAGTGCGTACATCTTCGGATAAATGCTTTGCAGAGGTCTCTATCCCTGATACTACTGCAATAATGCCAGCTCAATTCGAATACTCGTTCATCATCCACCCTGCCACGCTGGACAGCTGTATCCATGCTGTTTTCGCCATTGGTGCCCGATGCAACCAGCAAGACCAAGGAACCCCTGTTCCAACGTTCATCGAAGAGATGTTCATATCTCAGAGCATACAAAAGACCCCAGGTCATGTTTTCAACGTATATGCCCAAAGTAAGATGAAGGATGTTGGGACTAAAGCAAACACTGGGCCCGGGCAACAAAGTGAGTCTTTGGCTATTTTCGACAGAGAACAAACCGACTTCGAACCAAGAATCACTTTCAATGGGCTAGTATTTACGTCTCTTGCAAATAATACCCAGGAAGAAACCGAAATTGAGGAGCGTAGGATCTATTACCAGACGGAATGGCAACCTGACCCGAGCTTTCTTTCTTCGGTGCAGGTTACCGAGATCAGCGCAGCTTTTCGCAAATCTTTCCCACAGGATGACCAAGCTTGCATATCGCAGCAGGCAACTTTCTATTACGCAGAGCGCGCTCTAGAAGTTGTGTCCGCCGAGAACTTTACCGCTATGCAGCCTCATCACCGAAAGCTTTACGCTTCTTTAACTGGCTTCTGTAGCGCCGTTCGTAACGGGCAACTCGGCATGTATCCAACCCATAACTGGCTTTGCCTCATTTCCGACCAACGTGCGGCAATATTTGCTCGAGTGCGTCAAATTCCATACGGTACACTTCTCTGCCCTGTTGGAGAAAATCTGTCGTGGATCTTACGACAAGAAGTTGACCCGTTGTCTGTGATGATGGAAGATGATCGCCTCGAGAGATACTACCAGACATATGAACCCATTGAGCAGTTCTATCAGCAGGCTGCAGTCTATATCAGGCTTCTGGGAAACAAAAATCCGCACTTGAACATCCTGGAGATCGGTGCTGGTACTGGGGGTGCTACGCTTCCCATACTGGAAGCACTTAGTAATACTGGAACGGGTCCCCCAAATTTCACCAACTACGATTTCACGGATCTTTCTCCCGCTTTCTTTGAGAAAGCGAGGGAAAAGATCGGACGCTGGAGTGAATTTGTGACATTCAAGAAGCTTGACATCGAATCTGATCCTGCCCAACAAGGTTACAAGCCAGGCTTATATGACTTGATAGTTGCGGTCAATGTTGTGCATGCTACCAGCCGCATAGAGAACACGATGAAACGGATAAGAAGTCTGTTGAAGCCCGGCGGGACTCTAGTCTTGATGGAAATCACCGTAAAGACTATGGCAGCATCATTAATATTCGGTACTCTCCCTGGTTGGTGGAACGGTAAATATTATTGCCTCAATTACAAAATGACACTCTAGGCGGACAAAAAGTAGCGGAAGAAGAGAGCCGCGCAGATGGGCCTCTATTGACGGAAGAACAGTGGGATAATACACTTCATACCACAGGCTTTACGGGTGCGAATTCTATTCTCTGGGACATGCCTGATCCGGCCAGCCATCATGGCAGCACGATCATATCAACTGCACCAGTAGAAAATCGCAAGGGAGCTCTTCCAATCACCATCATCGCTGACGCTGACACTTCAGAGCCATATTCTGCTCGTTTGAGGTCTTTACTAATAAATGCAGGTATCGAGCACAACACTGCTAGCCTTTCCGAATACGATCCAAGAAATCGAATATACATTGTCCTGTGTGAACTCACACGTCCTACACTTCGCAATCCTTCGCCAAGCGATTATGAGGCTGTCAAACGCGTATTTCTTAAGAGTAGTGGAGTTCTTTAGGTGACAGAAGGTGCTCTCGTAGAATCCAGCAATCCAGACCTCAACCTCGTGACTGGTCTGGCCAGAACAATAAGAGTTGAGAAGGGAGATACAATGATTGCCACGTTGGACCTCGATGCCCAGAACCCTTTGTCTGCTACAGCTAGAGCCGTGAAAATATTCTCCGTGGTCATAATCAACTTCGGCAAAGAGAATTCCGCTGCTACAGACGTTGAGCTTGAATATGTAGAACGAAATGGCACGGTCATGATACCTCGAATCATTAAAGACCAACGCTTGGATTCGTCTGTGCTTTTGGCTACCGGATCGGCCGCTCTCGAACTCCAACCCTACTGTCAGGACAGCCGTCCGCTAAGAGCGGAGATCCGGACTCCAGGCCTTCTTGACAGTATTCGATTCGTTGCCGATGACCGCATTTCCGGAGAATTGCCGGACAATTGTGTTAAAGTGCAAGTCAAGGAATCTGGCATAAATTTCCGGGATATCATGACGGCCTTGGGTCAGATCTCTATATACCCTCTCGGTTATGAATGTTGCGGCGTGGTGTCTGCCATTGGAAAATTTGTCCAAGATCTTCGACTCGGTGATCATATCATTGCCACAGTCAAGGATGGCTGTTTTTGTAATACTATCCGTGCGTCAACTAAAGAAGTAGAGTTAATCCCCGATAACATTCCTTTCGAGGTTACTGCTGCTTTACCGGTTATATACTTCACCGCCTATTAGGCGGTCTTCAAAGTTGCTCGGCTGTGCAAGGACGAGAGTGTTTTGATCCATACAGGTTCCGGGGGACTCGGTCAAGCTATCATCAACCTTTGTCAGCTTATTGGAGCTAGCATTTTACCACGGTTGGAACATTGGAGAAGAAACGCCTACTTATGGACGAATACAACATTCCTGAAAGTAACATTTTTTCGAGTCGAGACGCCTCATTTGCTAAAGGCGTTATGAAAATGACGGAAGGGAGAGGCGTTCATGTTATAATGAATTCCCTTTCCGGGGAAGCTCTGCGTCTGAATTGGAACTGCATTGCCCCGTTCGGGCGATTTATTGAGTTAGGAAAACGCGACTTTACTATCAACTCCCGTTTGGAGGTGCGACATTTTGAGAAGAACGTGTCATTCATCGGCCTAGATATCCCTCTTAGCTCTCAACGGGGTGAAAAGAGAAGAATCTAGGGTGAGATTATGGCATTGTACGAGAAAGGTTCCATCAAAGCGCCTTGGCCGATCACAGTGTTCGAGATCTCCGAGATAGAGAAAGCTTTACGAATTATGTAATCCGGTAAACATATGGGCAAGATGGTTCTGATGCCTCGGCTTAATAAGATGGTTAAGGTCGCTCCTTCGAAGACCGACCCTCAATTCTTGAGAGATGACGCTTCGTATCTTTTGGTAGGAGGGCTTGGTGGTATTGGACGGGCTACAGCGTTTTGGATACTCAAGCATGGTGCCAGAAACTTCATTTTCGCATCACGAAGTGGGTCGAATAAAGAGAAATCCAGGGAGGCAGTTGCGCTACTGAGAGCTCAGGGCGCTCAGATATCTGTCTTCAGATACGATATCAGCAACGCTGCAGATATCGACCGACTTTTGGAGGACAGTGGGAGAAGCATGCCCCAATTCGTGGGATGATTCATAGAGCTCTGGTATCAAAGGTAAGGAGGCTTGGTGATCCTTAGATTCTTATACTAACATTCTGACACCTATAGGCGGATCTATTTGCAAGAATGAGTCTTCAGGACTACAACGACGTCATGAGACCGAAAGTTGATGGCATATAGAACCTGCACCATAAACTTTCCAAGGTCAACTTGGACTTCTTCATCATGCTATCTTCGGTGGTTAGCGTAGCCGGAGATCCCAGCCAGGCTGCATATGTTTCCGCCTCCGTCTTCCAAGATGCCTTTACTGATTTCCGTAATCGCCAGGGACTGCCCGCAGTCACCCTTGACCTAGGGAAAGTCGTCGACATTGGAATTGTCGCTGAGAGATTTTCTGCGCGGAGAGGTATAAGAGGACTATGGAGCCGTAACCTCCGTGAGAACGAGGTGATAGCCATGATCAAGTCGGCAATACTCACACCATTAAGAACGCATGGACCAGGCTCTACCATCATCGGTCTCAAAGCATAGTCGCAAACTGCCGACCCGGTCTTCCAGGCTCCTTTGTTCTCGCATTTTCGTCGCGCAGCGATAGGGAGCTCGCGAAAGACTGATCAAGAGGGAAATATAGCTCCTCGTATACATAAGACTCTTAAGCAAGCGATATCGCTGGAGGAAGCAGCCTATAAAGCTTGTAAGGAACTTACTTCTAAGACGTTAAGCCTCTTAATAATTCCGGTGGAAGACGTCAACCCGTCAAGATCCATATCAGAGTACGGTATAGACTCCCTCGTAGCGGTTAAGATGCGTAATTGGCTTCTACGAGAGTTTGAGGCTGCGTTAGCGATCTTAGAGCTGATAGCGAACACTTCATTGCAGCAACTCTCGATAGAGGTTATCAGGAAATCTGTTGCAATCTGGTTGCCTAATTACTCTTTATGCGATTCCATTGTCCTTCTCCGCTAGTCACAGGCAGAAGTGTTAGCAAACAGACAGAGATGTCTATTAGTACTCTATAGATTCCTATCCATTAGCTAGTTAGTTAATTAAGTATTTTCTGCCATTGCAACAGGTTATAAGCCCAGGGGTTTGAAATAATCCACTTACTGCTTCCGCTGCACTTTTTTCAAAAATACTATTATTTAAGATTAACTCCTCCTCCCTTCTACTACTGCGCTCTACCCTACCTACCTTCTTATTATAGAGGAAGGACGTAGTTTATTCGCCTTTACCAAGCTTAAAGGCCCTGATAACTTTAAGACCTGGTGGCGTAATATATAATTTACTCTTACTGGCGCCCTCCTTATTAAATATATCGACGGTACTTATCCTCGCCCTAGCCCCGCTCCTAATAGGTCTACTAAGGCTATAAAAGCTGAGAGTCTAAGAGATTAGAACTCTTGGGATACTTAGGATGGCTGGGCCTCTGCCCGAATAGGATATATATACTCTTAGGATATCCAGCAGTTCTTAGATATTAAGACGTTATTATCTCGGATATCTACTTAGACCTTAGATTTTCTAAAGGAGAAATTTACCCCCTCAGGACTGGCCGCTAAATAGGCCGTATTATCTAAATTATCGTCTATCTCTTATAAAGGCTCTATTACTAATATATTAGCTGAGTTTAAGACAGTCTAGATAGAAATAACTAACCTCAATATTAAGGTTAAGGATATTATCCTTCTAATACTTCTTAATAGTCTAGGTCCTAAGTAGAATTAGTACTATACTATCCTAAACGAGAAGGCCCGGAAGGATAATTCTATTACTTTCGATAATACTATTAAGTGCCTAATTAATTATAAGCAGGGAATAAAGAATAAGGTTTCTACTTACTAGATAAGGACTATACTTGAGTCTAATTCCAATAACTCTTACTCCTATTATAGATTCGCTATAGTAGGACTATAGGTTAGTGTGTCTCATGATTAGATGCGGTTTCAGCCATACGCCATGACTATGGGCCATAGCGAGAGATCCGTGCTTCCTGAGAGCACTATTTATATAAGTATCCCACCAGTAGTTAGCTCTTCAGTCGAGTTCATCTCTTTTAGAGCTATAGTAGTTCTTTTCACAGTAATTAAGCCTATATATATATTAGTCTATCTATCCTTTTATCCCATCTATACTTATATTCTTCCCCCCTCTTTCTAAGTATAAACACCTTAGTATTATCTAGTTATAGCCGTCGCTATACGTAAATCAGCTACCTCTAAGAAAGCCTCCAAGAAAGCCTCCAAGACGGCCCCCAAGACCTCCTCTAAGAACCGCAAATAAGCTAAAATAGCTACTCGGAGGGATACTATACCCCCCCGAATTATAGGTATCTGCTACCTCTTCGGGAACTATCAGCCTAAGCCTCATCGACGAAATACCTCCTCCTAGTTACCGTAATCAAATTCGTGAGTTAGAATACCGCCTAGCGGCGCTAAAGGACCAGCGCGATCACCAGGATCGCTATCGAGTCTACAAGTTATATAGTCGCCGTTGCCGTTATCGTTATCGCCACTTATCTATTTCTAGTATAGACTCGGAGGAGGGGGATAGCCTAATAGTCTCTTTTAGGTATACCGAAGGTAAGAAACCCTTTCTTAGTCTTTATAAGCGCTATTATACTATTAATATTAAGTATTTTAAGTAAATCTTCTTTGGAACGTTTAAAACGGAATACCTTACAAAGCTAGCCTATAACTATACTAATCGTATAGATAGCGATACTATCTAGGAGACTAATAGGTTAGTATACCTCCTGCAGTGTTTCGAGGTATATAGCCAGGCCGTTTATCACTATACGCACCCTATAGTAAGTATATAGTTATAGATAGCCCTTTCGGACTACCGCCTTCGCCTTGCGGAGCTATATATATACTATAAATTTGACTCTATCCGCGTATACCATCACGCGTTCGTTACTATACATATCCTGAGTGGCCAGGATGATCTAGTAGCCTAGTCGATCGATGATAGACGCTACTCAGACCTCTTAGTCCGAAGGATATCCGTATAGGGCGATACTAGGTTATACGTAGGTGGTAGTGCCTTAAAATCCTCCTCTTCAGGCCTATTTACGTATAGATCGTTCAATAGCGGCTACTATCTACGCGACCGCTGTAGGTATCTTTATATCTATTCTATATATTAGTAGAATTACCTAGCGAATACGTGCTTAAGGGCTAACTCGGCCTCGAATAACGCTAACTTAATACTACTAGCAAATCGAATTTCTAAGTCGGAATAACTCCTAGAGTACCCGCAGGTACCTATATCGCTACTATACGTAGCAGAAGGTTTTCTATACTTACTTATCGATCTATCCGATCCAGATCTACCCTATCAGGGCCCGTTACGCGTTGATAGTTAGTGTAAATAGTTAAAGAATCACCCCGATCAAACCTTCGCCAAGACCCTAGCGGCTATTCTTCGGAAGGGGGCAAAAATCGGGTATAGAGGTATAGATATCTAATACCTCAGTTAAAACCACCAATCAGTACGTATAGCACTAGATATATTAACTGCGGACCTTCAAAAACAGCTTCAGTATAACTGGTTAACTCTAGTAGACTATCAGACGGAGCCCCGGTATGTCTGTTCGCCGCTAGGCTTGGTCCCGAAGTATAATAGGGGCTGGAGACGTATTTATAACCTCTCGTTTCTATACGGCAGCTTAGTTAATAATAGTATACCTTACGATTAGGGTACCTTAGAGTATATAATATATGATAATACCGTGGATACGCTGCTATAACAAGGTCTAGGGGCTTAATTCGTTAAGCGAGACCTGAAAGACACCTTTCGTCATATTCTAGTAGCTACTTTAGACTAGTAGCTACTAGGTTTCTACTATAATAGTTTCTACTAGAAAGAACGCTATCTACCCTTTAGTTTATATATAGTACTATTCCTCTTTAACCTGTTTATAAAGGCTGTTAACTAGATTATAACTGTAGTATTGCTATAGGCTATAGTATTATACTACTTGGACGATTTCTTCGCCATTCTGGTACTATAAGCTGACGCTATCGTATATAGCTATCAATTCGATCAAGTATATAACGAATTAGGCCTGTCAGTTAACTATTCGAAGGATACGAGAGGTATAAAAGCCGACTTTATAGGAATTGAATTCGATAGTATCCTTATATAGGTACGACTCCCTCCGGACAAGCTAGATAGGGTAAGAAATATAGTACAAGGCCTCCTTAAAAGGCCTATAATCCTATATTCGGAACTTGAGTTAGTAGTCGGTTTTCTATTATTTACTACCAAAATTATAGTTCTAGGAAGGGCCTTCTTAAGGCGACTTTTTGACGTAATTCGGAGGCTAATAGCTATCCTATATATCACCGCAGCCATAAAGGCTAATCTACTATAGTAGTATACCTTCCTGAAGGACTAGAATGGCCTTAAACTACTATATTACATCGTTAGTCGACCATCGTGGTATATATAGACTAACGCCTCTAGGAGGCTTGGTATAGGGGGCTACATTCTTAATCACCCAGCCCATTTATACTCGGTCTAGGACGTCTTTAGTATACCGGTCGCTACACGCTATTATTATAAAGATATATAATTTAAAGAAATAAAGGCTATTCTTCACGCGATATAGCTATAGTTAGAATAACTCCGGGGATCAAAATTAACCCTTTATTGCGACAATAATGCCTGTATCTATAGGCTATATAAATCCTCGATCCGTGGACTAGCCATAGCCCTACTAAGGGATATAGCTATACTCACGGCTAGATATAACATCTATTTGGTTCCGGAATGGATCCCAACAGGAGCCAACTAACTAGCTAATAACCTCTCGCGATTCCGATATCGAAAAATCGCTGACAGATACCCTCAGCTAGATCACCTAGCTATATCCCCGCCAAGTTAGGGCGGGACCTACTATAATCGTAGTATAGTTAGACCGCACTGCTACGAGAAGCCACTCGACTCCTATAGTAGAGGTTAGTAATAAAAACCCGAAAAACGTATACTACACTAACGCAGTTATATATCACCTATTATATACTTAGGGGGAGTATACCTCCCTTCCCAGCGATAGTAAACTTATTAGCCAGCTAGATAGTAGATCTTAGCACGAAACGGGTCAAGGCAAAGATAGTTAAGGCCTACTTAACAGGCGTTAGATCAACGTATATAGATATAGGCTATAGAGGCCTCGTAGTATTTTATAACCTATAATTAGAACGTATAATAGCGGGTATACGACGCCTATAGGGCGAGGCCGGGACAAAAGAAAGACGTCCTATTACTAAGGATCTACTGCTATAGATCCTCTCTTATTTTAACCAGTATAACGAGACTAGTTCAATATTATATACGGCCTTTTACCTTATATTCGCCGTATTCCTCTATATAGGGGAGTTTACCTATACCGCAAAAGATCGTAATAATCATAAATTCAGCTAGTGGTTCCTGACTCGTCGCTCAGTAAGGCTATATAAGAACTATCTAGAGCTTACCCTCCTAGTATTAAAAACGGACCCTTTCAGGCGGGGTATTACCCTTACTATCGCAGCTTCCGGCGATAGAGTATACGCAGTTAAGGCGTTATACTATTTATTCAAGTAGAAGACTATACTAAATAGTCCTCTCTTCTAGCTAGGAGGCTCCGTATTTATAAGGGAGATCGCTACGAGTTACCTTCGTCAAGCACTTATATTACTCGGGGTAGAAGGTTATTATTCAGGATACTCCTTCCGCAGGGGGGCCGCCACCTCTATATAAGAGGTAGGCCTTAGTAATAAAGAAATCTAGCTACTAGGGCGATAGAAGTCGAACTCCTATCGTCTATATATAGTTACTTATCCCGAGCGAATACTTATAGTATTACGTCGGCACTAGCAGCGCTAGTACTAGCGATACTCGCTAGGAGCTACCCTGCGAGGCCTTCCTCGGAAACCCTCTACGGGGGCGTTATTTGGGTGTTGTTTGGGAGTTTTCTAGCGCTGGGGCACCTGTTATAGCCTTTCTAGGCCTGCTAGCCCTGGTGTTAGACCGCCCAAGCATCTATTTATATATCCACTTGTGCCGGTATATATAGCTTCAGGAGTGAGAATACTAATCGCTACAGTAGGACTGTAGGTTAGTATATCTTATGATCAGATGCGGTTTCAGCTATACGCCATGACCATGGGCTATAGCGAGAGATCCGTGCTTCCTGAGAGCACTATTTATATAAGTATCCTACCAGCAGTTAGCTCTTCAGTCGAGTTTATCTCTTTTAGAGCTATAGTAGTTCTTTCCCGCCTACCCGCACCTTATATATAGTCTATATATAGCCTATCTACACTCCAGGTCTATACCGCCTAGGCATGGGAGTTTTCTAGCGCTGGGGCACCTATTATAGCCTTTCTAGGCCTGCTAGCCCTGGCGTTAGACCGCCCAAGCATCTATTTACATATCCACTTGTGCCGGTATATATAGCTCTAGGAGTGAGAACACTAACTAAGCGTTACTAGAAGCCTTCTTGCTATTACCGTAATAAGGACTATTATATCTACTATTAGAAAGGCTATATAGACTATATTTATCCGAATAAGCCTAAATCCTTAGAGGATTCTTCTACTACTAGTAAATCTTCTTCTCCGAAAAAGCCGGTTATATCCTACTATCTTCGTATAAATCTAGTACTCTTAGGCTAAATTATAAATACTCCGAATATCTAGATAATTAACTCTAGATCGACCGACTATATCTATAGTAATAGGAGTTAGTTTATTAGCTATCGAACGGTTAAGGAGAAGATAGTTACTACTATAAATAAGGTTGCCTAGGCGTTCGGTTATAGCGACGTTACTTTATCCCTTCTATAGCTATCTAGTAAAGTAAGGTAAATACTCCTATCTAATATACTCTATAGTCCTGTCTGCTCTAATCTTATTAGTACTACTTATCTAGTAACAAAGTATATAAAGATATACCTGAACGGCGTTAACGAGGCCTCCCATATTATTTTTAATAGAGAAGTTATTAGATATATAGATATAAGAGAAGATCTTTATTAACTCTATATTACTCCGCCCTATAGGGCTGAAGCTTACTTAACTATAACTTCTGACTCTACCGTTTATAAAAACTCTATTAATAATAACGTCTACGGTACTAAGAGCCTTAATATCGCTACTACGCCTCCTTAGACCTATACGCAAGCTACTTCTATAAGTAATAAGGAATACGTACTTTAGCACCGGCGATTTGCTTACCTCGTATATAGTAGTCTTTAGAAGGTCCAATATCTCGTCTAGGGACTATATCTTTATAGATATCCCCTAATAGAAATATATAGTAATTATATAAAGGGGAGGTAATAGAAACAAGTTTCCCGTAAGCTAATAAGACGTACTATCGATTTCCTAGATAAGCTATACTCCGACTTTAAAGGACCTTTTCTACTAGGAATTTATAGAGAAAAGTATATATAGACCGTTACCGATAACTCTATAGAGGCTATATAGACTAAGCTATTAGTCTCTAAGGATAAGACTTTCGAGAAGACGGTAGACTGGGTTATAAGAATAGAGACCTAGTTAGGACAGAAGGTCAAGGTATAGAGAACTGACCTTGGGACTGAATTCTATAATTACCATTTCTCGGCCTACTTTACTAAGAAAGGTATCTAATAGGAATACTCCGCCGCTTATATATACGCCTAGAATAGCAAGGCTAAGAGGAAGAACTATACTCTTATAGGACCTACTCAGTCGATTATAGCTAAGAAGCACCTAGGAAAACACCTATAGCACGATATCGTCTCTACTATCTGCTATATATAGAATAGATATCCTACGAGAGTCCTTAATAATAACGCTATTCCCTACTTTACTCTTAATAGCGAAATACCTAATATCTCCTATTTCAAGGTCCTTAGGAGTAGGGCTTGGGTACTTGTTCCTAAGACTATATTAAGAGGTAAACTTAATAAGCGCTCCTGGCAAGGCATCTTTGTTAGATACGAGGGAACAAATTATCGTATCTACAACCCTAAGACTAGGAAGGTTACCGCCTATACTAGGGCAAAGGAGCTTATGTATGAATAAGTGGTTGAAAGATTGATATGTTCTAAGCTAAGCTTGCTAAGCTAGATATTACTTGCTAAGCGAAAATGCTTGGCGTATGCCGTAGTAAATGCCACGGATAGAAAGAAAGACGTCGGCGTCCTTGTTGACAATGGATGTATAGAAGGATATACTTAGCAAGGATATATGTAAAACGAAACATTCCTAGTAACTGACAACCGAATTCCGATAACGCCTATTCTTAGGAATCGAAATCCTTCGTTATAATAATAGTATCAAGCGTTCCGTTTATAGTCGTTGACGAGGTCTTTTACTGACATATACTTAATATTCGTCTAGGTATCCTACTCCGGGCCCTATCCTTTCCAGCGAATAAGGTACTCGGTAGCTTTACTACGTCCCTTCTTAATAATACGCTTATTTAGTAGACGCTCGATCTCCTATTCCTCGCCTCCGCGGTTAACGCTAATAGCTGGTAGATAATCAGGTCGAGGGCGCTTGAATAGATTAGTCTTGGGGTCTAGACAAGGCTCTAATTGGGTGATAGTAAAGACTAGATATAGTTTCTAATAATCGGGAATTGCTAGGCGGTACGCGAGCTTACTAATCCTTTCGAGGACTCTGAATAGTCCTATAAATTACTAACTATATTTTCTTCCGGTGAGCTTGTTGGCAGGGATATTATAACCCTTATAAAGCCGTAGTAATATAAAGTCTCCCTTACGGAAGTACTACGGTTAGTAATGTCTATCATAATGAAATTTCGACGTTATCTAGGCGAAGGTAATAGCGTCCGAAGCTTCTAAATAAGTAATTTCTTTCGGCAACGCCTCTTTCTTATAACTACTAAGGTCTAGTACCTGGTTAAGTATAAAGCCGTAGATAACCTAGTTCGGGGAGTACGTAAGGGGAGCTGAGACACTGTTATTATAGGCGGACTAAATCGCCGGAATCGTTAGAGGCCATTCGGTAAGATCTTCCAGCGTTAATATCCAGAAACGAATCGCGATTTTAACGGTCTGGTTAGTACGCTCGCTAGACCCGTCTATCTATAGGTAATACGCTGTTGAATATAAGAGCTTAACCCCGAGTTTATGGAATAGTACGGACTATAGATCGCTTAGGAACTTCCTGTCTCAATCCGAAATAATAACTTTAGGCAGGCCCTAGTCGACTTTCTGTAGTCGGCGGAGTAAGCGGCTTGCCTAGTTAGTAGTAGTGAAAGTCTTCTTCCTAGGAATAAGGCTTATCCGCCGAGAGAACTTATCCGTAACTAATATAATAATGTTGTACCCTTTCAAGGAAACTGGTAATATAAGGATAAAGTTAATTATCAGCGTATAGAAAGGTGTTAGAGGCGATAAGATTAGTTATAGTAAGCTATTCGGAAGATAGCGGCGAGTCTAGTAGAGCTAGTACTTGGAATAATAATATAGGTACTCCCGTAGCTGCTGAGTAAGTCCTCGAATGTACTATTACTAGGAAAGTACTTTATAGTATTTAGCGAAACTAATATAAGAGTCTAAGTAGGCGACGTCGAAGAAAGTTTTAATATAGGAGTTAGGGATATATAAGCGCCTAGCGTTATAAGTATAGTTGCCGGTAGTATTATCGATATACTAGATAAGTCCTTTATCGTCGAGAAGGAACGGAAGTTTAGTAGTATTTTCATACTCGTTATCACTAAGAACCTTGGTAATCTTCTGCTAAGAAGAATCTCTAGTATAGCCTTCGAGGAGTTGCTACTGTAAGTCTTAACTTAGCTCGACAAGAGCTGAAGTAGTGTAAGCGTAGCTGTAGAGTATATTAAGTTCTCCTTCGGTACCGTCGAAAGGTGCTGTCGTAGTTGAATAAAGGCGTAATAAAGCGTCCGGGACGATGTGCTGCTTCCTAGGCTTATACCGGAAATATAGATCTCGAAAGCGTTAGATATATTCGGAAGCTCTGACAAGGCGTAGATTCAGCTTCGCTATAGACGTAGTTATTAGTAAAGTCTACTTCGTAATACCTAGAGCGGCGCTATAGTCGGTATAGATAATCGTTTCCGGTACCGACTTAATTATATAGCGGACTTTGCCAAGTACCCAAACAATACCAGCAAGTTCTAATTCCGTAGGCTAGTAGCGAGTCTTAGCCTCCTTAAGAAGATAGCTAAGGAATAGGACCGGGCGGACCTGGGAACGCTTTAGGTACTCCTTATTAAGCTTGCCGTCAATATAATAAATCATAGCCCTGAAGCCGAAGACTTTACTTACGTCGAGGTCAATATAAAGGGGACGTTTATTATCGAAATAAGCTAGAAATAACGGCTTCGAAAGCGTATACTAAAGTATTCTGAAAGCTGCCTCTTCGGATAGTGTCGGATCGTCAACGCCTGCTCGTATAGTAAAATTCTTCCTCTCGGAACCGGCCCTGGGCGCGCTCGACAAGAGCGCTTTCTTACGGTCCTGTAAAGGTCTAGTAATTGTAGCGTAGTGAGGTATATAATTCCGCAGCTAACCTGTTATACCAAGGTACGTTTCTAGCTATAATAATGTTCTAGGGAAAGTAAGCTATAATATTGCTTATAACTTGTCGTCTAACGTCGAAAGACCTAAACTATTAACTTTCTAGCCGAGTAGCTACACTGAGGGATAACCTAGAAAGGCCTTCGCTAGGTTAATTAAGATACTATTAGTAGCGAATAAGGCGAAGATTATAGATAAGTACTATATATACTCCCGCAAAGTCTTAGAGAAAATAACTACGTTATTAACGTATACTTTTACAAAATTTCGATAAGGCTAAAGAACTTGATTAATCTGCCTTTATATATATAAAGGGGAATTCTTATAGCCTATTACTGCAACGTTAAAAGTTTCCTATCCTCGGTGGCTTATAACAGTAAGTTTATACTGATCATCTGGATATATACGCTACTAGTAGAAGAAACTCGCGCAGTCGATAATACTTATAAAGCTATAACCCTAGACGGCGCTAATAAGATCCGACTATAAAGGTAGTAGGTAGACGTCTAGCTGAGTTACCGCATTCAAGCCTCGTATATCCACTACGGCTCTGCCCTTTCGGGTACTATCAGGTAATATCTTCTATATAATAAAAACCGGGAAGCTAAATAGCGTCGATTCCTTCGTCTACTATATACGGCCCTAGCTATATAGCTTATCAAAAGTTTTATCGATAACCGCCTTAGCGTCGTTACTAAGCGGATATACTCTAGGCGTCTTTAGAATCTTCTCTTGCCAGTCCGATCTAAGGGGAATTCATATCTAGTCTTGCTCGGGGACCTTGGTAAAGCCCTGTTCCTCCTATAGTGTAGGAAATCTATCGATAACAGCCTAGATAGGCTTAGAAGCACCGAATACTATAACTCCAATTAGTATAACGACGTCAGCTAGCGTTGTGTTCACTACTATATCCGGGCTCCGGAAATTCGCTAACCCTGAGTTCGGTACCGAGGAAACTGTTGCTATAGCGGCGAGAAATACTATTGTAGTAGGCTTGATAACCTTGTTATAGATATATTTAATCTAGCTTGCCTTATATTCGGCGGCAGGACACTAAGTAGCAAGCTTAATAGTATCTTCGGGGGTAACCTGAAAACAGTTATCAAAGTCGGTGTTACAGATAGTACCCAACTTCAGATTTCTAGGAATCTTGACAGGTATATTAGAGTTATTCTTAGCGAGGACGGCTGTTATAGAAGTATTAATAAGATGAGTATAGAGTAAGAGGGGAGTTTCGGCAGGTTCGAAAAGGAAATTACAGTCTAGTAAGGCAGTATAATATGCTAGAATCTAGGTTTCTGAATAAAGTAGGATAATAATTGTATTCTTTGTATAAACAGGGTAGTATATAGTCTTGCCTATACCCTTAACCTTAACTAGGACTTCGACCTTATAGCTCCTAATTAATATAATAGCCTTAGAGGTAATAATATCGATGCCTTCCGGTACTATAATGTCTATACTAATCAGGATATTCGCTTTAAGCTCGTCGATAATATAAATCTCCCTTAGCGAAGTTATAGCAAGAGTATCTATACTATCTTAGTACTTGCCCGGGAAGTATAAGGGAATAATAATATACTTAGATATCTTATAGCGATTAGAACTAAGACTACGCACTATAATTAGGCTGACTATTTAGCAGATTTTAGAGGTAGGAAGAAGCTTCTTAATAAAGGTACGATCCGTAAGTATTACTAAGTAGCCAGTATTAGTATAACCTTTCTCGGGGGGCTGCTTAGGGAATAGAAGAATTTGGACTATAGTATAATAGTACTGGCGGAAAGCGTATCTAGTCCCGACTTCTTTAGCGGAGCTGGATATCGACTTAATAACCCTCGCTTTATTCGGCGGTATAGAAGTCTTACCTTCAGCTTTCTTCGGAGGGGCTAAAGTCTTACTTCGAGTAGCTTCAGAAACGGGGAAGGCGTTGGATTCCGCTGGGTAGCCTGGGCATGCGGAATCACAAGCTCGTCTTCCCTTACCGGAATTGCTAAGATGCTAATAGAGTTGATTCTTAGACTTGAAAACCTGTAGGCAGCGTCGATATTCTACTATAGTAGTAGATTCGCTACTATTAATAGCGTTACCGTTACTTACGGCAGTAGCTCCGAAGTAGCTATTAGGGTCGTTATCTTGCAGTTTATAGTAGTCTAAGTCTTCGTCGGTATAGTAATTTCCTTATTCCTTAGCTTCGTTACTATCGTAATCTTCTAGTAGGTCTTGAGTATCCTTAGTAGCCTGGGCCTAGGCCTGGTCTTCGCTTTTATTAGCAGCGTATATCTTGCCGCTAAAACGTGGCCTAGGTTTCTAGTTCCGCTAGTTATTTCTTCCGGTGTTTCGGTCAGCGACTTACTTTTAATTCGACGACTAATTCCTGCTAGCGGACGTGTTTCCGGCGGATCCAGTAATTTAGAGAGGCTAACGTATACTTAGTAAGGTACGATTACCCTGCTGGTAAGACTGCTGTTGCTAAGAATTATAAGTATTATTCTAATATAGAGACTGATAAGGTTGACGAGAAGTTGACGGCTAGAAATTCTGTCTATTATTATAATCTAAACGTCGAAAGTCCTTACTATATTAATTAGTAGCCTTCGACGAATTATAAGATCATCGGGCTATCTCTTCCCAGATACTGGCCTTAGAAGCGAGCTGGTTAAGAAAAGTACTTAAGGTCGTTATTAGCGAAGGCTTAGGGATATTATATCTAAACTCGGAGGATAGGTGGTTCTAAGCGTGCGTAATTTGCTGGAAGGTAGATTCCATTTTAGCCGCTCTGGTATAGCTGATAATATAGTAAATATAGGCACGTAGAGAGCGTCTATTACGAGCGTCCGCGAAGGTATACTATTTATTCTGCAGATTCTTTAGTGCTTCCGATATTCGTTCCTTAAATTGCTTAGTAAGAATCTAGATCTACTACTGAAGATTTACTGCCCGAAGAATCTCGAGTTCGGTACTGCCGAGCTCAGCTAATTACTAGATGACAGCGCTGCCTTTTAGGCATCTGGAAAGAACTGCTAAAACAGCAGCCTCGCCTCTCTGGCTTGTAATATCCTCGAGTCTAGTATAGAAAATATAGATATCCCGGTAGTAGACGCCGTATTTGGTACTGATAATAGGGGCTACCGGGTTATAGTTATCGTCGGAGAAATCTAGATTAAAGTAGCCAATATCAGATTCCTTCAGCGGCTTTAGAAGTATAGCGGCCTAAGGATTAATATAGGGGGCATTTCCTCCTGGAGGACCGCCAGGATAACTACTAGGATAACCACTAGGATTTTCTCTATTGCCACCAGGATTATCGTTAGGATTCCCAGGATTGCCCGGGTTACCTGGATTACTAGGTTATTATTAATAACGGTTAAAGCGTCTCTTAAGCGTACTATCGAGTATCTCGGCGAGGATATCTATTTAGGCTCTTATAAAAGGCTACTGGTTTTTGTTAGGACCGCCTTGGTTACCTAGGTATTATTAATTATCGTTGAGAGGCTGAGGTTGCTAGGGTTAATTTTGGTTACGTTATTAGTTATCTATATTGCGAGGTCCGATAGGCTGACTATAGATAGCTTCGTCAGCAGAGGTTGCTCTTATAGTAGTAGTACTACTACCGGAAGGATTTAAGGCTGTCGAAGAAGGCGGCGTTCCAGGAGGAGTACTTCCTGTAGAAGGTAGTTCCTGAAGAAGTTATCTAGAACGCTCGGTATCTTTCTCGAATTTAGTTAGAGAGGCTCTAAAAATAGAATAATCTAGAGCCCAGTCGGATAGCCAGGATAGTGCTTTAATAGACCGTGATCTCGTTCGGTAGTCTCAGGCACCTAGAATACGGCCTTACTGGGCAGGTCTAAAATTATTCTTAATAAGATAAGAAATAATATAGCGAGTAAGATTACTAATAGCCTCGGCGTAGAAGTATTCTAACTTAATGAATTTATTAAGCTGGAAAGCGATAACGATAGTATTACGGCTGACCGGGTTATAGCTCGAGGAAGCCACAGTAAAGACTTCTTATAATAGCGGGTATTAAGGATATAGAAGACCTTTTAAGGGGGAACGCGTAGTATAGATTCTTTTCCTGGTAAGTGCCTATAATACTTGACGAGCTTGAGGTGCTAGTATAGGCGGAAGTAGTACTGAGATAGTTAGGGCTTATAACTATTTTAGGGCAGCTACTGGCGTAGCGGAAGACAGGGAGGACAGGGAGGACTGGTGGCTGCTGGGCAGCTGGTGCTTTGGTGAAGCTGGTGCTTGTCGAGACTCGGTCTGGACGAGCGAACGGATCTGGTGCTTGTCAAGCCGATGAAATGGTGCTTGAACAAGATAGTTGAGCCTATTACTACCATTTGCTAGGGCAAAGGAGCTTATATATGAATGAGTGGTTGAAAGATTGATATGTTCTAAGCTAAGCTTGCTAAGCTAGATATTACTTGCTAAGCGAAAATGCTTGGCGTATGCCGTAGTAGCCTATCAAGATATCAAAGTTAATAAGGATACTATCTACTAACTAGGGGAGTCTGAAATAACGCTATTACTATAGACTAAGCAAGATGATTTACTCCTTGCAGGTTTAGAACGCAATAATTCACTATTACTTATAGTCCCTACTATAGACCTTTCTTCTATAGATTCAAGTAACCTTTCTCTACTACCTTTAGGGGAGCCTTCTTCTAATAAAGCTAGCGAGGAAGATAATAATCTACCTAAAAAGAAACCTTGTAATCTAAAGAACCGGATCCCTGATAGCTTCTAGCCTAGAGATACTACGAGATCTAAAGGCATAAAATTCAGGGAGTACTATACTAATTTCTTAGATATGGTCGTTCGTCTATTTAGCGATGACGATATTTTGGAAGGACTAACGCTAAAGTTTTATATCTATATAGTAAAAGTTCTTAGCGCCTTATCTAAAGGGGAGACTCTTAACCTTTAGCCTTAAGAACTATAGACTCTTCGGTAGGCTATAAAGATAGCTAATTAGTCTCTTTAGAAAGAAGCTATATAGTTAGAATATAATTCCCTAATAGAGAACTCTATATAGGACCTCGTCGATCCTCCTATAGGTAACCTATCCTATAAGCCTCTTACTAGGAAATAGGTCTTCCGTATTAAGAAGAAGGAAGATAGCTCTATTAAGCGGAAGGCTCGGTAGGTAGTCTATAGCTATTAATAAGAATAGGGCATTAACTATAAGGAGACTTTTGCCTCTATTATTAAGGTAGTCTCTTATAGATTAATAATCTTAACTGCCGCTAAAGGAGACCTTTATATAGAGTAAATAGATATAGTTACTACCTTCCTCTACGGTCTTCTCGATAAGCTTATCTATATCGTTTAGTCTACGGAGTTCGAAGACGGGACGAATAAGGTCTACAAGCTACAAAAAGCTCTATATAGGCTGAAGTAATCTCCTCGTATCTAGTACGTAACTATTTAGAGCTTCCTCTCCTAACTAGGTTTTATAAGAATAACTGCGGACTACTACGTATTTATATCTATAGATAAGACTATCTATATCGCCCTTTATATCGATAATCTACTTATAGTCGGTATAGAGATTATAAAAGTCAACGAGCTTAAATAATAACTCAGTACCAAATTCAGAATGACTGATATAGATCCTACTACTCGCTATTTGGGTATTAAGATCGAACGTCATCCTACTAGAATTATACTATATTAGCGTTCGTATTTAATAACGGTATTATAGCGTTTTGAGATAGATAATTATTACCCTACCGCTACTCCCATGGATACCGGAGTCCTAGGATTTATAATTCCTCCTCTTATACAAGTATCTAAAGCTACTATCAAGCGCTACCAATCGGCTATTGGATGCCTTATATACGCTATAGTAGAAATAAGACCTAATCTTACCTATACCGTCTCTATCCTTAGTCGTTACTATTCTAATCCAGGTCCTCTATAAATATAAGCCCTAGACCGTATTTTTCGGTATATTAAAGGTATACTTAGACGAGGTATTATATACTTAAGAGCTAGGAATAAGGGCTTGGTTAGATATTCTGATGTGGACTATATAGGGGTTATCGACGGAAGAAAATCTACCGGAGGCTATATCTACATACTGAATGGGGGTCCTATCTTATGGTCTTCTAAGCGCTAGACTATAGTTACTATATCTTCTACTAAGTCTAAATATATAGTAATAACAGAGGCTGCAAAGGAGGCTATCTAGATCTACTATTTACTTAGCGAGCTTGGACTAAGGAAGGAGAAGGATCCCGTTCTTCTCTATATAGATAACTAAGGCGCTATTACTCTCTCTACGAACCCTGAGTTTTACCGCCGAATAAAGCATATAGATATAGCGTAGTATTATATCAGAGAGGTTACGGTGGATGGGAAGATTAGGATTAAATATATTAGTACTAAGGATATACTTGCGGACGGTCTTACTAAGCCTCTACCGGCGGCGAGCTTTCAGAAGTTCGTTGCGAATATAGGTATATAGAAATACCAAGGCTACGTTATAAATAGACTCGAGGGGAGTATTGCAATCTAGTTACCTGATTGCTCTTTATGCGATTCTATTGTCCTTCTCCGCTAGTTATAGGCAGAAGTATTAGCAAATAGACAGAGATGTCTATTAGTACTCTATAGATTCCTATCTATTAGCTAGTCAGTTAATTGAGTATTTTCTGCCATTGCAACAAAATCAAAGCTAATCAACCCTAGTATTCTCGCGGAGAAGAATATATAGAGTCTTCGAACATCCGTTGTTAGGAAATCAAAGCTGGTCAGTCCTAGCAATAGGAGGAGGTTTAGCCGAGCGAGTATATATATATTCGAAACTAGTCTAGAACGTCTTATTTCACTACCATAGGGTGCTTCTAACGGCTCTACTCCTATTTATAGCGAACTCGCGGCACCTAGTAGACATCTCAGCTATCCTCCGGCGTATCTTATATATTGTAATAGCCCTCTATTCTTTCCTAAGAGCCGGTTTAAGCTCCTCTATTGTTTGGCGGCGCTTTCGGCGACGTATATACTATAAACCGCTGAGAGACCAAGCTAATTATTACCCTAGGGTTAATTAGCCCCTTAACGGGCTATTAACTACCTAGGAGGATTACTTATCCTATAAAGTAAAGAGGTTCTAAGGCTTCTATTTATCTATCTTCCTCTATTTACTTAGTAGTAGTAGGGTACTATCTTTTTTTAACTATACCGTATTAATAGAGATAAAGCTTAGATTATCCCTATAGGGATATTCTGGTTTCTAATACCCCGTCTTACCGTAATAATAATAGCTATTATTATAGTAGTCAGGGTTAGCCTTAGATACTAGATAAGACTTAGAATTTCGTCTCTTCTTACTACCTTACTAATATCCTACTAGCTCTCTACTAGCGGACTTAGTTAGAGTACTAGATACTCGTTCTTCTAAAGACCTACCCTTACTACTAGATCTAAGCGTTAATAGATAACGCTTAAGGTTCTTTTCCTATATAAATATAAGTACTAAGAGACTATTACGCGTTATTAGGATACTGCCGGTACTTAGGATTTTAGACTTCATCGCGCTTCCCCAAAAGTTGCTGGGAAATCCCGAGTTACCGAGCGCGCCGGTAGGGCTAATAGTTACGTTCAGCGGAATCAGCAACTCAATATTACTAATAGTATCAAATCAGCTCGATCTGCAACTCAATACTACTAATTTAACGATATTAGGCCAGTTAGTAATTAGATATTACTATTAGTATAATATATAGCCAATTAGTAATTAGATATTACTATTAATATAATACTAACTAATTAGTATATCTATTATATATTTAGCTAGCTATTAGCTCAATTAATAATATAATACTACTAATATATAGCTACCAGTTTTCTTTTACTATAATTGATTAATTCTTATATAGTCTATATATTTCTACTAATTAGTAGCTATATATCTTCTATACAAGATGTAAATAGATAGTCGAATCTAAATAAAGTCTTCTATATATATAATCCGTTTAAAATATAGCTACTACTAATAGCTCCTTTAGTATATAAAAGTATATTATTAGTAATATTAATATAAGTTTAACTAGCGCTTATACTAATCCTTTTTTAACTTCTTTATAGATTATTTAAATACGCTTTCCTTAATTCTATAATAATCTATTATCTACTAATCTAAGTATATATTCTACTTCTTATAATTCGAGTAAATAACTAAGATAGAGAGTTACGATACCTAGTTACTAAACTATTAGTAGTACCTAGTAAAACTCTAGTAGATCAGCGGCGTATATATTTCGCCCTTTTTTACTCTTGTTTAATTAGTATCCGATTTAGGTTTTATACTATCCGAGTAGTATCTAATTTAGTTTTACCCTATCTAAGTAGTATCTAACTTAGGTTTTATACTATTCGAGTAGTATCTAATTTAGTTTTACCCTATCTAAGTCGGATAAATATTTAGCTAGACGTTTCTTAATATTTCTTCTTATAGTTTATAGTCTCGTCGCTATTATTTAGTAAAGTATTACTATATATACTTAATATCCGACGAATTTACTCCCTATCTTCCCTGATAGACTTTATATATAATACCGCGAGCTTAATAACCTCTCTACTTCCTAGCTTACCGAAGTACCTAAATATTAGTAATATACGAGGGCCGTAGACTCGATACTAAAGTAAGTAAATATTATACGCGTAAGACGCTATATAGCCTACTAATATAATATAGCTATACTTAAATATACCGAAGAGAGGATTAATACCGCTACGGTAATTAAAACTATAGGTTAGTTCTTTATATTAGAGATTTTCCTTAACTAAAGCCTTAACTTTAGATATAGTAAGGGTAGTTAGTAGTAGCGTCTCTTCTACTCTATCGACTAGTCGAAGCTCTCGGGGGCTTCTAGCCCGCCGGGGAGATCGAACCGTTCGGACGAGGCGTTGAATATTAGGTTATTAGAAGACGTAGAAGCGATATACTAGTCCTCCTCTAGTTCCCTAATGTTCTGTAGCTCACGTTCGACTATTAGCTTCTTTTTACCTTCTACCGCCTCGAGCTATTTTTAGAGATAACCGAGCTTTACTATAGAATCGGATAGCTCCTATAGTATTTCATTTCGCCGCTTTTTAATACGACGTATCTCAAGGACTAATACTATAAGGTCGTATTTCCTACTACCGTCTACGCAGTTAGAGTATCGATCGGATTCAGTACCTACTAGATACTACTTGCCACCGGCAACGCATCGAGAATATAGCCGTATTACAAACTCGGATAATTTACTGGCCAGCTCCTTTCGGCGGACGGCTTACTTCTTTGAATATTTGGCACGGTAGGGTAATATAAAGGATGGATAGTTTCTCGGGACGAGAAATCTAGGAGAGGGAGCTAATATTATAAGCCACAACCGTGCTGTCTTGAACGCATAGTTACCGAACGTTGTCGAACGGGCTTGGCACCGAGTCGGACGAATCAGTATACGACTTGGACAAGACCCTGAGGCTTGGTATACTAAGCGATAAGTATTATAAGCGTAGTGCGCTTAATACGCTCAAGGATTATAAGCGCAATAAGCGCCGTGCGATTAGTACGCTCAAGGAGGGCTTGGCGAACTTTCGTATATCTATATATGCGGAGTACTACTCACCACTTGGAGCATCGTACTTAACTTACTTCTGTTTTTATCTAGTATCTACTATATACGATAGATCTCTTAGGCTAGGCACTGAATATATATCATCTGATCATATACCAGACCCGCTTAGTATCACTTGAAGCCTACTTTATACTCTTACTCTATTATACTCCCATCCTAGTGAGAATCAATCTATACTACGACTACCGCACGCAACGTAGTTCGTAACAATAGTAGATAAGAAGGAGTCGGTAATAGTATAAATTACCCTATTTAGAACTAATTATATATATATATCTAATTACCTCCCCCTTCTCGCGAATAAACTATCTCCGTTTCCTCTTATCCTATATAAAATATATAGGAAATTCGTTATATAGATAGTTAAGAGGGTTTATATCTAGAAGGTATAGTTACCCGTTTTTTCTTCTAAATAGTAGAGGCTAATTATTCTCTAAAGCTTCCTTAGTAAAACGATTTATCTTAAAGAACTCTATTAACTATATCTTATATAATAAGTCTTTATTAAGAATAGTCTCGATAGTCTCTCTATCTAGATCGATACTAACCTACTACTCCTTAGGTAAATATATAGCCCGGAAAGATATGGGATGGTATGGGATATTGGCTCTCTTACCCATCTCGGGATATAGTATAGTATCAAGGTCTAAAATCCTATACTATTAGTAGGAGGTATGGGATCTCAATGGGATATCCTACAATATGGGATATTAGTAGGATTATCTAATAGTACGGGATATTTTCGGGATATCCTAGTAGCGGATAAGATAAGACCTATATAAAGTATATTTAGAATTTCTAGTTATCGTTCTAGTTATCAAAACTTTAAATATTTTTTTAAATCTTTCTTCTAATAATAGATTATCGCGATATTCGGAGCAATTCCGTACTTATAGCTAATTAGAATGGCTCTATACTTCCCCCCTAATAGTATACTTTTCGGCCTAGCGCCTTTAACTACCAAAACTTGAATTCGTATCGTAACTTCTTCGCAGTACTTCCCCGCGCTATATACGTTATATAATATCGAGATAATTTCATAAGTTTTGGAGTCAATTATTAGCTTGCTTGTATATCAAGAATTTTTAGAATCGGTCTATTTACGCAATAGTTATAAGTAAAAGAAGCGTTTTCGCTATATTTTACTAGTAGTACGAGCTTAGTAGCAAATGCTAAGTATTGAGCTTGGCGCCCCCGGACCCTGGAATATTAAAAGTTGAACATACTGCATACTTCTTCCCCGCGCTATATACGTTATATAATATCGTCATAGTTTTATAAGTTTTAGAACCAAGTATACGCTTTCTATTACCATCAAAATTTTCAAAATCGGTCTATTTACGCAAAAGTTATAACTAAAAGAAGCGTTTTCGCCATGTTTTGCGAGCAGCGCAAGCTTATAGCAAATGCCAAGCATTGAGCTTGGCGTCCCCCGGACCCTGGAACATCAAAAGTTAAGTACGCATCGCAACTTCTTCGCAGTAGTACCCCGTGCTATATTCGTTATATAATATCGTCATAATTTTATAAGTTTTGGAACCAAGTATGCCCTTTCCAACACCGTTCGAATTTTGAAATTTAGCTAAGATTTGGCTATAGAAAGCTTAAAAAACATGTTTTTACCTGCAGAGTTCCCTGAAGCTGCCCCCGCAGTCACCCCCGAAGTGCCTCTGGAGCACTCAAATATTCAACCCTTAATAACTTTTAATATATTAGGGTTAGGGCTTAACTTTATATATATAAAATATACTATAAATATAGTGCTTTTTAATTCCGCTTCAATTTTCTAAATCGAGTATAAAATAAGCGAGATATACCCGTTTTTACGGTAATCTTCTGTGAAGATTACGGGCACTTGTATTCTATAATATATAATATTCTAGTAGAAAATATAGAATTATAGAATATTTAAAAAAACATTTGAAGTTTTGATAACTAGAACGATGACTAGAAATTCTAAGTATACTTTATATAGATCTTATTTTATCCGCCACTAGGATATCCCGAAAATATCCCGTACTATTAGATAATCCCACTAATATCCCATACCGTAGGATATCCTATTAAGATCCCATCCTATATCTCCTAAAAGATATGGGATTTAGGATCTTCTAATCCCATCCTATACCGGAATCCCATACCCAACCCTTGGGATATTCTATAGGATATCCTATATCTTTCCGGGCCATAGGTAAATAAATCTATAGCTATTTACTATAGAGCTTAATCTCCTCTATACTAAATCTAAAGATCTTCTAGCAAGCCTCGGAGCTTCCTATCTAGCGACTTTTATAGAATTCGGTAACCTTATTAACTAATAGAGGCTCTAGCCGTTACTACCCCGGTAGTATAGGGTTCCTCTAAGATATCGTTGTTAATCGAGTAACTGAAATATTTATCTAGTCTAGACTCTTATAGACGTACTTGAATAAGTAAAATATAGATCTTAATAGAGATATAGATCTTAATATTTAGATAAGTATAGTATTTCTTTAGAAGCTAAAGATTATAGAGAATAATCTATTAGTTAGTATAGCCCTCCGGAGTAGGCTCTATATACGAGCGTTAATAATATAGGTATATTCCTTTAGGATCGAATAATAATTTATTATAAATATCCTTAGGGAAGAACTTAGAGTACTAGTTCTTCTCTTTATTCTAGTAGATATTAGAGGCTAAATAATAGCGATAGATTATATAAATAGTTACTAACTTATAGAGTACTAGATCCTTTGTCTTATTAGGAATAACGATCTATATAGTATTATCGATCTAGGAAGTATATCTAATTTTATCCTCCTTACGAATAATAAGAAAGATATAGGTATATAGTAGACCTCGCTTTTAAAATTCAACTATATAGTAATAACTAATATAGACGTCTAAGATATATCTCTCGAAAAGATCCTTAAGAAGCTCCCTAAGCTTTATATTAAAAACCCGTATCTATATATTATAAACCTCCGTCGTCGATAAACTAGATTAAATTAAGTAGTAGATATTAGCCTAGCTTAGATTATATATAAAAGTTATAAAGAAGATAGAATTACCTTGATACTATACTACTATTAAAGCGTCCTCTATATCTGCCTTTATAGCTCTAGAGCTATCGGCTATACTAGATAGTAGAATAGTAACCTTACTGTCGAGATCGCTAAGCCCTAGATCTAGATCCTTATATAGTCGATCGATTAAGCCTTTATAGCTAAGTACCCGAATTTTATACTAATACTTAATATACTAATTCAGGTTATTCTATTTAATAGTAGTATAAACGTTAGTAATAAAATAACTAAGGAGACGCCCGGAATAGAGTAATCGAGAGAATCTACCCTTGCGGTACTATTATAGTATTAGTAGAAGAATTCTTTAAAATACTAAATTTTATAAGATCTGCCCTATAGAGAAATTTTGTTTTGAAAACTTAAAAATATAATATAAATTTGCTAGTCGTCGATCATTTTAGTACTATTTTAAGTAATATATTAATAGTTCTATATAAATTACATTTAGAACGAAATTCTTCTCTATATCTAGCTTACTTATATCGGCTAATATATATCTTCTATAACTATCGACAGCGATATCTATAGCTACTACTATTAAGCGCTATATTTCTAGCGCTTATAAAGGTATTACTAATATAGTATAGAAGGGGGGCGGCGCTTCTTGGAAGAAAAATAATAGAAGATTATAATATCCTATATAAAGATATAAAGTACTAGAAAATATAATTTTACTAATATAAGAGTAGACGTTTAAAAGCTATAGAATAGGCTTACCTATAGCTAATAGCGATAGATCTAACTCCTCGTGACCCGTATAGACCCTCTATAACCTCTCGGAGTAGCTCTATCTCTTTCCGGCTCTTCCTCGTTATTACTATACTTATGCTAGTCAGGGTCCTAATATATACTATAGTGCTAAGTAGTTCCCTGCCTTATATTTAACCTACGAGTAGCGAAGAGATATCCTTCTAGGAGTCTATTATATCTCTGTAGCGGTAGACTATTATACTAGCTCTATTCTCTATAAAGGAATGGTAGGATATATCGTAGAGCTATATAGGATAAATACTATTCAGGTATCTTTATAAGGCCTCTACCCTTAACTTTAATATAAATATCTTATATAATATATCCCTTCGCGCCGTTAGGAGGAGTAATTATAATATAGACTACTTTACTAGATATAGGGCGGTTATATATACCGCGATTAGTATATCTAGGGTCGTATTATATAATACGGACGTTTATAGTCTATAGAGAGTATCTTACCTTATTATCTAACAAGTATTCCTAATAAGTCTTAAAGCTCTATATATAGAGATTAATATCTCGAAGAAGTCGCTAAAGAAGAAGTACTATATCTATATTAATAGATCTTTCGATCTGCCTAGTATATATTATATAGATATCTATTTAATCCTAGCTGGTATTAATAAAGTAGTACTAGACGTATCTCTTAGTAACGCCTTCCTTAGGCAAAAGTAGACTAATAGTATAATATATCCCCCTTTAGATCTTATATATAGTCTATCTAACCCGGTAATCTATCTTATCTATACCTTTACTAGTAAAAGAAACTAGATTATTATAGTTTAAGGCTCTCTTAACAAACGTAGTACTATAGATAGTTCGTTTTATCTTATACTACCCTAGCTAATAAGGGTCCCGGATACGGTCCTAACTATCTAATATATATTCTACCTTATAAAACAGCTTGTTTAGCGCGAGAACTTAATATTTAGGATTACCTCTAGGTAGTAGTTTAAGGAATTCGAAGTTAGATAAGTTAGATACCTAGATATTAATCATACCGTTCTAATAGTACTACTACTATTTAGTAGAAAGATTCTTACCCTCGAAAGAGAAGATATAGTAATAAGGATATTCATTAGTTAGATCAAAGAACTATAGTATTATAATATATTCTAGAAGATCGATATATACTTGCGATAGCCGAGCATTTAGATATATACTGGGTAAAGTTCTGCTACTCTTATCTATAGTATTACGATACTAATACGGTCGACGACGACGCCGCTAACGTAGGGCACGTTCTTCGCCATTCTCTCGTGTCTACTAGATATATAGTCGGCGCGTATACAGGTAATATCGCGGTTCTAGTAGTAGTACTTCCTCTTTAGAAAAAGAATATCGGTACTTAGATAGGCTTGAATCCTCTAGATTATGGGGCGGTATAATTACTTGGATAATTTATTAGATACCTGATTAGGCAGGGCGAGGCCGTAGATAGGCGTTCTACTACTATAGTCAAATAATCTACCTTCTCTACGTATTTTGTATTTCTGTCTACTAACCTATAGTAGTAACATCGAGGTTCCTAGCGCTCTAAGCAGTCCTGGCGCGTTTCTTCCTTTCTCGACTAGTTATTCTACGGTTAACTATATTCTCTATAATATCTATAAGAGCGGTAGATAAATTCTAACGCTTTCGATAGTTTAGACGCGAGATAGGGGTAGGAGCGCTATTATTAATATATATCGTAAAAGTAGACGTCTAGCGCCGCTAACGCGTAATAGTACGCTAGTTATAAATACTATTACGAAGACTAAAGATATCTTACGTCCCTAGGGCCATTGAATAGGAATAAGAGGTAACAGCGCTAAATATATATAAATTACCTGGTTTGTTTGGAGGAGAAGGCAAATACTAAGCTTAATACTTAGCATTTGCTACCGAGCTCGCGCTATCCGTAAAATATAGCGAAAATGCTTCTTTTACTTATAACTATTATATAAATAGGCCGATTCTAAAAATGATACGTAAGTAAGCTAATAATTAACTCTAAAACTTATAAAATCATCTTAATATCATATAATATATATAGCGCGAGGTATTACTATGAAGAAGTACGTAGCGGATTCAACTTTTAGTAGTTGAAGGCGCTAGCCGAGAAAGGGGATATAGAATATAGAGCCAATCTAATTGGCTACAAGTGCGGAATTGCTCCGAATTTCCTCATAATCTATTATTAGAAGAAAGATATTAAGTTACTAATTCTGCTAAACGTAACTATCAGCCCTATCGGCGCGCTCGGTAACTCGGGATTTCCTAGCAACTTTTGGGAAATCGCGATGTATCGTGCTTAACTTATCTTACCTTTAGTATCTTACTATATACGATAGATCTCTTAGGCTAGGCACTAAATATATATCACTTGATTATATACTAGACCCGCTTAGTATTACTTGAAGCCTACTTTATACTCTTGTATAGTTATATCTCTATCTCTATTAAGAATCAATCTATAATACGCTATCGATACGCACGATTCGTAACAGATATATAGCGGATATAGGATATTCTAGTAGACTATATATTTTAACGCCTATAAAAGAGGCTAGTAGCTAGTATATACTTTTCCTTGTCTAGAGGTATCTTTACTAATAAATTTAGTAAAGAAAGACTATAATAGTAGAGAGAAGCTATCTATATTACTAGAATTTAAAAATAGAGTCTCTTCTTCTTTAGTACTTCGAACTCTATATAGATATAGCTTTAATAATATTAAAACTATAAAGAAATCGGGCCTTACGCCTACTATAATAGAAGCTCGCTATTAATTTACTTTACACTCCTAGTACTAGATAATAGAAGATTAGAAAAAAGTGATCTAGACTAATAAAATATCTGTTTATTTGGGATAATACTATAGTAAAGTTAGAATATAGAGAACTTCGCAGGAAAAATATAATATAATATATACGCGGCGGCGATAGGAAGGCTTTATAGAGTTTATATTTTAGGGCTATTTTATATATAATAGAAAAGAGCTATTCTATATCTAGAAGGACGAGACTATAGTAGAAAAGAAAGAATCTAAGGCGTATATAGATACTATAAATAAGATTTTAGAGCTAAAGCTTAAAGCTAAATAGAAACTTAAGATAGTAATAAAAAGAATAGGACTAAAGAATATAGATAGTACTAAGCCTACTTGGAAATAGGACTAAAAGTATAGTAAAATCGTCCGAAATGTAAAGAAAAGAGGTATCGATTAGTACTACTATTAAATAGTTATTCTGCTAAAACTACTTATCCTATTTATATATAAAATATATATATATATATAGCTCTAAAGCTCTTATCTAAGAGGATAAGGCTCCTTCGTATACGTCTAAATACTAAGATTAGATATTCCTAGATACTAACGTCCTCCGCCTTATATAGTACGGTAATTCTCTAGATCTAAATGCTATAGAACCGTATTAGTAGTAGATAAAGAGGCGTATAACTCGCAAAGGCTGTTCGCGGACCAGGGCGATTCTTACTAAGGCCTAGACGCGCTATTAGGAAAAAGAACTTAGCTAGAAGCGTATCTAATCGTGGATTGAACGCCTCCTACGTTATATTGCTAAATTTATAGAATTACGCGGTGGGAACGAGTAAAGAGAAGGGAGGAAGGAAGGCGAATAGTCTAATATACGTCTATATATCTCTATAGAGTATTAGTAGCGATATAAGGGTCGGAAGCAAGGCTATAGTCCTGATAGCAGTTATAATAGGAGCCTGAATACTAGTATTAGTATCTAAATAGATAGTTGCTATTAGTTAAAGAAGTTGGAGTTGTTAGAGTTACTATAAAGCTTGTAAAAAATATATTATATATTGTATTCGTAATATAATAAACTAAGGGCACTGAGTGCGGAGTGGACAGAAACGACTTAACTAGTATGCCACTGATTCAAGACTTTTGGTGTCATCCTCCGTAATGGATCTGCTCGGCTACGCCGGCGATGGCACCGGCAACCGCGCCAATGAGCACTAACCACCAACTAAATTGGTGCGACAGGTGCAACCCCATCAGCTGCTGCGCCACCACCACACATCGAGGAGATACGTGTGATGTCTTCGCGGAAACGCCTTGTAGAAGTCAAGCGTGGCTGAAATAGCAGGAGGCATGGAGTTGCGTACCTTAGTGAGTTAATCACGTCCGTCGCCAAATTTTCCAACATCGGTAAGGTGAATATACGGCTAATTTGGATCTCGCCCATCTCCACATTTATGTCATGACAGTAATTTCTTAGCTGCCGCCCATAAAAAGCTGGCTCCCCAGCGTATTAAAGATGTTGAGGTATACGTGTCGAACCTCAAACAACTCGGCACTTGGTAATAAGTAGAGAGCAGGGTACAATCAGGTGTGCACATTCATCGAAGCTGTATATAAACCACTGTCCATGCTAAAACGATAAATGGGAAGGCTGCAAAGAATATTCATCAGCAGCAACAACCTTCATTGTTGATGCTCAAGCAATGGCAATGTCGACGAAAAACGCTTACAATGCTGTCATGCGAAATTCTGTTCGCCGAGCTCGCCAGCGCGCCGCTTATGATTACAAGACTGTGCATAGTGTGTTCAACGCCGCATCGATATATCACGTCGCGTTTCTTCCTGCAGATCCGCAGGATGACCCTTTCCCTACGATTCTACCTATGCTAGGCACCATGTGCTCTTTCTCCAACCCTACAGGCGATCTTGCAAATACACCTCTTGACATTTATCTACATGGCCATGCAGCGTCACGTCTGATGAAGTTGCCGAAGGACCATCCAGATGGCTTGCCGATATGCGTTTCAGCTGCAATTTTGGATGGAATAGTTCTTGCACTTGCTCCGTTCCATAACAGCTGCAACTACAGATCTGCTGTTGCGCACGGCTATGCAGTGCCAGTGACCGACGAAAAAGAGCGCCTCTTTGCTATGACACGTATCACGGATAGTCTTGTTCCAGGTCGTTGGGATAACTCTCGAAACCCTCCCACTAAAGGAGAAGATCGCTCGACGGGAATCCTGAAAGTCACTGTGGAGACAGCCAGTGCTAAGACCAGAGTCGGTGGGCCGAGCGATGACAAGAAAGATCTCAAGGACCCTGAAGTGGCTGGCTCCATATGGACCGGTGTGGTGCCTGCGTGGGAAACTCTTGGAGCTCCTCAGGCAAGTTCAGAAAATAAGGTCATAGATTTACCAACCTATCTGGGAGACTGGCGAAAGAGCACGAATCACGGTCGGGAGCAGTATGCTAATGCTGCCGTTAACTTGGAAAAGTAAGCCTCCTTGAGAGAGTGTGTTTCCAACCTCTCCAAAGAGCATGCAGAAACCCTCGAGCGACAGAGCGTGGGCAAAGAGGCACATCTGGATAGAGCATGAATGTAAATCCATGACAGGGACTTCACATTTGCAATATCCATACTGTGAAGCCAAGTGTCTCTTCTAATCTTTGAACCCCTATGGAGTAGTCTTTACGGTGAATTCGTTTGCATTGTAAAGCAAAGATGTGGCTTCAAGGTTTACTTGTCGATTCTGTATTTTTTGGTTGTTCGACTGAGACGTACACGCCTTCTTGGATGTTTCAACCACATCGAGACGCTAGATATCTGACCACAGACAGGCAAATAGAATGTAAACTGCGGGTGGGGTGCTGTATACTTTGGCTGGTGTACTTTGTGTCCAATGCTTGAGTCTCATGCTAGCAAGTCTTTGCATGTCCAGACCTTGTCTTGTCAAACTATGTGTCATTGGTAACCTAGCATCATGAAAATTCCGAGGCAAAGTTAACGGGACATCATTTCTCCAAAAACATGGAGACTGGCCCGCCACCCCAAATGCTGAAGCTTTAAAGGGCATAGGGTTTGAGACTGGGAATCGCAAATGTGTATCAGTTGCATCATGCGGTAGTCTTACGCACGGCTTCGAAGCTGAGCTGCATCACGCTGATTGACGCCCGATGTGTGACCTGTGACCTTATGCATACATCATCATGCCTACCCGGAGTTTGTGGACCCTCTTGGAGGAACTCAGCTCTCACCAATGCAGCTAAGGGCTAGCGTGCAGTTGAAACCCTATACTAGGTACCTTTTGTACAGGGTTTCCGCGAAAATTCTCTTCATTCGTGTTTAGTTGGTCATCTACTTCATTTTAAGCGTACATAAATTTCCCATTTACTCGTGAACGCACACGTTTTTCGGGCCTTAGCTAGCTAACCGAGGTTGCATTCGCTGAGGCAGAGTAGCTCTTAGCACTGGAGCGATGCAGGAAAGCTGCCTGATGATGTAAATGATGCTGCTACAGGCCTACGGGCTCTGGTGCCGAGAACAGGCCAAAAATGAAGACATCTACGATTTGCATGCGATTCTAGAAGATTACACTTAACAGCTGTCAGCAGTAGCTCCACTCCCTGGGCCAAAGACCAGACATACTCTGCTCCATCTGCACGGGTTCTGAGCGGAGTGCCGAGAGCCTGCATCTACCGATCCAGTTTCCATAACGAGCTTCTGCTCAAGGGAAGCATGCGGAAAATGAATCCGATCTGAGATCAGTCCCCTAACCTGTTCGGAGTATACGCTGTCATCATACAGCCCTTATCTTCTCTCAGCCGAGCTTGGTAGTTTTTCATTTATGACCTTCCTTTAAAGCTTTGCTGGAGATCTTTTCACACAGGTCGAGGCATTCTACTTTGCAAACTCTTGCAAACCGCGGAAAGTAGAACAACCCTCCAAGTCGCTCTGACTGCTTGTTGTGTCCTCTAAAATGGTCCTCTTCAAATCCAGGCTGCCCGACATTGATTGTATGACCTGCGTCTATATTTCCTCCCAATTAAGCCAGCACACTGACACGTATCCTAGTGCCGACAGATATCGCTGTGTGGGACTGGCTCTTCGAATCCTCGTCGTCGCCGCTTAGATGCTACCCAGATCATGAACTCGCTGGCTATGTTGACGCTGAAACCAAAGAGCGCCTGAACTGGGCCCAAGTAAAAGAGGCGACTACATATGTCTCCACAGCTCTTGTCAAGAGATACAATTTTCGAACTACTGACACGATCACGCTCTTCAGCGGGAACACAATATGGTACCCTGTAGCGATGTTCAGTGTTGTCCGCCTCGGCGGTGTTGTCAGCGGCGCCTCGCCCGCGTACAATGTAGAGGAGATGACATACGCGTTGAAAACAGCAAAGGCAAAATTCATTGCTACAAATCCGGCATCGATTGAGGTTGCATTGGAGGCAGCTCACCAAGCTGGAATTCCCAAAGAGCATGTCCTCCTCCTGGAAGGGAAGGCAGAGGGACATGCGTCCATCAAGGAGTTGGTGGAAATTGGCAGGAGCTTTGGCAGTGGCGGACAAGTCCAGTCATTCAAAATCCCGTCGGGTAAAACTAACAAAGAAGTCTGTGGCCTCCTATGCCTTAGGTTAGTCATGGGAACAGCTAGAAATGGCAGATATTTGCTGACGAGAACTGAAGCTCTGGGACAACTGGACTGCCAAAAGCCGTACGTTCACAAGGACTCTTCTTGTTGGTTCCTGAAGGCTTACTCGTACCATAGGTCATGATTGGCCACCACAATATCATCGCCCAGGTGTCCCAAGCTCGTCAAATAACGCCCGCCTCCCAAAAGAAGACTCTCGCGGTGTTGCCTTTCTATCACATCAGTGGCCTGGTACACACCCTACACCTGCCCATTCTTCTCAACGCCGAAGTCATCATGCTGCCCAAATTCTCCATGGCGCCTATGCTCAAAACCATCAGCGCCTACCAGATTGAAGAGCTCCTCGTGGTGCCGCCCCTTCTCATCCGTCTATTACACGATCCTATCGTCAACGATTACGATTTGCGTTGCGTGAAACGCTTCAGCTCCGGCGCAGCACCAGTGAGTGATAAAGTCATGCAGCTGCTAGCCAAGAAGTTTCCCAGCGCGGGATTCAAAAACGGGTATGGGATGACGGAAACCACGAGTTGCATTACCGGGTTCCCGCCGGAGCTTTACGATCTCAAGTACGCCTACAGCGTCGGCCAAATCTTGGCGAACACTGTATTCAGGATCAAAAAGGACGATGGCTCAGAAGCGGATGTCGATGAGCCTGGAGAGATCCTCGCAAAGGGTCCACAGGTCGTCATGGGGTATTTGGATAACGAGACGGCGACGCGTGAGACGTTCAATGTCGATGGCGGGTGGCTGCGTACGGGCGATCTTGGATCGATCGATTGCAATGGCATCGTTACCATTCATGACCGCATCAAGGAGATGATCAAGGTCAAAGGTATTGCTGTCGCACCTGCAGAGCTAGAAAACCTCCTGCTGGGTCACGACAAGGTTCAAGACGTCGGTGTCATCGGCGTTCCGGATGAGTACAGCGGAGAATTGCCGAAGGCATTTGTGGTGCTGAAACAGGCAGTCAATGGGGAAGAGAACGTCTGGCACGAACTAAAAAGATATGTGCAGGAGCGGAAGACAAAGTATAAATGGGTGACGGAATTTGAGTCCGTTCCTGAGATTCCGAAGAGTGCAAGTGGAAAGATTCTGAGGAAGGTTTTGAGAGACAGAGAGAAGACAGCAAAAAGCCGCTAAACTCCTACTGGTCATTCAGTATGAAGAGACAATACAATCATTATGACCTAAATTTATACGAAAACCAAACCTAGCACGCTTGAGTATGGCTGCATATAAATGACTTTGTGATCCGCGATATTGCAATCCGCACAAAACTCTAAAGGAGTGTCCTTATATATTCGGATGAACTATTCGGGTAACCATCTTAGAAGCTCCTGACGGTTGTCTTAGCCCACACAGTTAGTTTCAGACGAAACCCGTTCAACGAGACTCGTCTTAAAGCGCGTATTTAATAGCTAAACCTAGTATTCATCACGCCGATGCTGCTCGCGAGAAGATTTGACACTATTCATGGAACAACAAGACAGCAGGGCCACCGAACAATGGAGCCAGTAAATTCACTGGATAAAGCAGGAATTATTAAATTCTTCACCTTAAAGCTCGCTCATCGGGACATTCAGATTCTACAAAACAGTGTCTATAAGCGTTCGGTCCAGCGGAGGGGGTGGAGGGCGACAGAGGTATACGAGAGAGTCCGCTTAGATGCTTCATCAGTAGGGTACCAATCTCCAACGGCAACCACTATCCCAAACACTAATACAATAAACTAAAGACGAACACGCTCTAGTATTCCTTCCCTTTCTCACTCTCTCCGACTCAGTACTTATCACGAACATCGTTAGCATAAATCACCTCTCAGCCCTACTCAGCCCTACTACCTGGTGCGCATAAATAGCACGCATCTCCCATAGAGAATCAATCAAGTCGTCCTCAATATGCTAAAGAACATCCCTTAAATAGACGGGTAATCGGATCTGTGGCATACTTCATTGCTAGTGAAATTGCTACGCAAAAGCGGTCTCAATCCGTATCCTTGTTGATCCACCTTAGGAGAAGCAGTACTGGACGAAAGCTGCTAGAAGGCTTCAGGTCGAGGGCAGAGGTGTGATGGGGCGTCTGTCTAAGGTTGGGGGGATATTTGTTGGATCTCTCCGTTTGCCGCTGTTTGCTCTGCTTTCTGGCATTCATGACAAGGAACTCTCTTCGGAAGAGGACCGAGTGGGTCAGAAAAGTGAAAATCCATCACATCATTAGGTGGCAACTCACAATACTGACAGAGTCTATGACGAGTCCCGGAAGATGTTTGATATCGCCGCGCTACAAACCGCCACGTCTGTTACCTTTATTTCAAGAATAGTCTCTCAAATAGTACGCTTTCCGCGTTGCCGGCGTCTTTGGCTGTTACCTCCCCAGGTGGTTAGTCCCAATTTTGAAGTACATGGTTGAGACGTAACTTAACAAGGTGCAGTAGCCGCGTTGATTGCATGAGGAAAAGTATAATAGTCTGTGCGTTCTTTGTACCGCAATACGTACCTGCTTGCTCTGACGACTTCTCTCTCCTTGTACGTCAGCGGTCTCCCAGATTATTGGAGTCCTTGAAGTGTAAGTTGCCCCTTGGAGCAGTAATTAAAGAAAAAGATTCTAAGGGTTGGAGTTCTTGAGCAGAAATGTGGAGATTTTGCGTAGACGAATGAGTTGTTGAAACAACCACCCAGTTGGTAAAATTTGCGCATACTTGAGAGTGTGTCAATAGTTTTGATGAATAAGAGATATCAGTAAGTTCCTATCAACTGATACTGAAATGATTGAGGGGAATACCTGAAGTATTGCTAGCATGTCGATCTGCGTAAGGGTATTAGTTCTTGGAGATGGGACAAATCATGACGCCGTGGACTTGTGACATGGGGAATGGCACGAGATCTCCAGTCGTGAATAGAACTTGATACTCTGCATTAGCTTCTTCAATGTCGGTAGTCGCTAGACCACGAGGATGTTGGAATCATGGAGCTCCGTGCATAGAGTTCAGGACCGTCGCTGCCGAGTCCACCTATACTCAGAGAACGTGTCCGAGGAGCCCCGCTTCCAAATTTGCCGCAGGCTTGCTGAGTGGTATATGCTCAGTCGAGAATCTGCATGCAGCGGTGCCCAACCTTTTCAAGACGGAGGTATTCCATGGACGACAGGGTATGTAGCTGATCTTGTGACATCGTAGAGCTGGTACGTGAGTACTTGTCGCCAGATACAAAGGCTTCTTTTTCGCAGCCCCCGACAGAATATTTTCTTTTACCTAAAGCTAATCCAAGCATGCTCGCTCAGATGCTACATCGAAGCAGCCAAGCCTCCGATTACTAATCATCGTCCCCCCCTACGGTTCCTATGCTCCGCCGATGTGGCAGGGTGGACTCCGAGTCAGCTCTCTGCACGCAGAACAAAACGCCATCGAGCCACCGAGCAGTGCCGCTATGAAGGGTAAGATTTGCTTCCAGGCCGGGGGTATATTTCTCGCCACACAATAAGACATGATGAGGCAGACAACATTGAACCTCCCAATGAAGAAGCTCCGATCGGCAGCGCCAAAAACTTATGGCTGGGATGGAGGTGTAGCGGCTCGAGACATAATAACCTATGGAGAGTCATCGAGCAGTTACGGCACTGGATTCAAAACACGTTGCCTAGGACCGTGTCTAGCTGATGGCAGAATTCTCAAACTTTTGAGGAGAGAATCGGTCACCACATCCAATCTCAAGACCGTAACTCTAGGGCCTTAGGATCCACCGTACCGTCTTCCACAGAGTCTATCACCTCCTGTGGAAGACGTGCTGCCGAGGAATTCCAATGATTCACCGGCTCTACACGACCAGCGGACGGACCTTGTTGAGGAACATTCGGAAGCCGTGGGTCGTATAGATTGTAGTTGGGACTGTGTCTAGTGGCCTCTGTCGAATAATCTCCTTCAATGGGTGCCTGCGATTCTGCCTGCATTTGCATGTATCCGTCGATCGGAACCGGTGGCATTTGCAACCACGGAGATCCTGAGTCGGTGGCTATATGTAGATTTGTGCACAGATCATCTATGGCTTCTGTTGCATCATCAGTTGATGCTATATGATCAGCCCGAGCCTATCAGAAAGGGTTCCAGCACTTACCGCCATATCCAGAGTCGCCCTGAGTCTCTGCTCCAGACTCCTCTCCCGTCTGTTCCATAAACTCCGCCGACGATTGGACTCCGGTCGCCTCTTGGAAACCTACCAAGTGCATGAATGGTTAGCCACGGGTCATTGCTCCCAAGCAAACCATCTGTGTAAAGGCGTACCTTCTGAAATCGGCGTCGCAGCATCGTCAATCGCACAGCCAGTGTCATAGTCATTCACACGATCTACGCCGCATCGCCGTTTACTAGCAGGCCTATTGTTATCTTCTCCATCTTCCTCGTTGGGATCGACATAAACGCTCTTTCTGAGTCCTGTCCGCTCGGCCATTGCCGTCAGACGAGGCGTGTCCATGTTTTGCGAGCCGCTCTGTAATGTGGAACGGACAGTGCCCCCACCGTGCAAGGTATTGTAGGCATCATGACGTTCGCTTGGAGTAGTGAGCGTGCGCGGGTAGTTGGGAATTGCCTTGGGTGTCGAAAGAAGTGGCCGCGGTGAGTCCAATTCAGTATCGCTCTGATATCGATGGCTATATCCTAGAGCCGATCGGACAATGGAAGGCCTTGTTGTGTTAGCGATATACTGGAACCATATTGCTTCATACTCACTCTACTACCCCAGCCATCCGATCTTGAAGCCTTCTGAGTGGGGTCACTTGTTGAATATGAGTCGTGCAAGCCGGCCCGGACAGCGAAACAAGGTGATGGAGCCTCTTGCGGTACTTCGCCATAAGTTCAGGCTTTTCAAATTTTTGGAGCAATAGTTCAATTGCCGCGGGTCGGGTAGTGGGAACCAAATACTTTACGAGTCTGCCAGTACCGACCCGCACTTTTGACACGAACAGTCAGTAAATATAGGTAGGTATGTTGTGGTTGTTAGTTACTAACGCAGGTAGATGAGCACCAAGAGGTGAAGGCCATGCCAGGCTTGGTTGAGATGTGCAAGAAACATATGGAGACTATTGTACAGTCCGAGAAGGTTGCATTGGTAATCGCTAAATGTTGTGATCGTTTCCTCGAACTGCTTCAACTCAGCTTATTGAACGTCATTAAATTTGGGGACAAGTGACTAGCCTCGCCCTCGCTTTGACATTTCAAAACAATCAACGTGGAATAAATCTCAAACTCGATGAGGTTTAGTTCATCTTTTGTCACGTCTCGTTCTCGGCGAAGGGCTCCCACAACCTCCCTGAGGCTGCCGCAAGCCATTTGAGTGCGATTGCAGTTACTCAGGCGTCGTATCAAGTCTGTTTCCTTTTTGATCGCCTTTCCAGTGTCCGATTGAGGAAGGAAGGCCGAAATCTCGGATCCCATCTGTAGCAGCTTCTCAACAACTGACTCATTCAGCTTGGACCGCCGTTTCCAATTGGTATTTAGATTAATCGTAGTAGGATCTAGCGTCTGAGGCTCATAGCAGAATCTCAGCCGCTGCCCGCTGAGCCCGAATTTCGCGTAGCTTTCGCAAATCGCAGTCTTCAGGTCTGAATCAGTTTCTTCCTCACCATGATGTGCAGGCCGGTCACACCTTTGCCTAGCCGTGGCCGGTGCAGATACTGCCGGAGTCGCTCGAGTTGGCCGAGACTGTATACTGGAACCGAGTGTTGCCGAGCTTCGACTCCCCAAGGTTGTTGGAATGTGGGGTGCGCTCGGTTTCAGACTTATGGACGCCGAAGATACCTCCCTAGCACTAGTTGAACGAGTTTTGTGTGAACCCGAATCGCTTGTCGCCGGATGAGCCTCAGTTGAGAGTTGGGGGCTATTTGAACCTCGTCTAGCCGGCCCATTACGGTGTTGCAAAGTTGGCGGATTCTGTTCAAAGGTGTTGCGGCTAACAGAAGAATGCCGGAGATCCCCAGGCAGCCCCTTGGAGCCTTCTCTGCTCGCATGATCGGAATCTGTATCCTTTCTAGCCTCCTCACTGGCATCTACGGAAGTAGCGGGGTCTACGTCGGACTCCTCGTCAGAGTCCTCATCTGTCTCAGCTGAAGATGAGTCCGAAGAGTCGGCCGAGCTTAGCTCCTCAGAACCTACTTCTGCCGCGACCTCCTTCTCTTCTCTCAGCTCCGACACAGACTGCATCGAAACGTCAGAAGATGCTCCCGATGAGAACCGCCTTCCATGACCGACCCTGCCGTGCTGGAATGGCGTCTTCGCCTGCAGGCTTCCTTCGCCTAAACCCTCTTCATCCTTCCTTTGAGCAAGACGCGACTGGGCCAATTGGCCCTCATCACAGGGATTTTGTTCTGGAGAAGCCGGTTGCCCGTGTCTGAGTGCCAGCGAGCCTGCTCTCCTGTCGCGTCTGCCGTCCTCGGGTAGGCCACTAGGAATAGATGAGGCATGCCTGGACGTGCGTACATGCGAGAGATCCTCAAAACTGGAAGCAGGCGAAAGCTGAGTATCCAGGTTAGGTGGCACATCCGTGAACAAAGATGAGCCATTGCTATCTGACGGGACTGAGTCAGTGGTCAATGAAGCCGTAAGGACATTAAAACCCTCGCCAAATATGGATGCTGACGGCTCCGTTAGGTTAATTGATGTAGGATGAGTTGTAGCGCTCCTGGCGGAAGATAAATCACACTGATCATCGCGAGGTAGGATGTTATCTCGATAACGATCTCGAGGATTCTTCGCCAATGGAGATTCCGTATTCTGATTTTGACTTATCTCAGTCTCGGTAGGCGCGACCGGCAAGTACCTGTTATTAGCGTTGAGGCGTTCCAGACAGCGCCAGCAGTGCCCGTTTTGCTTTATAAGGTCCCTACAAACTCTGATCGTTTCATCCCTTTCTGTTTCTATAATTCTGTTCGCTCTCCGCAGTTGCTCGTTCTCTGCTTCAAGCCTCCGAATGTGAGCACTTTTTTTGTCCAGTTCCTCTCTCGCCCAAGCTCTGTCAGTAGCTGCGGTCCGAGCCATACTGTCAATCCGATTGTCAAATCTATTTGATGTGAAACCGGTCAAAAGATCAAACCTACCTTCTGCCGCAGTGACGCATTGGATCTTATCTTGCCTGGTGATGATGGAGTTTTAGAAAATGGGAAGAGCTTGGAAATGAAAAGCTGCTTGCAGGGGGTCTACGTAATTGCCACCGGTTCTGGCCTCACCATGACGCCTCAACAACCTTGCCGCCGATAGAAGGCCAGAGGAAGCAACTCCATTCCGTACTGTCAGCTAGCGCCGGCGCCCAAAGCCCGTGGCTGACGCGACGCGAGTGGGTCGGGAGATGGCATCATTGCTGACTGGGCCTGTGCCATGCCAAGGGTGAAGGATGAAGAACCTGAGCACGGGGATGGATGGTGAAATCGCGGCTATCCCGTCGTAAGATGAGAAAGAGGTAAGGGCTGACAGGTGGCCTGAAGAGCAGCCTCGCCTCAAACAATCCCAATCGGGCTTAGTGATCAGGTGAAACAATATATATTTTTTAACTAGGCTTGATTCTGTCAGTGAAGGGTTAAGGATGAAGATTAAGCGGTGGAGAGTTCAATCATCTTTTTGTATAATCAGCCAGTAAATTACCAACACGTGTGATAAACAATGGATGCCCGCCTCTGAAGTCGAGCATTTTACCCCGCGGAATTCCCCACCCTAGGTCGAAGGTCCGCTGTAGGTGCGGCTAATAGTGCCAGTGATGTCGGCTCAGTACTAGTGGCTTGGAGGTTTCGTTTAGTGAACCAGGGTGTGCTTACCTTGACCCTAATTGGCCTTTAAATTCTCCGGCTTAGGGATGGTGTGCGATCTGCGTCCGGCTCCCATGCTCCATACCTACAGTAGTATATCTTCTTGATGCTAATTGGTCTTTAAATTCTCCGGATTAGCTTGACCTACGTCCTACTCCCCACACCCTCCCTTCCTTAACGCTAACTGGCTTTAAATTGTCCGGCTTGGAATGATCTCCCGCTATCCCGCTGCCATACTTCCTACTTCGTGGCTTTCCGAATCGCTAAACCTTACTCTTTAAGGTACTGTAGTATCTGTAGTATGTGAAATGAGTGTTGGAGCATAGAGGCAACTATCCGCGCGCCAAGCCACTAGAAGGGTTCACCCCCCAAGTGCCCCCAAGTGCGCAACCCCCAAGTTGCGCAACCCAGTCAGCCCTATAGGGTTGCGCACTTGGGGGGTTTGCACACTTGGGGGTGAACCCTTCTAAGGCATAGGGCTGAAGCTTTGTAAATACAACAAGCACCACCAACATCCTACTAGATAGCTAATCAATCAATTAAACCACCATTAATCCATAAACTATGCAGTATACCCTGCTTGTTGTAAAGATGAGCACGAGCAGTAGAGAGACAATCAGAGCGAATCGGATTTCGTGCCTAGGGAGTGCGAGTCTTTCTAAGCGCTAGTGCTAACCTCAGCCCTGTAGGGCCACTGTGCTTACAGTAGCTCCTCCGTACGGTCCCTCGTCCACAGAATAGTATAATAATGATGTCAAATTGCCACATTCTGGCCTGTCTAATCTTGAATCTTGAGTCAGGATTTGGATCTGGATCTACATCCTCGATATATTAATATCCCCTGTACCGTCTGCCTTGCATCTTACGTCTGCAAATTCCTTTGTCAGAAACACAGCTCGGATCCTGCGGAAACAGCTGCCTATCTAACTCTAGTGGCGAATCACACTATGCATTTAGCCATACAAGGCAAAGACATGGGGAGTAAAGGTAAGAGATGACGTGTGGGACAGCCAAGACGTCAGCGCTCTATGCACGGCCCACCGGTGCTACCTGCATCTGACTTTCTCCTTTCTGCTTATTTCCTTTCTGCGTTTTGACATTTTTTTACTGTCACATCTTTATCAATTTATAGTCAGCCAAGTTCCAGCATCTCCGAGGCGTCTCCTGCGCACAATTGCCATCAGACAACAATAATACTGATATTGAAGAACCCGGACATGGCTGATAATGCAGCTCTTGGAAAAGCTTTATTCCAGGAGACAATGGTCTTCATGCATTGTTTCGTTGAACACCTCGCCCGCTTCGCAGCACTCCATCTGTTGTCGCTGTCGACATACTCTCTAAGTACACTAATCATGGCTGAGGTCTCATCCGAATATTTCTACCATCGCGAAAGCTGCAGAATCTCTCAAATTTCGGCTCAATTTCGCTTATTCCTTACCGTCTTTTTGCCGTACGCATTTGCAATTGCAGTAGCTGCATTCGCTCTCTCTGCTTTTGTTAGTTTGGGTACCTAGACGTCCGGTGCACATGGAGCGTTCGAATATGCGAAATATTCTAATAACAATTGTCTAACCACGAGCTATGGCAGTGAATACGCTTCAAGGTTGGACCAAGGATATTAATTCGGCCTTTCCCGAATATGATTACATAGTTTGTTCAGCGTAACGTCCTCGGATGATACTCGTGCGATCCGAAAGCTATTCTTCTTGGCACGCTAGCCCTAGGCGTGTTATTGTGGATTAAATATTGACGGTCTTGGCATTCTTGCAAGAGTTGCAAAGCATTGTTTTCAGCACAATAAGCGCTGAAAGTGCACCAATATATGTGTTGGAAGAGCTGAGAACCTTTCATTTTGTCTGTCAATAGAGTTGAGATATTGCTAACTTGTGGGTCAGAAGAGCTTAGAACCTGTCACTTTATCTGTCAATAGAGTTATGATATTGCCAACTTGTGTACCAGAAAAGCTGGGAATTAGCCAATTTATGCGCAGTTGAGGTCCAATTTCAGATCAGCCACAAACGCCAAGACCGCCAACATATAATCCGGCTACAATAGCAGGTATAACTTAGCGTGCCAAAAAGAATAGCATGCTGACCGGACGAGTAATCCTTGCCTCTAGAATGTCTAGTATATAGACCGCATCTGGTCTTCGCTGAAAGACATAGGTCTTTAAGGGGCTGAAGTTAGGCTTAGGGTGCCCGCTCGTCTTGGTAAGGGTTTCCATACTCGGAGCATCTATATAGTTCCCGATTGATGATGATATCGTATTGAATCTTGAAATAATTTAGTATATCTAAACCAGCTACCTTATTCAGTGATCGCCGACCCTTCCTCTCCCCGTGGCTTGGAGGGCAAAGTGAAGCACCCTGCATCTCCTCTTGACCTCGTCGCAGTGCTTGCATGCCGCAGTCGTGTTGCCGCAGATGGATACTACTGGCGCAGACACCTTCCCATTTTTGGTATTGTGGGCTAACGGGCCAGATTCGTCATATCACAAGCTATCGGGCATCGTCCTCTTGATTAAATCAGCTCAGCAAACAGTCTTAATATAAGCGTGGCTATGGTCCTGCTGGAAACACAGCCTCCTCTCAGACATCATTTGTTACCGCTCTCAGTCACAGACGTTACTCGTTTCGTATGTCTTCAATATTATAATGGCACCTTCAATCGATCATAGCTTCACAAATGGCCACATTAATATTAATGGCACTCGCCATAACGATGCTGGTGGCGATTATATTGACCGCGCCCATGAGACCGCAGATGTAAGCTTGCTCTGTCCACCTTCACTATGGAAAGCTTCAACAACAATTTTTCAGGGAGTAGAAGGGAGAGATGCAAGACAAAATCTCAAGATACAAAGCTGAACTTCATGAACCAATACCAAGGAAACGCTGCTAATTCGACTCTTCCATCCAGCTCCTCAAGGCAACCCAGGATCTTCTGATACCTTTCATTGCCGACGCCGATAAAAAACAGGCTCAAGGTCCACCCATTGGGTTCAACGGAAATATACCTGAAAGGATCAATAATGGAACGTCAGACTTACACGACATCTCTGTCGAAAAGAAACAGGCTCAAGATGCACCCAAGGGGATCCCCAACGCAATGCCAGACCCGGTCGATCAGGTCTCTGCCATCATCCCTTTGGAGCCAAAAGAGCTCATTAAGTGTCTCGGATTCGTGCTCCCCGAGCAAGGCCTCGGTAAGGACGGTTTGACAGACATATTGGAGAAAATTCTGCAATACTCCGTGAATACCTGGCATCAGGGTTTTTTGCACAAGCTTTACGCAACCACAAATCCCATCGGAGTCGTCAGCGAGTTGATCTTGGCAGTCTTGAATACCAACGTACGTATAAGCTCAGACCAAAATGCGTCTGGTCATGAGGGTTGTTAGTGTATTCAGAGATGGCCCATGCTAACTTGTGTCTTCGTGAAAAACAGCTCCACGTCTACAAAGTCTCCCCAGCACTCTCCGTCATCGAAAGACTCACAAGCCAAAAGCTCGCCAATTCCTTCGGCCTAACAGGTCCCCATGCCGGGGGTGGCACGCATCCAGGCGGATCAGCATCTAACCTTGCTGCACTGGTGATAGCACGCAACACTGCGTTCCCAGCGATACGACACAAGGGCAACAATGGCCGAAACCTGGTCGTGTTCACAAGCCAAGATAGCCACTACAGTATCACGAAGGCAGCGCAAACCTGTGGCATCGGAGCGAGGAACGTGTGGCTGGTGCCGGTGGACGCGCAAGGACAAATGCGAGTCGATCGGCTGACGTCCCTCTTGAAGGAAGCTCGACTCCAAGGATACGAACCTTTCTTCGTTAACGCCACCGCCGGAACCACGGTCCTAGGCGCGTGTGACCCGTTGCACGAAATTGCGGACCTCTGTGATAAAGAGGGTTTGTGGATGCACGTCGATGGCTCATGGGGGGGTGCTGCTATCTTTTCCGACAAACACAGGCACAAGCTACGGGGTATTGAAAGAGCTCGCAGTATCACCACGAACCCACACAAGATGCTCGGTGTCCCGGTCACTTGTTCTTTCCTGCTGGCCAGCGACATGCGGGTCTTTTGGCGCGCCAACAGATCCGAGGCCGGGTATCTCTTCCACCAGAAGTCAGACGAGGACGACGAGGTCAGCTGGGATCTGGCGGATGCGACGCTCCAGTGTGGTCGGAAAGGAGACAGTCTAAAACTGGCTCTGAGCTGGATCTACCAAGGCTACGAGGGATTGGGTCGCTATGTCGAGACGGGATTCGACAACGCTCAATATCTAGCTTCACTTGTGCACGAGCACCCAGATTTGATCCTCGTCTCGACATTCCCGCCGCCGTGCCTGCAGGTGTGCTTCTATCATCAGCCGGATGGAAGCGGTGATATTAGCATGGTGCCGGTTGATGAAGTGACTCGGCACACTAGATCGATATGTGATCGCCTGGGTTCGCGAGGTCTTATGATTGACTTTGCGCCGGGGCCGCACGGTAGCTTCATCAGGGTGGTGGTTAATGGTTGTACTACAAAAGCGACGTTACAGCGTATCGTACATGAGGTGGTTACGCTCGATTCCTCACATTGATAATAGACTCTTGCTGCCACCACAAAAGCATCATTTTTTGCAGAGAAGAATTCGAACCAAGTAGCCCCAATCTCAGGAAGAGCAGCGTGATCGCTCTCTCACTGCCGGCGCCTGGCGATTCGACTGTCACGTAGGAGGCTCTGGAAAAAAAACCCGCCCAATGCGCACGCCTAAGCCGAGATGTATTCGATCCGGTGGTTTGGTACCGTGATGTAGTGCTGAAAGAAGCCCACGTTGTGCCTCAGTCGTGATTATTTAATGACAAGCGCGTTGTGAGAACCTCTAGTTCACATCTTCCAAGCCATCATTATAATGTAGGAGCTTGCAGATTGCCACTTGAAGAGTACTAAGATACAGTCTCTACTGTTTCTTTCCTTGTTTGAAAAGCACCTTCATCCAGTACAGCACACTTATCGTGAGACCGAGCCCTGAAAGACCTATGCCCATGTACCAAGCTCCTCTGTACCCTCGCAGCATCTCCTCTGGTGAGTTCCCTCCATTGTTGACGTGCACTTCGACGACTCCCGCAAAGCCAAGACCTAGAGAGATGCTGAAGTTGACTACGGTGTTGACGAGGCTTGCCCCAATTCCTTGATGTTCCTTTGGGACTGCGTTTGACAATATGACAGTCGCAGCAGGAAAGCTGATGTCCATGCCGAAAGGGATGATTAAAAGGCAGAGAAAAGACTGTGCCCAATAGATCTGGTCCACTGGAGCTGTTGCCAGCAGGATGGTACCAACAACATACGCGAGCAAGGCTAATACCATTGCTAATGGGGGACCGACACGGTCGAGAAATAGACCTGTCAGAATCGCAGCCCCAGCGCCAGAGACGGCATTTGTGGAATACCATGCGGAGGCCATTAGAGGTGATGCATGTCGGAGAAGCTCGAAGAACTGCCAGATATAGAACAGAAAGATGCCAAAGCAGCTCCATCCACAAGCGACACAGGCCAGAATCGTACCAATGTCGCTATTCATGCACTCAGCCGGCAACAGCGGCGCTGAAACAACGTAGGCCTCGACATAAAGGAAGACTGGTATCAGGAGGATTCCTAGAATGAGCGCGACGATAACATAAGGCTCCTGCCAACCAACTACAGCACCCTGGTTCCACGCAAAATCAATGAGGACTAAAGAAGTCACACCGGTAGTGCTCCCAAGAGGGTCCAGTTGGCAAAACTTGTGCCAGGCGCTCTGATTAGGATCCGTTCTGCGAGTTGGAGCAGGTATGATCAATTCACCAGCAATGGCTGTTGCTGCAAGCACTATTGCGAAAGAAAAGAATGCCCATGGCCACCAAGCTAGCGCGAACAAGCTCGCAAAGGTAGCGCCTAAGACAGAACCTAAGGGCGCAGTGGCACCAAAGATGGAAAAGACGATATTCTTTCGCTGTCCTGGTGGATAAGTGCTGCCTAGCACAGCCAGACCGTTTGGTAGGCAGATAGCAGGCCCAATACCTTGCAGGGTTCGAGCAAAATTGAAAAGAACGTGGTTCGAGTATACAGATAAGCCGGCGACCAGAGTCCAGAGTGTGAACCAAGAAAAACCGAAGAGCAACATTTTCTTGTAGCCGAAGACATCACCAAGTCGTCCAGCTGGGAGAATGAAAGACCCGACCGTGAGACTGTAGGCAGCCATGAGCCAGCTGAGTTCTCCGTTTTTGGTAATACTCAGATCATCCCCAATAATGTGCAAGATGGCAAGAGTCCCGCCAACACCCACCTGGGTCGAAAATTGTGCCATGGAGACGACGGCAACGAGAACTATTTCCCGCGTGAGAGACATGCCAGTGACGCTACCGCCTTCTTCCTTCTTCGTTGCAGAACCCGTCGTCCTCTCATCGTCCTTCTCGACATCGTACTTGTTGAGCTCTAAGTTGTTGCTGCTTTCAATGGACGCCTCCATGATGAAGGGACTGTTTCTAACTCAGGAAGCGGTGAGGCCGATCCTCAACACCACAAAGAAGAAGCGAGGAAGAAGGGACTGTGACTGTCGTCGTGACTGTCGTTCCGCAGACGGAATTTGGTTTTAGTACAGCGGGTTTTCTTAGGTTCCAGCGGTGCTGAAGTACGAAAGTCCACCCTGCTACATACAAGCCCAATAATTGAGGTCTAATTAAATACTAAAGTCTTAGGTAGAGTGGGCGAGGTTGTCAGGATATTGTACGGGGTAGAAAATGTAAATAATTGCAGATGTGTGTGGCTAGGGAGGGTGGGAGGCAAAAGGTTGACAAATGGAGCGGAAACACTTCCGCGTTGTCAGATGGAGATAGTCATTCGGCTTTAAGGTTTTTCCGCTCCGTTCCGAGACTACACGAGCTACAGGTTGAAGTTGAACTTACCTGATTTTCTTTCTTCCTGGACAGAATAGCTAGCAGGCTAGAAGGACTAGACATCTCTTTGTTATCTAAGCAAAGACCACTACCCATTGACTGCTTTCCAGAGGCTAGATGCGTAAAGGGTGAGGGCTCTCCGTAGTGTCTAAGTCTTGAAGCTAATTGCAGTGGAAGGGCGCCAACCCTGTTCCATCCCACCTACCGTGTTTGGCCGTATAAAGATAACAGGCATGACACGACATGACGTGACTGTGCTACAGAGGGTAGAACTATTATGGCATACCCTTCCCAGTCTCGCTTCTTCCCGCTCCAAGTGGAGCAGCACTTTCCTTTATATTCTCTCCCTTTGCTTGTTCGGCTGGTCCTCTTTACTCCCTTTTCAGTCCTCAGCGTAAAATCAACTTCACCAGCCATCAATACTCACGCTATTGTGATTTCGCGATACACCTGCATATTGTTTCCTCATGTCTAGCACACTGTCAGTGGATCAGAGGCTTGACCTCATCACCCGGGGAATTCCCCCAGAAGATGTCCATGGCATTGGCGCAATTCGGTCTGCGCTGGAAGACCCCAACAAAACGCCGAAATGTCTATGGGGCGAGTAACTTCCACACCGGCTCAATGGCAGTAGAAGCTCACATGCTTGCATCACAGTCACATCACCTACAGGCAAACGTAAGTCAGGCTGTGCTGCCAGAAATTTAGGTCTCCTTCATTTGCTGATGCTACCCTAGCACATGTCGGGTATTATGTCCCGCTGTTAAAATTTGCGGACTTCTTAAAAGCAGGCGTCGAGGTAACGAACGGTCTACTTCTGCTTTTGGCCGCATCATGCTGACCTCGCAAACCAATAGATTGTTGTCGTTCTTCTGGACGTGTACTCTTATCTCGACAATGTCAAGTATCCCATGTCACAAGTAAGGCAGCGCATGTACTACTACAAGTTTATCGTCATTGCCGCCCTCGAGTCCATTGGAGTTCCCGCGGCAAAAGTGACCTTTGTGGAGGAGTCGTCTTACCAATTCTCGAGGGAGTGGATTATGGACCAATGGAGGATCTGTACCTTGGTACCCCAGCAAGCGGTCAAGGATGCATGGGATCGAAGTTACAATCCTGACATGCTCAGCCCCATGTTCTGCCCTGTCATTCAGACCTTGGCCGAAGAACACTTGGACGTGGACTTCCAGTTTGGAGGCGCAGATCAGGTAAGGCTATTGCCATCCTCACAAGCTTGACTTTGTATTTCCAAGGTCTAACGCAGTAACAAACAGCGAGGAATCTTTGCGTTTGCTGAGCGCTTCCTTCCCCAGTTGGGGTATCGAGAGCGCGGGCACTTGATGAACCCTATGATTCCCAATCTTCACGGGTCGAAGATGTCATCGTCGCACCCTCCTAAAACCAAGATCATGTTTCTAGACGACGTTGAAGCCGTCAAAAGCAAGGTTATTGAAGCGCCATGGCACGGTCTTGACACGGTCAAGAATGGCGTCCTCTCTTTACTCAAGAACGTCCTGATTCCCATCGCGCAGCTTCAGCTGGAACAGCAGGACGCGCTAGGTACGACTGAGATTAATGGAGCTGGATACACTAATGGTGAGACACCCATGGGGACTTCTGCTGCCAAAGGTGCGGTCTTCACGGTGGAAGTAGATGGCAAGTGCCGCAATTTCTCATCCTATAGCGACGTCGAGCAGAGCCTGGCTGACGGCAGCATCCAACCTGATGCAATCAAGGCTGCCGTCGCTAAAGGAATCGATGATCTGCTCGACCATGTCCGCAAGATGTACAAAAATCATCCCGAATGGCAGGCCGTTGACAAATTGGCTTATCCTGAGACGGCATAGAACGCTAGTACACTAAGGTAGCTTTAAACCATGGGTACATGAACACAGAAAAGTAGCCAATCACTGGCAGTGTCGCAGTTTCTCCATGACTTTTCGCCCTCGGGTAACGGAAAACATGTTGCAGATTGTCAGTATGACCTGGGACAAGCTGACTCGTCTGCCACACCGATCGGCATAACATACCGGGGATATGCTGTAGGCCTTGGATCTACTCTCACTATTACGTGCCACGTACATATCATCAGTCTACTGTATAGCTAGCCTCGGCCACCCATATTGCCGTCTGGAGCTACAGGGGCGCGGAAGAGTCAATTGAGAATCCATGAGTTTTCGGTGAGTTGTAACTCAATTATGTAGCTGTGGCTGTCAATATTGTTACGATAAACTGGTTCTGGTATCGTTAGATACTGGCATAGCAGTAATATGTCATCGGTTGTACCATCTATCTAGGTCATAAGTTAGTAGGAATACCCATTCCTGCACATGTATATTAATCCTTTATAGGAGCTTTCCTGCATAGCCTGGATGTGCGACTGCTTAGAAGTACCCGGATCCGGAAATCGTTTCCCAGGGTTTTCGCTATCTAGTGCTACCTAAGCCGTCCCGCAAATACAGTGAATGGATATGCCACGCCTTTATACGACGTCATATATTCGCAGATCTTGCTCCTCTCCGTACGTCAGCTTGGTTAGTATGTCAACTCAGTAATATCTTGGCAGCGAGGATCCATGCAGTAGTAAAATGGCGAGGCTCAAACCCGATTGGCAGAGTAATCCATAGACTGGCAGGCTTATATTTTAGCTAGATGATTCATCAATGATTGACGAGTGGAGCAACTTGACGTAGCGATATGAGCAGATCCGTTCATTAAAGAAACATATAATAATAAAAGAAGGTAACATAGCTATTTCTCTACATCCTTCTCGATCGCCATTGGTCATCATATCAGATCGAATTTATTCCTCATATCTGGCTCAATATGCTATCGATCTTCGTTGCATTGTTGATTGCTTTTCTCGTATGCTATGCGACTGCGTTATTGTCACTCCGCAAGCCCAACGGCAAGCAACCTTTGTTAGCCAAGTTCATTGCCGCTGGAGAGAGATATACCGCGCCCAAACAGCCCTCGAAAATAGTCTCCACAGACAGTAGAATTATCGACAGCAAACCCCCAGTACGACTCGACCATGAAGACGCATCGCCAGAAATGTCAGCCCACAAAGATATGTACTACAAGTTACACAACCTCGAGGAATTCCCGGACCTTTTACCTCGCGCAAGGAATCAGCTGATTGCTTTCTTCGCCGAGACACTTGACACGGCGTCTAAAGAGCGGCCAGATGACAGCATCCTAAGGCTAAATGCCTACTCGCGGGAAGAACTTACGAGTTTCATGCGAGACCAAGATGAGAAGGTCAATCAGCAATGGGAAGACTACGTTGCGAGGAGGAAGAAAGGAGGACATATGGAGTTGTTCAAAGATAAAGATGAGGCCCGGTGGTGGCTGAAGCAGATTGCTCCAGTGAAGTACGTCGATGGGGCATGGTTGGGTTATGTCAATAAGATCACATTGCCCTTTGCACTTCGCCCTGTCATAAAGAACTCTTGGCAAGTACTATCAGAGGAGCTGGGCGATGGAGACCTCGACAAGAACCATGCCCACGTCTACAGAGAACTCATGAAAAGCGTCACGCTCGACTTACCAGCTGGTGATACAGCCGACTTCATCCACCCCCGATATGGAATGAATGAACCAGCTGTGTGGAAAGCAGCTTTGGCACAATTGCTCATTTCACTGATCCCTCATGAGTTCTTCCCAGAAATCCTTGGTTTCAACATGCACTTTGAAGCTCTGACATTGGAGACCCTCAAGGCATCCAGAGAGCTAAAGGAGGTCGATCTAGACCCGTACTACTTCATGTTGCATGTTTCGATCGACAACGCCGACTCAGGTCACACCGCGATAGCCCAGCAGGCTGTGTGCATGTACATCGAACATATTCACCGAGCCGAGGGTGCTACCGCCGCACAGCAGGCATGGAGGAGAGTCCAGGTGGGCTACACCCTTTCGGATGGCCTTTCAGGCAAAGCGATATGCCCGTCTATGAGAAAACCAGCTGTGGACAGCTTCCCTCGAAATGAGTTGGAGGCGGAAGTGATCAAGATCTTCAAAGCCAAAGCACTCGTCGGTCACAAGATACATAGTCATAGTGACATCAAGATTGGTGGTAAGAAGCTGCTTGACTGGCTGGACCCTGCATACTTGGATTCCAAACAATGGCAGATGGACTTCCTGCATAACTTCAGCCGTTCGAAGTCCTGGGTGTACAGAGGTGACAGCAGCAAAAGTCGATTTGTAAAAGAGCTGTCATGGGAGGGAAGAATGTTTGGAGCCTTCACGAAAACTGAAACTGATGCTGTGAAGAAATGGATTGACATGATGCCAAGCTCGCGCCCTCAGCACTACTGGGACTTTACAGGTCGAGAAGACGATCTCACCTCGCCGACAGACTCCAGGATAGATCTTAGTCTCAACTACCCCAACAGCCAGTCTCTCAAGGCCCTCGAGAATCTTTCGAGCGCAGCTGTCTCATCGAGATTGGAACTACCTGCCGCGCCTTTTGGACTGAAGTTCGGGGTGAATGAAATGCCAGATCCTGCCAAATTCCTTCCATTGTGGTTTACCCATCCTTGTCTTCTAGAGACATTCATCTCAATCCCCTGGAAGACTACAAGCCCGTTTGCCTGCTCAATTGTCAGGATCCTGCGAGCGCAGGCGGGGTTTGACAATGAGTTCGGGGTGGTCGCTGGGATGGATGAGGCAAACAAGACCGACAACCTGGGACTCGTTGAGATTGGACAAGAACTGTTACGCAAGTGGGGATTCCCGGAGGTGGGGTCGCTAAACGAAGTGCTGGAGAAATGGGGTTCCCAGTCTGCGGCTACGATGGCTCAGCTTGCCATGCGACCCTTGACGAACAAAGGCTTGCTGATCGGCATGGCTATGGCCTTCACAAGCTTGCATGGTGAGCTAGCTTCTTCCAACTTGCTGTGTCAAGGCAGTAAAGATGCTCTAAGCAATATCACGCGGAGGGAGACGGAAAATCTAGAGGAATGTCTGAAAGAGCTTGACGAGTCCAAGCGGAGGCACTGCAGTAGAGGATATTGGTTCGCAGCCACTCAGCTGAAGAGTTGTTTCGGGGAGTTTAAGCGGTAAGTTGAGCCTACTATGCTTTTGGTGCGACTCGAAACCCAGACTAAACTAACTGTTGCAGATTACCGAATTAACGCTCAGCTTCCTCGATAGATACGCGGTCTTTGGCGACTCCAACGGACTGGCGCCGTTGCACATCCATTGGATGTTTGAGCTCTCAATGAGTCTGTCCCTTTACTCGATATTGTTATGATAGCTTTGAGTAACCAGAGCGGACGATGAGATGTTCCTTGGTGACTTGGCTTATACGTTTTCCATTTACCGTGCCAGGACAAAAGACCCATGAATGGTTGAACGTTCATTCCACCGGCAAGAGGAGGAGAAAGGTAGAACTGGGCACTACTATGAGACATGCCCGATCATACTATGAGCCATAAGTACTAAATTTCAACTTGCAATGTCTCTTGTAGACTGTGCTTGACTATAACCCTGTAACGCTGACAGCTTGCTGCCTCACATTGCCAAAAAATACGAGTGAAGATGCAAAACTTTCCTCTTGACCATAGCCTAGTCACCATTACCCAGCTCCCTACTTTGTCTCATTCCTGCGAAGGTCAGTCTTATCAAGTAAGGTATATTCAGCAAGGTATATTCACTTGTCCACACCAAGGATTGAACTACCATTTGAGCCCCTGCATCAGCTGGTTTGGATCGAGCTCTTTTGAAGCAGCTCTGGCCGACCTTTGACATTTCACGACACCCGAATTCAGAAATTGATAACGGAGAGACCCAGGCCGAAGAAAATGGAATATCTTTAGATAATACTAACCCATGGTGTTCAATGATACTCCAAGCCTAGCGGCGACGTAGCCGTTCGCGCTTTCCCTATACGGTTCGCTGAACGCAGTTGTGACCTCGTCATTCTCAAGAACAGGGATGTTTCAAGGGGCGGTCCATGATCTGGTGCTTGTTGTATCACGGATACATCTCAAAGGTCACATTGGTATACTAAGGTAAGTGAAGTGCTGCGAGATAAGCCCGGTCCAAGAATCCATTTGCTGATTGACCAACGCTCTCTTACTCTACACAGTTGATGCGTCCAGTCTAGATCTGGACTTCGAGAGATTCTTTGTCAAACAATGCAGGGCAGTAAAACACCGATCGCTGATGGTGAATCAGAAATAAAGGACAGTCTTGTTCGCAGTGTCAAAAGTGGCAGTCGCGCATTCTCCTATCGACGTCTCACGACCATCACACGTTCTTACGCCTGCGCAACTACGTTCCAAAATTCCTCATCGAAAATTGTAAGCGCAGCAAACCCTCCTCTTCTCACTACATCCGTATCAACAATATAAGTCGCCACCACTGTAGTCGGCTCCGTCTGAAGAATATTATCGAAAACCCTATAATGGCACCCCGGCGCTTCATACCAATTCTCGCCGACAACTATCACCTTTACCGGCTCATCGTTCATCTTGTTTAATATAGCGCCTTCGAGTCGAGTACATAGCCGATGACTGAAGCGCCTCTATGGCGGCAATGGGGAGAGGAACTATTTCTTGGGAATATAAGGAGAGTTGGCTAATTCGTACTGGTAGAGACCTTCGCGGGAAGGCAGGGGCGACTCTGATACAACGTGGTGGGTTAGGCCGTGGCTTGCTTACGTGCGCTATTGGTTGCAGGCCATGCTTACCTTCTGTCGTAAACGAGCTCCGCGGGACGCATTATGGGAGCTCGCGATATAGTATCCAGCGCTCATTCAAATATGTTACAAGCAAGGAGGATGTGTCAAGGCGGTCTATTATGCGCATTGCTGGTCCTCTTTGCGAGATAATCATCTTTTAGCTTTGTATGTTTATCCACTGCTCCATGTCTGTTACTGTTATGATTTTTCAGGTAAAAGGAGGTTTAGCTATGCACTGACTCGCTCGAAACTCATCTCCAACTTAAAGAGAGTAGCTAAGGCATCACAGTCTCCAAGCACTACCTTCGAGGTACATTTTTCCATTTTATACCCTTCACGTTGCAGCTTACTTTGAGATAGTTCGAAAGAAGGAATTTCAGGTTATGTGACCGTGTCTTTGAATTGATAGCAGGTACGTGTGCAATTTGCGTCTCGTGCAACTTGCGTCTCATGCAAATTGAGGTCGAGCTAGCTAAGTCACTTGCACCGTCCTGAACCCTTTCCAATCGGGCAATGCAGCGCGAAGCTCTTGGTGATACCTAACCAGTCCTCCTGGATAACTAACCTGCTCGAAGGCCTTGCCAGGTATATCGCCTCCCATATGGGTAGTCTTGCAAGTCGGGAAAAGGGTGGTGTTGCTGATGTCGTTGATCTTCTGCTTCCACTCCTGGCTCGCCTCAGGAGTTGGGTCGACGAACTTCAATCCCTGCCTGTTGATCGCATTGATTGCATCCCGGATCCAACGACCCTGAACTTCGACACTTGTAGGACCATTGCAGAGGAGAGTCGGGCCATGAGGACCATACAAATAAAACATGTTAGGGTATCGCGGAACGGTTGTGCCAAGATAAGTGAGCTAAAGGTCACATATGTCAACGAAGAGATTTCTGGACTATTCGTGCGGATAGATGTGACTTACAGCAGCAGATTTCCACTCGTCCTGAAGGTTCAAGCCATCGACGCTCTTGAGGCCCATGCTCGTCATGCCGCCAGTGGAGATATCGAAACCTGTTGCAATGGCAATGAAGTCGAACTCATAATGGCTTCCATCAGTCGTCTTGATACCAGTCTCAGTGAACTCTTGGATACCGTTGCCGGACTTATTGGAAATGTCCACCACGTCAACGGAATCCCTGTTGAATTGTTCGAAGTAGTTCTGCTCGAGACATGGGCGCTTGACTCCGAACGGGAAAGGAGGTTCGAGTGGGCAGAGAAGCTCACGTTTGCGTGGATCGTGCACCCTTGCGCGTATCTTCTTGACCCAGAAGTTGTAGACGTCTCTGTTTGCCTTCATGTCGTAAAGATAATTTTTATAATTTCCAAGCCAGAATGAGAAACCACCGCGACGCCAAAGTTTTTCATAGAAAGCCTCCCTCTCCTCTGTGGGCACATCGAACACGTTCTGCTCCGCAAAGTCGAAGTGATATCCTCCGAAGTTTCTCTCACGCAAAGCAAAAAGCTGCGGATAGAGAGGTTTCAGCTGGTTTTGTTCTTCAGCAGTAAGGTCCCTTTTGCCCATAGGGATAGCCATGTTAGGGCTTCGCTGGAAGACCTTGACTTCACTGGCGAGTGGGCCCCATTCTTGAATGACTTGCACGCCTGATGCGCCTGTTCCAATCACAGCGCATCGTTTGCCTCGAACATCGGAGCCACCGGGCGGCCAGAAAGCGACGTGTTGGACAGTTCCTTTGAAGTTCTCGATGCCTTTGTAGTCAGGAATATACCGCTTTGATGCGAAGCCGGTTGCAATGATAAGGAATCTGCACTTGGCCTTGCGTCCATCGACCGTGGTCACGGTCCATTTTCCCTCATCCTCGTCGAATTGGGCACCATCCACTACAGTCTCGTAGGCGCAATTTTTACTCAGATCTAGTTTCTTATCCACATAGTCGAAATATTGTTGGAGCTCCTGATAATTAGGATAGTTTGTGCTCCAGGTCCAGTCCTTCCAAAGTTCAGGAATAGACAATTCATAGACTAAGATGACCAGAAGTTAATAGGTTCCAGAGTGGCTTGGAAGTCTGTATGACCAACCTGGCACCTCAGAGTCTGTGCGGGCTCCCGGATAGGTATTGAAACGCCAAACACCACCAAGGCTTGTACCTGCTTCGTAGATGACAGTTTTGTAGCCTGATTTGCGCATCTCATGGAGCAGGTAAACTCCGCCAAACCCAGCTCCAACTATCAGAACATCGATGTCCAGGTTGTCAGCATATGGTCCGGTAGTGCCTCTCCGGCGGGAGTAATCGGCAAGATCTCTCTTAAAGATAGGCTGCGGACGCTCCGTTTGCCCCCTCTCATCGTATTTTGTATCCTGATAAGCGCTATTCATGATTGTACGTGTGGTACGCTGTGACTGGTCTGGAGCTATTTCCCTCAATCAACGCAGGTAAGTGAGAAAGCTGTGTTATATACCCTTTCACCAGGGAGGGGACGGCGACCTTACATCATATCCTTTGAGCAATAGTGCGGGGAGGAAGTTGACCAGGTGATGTGGTAACATCATGCTTGAGAATCCTTACCATGATGGTGTGCTAATAGATAAGCTAGTGGAGTGACGTGGAAGTGGGGTCCAGCGAGCTATGAAAGGACCAAAAGTTTTAATAGCCGCATGACGAAGAAGGAACCTAGCGAGAAGTTATGGCGTATTGGAATGCGTAATATGAGCCTCTAGGAGACAGTGTCCTGAGGATCTACGCCCATGTCAGATGTGCACTAGGAAAAATGCAATATGATATCACCAAGTGTGGTTAGAATGTACCTAGCCTAACTTTAACGCCGTAGTTCGGATTCCTCCCCGATGCGTTGCAATGCCGGATCAGCACTAGTGACAAGGCACGGGGAATATGAAGTAAGCTTCTCCACTCTTAACAATACGTGTGGCGTCTGGGCCTGACGTTTGGGTTCGACGGAGCTAGAGCCTTTGAATATATAACTAGCTTGCTTTCCCCGAATATCCCTCAACGACTTTTTCCTGTACGGACCACTTCTACTTCAATAAGATAATCCGTTTCGAACCATAAAGAAAAGCAAATTTCATTTTATCAACCAAGACAAAATGTCCAGCATGACTGAGACCGCCACTACAACCATCAAAGGGAAGACCATCCCAGTCTCCACATTCGACACCATCAGCCTCGCACAACTTGAAAGTGGAGAGCCCTCAGCAGTAAAAAGACTCCTGGCCGCTGCTGTTTCCCCCGGATGGTTCTACCTTGATCTGCGCAACAGCTCAGCCGGCAAAACAGTGCTCCCAAATCTACCTCGTATTTATCAAATTTCCGACGAATATTTTATGCAACCCAAAGAATCTAAGGAGAGAGATGTGAGAAAAGATCAGCAGCCATCGCAAGACCGCGGGTAAGCAACAATCAATCAACTGGGAGTCTAAGCTGAGTGTATCGCTAATACTCCTTTTTAGCTACAAGACGAGCGCCTGTGACGAGACATTTGAGGTAACACTCCTTGTTTCACGCTGCCCACCCTGGCACGACACCTGATACTGACACTCCCACTTAGATGGCAAGGGATGAAATGGTCTCAGGAACCATCAAGTGGCCCGGCGCCATGCAAAACCTTGGCGACATATTGAAGCGATTCAGCGGCGGATGTCACGAAGCCTGCCAAACCATCATTGCCCGGCTCTCGGATGCGCTTCAGCTCGAACAGAAGCAGCGATTCGAGCAGCACCACCGCGATAGTCAGCCCAGCGACTCAGGCCTCAAGCTGATCTACGAGCCCTCACTGGCCAAGCTATCCGACGTGGGCGATAACCTGCACACGGACAGCGGCACCCTGACCCTCCTATTCTACGACAAGTGGGGTCTGTCTGCGTATGCGCCGTCTCAGGGTTTCGCTTTCCCTGCGCCACTGGAGGACGGCTGCGCGCTCATCAATATCGGGGACTCTTTGCAGCGTCTTTCGGAGAATAAGTTGCTCTCTCCGAAACACAGAGTCTCGCAGCCTGTTGAAGGCGCGGAGAAGCGTTATTACCTGTCTTATTTCTTGAGACCAGAGCATGCGACGAAGGAAGCGTGGAGTCAGGCCTAGTTGAAAAACGACTTTAGTTTCTTCTTTAGAGAATTCTCGCAATTACAACGCTCGTTGGTTCAATTTTAGGGAAAATGGATGTACCTATTCATGATGATGTGGAGGAAACCTTTGGGGTTCAATAGCAATAACCCAGACAAATCATATATCTCAATTATCATTCGACTCGTAAATTACTTTGAACGAGGAAGTCGTGAAATTGAGGCTCATTCTCCAACGACTACTGCAAAAGCTCGTTGTTTCAGCTTCAAACTTATTGAAGTTGATTACACAACCTATGAACTGGATCCTTAACCTACTTAGAGCATTTCCCTATGATTTGGCTTGCTGCTGTCTTCTTCATCTAGCGGTAATATGTGTGGAATGGGACCCAGCGGCGTAATTCCCGTCGGGTTAATATGCGTGTGACTTTTAGTGTAATTCCATTTGATGTGGTCGAAGCGTGTCGTATCTTTAAACGCCGGCTTTGTCCAGTACAGCCATCGCATCCATCGATGCAAAGCCGGAAATCCAGTGCGTATGTCTTTCAAATTGACCTTGAAATGCTGAGCGTAGACAGGATCGAAGCGAATGAGAGTCGTGAACAGGCGGACGTCAGTTTCGGTAATGGAAGCACCAAAAAAGTAAGGTCCTGCACAAGACATTTTTCGCAAGTGGGATTCTGCCCTTGTAAGAGAGGAGAAGACATAGGGTGCAGCACTGTCATAGGATTCTTGTGTTCTATCCGTCGAAAGGGTCAGTAAAGGAGGACCAGAGTCGACAATCTTTCGAAATGCGGGCTTACTGAGAAAATCCTGCTCTGTAGACACCATCATTTATGCCATTGTAAATCCATTCATTGGCTGAGTCAATCTCTGATCGAAGGCTGGTCGGATAGAGGTCGTTGCACGTTTCCTTGCCCTGCAGCAGACCGTCGAAGGCGCTATTCATGATTCTAACGATGTCCGCACTTTCATTGTTGACAATCTTGCCTGACTCGGTGTCATACAAAGTGGGTGTGGTGAATCTGCCCTTATAACTTGGATCCATTTGATAGAACAAGTCCTGCAGGTGCGTGAATTCGGGATGATGAGGGTCTGGGGTCATATGAATGGAAAGCTCCTGCTCTGAACGGGTTGCGAAACGCCAGCCTAACACCGCTTAATAAGGTCGAAGCCATATGGGACTGGGGTTTGGGACCTTTTTCATCTTGATGCCAGTGCATGGCCGTGATGGAGATGATGCCCTCAAGGCCCTTGAAGTGTCTCAAGATCAGGGTTCGATGTGCTGGGGAGCATGATTAGCGAACGATACAATAGCAAAATTGAAATTCGTACCCCAAGGGCACGAATATGCGACATAGAGATGATATCTTCCTCTTTTAGGCGGAAACTCTGAGTTCTCTGATGCTGAGATCCAGTTCCGGAATGCAGAGGGCGGACGTTCAAAGTTACCCTTCTCCGAGATCCAGTCGCTCACATTAGTTGACGATTTTCCATGAGTCTGAGGCGTGTAGTGTCAGCCAGGGTCCTGGCTTATATCATTCCACCTCAACCTACCGTCATCGTGAAGCATTTATAAAGCGCTTTCTCGGAGCACTTCGGAGTGATGGAGTGAGGCCAGGCGCAGACCTGGGAAGATGGATGTGTATAAATGAATGGCCAGCGCAATAAGTGTATGCGGGGAATGGATCTTATGCGTATGGGATGGTGAAGGAGAGGTGTGTACAGGCGCTGTTGTCGCCTCCCCTTCCTTCCTCACCCATTTGATGATTCATATGACGTTGTAGTAATATCCGGAAATTTGTTTCTCCGATCAGGAGGTGGCGCTCGACGTTGAGGTCCTTCGTCATGTGATTATGAGTGAACGCAATAGATCTAAAAATATACTACCCAGTCATAATCCCGATACAACCTTCCCTTCAGCCCGCTGGAAGTATTACGAAGTAGAAGTGATTGCTAAACTTCTCCGCAGGGCTTCGGGATCGTCATACCGATGCCTCAGTGGATCACCTAGCGACAGCACTGCATGGGGAGGCATCCTTGACCAACGAGGAACGCGGGAGGACTATATCGATCATTTGAAATTCACTACAATGTGTCCACGTGTCAAAATGACTAAATGCTGACAGCCTAGTGCTCTGACCGAAGCAGGTCCTGCCCGCTTCAAGCACAGGTTCTCTGCTTTATCCCGTGGGTCCGTAACATAATTCAAGCATGAAAACTCCCGCACTCATCTAATATATATTGAATGACTTGGCCCTCTGTTTTCTTATCCCCAAATCCTCTCTACACGAAAACTCTTGCACACAAATCTTGTCATTGATCGGATCTCGCTTGTTCTCCCCAAACTCTCTACACATAGGCCTTAGATCTTTCACACACTGACTAAGTAGCAAACGGATCTCAATCCTCAGACATAGGCAGGATATGGCATCCCCACGTGTGCCGCTCCAGTGCCCGAAGGTCATGCATATACTAATCTAGCACTCTTAGAGCAGATCAGGACCCCTACCACGGATCTCCTTGGGATCAAGCACCCTATTATGCTGGCTGGTATGCACATCGCGGCAGGGCCAAGACTTGCAGCAGCCGTAGCCAACGCAGGCGGCTTCGGCGTCATTGGCGGTCTTGGATACACGCCTGACGATCTGCGCCAGCAGATCAAGGAGCTCAAAGGCTACCTCAACGACAAGGACACACCTTTCGGTGTCGACTTACTGTTGCCGCAGATTGGCGGGAATGCGAGGAAGACCAAGTGGGTGCATCTTTTTATGGACCTCTTACTGAATGGATCAGCTCATTCTCATTAGCCACGACTATACCAAAGGCAGGCTCGACGAGCTTACCGATATCATCATTGAATCTGGCGCTAAGCTTTTCGTCTCCGCCGTCGGTGTTCCGCCTAAAGCGATTGTCGACAAGCTCCATAAACACGGGCTTCTCTATATGAATATGATTGGCCATCCTAAGCACGTCCAGAAATGTATAGACCTGGGCGTTGATATGCTCTGCGCCCAAGGTAGTGAAGGCGGTGGTCACACCGGTGACATCCCTACTGGTGTCCTTATCCCAACTATAGCTGCTATGTGCAGAGGTAAGAAGTCGCCCAGTGGACAAGACGTTCAAGTTATCGCTGCAGGTGGTTTGTTCAATGGTCAAGGCGTAGCCAGCGCGCTTATGCTCGGTGCAAATGCTGTGTGGATTGGTACTAGATTTGTCCTCTCGGATGAGTCGTGTGCTTCTAAGGAGCATCAAGAAGCAATCCGAACTGCAGGCTTCGATGACAATGTCCGAACAATCATCTTCACAGTAAGAAAGTCCGGGAAGAGAGGTTACAACTTGCTAGACAGTACACTGACTCTGTGGCAGGGCCGTCCTCTCCGCGTCCGTAACAATTCATACATCCAGGATTGGGAAGAGAACCGACAAGCCGAGATCAAGCAGCTCTGTGACAGCGGCAAGATTCCTGTCGATTATGAGCTCGAGAATCTAGGCGACAAGGTCCCTGAAGACGTGAAAAAACACGCCACACCTCTATTGATGGGTAAGGCATGTGGTGCGATAAATGAGCGGAAGCCCGCCAAGGATATCGTTGATGAGATGGTCAATGATGCCGTCGCATGGTTGCAGCAGGGAAATAGCTATCTTCTGAAGAACTAGAGTATGGGCTGTAGCAGGAGCCATGTCAACTAGATAAAACTTCTTGAGTACAAGCACTTGACGTTCATAAATCATTTTGAGCTTCTTCCCCGTGCTAGGGTGGTGATAGCTGTAGCACTTAGAGGTACAAGTAGAGTGAACGACCTGCCCCATAACCACTAAAAAGGACAAGTTTTAAAGGCGACGGGAAGCAAGATGAAGTACTGATCTTCAACTCCACTTCAAATTGTCATTTTCAGTTGCAGCATTGGCAATAGTGACAGCCCTAGCACTTTTTAGGAAGTCTGCTTCTTGAGCAAGCTCGTGAGTCAGCCACGGTCATTAAGTAGTAGAAAGCCATAAGGGCAAGTGATGAAAGCTGGCTTGTTGTATTATCGTTGAGTTATAGAAATCTATCTGTGAAGACAAGGAGGCGACGAGGGTACAGTGTTATATAGAAACGTTGTGGCGCAAAAGCTCCCCTGAAATCGTTAGCTTCTTTTCCATTTTCTCTTTTTCCGTAAGTTTTGAAGTTTTCAAGTGTTAGGCTGTTATTGAGGTTTCTTTGAATGGTATTTAAGTACTTAGAGGGAATACTACTGCGTTCCTATATAGGAGAACCAAGTTCGGCATTCTATATAGCGTCTTGATAATAGAAGGAAGAGTAGGAAGAGACCATTACAGGTCTTCTAGGAGGCCTAGTAAGACGTGCCTCTAGAGAGTAGTATAGTAGTGTTATTCGCGCGAGTAGGAGTTCTTGCAATCTAGTTACCTAATTACTCTTTATGCGATTCCCTTGTCTATCCTCGTTATCTATAGGTAGATTTTACTAGTAAATAGATAGAGATATCTATTAGTGTTCTCACTCCTGAAGCTATACACACCGGCACAAGTGGATATGTAAATAGATGCTTGGGCGGTCTAACGCCAGGGCTAGCAGGCCTAGAAAGGCTACAACAGGTGCCCCAGCGCTAGAAAACTCCTATGCCTAGGCGGTATAGATCTGGAGTATAGATAGGCTATATATAGGCTATATATAAGGTGTGGGTAGGCGGGAAAGAACTACTATAGCTCTAAAAGAGATAAACTCGACTAAAGAGCTAACTACTAGTAGGATATTTATATAAATAGTACTCTTAGGAGGCACAGATCTCTCGCTACAGCCTATAGTTATAGTATATAGCTAAAACCGTATCTAATTATAAGATATACTAATCTATAGTCCTACTATAGCGATTAGTATTCTCACTTCTAAAGCTATATATATCGATATAAATAGATATATAAATAGATAATTAAGCGATTCAACGCTAGGGCTAGCAAGCCTAGAAAGGCTATAATAGATACTCTAGCGCTAGAAAACTCCTAAATAACACCCAAATAATACCCTCGCAGAGGGTTTCAGAGGAAGGCCTGGTAGGGTAGCTCCTAGTAAGTATCGCTAGTTGTAATAAGATCCACCCGAGACGTACCCTATAAAGGCTCTAATAAAGGCCGTACGGGAGCGGGCCAAGTATTCTTGACTTTTGGCCCCCGTGGCTTAGGGGTAGCTCTAGCCCGGAGCATAACCTTTACAATTATGCTTGACCCGCTAACTCCGACCCGAGAACACCGACAAAGGTCGGGGGTTCGAGCCTTGGACTGGGCAAATTCTGAGGGATTTTCGCCGGTTAGAGGACGCTTTAACCAAGCCCTAAATCGCGCTGATTGGCCAGCACGCGGGCGCTCTACGGGGGCCTTGCAACCCGATAGCGGGCGCTATAGCGACGCTATTATGAGGGAAGTTCAACTTTTATATACTACCCGAGCCTCGAGGACGAGTCCTCTAGAGAGGGAGGTAATTATAATAAGATCCACCCGGGACGTACCGTAGAAGGGCTCTAATAAGGGCCGTACGGGAATCGCGCCAAGCAATCTTGACTTTTGAACCCCGTGGCTTAGAGGTAGCTCTAGCCCGGAGCATAACCTTTATACTAGTACTAGCGCTACTAGTATCGATATAATACTATAAGTATTCGTTTAGGATAAGTAACTATATATAGATAATAGGAGTCTAACTTCTATCGCTCTAATAGCTAGATATCTTTATTACTAAGGCCTATCTCTTATATAGAGATAGCGGCCCCTCTATAGAAGGAGTATTCTAAATAATAACCTTCTACCCTAAGTAATATAAATACTTAATAAAGGTAACTCGTAGTAATCTCCTTTATAAATATAGAGCCTTCTAGCTAGAAGAGGAGAATATTTAGTATAGTCTTCTATTTAAATAAATAGCGTAATATCTTAAGTCTATATACTCTATTATCGGAAGCTATAATAGTAATAGTAATACTCTATCTAAAAGGGTCCGCTATTAATACTAGGAAGGTAAGCTCTAGATAGTTTTTATATAGCCTTACTATATAACGAGCTAGAAACTATTAGCTAAATACGTAATTATTATAATTACTTATAGTATAGACAAACTCCCCTATATAGAGGAATACGGCGAATATAAGGTAAAAGGCCGTATATAATATTAAACTAGTCTTATTATACTAGTTAAAATACGAGAGGATTTATAGAAGTAGATCTTTAGTAATAGGATATCTTTCTTTTATCCTAGCCTCGCTCTATAGACGTTATATACCCGCTATTATATATTCTAATTACGGGTTATAAAATACTACGAGGCCCCTATAGCCTATATCTATATACGCTAATCTAACGCCTATTAAATAGGCCTTAACTATCTTCGCCTTAACTCGTTTTATACTAAGATCTACTATCTAACTAGCTAATAAGTTTACTATCGCTAGGAATAGAGGTATAATCCTCCTAAGTACATCTGCAAATTATTTCTGCCTCGGCAAATATTAGCTTCCGCGGATAGCGCCCGGAGCTTCTAGGGGTGCCCCCGCTGCCTCAGCCTAACGCGTAATACTCCGAGGCAGCAGAGGCAGCTCTAAGGTAGCCCGAGTAGCCAAGCTTCGACGCCAAGCGCCTAGAAGCTTAACCCCGAAAGCTGTGATGTTCCATGATCGACGGCAGCGCTCGGGAGCCTCACCCCCCAGCAGCGCCATGTCGCAGCCCCAATATCTACTTAGATTCGGGCGATTCAGCCAAAGTTCTCGCGGGGGGGTACGCGCGCCTGTGTAGGTTCTACAGCATATATCATCGGCGTAAATCTATGCGTATTCGGTAGACTTGCGCATTTGCGCTGATTGCGCTGATTGCGCTAACGTTTATGGCGCTCGTTAGAGGGCTGCTAAGGCCTTAGCTTTGTTGATATCTAGGCGCTGGACGCGCTGCTTCTGGGCGCGTTATTTGGGGCGTTGCTGGGCGCGTTGCTAGGCGCGTTGCTGGGCGCGTTCCTAGCGCCCGTAGCCCCAAAACTTCAACATTTCAACGCTGCGCAGTCGAATAACTCGCGCAATATGGCACCTATGGGGCCCTAATTCAGACTGATTTATCGCATAACCTTTACGCGAGTAGCCTCCAAATTTGGGGCCCAACGGAATCGATTTTGACGTCCTATAGTATAGGCTATTCTACTATAGCTTTGATCTTCTCTAGGCTTATACTAATACCTTCTATACTGACTATAAATCCTAGAAATTCTACCGACTATCGATAAAATTCGCACTTTTCTAGTTTAAGAAGAAGTTTCGCTTATGATAGGTATCTAAGGATATCCTATATATACTTGATATATTCTTTCTTATTCTTAGAATAAATTAGTATATTATTAAGGTACGCTATCGCTATTCGATCTAAGTATACTCGTATAATATTATTAATAAGTACTTAGCAGGTTACTAGTGCGTTGGTAAGTCTAAATAGTATTACTAGATACTTATAGTAGCTATATCTTGTTCGGAAGGTAGTTTTCTATTCCTCGCCTTCTTTTATCCGAATTAGATTATATATACCTCTAAGATCCAGTTTAGTAAATATCCTTGCTTTTCCGAGCCGATCCTATAGCTCCTCTATATTTAGTAATAGATATCTATTCTTAATTATAATATCGTTTAACTTCTAATAGTTAATATATAGTCTTAAGCTTCCGTCCTTCTTTAGTGTAAAGAGGATAGGATAACCTACTAGTAATTTGGATTCCCGAATAAATCCCTTTTTAAGGTTCTTGTTAATATACCCGCGAAGTACCTTAAGTTCCTTTTCTAATAATATATAAATAGGTCCAAATATCGGCTATTACTAGGTTTAAGTTCGATCTTATAATCCTATAGCTAGTACCTAGGTAATACTTCTATATTCGTCTCTTTCTTGAATAAGTATACCTATTTACTATAATCCTAAGGGATAGAGGGTATATTAGTTCCTCCTTTATCTCTTACTTTATTATCCTACTAACCTTTACTAGTAACTATAGAGTTAGACTACCTTTTAGTACCGTCCTTATATAAAGCTAAGGTATTATATACCTCGACCGGTCTTCGGTTCGACTTCTTATCTACTATTAAACGCTACTAATATATAGGTATAATTCTGGTAATATTACCGGATTAATCTATCTTGAGTACTCCTCGAGCCTTAATTAATTATTAGGTTATACTTCTTTAACTAAGGTATTCCTAAAATTATATAATAGATAGCTATCCTAATAACGTTAAAGGTAATCTCCTTATAGTAGCGCTAAATTATAATAGGTAACGAAAGTATCTCTTCGTCTACCTTTTCTATTAATAGTATTAACCCGTTAGCTATCTAAAGGTTATACTACTATAACTTCTTTTAAGTTGATATTCTAGTTATTTATACTAGATCTCGCGAGATAAAGTTCCTAGTAGCTCTAGAGTCTATTATCGCAACGGTCCGCTGTCTATTAACGATTACCGGTGTTTTTATATATATATCGTATTGCGTAGAATATAGATATTATTTAGGGGTTAATATATTGATCTCCTTATAGCTACCCCTAATATAAGGGATTACTCTTTTCCCTATATAGGGAGGAATCCTATAAGTTATTTCTCGAACTTGTATTTCTTATAGTCGTCGTATAAATATACGTACTATTACTATAGGTAGTATTGGTTTACTTCTAGACTCTAACGTCGTATTTAGTTTCGGTAGTATATTTCTTCCTCGTCTTTCTTGCGTAGGAAGTAGCTTAGTTATTATTTTCTTACTAAATACTAAAGGTATCTATTATCCTTATACTTATAGTACTAGTAATTACTATAGGATGATTTTGTTAGAACTCCTAGTTCCTTTCTACGGTTAATTCTATAATAGTCGTAACTATTTTCTATATACTATCTCTAGTAGACTTCCTTATATTCAGGGTGATAGTAGTTACTCCTAAAGTCTGAGATACTAAAATCGTTCTAGAATTCTTTTAGTCTTTCTTCCTCTAAGTATTCCTTTCTCTCCTTAGATATAGTAGATCTAGGTTCGGGTACTATCGGTAGTTCTCTTCTCTTAATTATAACTTCCTATTCCGATTCTTCCTTATCCTAATCCTTCTTAGGTTACTTCCCCTAAGTATTACTACTATCCCTAATATATAGCTTTTCTATCCGAGTATTAGCTTTATTCGTGAAGCTATCGTCGGAGAACTCCTCGTCTCCTAAGTTAGATTCTTCTTCTAGTTACTAACCGTAGACTTCGTTCTATATTAGTAAGATTCTACTAGAATTACTATCCTAGTCCTATACCTTCTCTAGTATATTTAGCTGCTATCGATATACTATATTTTTCGACTTATAGTCTCTAGCGAAGTAGCCCGGTTTGCTATAGCTATAATACGTAAGTATTTTCTTTCTGCCCCCTTGCTACTTCTTGCCCCTAGCTAGCCCTCTAAAGGCCTATTTACCCTTTCTCTCTGTGAAATCTAGTTCTGTTAGTACAAGTCCGTAAGGGTTATATTCTTTATATCCTAGGTAATAGCTCTTTGATTTAGCAAAAAAGCTCGAGCGTCCTATTCCGCTAACTCCTCTATTATACCTTTTCTCTATAGTCCTTTCGAATAGCTTATTATTAATTTTAATTACTTCTTTAATTAGCTTATTAAGGGTATCTAAAATAATCCCTAACCTTATAAGTTCGTCCTTAACGTTGTCCTTTAGACCTCTCCGGTATATAGTTATTAATATATTATTATCCTAGTTAGTCTTTACTATATACTACTAAAACTAAGTCGAATACTCTAATACCAACTTCTTCTGAGTTAAGTACTAGATAGTTTATATTACTATATTAGCTTTATTAGACGGTCCGAATATACGGCAGATTTCGAGTCTAAATATAGCTATACTCTCTATCTATTATTTGATTTCGCCGTCTTCGTCGTCGTCTTCTATATACTTCTTTAGGAATAGATTAACCTACTTTTAGACTCTTCTATATAAATAAGTAATAGCGAAGATTAGATATTATTATATAGGTATAAGGTCCCTTTAGAACTTTAAGTAAAGTAATATCTAGGATAGCTATCCCTTAAGCTTATCTCTCTCTCTATAGTATAAGTTAGGCTAGGCTATCTTAATATACCTACTAAGTCCTTCGTTAATAGTAGGGCGTCTCTATCTACTTCCTCCTCCTGAGGAGCTTAGGGTAGGTGCCCTAGGGTCTCTTAGTGTAGCACTTATCCTTAAGGGTGCTTAAAGTATTACGAATATATCGCGTGCCGTGTATCGTATATAGATTGATTCTTAATAGGGATAGAGGTGTAATAGAGTAAGAGGGTAAAGCAGGCTTTTATGGAATACTAAACGGGTCTAGTATATAATTAGATAATATATATTTAGTACCTAGCCTAAGAGATCTATTATATATAGTAAATAATTGAATAGTAAGTTGAGTACGATGCTCCAAGTAGTAAGTAGTACTCTGCATATATAGACATACGAAATCCATGCCAAGCATTCTTGATCGCACTGATCGTACTGATCGCATCTACGCTCATTGCGACCACTGCGCTTATCGCTTAACATGCCAAGCCTTCCTAATCGCACTGATCGCCCTGATCGCATCTACGCTCATTGCGACCACTACGCTCATCGCTTAACATGCCAAGCCTTCAGGGTCTGTCCGAGTCGGATACCGATTCGTCGACTCGAACTATAACGGGCGCTACGCTCTATAAGCGCATCCCTAATCATGTTTCCTGATCGTAACAGAACTACCCTAAGCGATAGGTCCCGCCGCCTCCTCCGTAGTTACCTCCTTATAGTTATCTTTAGATTTAATATCTAATATATATATAGATGTAGGTAACGAAGTTCATAATAGTCTAGGCCTTATCTTTTTAGATAATAGAACTCGATTATTAGGATTAGATAATCGTCCTATAGTCGCGGTACTAGAATTCGGCCGCTTATATCGTATAGATAGTATAGTATAGATTAGCTATTACTATTTATATTATATCGACTATAATAATTAGTTATTATAAGACCTATATACCGAGGTAAATATACTATTAATTTATCCTTCCGTCTACTAATTAGATTCTCTCTCGATTTTCAATATTTCTTACTAGTAGATTTAAACTTATTAGTTATTATATATTAGGGCGTCTAGATAGGTTATCCGGTACGCTAGCTATTCTACTCTATATATAAAGATATTCGGTTTCGTTATTCCTATACTATCGGCTATTTCAGCTATATTTAATAAATACGCGTCTTTAATTTATTATTTACCGAGCTACGTAGATAGTTTCTAGTATCTATATTCCCTTAAGGACCTCGTTTTATTATATAGTTCTATATTATTTCCTTCTTTCTATATTAGTATATTAAATATACGCGTAATATTAATAGGTAACTTACGATCTTCTTTTAGGTAATACTCGTATCGCTTTATAATATAGTATCGATTCTAGATATTAATAGCCGCGTCTATTTACGCTATACGGTCAATAGAGTATATCTATTATTATATACTAATTATACTTATAATAGAGAAGTCTATCTTTTCTATCTCCTAAATATAGAGTTATCTAACGGACCGAATATAGAAGTATAGGGAAGTTATACCCCTATAATAATAGCAGGTACTAGTCTCTTCGTAGGGCTAGTTATAGGGTTATTAGAAGATATTTTAATATTCTTAATACTAGTTATCTTTAAAGAGACCTCTTCTTTATATATTTTTTAGAGATATCCTTACTAAAGTTATTATTATATCTTTAATATTTCCTAGACTCTACTACTCCGTTATCTCCTTTAGTACTTCTCTTAGATTCTAGCTACTTTTCTTTAATAGCCTTAATCTACTAATATATTAATATATAGAATAAGTTACTCGGTTCGAATCGTACTTTTTACTTATTCGCTTTAGTCTCCTAGGCTTTTCTAGTAGCTACTAGTCGTTCTCCCTTTATCTTAGCTATTATTAGAAGATCTCTATTATCTATCTAATATATATAAGGGTCTTTACTAGTAATAAGGTAGTATAAGGTATTAAGGAGTATAATCTACAACGATATAGCTAGTTATAGGTAGCTAGATAGATAAGGTTCTTAGGGAAAGAAGGCGAAGGTTTTTAGAAAGAAATAGGCTTCTTTAGTATATTATTATTATATTATTTTAATTAACATCGCGCTTTCCCAAAAGATTATATTATTAGCGTTATAACTAGTTTTGCGCTATTAGTAGGCCGTATAGCGATTAGGGTCTATATCCCATGTCAATTGCGGGCTGAGAAATCAGTAGGATTAGCAACTCTAGTTACTATTAGCAACTCCAAGGTATTATCAGTAACCAAGCAGTACCCAAAAATCATCCCCGAAGACATGCGACCGCGCGCAATGATTACGATATTGCGACGCCGCAACTAAACCCCTAGGGTAGCTACGAACATCACCCCCGCGAGAATTTGGGCCCAATCGCACGATTCCGGGGTCCGTTTTCAGCTGGTATTGATAGGGCTCTAAGGGAGTCGCTGCCGTCGATGGCGACGATGATAGAAAATCAACATTTTGCTTAGTCATCAATCACGTGATTCGCTAAATACTTGCTAATCCTGCTGATCCTGCTATTAGCAAGCCGGAGTTACTAAATACGCTGAAATCGCGCTATTAGCGGGCGCTATTTGCTAATTGCGCTGAAATTAACCTATTAGCGGGCGCTATTTGCTGATCCTACTAATAGGCTAATTTCAGCCCTATCCGCGCGTCTAGCAAATTAGAAGTTTTTAGTAAGATTTGGGAAAGCGCGATGAATATAATATTAATATAAAATCGAGTTAGCTTAAAGACTACTAATTAAGTTAGATAGAAACTTAGCCGAGTCAGATAAAAGTTTATCCGAGTCGAACGAAATTTTCCTACCTTTTCGAACAGGTTACTACTAGGACTATATCTCTAGCTATAGTTCCTCTATATATAACGAATATCGCTATTTCTTCTATATCCTTAATAAGTATATACTATCTCTACCCTATTAGCCCGGGACCTTAAGACCTTAGATACTACCTACTTAAGTATCTATTAATAAATATATACGGAGCCGGACTTACTAGATTCGCTGTAGTACGTTAATAATATATACTTTGCCGCCGGCTCTTAAGTTATATAGATAGGTAGGATATAGAGTTATATTATAAGCTTAACCGATTAAATTAGTTCTTTAACTTAGTTAATAATAATTAGATATCTCCTTCCGTTTATAATATATCCTATAAAGAAAATCTCTACTAGTAGATATATATTAAGCTAGCGGAACTATATCCTCTATAGTAGTAACGACGTTTAGATTTATTAAAGAAGACGAATCTAGGTTAGGAAAAGCGGTAGGTAGTATTAGCTAGGTCTTTATAGCGGGATTCTAGGATATAAATATTATATTAGTAATATTAAGTTAAATAGTATAGTTTCTCTATAGTCTCTAATTCGAATAATAGGATCTACTATTTATAATATTTATACTAGTCCTTAAATTTGCTACTAGTAATATCTATAGGTTAATTCTATTATATTATACCTACTCTTACTAAGAGCTTTCTATCTACCTATCTAGATAATAATTAAATTAAAATCCCTTTACCTTATCTAGAAATATACTATACTTATATATCTTCTATCTTTACTATTACTACTAAATAACCCGCCTATAGTATTAAATCCTATAGTACTTTATCTAGTCCGTATCTATATTTATACTTCTAGAGGTATAGGTAAGGGTAATACCGGTTTTAAGAACGTGGTTTATAGGGGGAACAAAGTTATAATAATTATCTCCTTAGTATATCTATATAAATAATTCATCTCGTTTCCTAGAAGGTAAGGCCGAGCTACGCTATAGTTATTTATTAGGATAATACCTTTTAAACTACTAGAGTAAGGTTAGTATAAAGCTAAGGCGAAATAGTAGAAGAGCTATAGACCTACTATCGCCAGAATATATATAGTAGTAGATAGCTTGGTAATTATAGATAGTTATTACGATCTTCCGACGATATTCTCCCTTAGTTTAATAATAAAATCCTTTAATATAACTAACTTCGGACTATTATTAATAAAATATTCGATATAATAGATATAGATACTAGCTAGCGGGTATTTAGTCTAGCCTTCTCTTAGATTAGCTAACTCTATAAAGTTCGTACGACCCTCGCCGCCGTTATATAAATCTCCTCCTTCAAGCTCGTTATTATATAGAGATAGGTTATCAAGCTAAGCGAATTCTAGAAGGCTTAGAACTATAGTAGCGGCGTATAGTTTATATATATATTTAAAGTAGTTAGTAGTTATTAGCGTAGGTATCTCCTTGCTAGTCTTATAAGTAATTATATATTATCTAGTATATTTTACTTTTACTTTATCTTAGATCCTTTAATCCTTAGTATAAAGAGCTATATTTTATATTAGTAAAGGCGAGTATATAATATAACGAATCTCGTAGAGAGGTAGTTATACCAGATCGATAGTCATAGAGATATCTTAAGTATATAGCGTCCGCTTTATATCGATTATCTTCGTCTACTATTATAACTAATTACCTACTACTTTCGCTAGTACGATAGTAAGAATAATACCTAACTTCGCTATACTAATATTCTAGGCGGCGCTATTCTTAATATACGGATAACTAATATTCTATTTATAAGCCGATAGATATATATTATAATAACTCCGTAGCTTTAATCTCTCTAGTAAGAGATACTTATTATAATAAGGCGACGTTTCGAATTATTAGATAATTTTATATATATAGAGATTTCGATCTAGATAGAGTCGGATATTAGTATTACCCGAGTCGAATATCTATATTATCCGAGTTAACTAGAGTCCTTAATAGAAGTAATAATTTAGTTTAGATATCTCTAAACTAGAATCTCGCCCGTAGATAGCTCCTCTCTATTAGAAAGCCTACTATCTTATCTAAGCCGCGTAGTATAGCTAATAAATAAACGGTACGATCTTCTTTATTTTACTATTAGGGGCTATAATAGATAATAACCTACGTGTTACGAACCACGTTGCGTGCAGTAGTCGTAGTGTGGATTGATTCTCAATAGGGATGGAGATATAGCCAACAAGAGTATAAAGCAGGCTTCAAGTGATGCTAAGCGGGTCTGGTATATAATTAGATAATATATGTTCAGTGCCTAGCCTAAGAGATCTATCGCATATAGTAAGTACTAGATATAAACAGAAGTTGAGCACGGTGCTCCAAGTGGTAAGTAAGTACTCGTATATATAGTAATAGGAAATCCCGCCAAGCATCCTATAATAGCTTTGCTCGTACTACGATCATTGCGATCATCATTCTTAATAGTATTGCGATCACTGCGATTATCGCTTAACTTGCCTGTCCTATCCGAAGTCTTATATCTTTCGCGACAGTCCTGTCAGAACCCCCTAGTTCTAATACTAGCTCCCCCCTCTAGATTTCTCGTCCCGAGAAACCATCCATCCTTCATGCCACCCGTCCGTACTAAACGATCATCCAACCTAACCATCCGTTCAAAAGAGTTAGCCAGTAAGCTTTCCGACTTCGTTATACGACCGTATTCCCGATACGTTACCAGCGGCAAGTAGTACCTTATAGGTACTAATTCAGATAGGTATTCGAGTTGTGTTACTGGTAGTAGGAAGTGCGACCTTGTAGTATCGCCCCTTGAAATACGTCGTGTAGAGAAGCGGCGTAACGAGCTACGAGAAGAAGTAACCGATGCGCTTATAAAATTGGTGCGTCTTCAGGCGTAACTAAATTCTATTAAGAACGAGAAGAAGAGAATAGTAGACCGAGAGTTATAGAATATCAGGGAGTTAGAGGAGGATTAATGTATCGCTCCTGGTCCTTCCGATAATCTAATATTTAATATCTCGTCCGAGCGTTTCGATCTCCCCGGTAGGATAGAGGTCCTTGAGAGTTTCGACTGGTCTTCTCTTATCTCCGATAGAACTCTTAGAGATATTCCCTATAGTTCCCCGCAAGGTTCCTAAAAGGTTCCCAGGTATTTTCCGTTTTGTTATACCCTTTCTATTTAACTAGATAGAACTAATTTCTTCTATCTAGGATCCTTTCGACCTTATACTCTATTTCTTCTTTAATATTATAATAAAACGTTTCTTAGAGAGGTATACTAGAGTCTACTAGCTCTAGGAGTAAGATATAGAATATCGGATATACCTTTACGTCAGGTAGAAGTTAGAGTTTATAGTTAACCGGTCCTTTTATCCGTTTAATTAAGAATAGTCTAACTTTAATATAATCTAGTTTCTTACTTAGTCTTATTATCCTTATATTCTTCGTTAGGAGGTATATTTTATCCCCCTCTTTTAGCTAAGGAATATTCTTTCTTTTCTTATCGATCTATTCCTTTAACTTTCCGTTAGAGCTCTTAATCAATCTTTATTAATCCTTATATAAATTCTTTAGCTCTTCTACCTTAACTAAGGCTCTTTCTATATTAGGTCCTTCCCTTAGTAGTAGAAATATATTAGTATTCTTTTCGTGGTTAGTAAAGAATAGGGTTAGGCCTATTATATCTGATCTTTTACTATTATTCGCCAGTTATACTATTAGAAGTAGTAAAATCTAGTTATCTTATTTCTAGTTTATATAATATCTTAGGTATACTTCTATTATCTAATTTGTACGTTCTATTTATCTATTAGTTTATAGGTAATATACTATAAATATCCGAAGCTTAGTTCTAATTACTACTATAAGCGTTTTCTAGTAGTTAGAAGTAAATAACTTATCTCTATCGGATATTATTGATTTTGGTATACTATAATCCCTTATTAGTTTATCTAGTAATATAAAGGCTAATTAATCTACCTTATAGGTTTCTTTGAAAGGTATTATAATCGTATACTTCGTAAGTTTATCTATAATAACTATAATTGAGTTAAAGGTATCCTACGTAGCTGGGTCCCTTAAAGGTAGTAGTTTGACTATAAAGTCTATTATAATATCATCCTATAGTGACTCTAGTACGGGAGTAAACTATATTTGCCCGTACTTGGCGTATCGTGCCGCTTTGTTCTACTAGTACTAGATATATTCTTTAATATATTGTTCGACGCGTACCCGAAGTCTCGGCGCCGTATATCCTCGTCCTAGGAGTTCTATTATTTTAGATACTTCTAGGTAGCCTTATAATAGGTCATTATAGTAATCCCTAATTACTTCTTTAACGTATATATCAGGCAAGTAGGTTTTATCCTAGTATTTAAGTAATACTAAATCTTATTAATCCCTCCGTAGGTTTATTACGAATGTATTATTATTATAGGCCTTTACGATCCTATTAGTTATATCAGGTCCTAATATACGAAGGGTCGCTACTAATACCTAGTATAGTACTAGCGATCCGTCCGCTTCTCTCCTTAGGATTAGTCGTTCCGTAATATTCTTTTCTTCTATATAGTCCGATCGCCTACTAAGGGTATCTACTTAACTATTATCTTTCCCTAGGGTATAGATTATCTTGAACTTATATTGACCTAATAGTTCTAACTATCGGACCTATCTTCTATTTAACTCTTTTATCGTTATAAAGTTAAGAAGGTTCTTATAGTCCGTAAAGATAGTTAAGTCTAAGTAGCTCTCTACGTATACTCGCTAGTTTTATAATATATATACTATAGTAAGTAACTCCTTATCGTATATATTATAGTTTTATTCTACTACTAATATCTTCCTTAAATAGTAGGCGACTAGATACTACTTTTAGTCTTTTATTTAATATAGGTATACTCTAATTATAAGATCCGATATATCTGTTTCGATATAAGCTAACTCGTTTATCTAAAAGGTATAGAGTACTAGTAGATCCGTATATACTTTCTTTAATATATCGAATGATTTCTATTAGTCTTTTCCCTATATAAATCTAATATCTTTCTTCGTAATATCTATTAAAGATAGTACTTTCTTTAAGTAGCTCTTGATAAACTTCCTATTAAAGTTAGTAAAACCTAAAAAGCTTTATACTACTTTGATGTCCTATAGTATAGGCTATTCAGCGATAGCCTTAATCTTCTCTAGGCTTATACTAATACCTTTTATACTAACTATAAATCCTAGAAATTCTACTACTTATTAATAAAACTTGTACTTTTCTAGTTTAAGGAGAAGTTTCGCTTATAATAGATATTTAATAACGTCCTATATATACTTAATACATTCTTCCTTATTCTTAGAATAGATTAGTATATTATTAAGGTACGCTATCGCTATTCGATCTAAATATACTCGTATAATATTATTAATAAGTGCTTGGCAGGTTACTAGTATATTAGTAAGTCTAAACGGTATTACCAGATACTCGTAGTAGCTATATCTTGTCTAGAAGGTAGTTTTCTATTCCTCGCCTTCTTTTATTCGGATTAGGTTATATACGCCCCTAAGATCTAGTTTAGTAAATATCTTTGCTTTGCCGAGCCGATTCTATAGCTCCTCTATATTTAGTAATAGATATCTATTCTTGATTATAATATCATTCAACTTTTAATAGTCGACGTATAGTCTTAAGCTTCCGTCCTTCTTTAGTATAAAGAGGATAGGATAATCTACTAGTAATTTGGATTCCTGAATAAATCCCTTTTTGAGGTTCTTATCAATATACCCGCGAAGTACTTTAAGTTCCTTCTCTAATAATACGTAGATAGATCCAAATATTAGCTATCTGCTAGGTTCAAGTTCGATCTTATAATCCTATAGCTAGTATCTAGGTAATACTTCTATATTCGTCTCTTCCTTAAATAAGTATATCTATTTATAATACTCTTAAGGGATAGAGAGTATATTAGTTCCTCCCTTAGCTCTTACTTTATTATCCCGCTAACCTTTACTAGTAACTATAGAGTCGGACTACCGCTTAGTACCGTCCTTATATGAAGCTAAGGTAATATATACCTCGACCGGTTTTTGGTTCGACTTCTTATCTATTATCGTACGCTGCTAATATATAGGCTCGATTTTAGTAATATAGCCAAATTATCTAATCTCGAGTACTCCTCTTATCCAATCGATTATTAGATTATACTTCTTTAACCAAGGTATTCCTAAAATTATATAATAAGTAGCTATCCTAATAACGTTAAAGGTAATCTCCTTATAGTAGCACTAAATTATAATAGGTAACGAAAGTATCTCTTCGTCTACCTTTCCTATTGATAGTATTAACCTGTCGGCTATCTAAAGGTCGTACTATTATAACTTCTTTCGAGTTAGTAATCTAGTTAATTATACTAAGTCTCGCGAAATGAAGTTTCTAGTAGCTCTAGAATCTATTATCGCAACGGTCCGCTGTCTATTAATAATTATCGGTATTTTTATATATATATCGTATTATACGGAACACAGGTATTATTTAGGGGTTAATATATTGATCTCCTTATAGCTACCCCTGCTATAAGGGATTACTCTTTTCCCTATAGAAATCCTGACGTAGATTCTATCTACTTATACGTTGGGAGTAGAAGCTCTACTTCGGATTTTACTTCCTTATATTCCGTGCAGTTATTATATAAACAGGTATACTATTCTTTTAGATAGTATTTCTCCGCGTATAGATAGTATATTATTTCTTCCTTGACGCGTTCTAACTAATCTATATCGTTTCCTAGGAAGAACTAATAAAGTCTTTTCGTCGCTAGATACTATAGGTATTCATTTCTCTTATAGTTATAGTAGAAGTCTTAGCTATAAAGGGCTTTCTTTACTAGTCCTTTCCTATAACTTCTTGGCGTGCTATACTATACGTAGTAAAGCGTAGCACATTCTTTCTATAGTAACTCTTTGTATCTTCGATAGTTCCGGTCTTATCGATAATCCAGTTCCTTATCGTCCTATTATAGTTCCTCTAAGTTTCCTTCTCTTTCCTTAGACGTAGTAGATCCAGGTATTGATTTTCTTAGTGGTCGTATATCTTCCTACTCAGCTTCTAACGTACTAAGGGCTTCTTCCTACTCTAGGTCTATCCCTTCGCTTTCCTAATCCTACTTAGATTCTTTATAAGTACTACTACCGTCTCTAATATCCAAATCTTCTTTAGTTTATAAGGTAACGTCCTCTATAAGTTCGTCCTCGTCCTCGGATTTATAGTTATATTATTCTTGTATTATCCTATTATACTAGGAATTAACGTCTTCTTCAACTTTATCCTATATTAGTAGGTCCTCTTTAGGCGTATCGTCTATATTATCCTAGGTATGTACTTTCTCTAGTATATTTAGCTGCGGTCGATATACTATATTTTTCGACTTATAGTCTCTAGTAAAGTAGCCCGATTTACTATAGCTATAATACTTTAGTATTTTCTTGCCCCCTTACTACTTCTTACCCCTCGTAGGCCCTCTAAAGGCTTACTTTCCCTTCTTCTCCGTAAAGTCTAGTTCTATAGGCGTATATCCGTAAGGGTCGCGTTCTCCTTTATATCCTAGGTAGTAGCTCTTCGATTTAGTAAAAAAGCTCGAGTATTCTATCCCGCTAACTCCTCCGTTATACCTTTTCTCTATAGCCCTTTCGAATAGTTTATCGTTAATCTCGATTACTTCTTTAATTAGCTTATCTAGGGTATTAATAATAATCCCTAACCGTATAAGTTCGTCTTTAATATTGTCCTTAAGACCTCTTCGATATATAGTTATTAATATATTATTATCCTAGTTAGTCTTTGCTGCGTATTATTGGAACTATATCGAATATTCTAATATAGACTTCTTCTGAGTCAAGTACTGAATAGTTCGTATTACTACGTTGATTTCGTTTGACGGACCGAATATACGGCGGATTTCGAGTCTAAATATAGCTATACTCTCTATCTATGATTTAATCTCGCTATCTTTATTATTATCTTCTATATATTTCTTTAGGAACGGATTAACCTACTTTTAGGCTCTTCCTTATAAGTAGGTAATTATGAAGATTAGATATCGTTAAATAGGTATTAAGTCCCCTTAGAACTTCAGATATAATAATATCTAGGATAGCTATCCCTTAAGCTTATCTCTTTCTCTATAGTATAAGTCGGGCTAGGCTATCTTGACATGTCTACTAAGTCCTTCGTCGATCGTCGGGCGTCGTAGTTATCTACTCCCTCCTAAGGAGCTTGGGGTAGGTACCCTAGGGTCTCTTAGTGCAGCACTTATCCTTAAGGGTACTTAAAGTATTACAAACTACGTTACGTGTAGTAGTCGTAGTATAGATTGATTCTTAATAGGGATAGAGGTATAGCTAACAAGAGTATAAAGTAGGCTTCAAGTAATACTAAGCGGGTCTGGTATATAATTAGATAATATATATTTAGTGCCTAGCCTAAGAGATCTATCGTATATAGTAAGTACTAGATATAAATAGAAGTTAAGTACGGTACTCCAAGTGGTAAGTAAGTACTCGTATATATAGTAATAGGAAATCCCGCCAAGCATCCTGTAATAGCTTTGCTCGCACTACGATCATTGCGATCATCATTCTTGATAGTATTGCTCGCACTACGATCACTGCGATCATCGCTTAACTTGCCTGTCCTGTCCGAAGTCTTATGTCTTTCGCGACAGTCCTATTAGAACCCCCTAGTTCTAATACTACGGAGGTTTCGTATATTCTATATAGACTAGTTTCCCTTCTATCTTCTTATAATAATAGATTATAGCGAAATTCGGAGCAATTCCGCACTTGTAGCCAATTAGAACATCTCTTTAGAGCTATATTCCCTCTCTCGGCTAGCGCCTTCAACTACCAAAACTTGAATACGCTACGCACTTCTTCGCAGTACTTCCCCGCGCCACATACGTTATATAATATCGAGATGATTTCATATGTTTTGGAACCAAGCATGCGCTTTCCAACGCCGTTCGAATTTTGAAATTTGGCTAAGACTTGGCTAAGGAAAGCTCAAAAAATATGTTTTTCCCTGCGGACTTCCCTAAAGCTACCCCCGCAGCCACCCCCGCAGCTACCCCCGAAGCACTAATATACTAAATCCTTAATAACTTTCGATATATTAGGTTTAGGACTTAGCTTTATATATATCAAATATACTATAAATAGAGGGCTTTCTAATTCCGCTTAAATTTTCTAAATCGAGTATAAGATAAGTAAGATATAGCCGGTTTTACGGTAATCTTCCGTGAAGATTACGGGTACTAACTTGTAGCTAAAATAATAACTCTATATACTACTACGTTTTCTAAGACTATTACGGATAGTCCTCTACCTTAGTTATATTAATACTAGGGTAGTATTTAGTAGCGAGTAAATAATAAGGTAGAGGTTAAAATACTTATATCCTATTACGATCCTTCTATTCTAATACCTCTAGATCTTTTATAGCTACTCTAGCTACTATTACCCTATCTATCTTAATATTATATAATTTCGGAACCCTACTATTATAGGCCTTACTAACCTTTAACGCCTTCTCCTTATCCTCTTCTATAGTATTATTAGAACTAGTAGTTCTAATAGGATATTAGAACCATTGGTTCTGACAGGACTATCCTATAGGACACAATGCTATAGATAGGACTAGCAGCTGAAGCGATGAGCGCAACGAGCGCGGTGCGCTCATAGCGCTCAAGAATGATGAGCGTAATGAGCGCCGTGCGCTCATAACGCTTATAAGAGGCTTGGCAGGGTTTTATATATCTATATATATAGGGCTTTACCTACTATTTGGAATAGCGTATTCAACTTGGTTAATCTTCCTGGTACTCCTTGTACTATACTTTACTAGTTATCAATATAGAATATATTAATTACCTATCGCAAAGAAGACTACTATTCTACCTGAGTGACTCCTCTCCTATAGAAGTATAAGACGCACGATAACCCATCGGTGGCTATCGCACTATTAGGTATATAACCGCCGTAGGTTATAACACTTTGAACACCCTAAGGGATGAGTTCTTCAACAACTTCAGGCAGAAACCCTACCCTAAGTACCTTAACGGTTACTGGCTAGAGACGCTATACTATAGACGAAGGATCTAGAAAAAGGATCAAGGTTATAGTACTAGACCTATACTACGGGGACAGGGACAAGCTTGAGCTATGGCTCACGCAAGTATAACTATACCTTCTATTTCAGGGAGAGTTACTCCTAGTAACCAGATATACTACCTTCGCCATATTATACCTACGAGGATAGGCCTAAAAGTAGGTCGAACCTTTCCTAAAGAAGTATATAGAAGATGATAATAAGGACAGCGATATTAAATCTTGGATAGAGAGTATACTAAAGTTTATAGTCGAAATCCGCCGTATATTCGGACCTTCTAACGAGGTAAACGTAGTAATATATATTATCTAATACATAAAGCAGAAGAAGTTAGTATTAGAGTTCTTAACTTAGTTTCAAATATATACTACTAAAATAGGATAGGATAATAATACGCTGATAATAATATATTATTATAGCCTTAAGGATAATATTAAAGATAAGCTTATAAGGTTCGGAGGAGTAATCGATACTCTAGATAGACTTATTAAGAATACGATCGAGATTAATAATAAGCTATTCAAACGATCTATAGAGAAGCGGTATAACGGGGGAGTCAGCGGAACCTGATAGGAAGGATTCTTTTCGAAGACAAGGAATTACCGATAAGACTATAGGGAGCATAATACTTACCGTAGTATAGTACTAATAGAGATTAACTTTATTTAGATAGGAAAGAAGAAAGGAAACTTTAAAGGGAAAAAGTAGTACGGGGGAAAGAGAGTAATTACTTACTATAGCTATAGTAAACTAGGCTATATAGCTAGAGACTGCAGGTTAAAGAATACGGTATACCGGCCGCAGATTAATATAATAGAAGGAGGACCTCTAGATAATAAGGAAGACTCTAAGGAAATATAGTAAGCCTACGATAAAGAAGAATTTAGTCAGGATTCGGAAGATGATACCTTCGAATCGGAATTTAATAAAGAAGTATAGAGATATTACTATAGGGATAGTAATAGATCTTAATAATATAAGACGGATCAGGAATAGCGGAAAGCTAGTCTAGAGAGACTAGCGTCGACACCCGAACCTAGATCTACTATATCCTAAGTAGAAGGAAAATTACTAGAGATTAAAGAACCTTAATCGGACGAAGATAAGTATAAACTCTTCGACGAAATTAAAGGAAAAGTATAAGGTATACTAAAAGAGTAATTATCTATAAAGCCCGGATAGGAAGAACCTATATAAGACTATTAATACGATAGAGAATATTAGTAATATAGCGAGATTTTATATACTAAGTATATATTACCCGATTACTTAGTATACAGGGAGGAAAGAGGCCGTCTAGCGAAAGAATATATGGTACCTCTATTAAAGAGAACTCCTTATAGAGAAATATAGTAGTATAAGTATAAGGAGGATAGATATTAATAGTATCTTATAAGTAAGAGGAAGTATTATTACTTCCTATACTTTATAGAGAAGTAGGAGAAAGAAAGAAATAACTTACTTAAAGTCTTTAAGAGAGGAGCTTATAACTAAGTACTATAGTATAGCTACTTATACGATGAATATATTCCGTATAAAGGTATAAAGGAAGTATATAGATTCCTACTATTACAGGGAAAAGAGTAATCCCTTATACTACGGGGAAGTATAAGGAGATTAATACGTTATTCCCTAAACAACAATTATGTTCCGCCTAGTATTACACTTATATTATTATACTAGTAAATATTGATAGATAGCGGACTATAGCGATAATAGACAGCGGAGCTACAGGAAATTTTATCTTAAGGAACTTAGTAGACTCAAGCGGCCTACCAACCCGAAGGAAGAAATTGTCCTACGAGCTACGCCTAGCTGACAGGTTAGTATTTTTAATAGGAAAAGTAGAGGAGGAAACTCGCTCCCTACTAGTAATAATTCAGTAATACTATAAGGAGATTACATTCGATATAGTTAGGATAGCTACTTATAATATTATTTTGGGAATACCTTGGTTAAATAAATATAACCTAGAAATTAACTGGAAGATAAAAGTACTTAAATTCGGACGATCTAGAGATATTACTAGTATTAGACCTATTAGTTAATAGTAGATGATAATAGATAAGAGAAAGAACCGAAGGCCGGTCGAAGTATATATTACTTTATTTTCGAATAATAAGAGTAACTTCTAAGAGAGAAGGCTCGACTCCTTAGTTACTAGTAAAGGTTAGTAGGATATAAAAGAGAGAGCTATTAAAGGGAAAGACGAACCTTCTATAATCCCTTAGGAATATAAACGGTAGGTATACCTATTCGAGGAAGAGATAAGTATAAAAGTACTACCTAAGAACTAACTATAGGATTATAAGATTGAACTCGAACCTAGTAAGGCGCCAATATTTAGACCTATCTATATATTATTAGAGAAGGAACTTACTATACTTCGCGGGTATATCGATAAGAACCTTAAGAAGGGATTTATTCGGGAATCTAAATTACTAGTAGGTTATCTAATCCTCTTCGCGCCGAAGAAGGACGGAAGCTTAAGACTATACGTTAACTATCGAAAGTTGAACGATATTACTATTAAGAACAGGTATCCTTTACCAAATATTAGCGAGCTATAGGATCGGCTTAGTAAAGCAAAGATATTTACGAAACTAGATCTTAGGGGTATATATAATCTAATTCGGATAAAAGAAGGCGAAGAATAGAAAACTACCTTCCGGACCAGATATAGCTACTACGAGTACCTAGTAATACTATTTAGACTTACCAACGTACCAGTAACCTGCCAAGTACTTATTAATAACGTCGTATAAGTATACTTAGATCGAACAGCGATAGCGTACCTCGATAATATCTTGATCTACTCTAAGAATAAGGAAGAATATATTAAGTATATATAGGACGTTATCGAATGCCTGTTATAAGCGGGACTTCTCCTTAAACCGGAAAAGTGCGAATTTTACAGGGACTCTATTAAGTTCCTAGGATTTATAGTTAGTATAAAAGGTATTAGTATAAGCCTAGAAAAGATCAAAGCTATTATAGAATAGCCTATACTACAAGACGTCAAAGTAGTACAAAGTTTCTTAGGATTTGCTAACTTTAACAGGAAGTTTATTAAGGGTTACTCCAAGAAAGTACTTCTACTTACGGATATTACTAAGAAAGATATCGGATTTATATAGGGATAAGAATAATAAAAGTCGTTTAATACCTTGAAAAAAGCATATACGGATCTACTAGTACTCTATACCTTTTAAGCTAACGAACCGGCTTGTATCGAAATAGATACCTCGGATCTTGTAATAGGAGTATACCTTTATTAAATGAAGGACTAAAAGTAGTATCTAGTTACCTACTTTTTACAAAAAATATTAGTAGTAGAATAAAACTATAATATACACAACAAAGAACTACTTACTATAGTATATATACTTTAGAATTAGAGAGTATACGCAGAAAGCTACTCGGACCTAACTATCTTTATAGATTATAAGAATCTTCTTAACTTTATAACTACGAAAGAGTTAAATAGAAGATAAGTTAGATAGTTAGAACTACTCGGATAATATAAGTTTAAAATAACTTATACCCTAGGGGAAGATAATGGTCGAGTAGATATACTTAGTAGGCGATCGGACTATATAGAAGAAAAGAATGTTACGAAACGACTAGTCCTAAAACGGGAAGACGATGGATTATTAGTGCCATATCAGGTATTTATAATGACCCTTCGTATATTAGGACCTAATATAACTAACAAGATCGTAAAGGCCTATAATAACGATATATTTGTAATAACGCTAAGACGGGATTAATAGGATTTAGTATTACTCAGATATTAGAATAAAACTTACTTACCTAATATATATATCGAAGAAGTGATCAGGGATCACTATAATAACCTATTATAAGGTTACTCTAGAATATCTAAGATAATAGAACTCCTAGGACGAGGATACGTAGCGCCGAAACTTCGGATACGCGTTAAGTAATATATTAAAGAGTATATTTAGTATTAGTAGAATAAGGCGGCACGATACGCCAAGTACGGGCAAATTCAGTTTGCGCCTATACTAGAATCACTATAGGATAATATCACGATGGACTTTATAGTCAAACTACTACCTTCGAAGGACCCAGCTATACAGGATACCTTTAACTTAATTATGGTTATTGTGGATAAACTTATAAAGTATACAATCATAATACCCTTCAAAGAGACGTACAAGGTAGACTAGTTAGCCTTTATACTATTTAACAGGCTGATAAGGGATTATAGTATACCTAAGTCGATAATATCCGATAGAGACAAGTTATTTACTTCTAATTATTAGAGAACGCTAATTATAGTAATTAGAACTAAACTTCGGATATTAACCGCGTACTATCTATAGACTAATAGATAAATAGAACATGTAAATTAGATAATAGAAGCGTACCTAAGATACTATATAAACTAGAAATAAGATAACTGGGTTTTACTACTTCTAATAGTATAACTAGTATATAACGATAAGAGGTTAGACACGATAGGCCTGATACTATTCTTTACTAACTACGGGAAGAATATAAATATATTTCTATAACCTAGGGAAGGACCTAATACAGAAAAAGCTTTAGTAAAAGTAGAAGAGCTGAAGAATTTATATAAAGAAATATAAAGGTCTATTAAAAGCTCTAATAATAAGTTAAAGGGATAAGTTAATAAGAAAAGAAAGAATATTCCTTAGCTTAAAGAGGGGGATAAAGTATACCTTCTAATAAAAAATATAAAGATAACGAGACTAAATAAGAAACTGGATTATATTAAGGTCGGACTATTCTTAATTAAGAAGGTAAAGGGGGCTGTTAACTATAAACTCGAACTTCTACCTGACGCTAAAGTATATCCGGTATTATATATCTTACTTCTAGAGCCAGCGGACTCTAATATACTACTCTAAGAAACGTTTTATTATAACGTTAAGGAAGAAATAGAGTATAAGGTTAAGAGGATCCTAGATAGAAGAAATTAGTTCTACCTAGTTAAATAGAAAGGGTACGACGAAACGGAAAGTACCTAGGAACCTTTTAGGAACCTTGCGGGGAACTACAGGGAACGCCTATAAGAGTTTCATCGGAGATAAGAGAAGACTAGTCGAAGCTCTCGGGGCCCTCTAGGCCGGGGGGAGGTCGAACTGCTTAGAGCCGACGTTGAATATTAAACTGTCAGGAGTATTAGAAGGGAGGTCCTTATCCCTCTCTAACTCCTCGATATTCTATAACTCGCGCTCGACTAACTTTTTCTCTTTATCCTAAATATAATCAAATTATAGTTAAAGGCATATAAGTTTCGCTTACGTTTCCTTTATTTCCGACTAAGTATCGTCGCGTACTTTTTTAATATGATATATCTTATTAACGGATACGACTAGGTCGCACTTCTTGCCTATAGTAATATAGTTCGAATAACGGTCTAAACGAGTACCTACTAAGTACTATTTATTGGCCTTCGTATAAAGGGTACAAGGACGTATTACGAATTTAGATAGTTCGCCGGAAAGCTCTTTGCGACGAACGATAGGGTCTTTAGAATAGATATTTCAACGAGGAGGTATAAAGGATAGATAGTTTCTCAGGACAAGAAATCTGGAGGAGGGGGCTAGTATTAGAACTATTGGTTCTGATAGAACTGTCCTGTAGGATATAATGCTATAGATAGGACTAGTAGCTGAAGCGATGAGCGCAACGAGCGCGGTACGCTTATAGCGCTCAAGAATGATGAGCGCAATGAGCGCCGTGCGCTTATAACGCTTATAAGAGGCTTGGCAGGGTTTTATATATCTATATATACGGGGCTTTACCTACTATTTGGAACAGCGTGTTCAACTTGGTTAATCTTCCTGGTACTCCTTGCACTATACTTTACTAGTTATCAATATAGAATATATTAATTACCTATCGCAAAGAAGACTGCTATTCTACCTGAGTAACTCCTCTCCTATAGAAGTATAAGACGCACGACAACCCATCGGTGGCTATCGCACCATTAGGTATACAACCGCCGTGGGTCGTAATATAGGACTATCGTAGAGGATAAGGACTTAGGATAGGATAGGAAACTAAAGCGATAGGCGCAATAGGCTTAAGGCGACTAGAGCGACTATGGACTATAGGCGCAATGGGCGCAACGCGACCAAGGCGACTATAGAATGCTTGGCGGAGTTTTCTATTGCTATATATACGAGTACTTACTTACTACTTAGAGTATCGTGCTTAACTTCCTATTCAATTGTTTACTATATACGATAGATCTCTTAGGCTAGGTACTAAATATATATTACCTAATTATATACTAGACCCGCTTAGTATCTATTAAAGCCTACTTTATACTCTTATTAGCTATACCTCCATCCCTATTAAGAATCAATCTATATACGATATAGTACGTAACGTATTTGTAATACTTTGAGTACCCTCAAGGATAAATACTGTACTAAGAGACCCTAGGGTACCTACCCTAAGCTCCTTAGGAGAGAGTAGATAATAATAACGCCCGACAATCGATAAAGGACTTAGTAGATATATTAAGATAGCCTAGCCCGACTTATACTATAGAGAAAGAGATAAGCTCGAAGGATAGCTATCCTAGGTATCCTTGTATCTTAAGTTCTAAGGGGACTTAATACCTATTTAACGATACCTAATCTTCGTAATTACCTACTTATATAGAAGAGCCTAAAAATAGATTAATCCGTTCCTAAAAAAGTATATAGAAGATAATAACGAAGACGGCGAAATCAAATTATAGATAGAGAGTATAGCTATATTTAGACTCGAAATCTACCGTATATTTAGTCCGTTAAACGAAATCAACGTAGTAATACGAACTATTTAGCACTTAACTTAGAAGAAGTCTATATTAGAATATTCGACTTAGTTCTAGTAGTATATAGCGAAGACTAACTAGGATAATAATATATTAATAACTATATATCGAAGAGATCTTAAAGATAATATTAAAGACGAGTTTATAAGGTTAGGAATTATTATTAATACCCTTAATAAATTAATTAAAGAAGTAATCGAGATTAATAATAAGCTATTTAATATAACTATAAAAGGAATAAATATAAATTTTATCTAGTAATAAAGAGACTTTACTAGTTCTTCCTAGGGAACGATATAGATTAATTAGAACGCGTTAAGAAAGAAATAATATACTATCTATATATAGAGAAATACTATCTAAAAGAATAGTATACCTGTTTATATAATAACTACACGGAATATATAAAAGAAAAATCTAAAGTAGGATTCCTACTACCGATAGTAAAGCGGATAGAATCTATATCGGAATTTCTATAGGGAAAAGAGTAATCCCTCGCGGTAGAGGTAGCCACGAGGAGATTAATATATTAACCTCTAAACAATATTTGTATTCTATATAATACGATATATATATAAAAATACCGATAATTATTAATAGACAGCGGACCGTTGCGATAATAGATTCTAGAGCTACTAGGAACTTTATCTCTCGGGACTTAGTATAATTAACTAGATTACTAACTCGAAAGAAGTTATATTAGTACGATCTTTAGATAGCTAATAGATTAATACTATTAATAGGAAAGGTAAACGAAGAGATATATTCGTTACCTATTATAATTCAGCGCTACTATAAGGAGATTACCTTTAATATTATTAGGATAGCTACCTATTATATAATTTTACGGATACCTTGGTTAAAGAAGTATAACCTAATAATCGATTGGGCTCGAGGAGTACTCAAAACAGATAGATCTGGAAATATTACCAAGATCTTACCTACGTATTAATAGCGTTCGATAGTAGATAAGGAGCCGAACCGAAGACCGGTCGAGGTATATATTACCTTAGCTTTATATAAGGATGGTACTAAACGGTAGTCTAACTCTATAGTTACTAGCAAAGGTTAGCGGGATAAGGAAGTAAGAGTTAGGGGAGGAACCGATATACCTTCCGTCCCTTAAGAGTATAGTAGATAGGTATACTTATTTAAGGAACAGACGAATATAGAAGTATTACCTAGATACTAGCTATAGGATTATAAGATCGAACTCGAACCTAGTAGGTAACTATATAGAGGTCTATTAAGAGCTCTAATACTAAGTTAAAGGAATAAGTTAATAAGAAAAGAAAGAATATTCCTTAGCTAAAAGAGGGGGATAAAGTATACCTCCTAATAAGAAATATAAAGATAACGAGACTAAGTAAGAAACTAGATTATATTAAGGTTAGACTATTCTTAATTAAACGGATAAAAGGACCGGTTAACTATAAACTCTAACTACTATCTGACGTAAAGGTATATCCGGTATTCTATATCTTACTCCTAGAGCTAGTAGACTCTAATATACCTCTCTAAGAGACGTTTTACTATAATATTAAGGAAGAAATAGAGTATAAGGTCGAGAGGATCCTAAATAGAAGAAATTAGTTCTATCTAGTTAAATAGAAAGGGTATAACAGAACGGAAAATACCTAGGAACCTCTTAGGAACCTTGCGGGGAACTATAGAGAATATCTCTAAGAGTTCTATCGGAGATAAGAGAAGACTAGTCGAAGCTCTCAGGGGCTTCTAGCCCGCTAGGGAGATCGAAGTACTCAGAACCAATATCGAATATAAGGTCACCGGAGACCTTAGGGGAAGCTCGTTAATCTTCCTCCAACTCCCTAATATTCTAGAGCTCTCGCTCTATAATCTTTTGTTTCTAATCTTCGATCTTATTATATACCTTCTATAATCGCAGTAGTTTAGATTAGGTTTCCTTTATTTTACCCTAGACTTTCTTTCGGTCGTTTTTAATACGACGTATCTTAGTAGGCGATACTACAAGGTCGCACTTCTTGCCCCTAGTAATATAACTAGAACACCGGTCGGACTCGGTACCTATAAGATATTGCTTGCTACTAGCAGCGTATCGAGAGTAAGGGCGCATAGCGATTTCGGATAGACCTTGGGCTAATTCTTTATAACGAATTGTAGGGTTATAGGATCGCTTAGTATAACGGGGAGGTATAAAGAATAGATAGTTTCTCGGGACGAGAAATCTGGAGGAGGGAGCTAGTATTAGAACTAGTGGTTCTAATAGGACTATCGCAGAGGACAAGGACTTAGGACAGGACAGAAAACTAAAGCGATAGGCGTAATAGGCTTAAGGCGACCAGAGCGACTATGGACTATAGACGCAATGGGCGCAACGCGACCAAGGTGACTATAGAATGCTTGGCGGAGTTTTCTATTGCTATATATACGAGTATTTACTTACTACTTAGAGCATCGTGCTTAACTTCCTATTCAATTGTTTACTATATACGATAGATCTCTTAGGCTAGGTACTAAATATATATTACCTAATTATATACTAGACCCGCTTAGTATCTATTGAAGCCTACTTTATACTCTTGTTAGCTACGCCTCCATCCCTATTGAGAATCAATCCATATACGATATAGCACGCAACGTGTTCGTAACAAGTATCCCCTTCCTTCTCTTACTTCTTCTCTTCCTAATTACTAGTATAGCTACTATTATTTATATCGGAACGGATAAATATAGGATCGTTTAGAGGCCGGGTAGGAAATACTAGTAGGCTTACTTAATTAAGAGGGAGAATTTATAAGGCTTTAGGGCGAGGGGTTTAGCGGGAGAGGTAGTAGAGTCTTCGTATAGAGGATTCTATATATTATAAGTTATATTCTTAGGTTATACTATAAGAGAAGAATATCTAGCCTAATAAGGTTATATAGAGGTATAATAGAGATAGTAATAATAGGAAGAATAAAATGTAAAGAAGTAGAGGCCCTTCGCTAAGTTAGAATAAAGAAGAATACTAGAGTATATAATTTAGTAGTATCGATATACCGTAATTAACTAGGTTTACTAATATACCGCGGAAACGGATATAAAGTACACCTATTATTTAATATTTTACGCGGGTCTACCGTTTTACTAGAGTATAGTTAGTAGGAGTATAATCGAAGTAAAGTATAAGATATATATCTTATAGGCGCGTCTTAATATAAAACGAGATAGGATTCTTATCTATATTATATATCTATAAGGTAGCCGCCTTAAATTTATAGATATAATTAACTTTAACGTCGTTTTTACTAATATAATAAAGAATTCGGTTAATCGAGATATTATACATATCGTCTTTATATAAGACCTCTTTAAATATTCTAAATTCGATCTTATCTAATATAATACTAGCTAGAGGTTTTTTCTCCTTAATAATATCGAAGGTAAAGAAAAGTATATTTGCTATTATCTCTATTAACTAGATATAGAATCCTATTTTACCGAAGATAAGCGGATACGCTATATATAGAGTACTATCCGTAGAGAGAGACGATATAGTATACCTTCTATAATTACGATAGTAATTATAGGTATTATTAATCTTTCTAGCTATACCTAATTTATAACTCTCTAGCTAGAGTTAGGGGATTCTAGGTATAAAAACGGAGGGAAATACTATTTCTAACTACTATAAGGCCTTACTAAGTTTAGCCTAGTTCTTCGGTATCCCTAGGGATATACTAACGATATATCTCCTTTCTATCTCTTTCTTTAATACTACTCGAATCTCTTTATAGTAGGCCTATTTATACTATAAGGCTATATAAAATAACCGAGACCGTCTAATTCCCGGGGTTAGTATTTTTATAGAATTCGGTAGAAGGTAAAGAGGCTAGAGAGGAGAGGGAAATACCGGCAGTAATAGCTATAGGCTCGTACTAGTATTCTATAGCGGGTATATATATAAGATATAGAGTATTAATTAATATATTAGTAGTAAGAGAAAGGAGTATAGGAAAGGATTAAAAGATTAATATATAATATATAAAGAATAATTCCGTATTAAGCCTATAGTAATTAGTATATAATAAGTAATATCTAACTCGAACGCCAAGTATATTAAGCGCTATTCGACTCGGATATCAAGAGTTATCCGACTCGAATACTATCTAATACTCGATATTATTCGACGCGTAGGCTATTCCCTATATAGTATCTATATTAAGTATAGGTATAGCTACTTGACTTTCGAGTAGGTTTCTCCCTTTATTTAATAATAGTCTTAGTTAAAAGAGTCTATATTAATAGAAGGGTATTATAAGGAAGATTATAACTTAAGATAATACGTTATAAAGGAGTATAGTAGTATATATAGTTCGTATCAAATATAATTATAATCTAGCAAGTTAGGGCTATAAATTATATTCCCTCTTACCTATAGCTTATATTTAGTATATAAGTATATAGTATATCTAGATTTTGGTAGCGGATATTTAAGGAAGGCTATAGTATAAAATATCTACTAAAGATAGGAGAAAGCAAAGGGGAATAGCTAGTAATCTAAGTACTTTCAAGTCTTCCCGAACTAATATAGATTAGATTTAATATTACTATAGAAGAGTAATAAGAGTCTTATATCTATCTTATATAAAGTTAAAGTACTACTAAGTAGAAGAAAAGAAACCCGTATAAGCACGCTATTACTTAACTAGAAATATCTAGCTTATTTATACGCCTATTACCTTATTATATTATCTCTACTCTATTTAAATAATACCTTCTAATCTACTCTATATTTATTATCTATAATAAAGTAGTAGTTATATATCTTTAGATTTCGCTGAGATAACTAAACTACCTATCTATTATACTAAATATTATAGAATTATATCTAGTCTATATCTATATTTATACTTCTAAATATATAGGTTAGGGTAATACTAGTTCTAAGGATGTATTTTATAGAGATAAGGAAGCGCTTATCGTCCTCTTCTTAGAATAGCTATATATATAACTTATCTTACTTCTCGGAAGGTATAGTTAAGCTATACTATAGCTATTTACTAGGAAAATACTTTTTAAACTACTAGAGTAAGGTTAGTATAAGGTCAAGGTAGAATAGCGAAAGAGATATAGACTTACTACCGCTAGAATATATATAATAATAGGAGAACTAGTAAATATAACCAGTTTCTCTAGTCGTCTATAGATATCTTCCCCTAGTAAGCCGATTAACTCTTTGAGTTTTACTAACTTTAGTATATTACTAGTAAGTTTATCGATATATTTAGTATAAATACTATCTAGCGGCATCTTAGCCTAATTCTATATTAGGCTAGCTAACTCTATAAAATCTATATAACCCTTTCTACCGTTATATAAAGGCCCCCTTTAAGCTTATCCTAAGTAAAAGTAAGGTAGTTATACCGAGAGAATTCTAGAAGGCTTAGGATAATAGTAGTAGCGTATAGCTTATAGATATATTTAAAGTAGTTATTAATCGCTAGCGTAGATATCTCCTTGCTAGCCTTACGAGTAATTATATATTCTCTAGTATATTCGGCTTTTACTATATCTTAAATCCTCTAATCCTTAGTATAAAGAGCTACCTTTTACTCTAGATTAAGTAAGTATATAATATAACGAGTCTCGTATAGAGGTAGCTTAATAAGCTTAGTAGTCCTATTAATATATATAGTTATAGACGTCTACTTAATTTCGATAGAGTTTAAGATAGCCTTTATATCTATAATATTCTTATTATTCTCGCTCTTATTAACCGGATTCTTTTACTTTTAGTAGCTAGCGGTTAGTTTCCTAATAACCTTAACTTTATTATAAGTTATATATTAATACTCTTCAACGATATACTACTAAAGCTACTTAATTATATAGATTATAGCTAAGTAGTTAGTTAGATTATATATCTATAGTATAGCGGAGAAACCCTATACCTAGGGTAAAGATTATTAGTATATTTTTATACGCCGATTATCTATAGTATTCTACTCCTTCTCGTTATCTTCTAGTATTTTTACTAGGACTTAGGTACTAATCTTATCCTTAATACTAAGGACTATCTTAGGATATTTACCCTTTACTATCCTTATCTTATAGAATCTATTAATAAAGATCTAGCTAATATAGAAGTTATAGACGAATAGAGACTTAGAGTCCTATAGTACTTCCTTAATATACCTATTATATAAGCCTTTAGTCGTAAGGAGTAGAATATACTCCTATCTAGGTTTAGATTTTCTATTCTTTTTATATTAAAGTAGTTTAGTATTTTCCGATATAAGTAGAGTAGTATTAATATTACTATATATTTTACCTATATAGCTATAGAAGTACCGTAGCTCTAATATTAGATATTAAGTATTAATTATCTTCGTCTACTCTTATAACTAGTTACCTATTACTTTTACTAGTACAATCTTTCTTCTAATAATAGATTATAAGGACTTTCGGAGCAATTCCGCACTTGTAGCCAATTAGATTGGCCCTATATTCTGCATTCCCTCTCTCGGCTAGCGCCTTCAACTACCAAAACTTGAATTCGCATCGTAACTTCTTCGCACTACTTCCCCGCGCTATATACGTTATATGATATCGAGATGATTTCATATGTTTTGGAGTTAATCATTAGCTTGCTTGCGCATCAAGAATTTTTAGAATCGGCCTATTTGCGTAATAGTTATGACTAATAGAAGCGTTTTCGCCATGTTTTGCAGGCAGCGCAAGCTCAGTGGCAAATGCCAAGCATTGAGCTTGGCGCCCCCGGACCCTAGAATATCAAAAGTTGAATGCGCACCGCAACTTCTTCGCAGCAATACCCCGCGCCACATACGTCATATGATATCGAGATAATTCCATAAGTTTTGGAACTAAGTATGCGCTTTCCAATACCGTCAGAATTCTTAAAATCGGTCCATTTGCGCAAAAGTTATGACTAAAAGAAGCGTTTTCACCATGTTTTGCGGGCAGCGTAAGCTCAGTGGCAAATGCCAGCAACTTCTTCGCAGCAATGCCCGGCGCCATATATGTCATATGATATCGAGATAATTTCATGAATTTTGGAACCAGGCATGCGCTTTCTAACGTCGTTCGAATTTTAAAATTTAGTGAAGATTTGGCTAAGGAAAGCTCAAAAAACATGTTTTTGCCTGCGGAGTTCCCTAAAGCTACCCCTGCAGCCACCCCGCAGCCGCCCCCGAAGTACTAATATACTAAATCCTTAATAACTCTTGCTCTATTAGGATTAGGGCTTAGCTTTATATATATAAAATATACTATAAATAGAGGGCTTTCTAATTAGGCTTAAATTTCCTAAGTCGAGTATAAAATAAGCGAGGTATAGTAGGTTTTACGGTAATCTTCTGTGAAGATTACGGGCACTAACTTGTAATAAGAATAATACCTTACTTTAGTACGCTAGTTAAATAGGCGGCGCTTTTCTTAATATATAGATAACCGACATCCTATTTATTTGTAATACCAACTATCATGTTGGAAGGGGTCTGCCTTGTTAGTGAAGCTGTTCCGATGTCTCTTAGTGCGCGGAGCGCTGGCGTGGATCGGAATGATATTCGACCGACTTGGCAGCTGTCAGGAGCTAGGTTCTCAGTGGTGCGCTAGCTGCCTGATAGCGGCTATGTGTTACCCGCAGGAAGAAGCTTAAGGAGCGGTCTGCCCACTTCTTTCCTGAGGATCCTTAGTGATTAGTTCTAATACAGAACCATCTATACTATGCCAGTGATATGACCACTTCACGTCTTTGAATACCTTTGTATGCAGCAGCGTAACGCCAGCGAAGAGCTGAGCCGCAGTCCGACATCGTAGCGCCCGCGGGACGCAGATCCTAGGGCGCAGCAACGGTCCGCCAGCGAGGAGCCTAGTTCACGGAGCGATAACGGCCCGCTGACGGGGAGCATACCTCACATTATTAGCGGAGGGATATATATTATTATTACTCTATACCTTTAATTTCGAAGATAGGAGATACTTAGTATAATAGATTAATACTTTAAACTATTCGAGATTTTTATAATCCTACTTATATATTTCGAAAACCTCGCGCTATTATAAAAAGAGTTAATACTTAAGAATATATATAATAAAAATTATTAGAGTCTAGTTCAAGTCGGATATTAGTATTATCCGAGTTGATAGTAGATTTTATTAAAAGCTAGGAATAGATACAAACCCTACTAAAGCCGGGATCGTCCCTATTAATACCCCCCTACTAGTAAGTATACCGGTATATCTAAGCAGCGTAGTAGAGCTAATAAATATATAGTATAATCTTTTTTATCTTGCCGTTAGGGGCTATAATAGATAATAACCTACGGAGGGTTCGTATATTCTTAATAGACTAGTTTCCCTTCTATAGTTAGAATAATAACTCTATATACTACTACGTTTTCTAAGACTATTACGGACGGTCCTCTACCTTAGTTATATTAATACTAGGGTAGTATTTAGTAGTAAGTAAATAATAAGGTAGAGGCTAAAGTACTTATATCCTATTATAATCCTCCTATTCTAATACCTCTATATCTTTCGTAGCTACTCTAGCTACTACTACCTATCTATCTTAATATTATATAACCCTAGAGTTCTATCTATATAGGCCTTATTAATCTATAATACCTTCTATTTATCCTTATCTATTAAATCCCCTTCCTTTCTATTATTCTCTTCCTTATTATTTATACTACTACTACTATCTAAGCTAGAGCTAATATCTATAGGCTCCTTTAGATTCCCGGTAGATAGACTAGTATATTTATTAGTAAAAAGGGAAGGATCGATAAAAGGCTTTAGAGTAGAGGGTTTAGTAGAAGAGGTAGTAGGGTCTTTACCTAGAGGATCCTATATATTAGGGGTTTTCCCTTTAGGTCCTACTATAAGAGAAGAATATTTTAAGCGGTAGGAGAGGGTAAAACTACCTCGGTAAAGTTAATTTAAATAGGCCGTATTGCCCTCGATAGATACTATTATACCTATTAGTTAATATCCTAACTATTAATTAACGTAGTATAACTAATAGAGTACCCTTTATACGATATAAAGCTTATAGCGCCGGTAACTACGTGAATATATATCGCGGATAGTATTTTGTAGATCTTTATTTATAGTTACCTCTATAATTCTATTAGATATATAGATAAGGGTACTCCCCCGGGTATTATCTTCGGCGGTCTAGAATTTCTTGGTTTCTAGGAACTAGATTAGAGTATTATAACTAAGTTAGTCCTAGAGCTAGTTAGTATTAGTAAGCGAAGTATTATATATAATATACTATAGTTAGATAAGATAGAATTTATTATCGCGCGTATAACCGATTCTAAGGATAATATAAGATAGGTAGGTATTATCTAGAGCTAGAGCTAGTATAAAGAATAGTCTAGTATAATCGGGTTACTTAGTAAAGGTATTATTATATCTAGGCTTTTTTGAACTAAACGAGTCGTAAGACTTCTCTAAGGGTTATTTACTAGTATATTAGTTAGCTACTCTAGATACTTTATTAAGTAGTCTTATAAGTATATATATTACTTCGTCTCTAAAAGGTAGTATATAGTCGGGTAGAATAAAGTTAGTAGTAACGGAGTTAAGGACCTTAGTAAAGTCCTAGCTAGAACCTCGAAGATTTTCGCCCTAAATAGCGGTTGTAAGGTATACTCCCCGTCAGCGGGCCGTTATCGTTCCGTGAGATAGACTCCTCGCTAGCGGACCGTTACTGCGCTCTAGGAACTGCGTCCCGCTAGCGCTACAATGTTGGACTACGGCTTAGCTTCTCGCTATTGCTACGCTACTATATATAAAGGTATTCAAAGACGTGAAGTGGTTTTATTACTGGTATAGTATAGGTGATTCTATATTAGAACTAATTACTAAGGATCCTCAGGAAAGAAGTGGGTAGACTGCTCCTTAAGCTTCTCTCTACGGGTAATATATAGCCGCTATTAGGCAGCCAACGTACTACTAAGAGCCTAGCTCCTAACGTCTACTAAGTCGGTCGAATATTATCCCGACCTACTCCGGCGCTCTATATACTAGGAGATATCGGAATAACTTTACTAATAAGATAGACCCTGCTAATATAATAGTTGGTATTATAATTATCTCCCCCCTTAAGTACTAGCCCTCTAGTATAAAGCTGTAGCGGCGCGCCTTCGCGGCGTGTACGTAGTAGAGAGGCTTAATAGTTAGTAGGTAGAGCTTATTAAAAACCTTCTAAAACCTAATAGGAAAAAGGAGGGAAAAGAGTCTCTACTTTATATAGCTCCGAGATAATACGAGTATATCTACTATCGAAATAACGAAATTGCGAGGTGAATTTATTTCGAAGTAAATATTACGCAATATTGGCTAACCGCTATTACTATAATAAAATTATAAGGTAAATTTATTTTAAAGTAAATCTCACGTAGTACTAGCTAACCGCTATCGCTATATTAAAACCCTACAGATTCCCCTTTTACTTTCTTCTTTTATAACTTCTACTATTTATAGTATATACCCTATAATCTAATATTCCTTTAGTAGGTATAGAATCTAATTAATAATAGATTATCTCGTTATAACGACTCTCGATTCCTAAATAAGTAGAGCTATCGCGGAGTCGCCGTAAAATAATATTAATAGTTTAATAGTTAATAATAGTAGTAGTAGTAGAAGTAAGTATAATTTAATACGCAAGAGCTCCGTTATTAGGGTACTACTAATATTCGTAGTAGCGGACCTTCCGTATAGGCCGTGCCTTCAGGTATAAGTCTAGTACTACCGTAGGCTAGTACCTTATACTTAGTGTAAGGGAGTATAATATAGAGTGAACCGTTGTGTTATGATATAGGTATCATTTAATATTCTACTTGCGTCCCGCTAACGTCAAAGATACTACTAGAGTTTGGGACAGAGGTCCGGGCACTCGCTGCTAAGTCGGCTGGTGGTATAGCGACGGCGGGCGTGTTATACCCGTTAGTCCAGCGTATTAGGGACCTGCTTTAGCAGGTTACCTAGTAGCGCAAGGACTACGGTATAACCCCCGCCACGTCGGGTAATCGGTCGGCTCGGTAGGTAGCCGACCTGGAGGGGAGGGTGCGGGTATTAGTAAGATATCCGAATCTATAAGTTAACTCCGCTAACTCGCCGCAGGAGGTAAGCTATATTCTATTCTTTCCTTCTCTATCCTTCTATTATACCGCTTTCCTTAACTCCGCTTATATACCTTATACGCTATATATATACCGACTGATTTTTTCTAGGATAAGGTAGAAGGGTTATACGTTATAAACGTAGAGGCGAGTATAGTAGAGGAGGAGAGCGATAAGGAAGAAGAGGAAGAGGAAGAGGAATAGAAGGGGTTTAGGGAAAGTAGGGAGGATAATAAAGAGGAGGTAGAGGAAGAAGAAGAGGTAGAGGAAGAGGTAAGCTCTAGCGTACTATATACTACGACTATATACTAAGTTATATAGCTACTTGCAAGCTAACCTCGGAGTAATATTATTCGGGGTACTATAGTAGAGGAGCGGGAGGAGAGGAGGATAGAGGAGAGGAGGGCGGCGAGGAGAGAGAAGAGAAAAGAGAGGCGGAGAGCTATAAAAGCAGCTAAGAGGGTAAGCGATATCGCTCTACTACTACCGCTTATACTGACTTTCTAGGCTCAGTCCTCTTAGATTATATCTAATCAAGATGACTTTCTCCTACGCTTCCTTCCGTGTCCCGTATACTTATTATACTTACTAATAGTATCTCCCCCCTTAGGGAACCGTCCCCGGCTTCCTAATAAATTTCGGGGTTATAACCGTATCCCGCAAAAACCAAGATATTATCCAAATATACTATATATATTATATCGACTAGGCCTATAAAGGCCCGATTAATATACGCTTAGAAAGTAGTAGGGGTATTCGCTAACCTAAATAGTATAATAAGATATTTAAAGTGACCGTAACGTATACGGAACGCTATCTTCTATTTATCGCTACGCTGAATTCGGATATAGTAATATATATCCTTAAGGTCTAACTTCGAGAATATTTTAGCACCGCTTAAGCGGTCTAGCGTCTCCGTGATTAGGGGTAATAGGTGCCGATTCTTGATCGTTACCGTATTTAACCCTCGATAATCTACGTAAAGACGTAGCCCTCTATCCTTCTTCGGTACGAAAAGTATAGGTACTCCTACCGGCGAAACGGAGTAGCGAATCTACTTCTTTCCTAGTATATTATTAAGGTACTACCGAAGCTCCGTCAGCTCCGTTCTTAATAGAGTATAGATAGGACTATAAGGTGGCTCCCTACCGTCTAACTTAATAGCGTAGTCTCCCTACTTTTATTCAGGTAAGATCCCTACTTTCTTACTTAAGAAGATATCTTTATAGTCCCGTAATTTAGGAGGAAGGGTTATATTAAACTCGTTAGTCCGAGGTCGCTCCGCTATTACGGCGCCAGCGTAAACTATAGCGAATACTTTCTATTCCTATTACAAAACTTTACTAAATTCGGTCGGTCTATCTAGCTATATCAGCCTAGGATTTATTTGGTACCGCTATTGGCGCGCTAGCGTATTAACTATAATACCTGACTTATAAAGCGCTGGCATCCCGATTATTAAGTCGGGACCCTCCTAATCTATAGTATAGAACAAGGAACTATATTCCTTTTCTTACCCCTAGTTATTAGTAGCTATATAGCTTAACTAAAACGCTCTATAACAAAAAGTGCCTTACCCGCTCGGTTATACCGGCGTCGGCAAGATAGCGCGCTCTAGCTATAATTATATTATACTACGAACCGCTGAGAGACCAAGCTAGTTATTACCCTAGGGTTAACCAGCCCCTTAAAGGGCTATTAACTACCTAGGAGGATTACTTGTCCCTTAAGGTAAAGAGGTTCTAAAGCTTCTATTCGTCGGTCTTTCCCCGTATTTTCGACAGCGGCGAGGTACTATCTTTCTCTGACTATACCGAATTAGTAGGAGTAAAGCTTAGATTATCCCTATAGGGATATTCTAGCTTCTAATACCCCGTCTTACCGTAATAATAATAATTATTATTACGGTATTTAGGGTTAGCCTTAGATACTGGATAAGACTTAGAATTTCGTCTCTTCTTACTACCTCGCTAATATCCTACCGGCTCTCCGCTAGCGGACTTAGTTAGAGTACTAAACACCTATTCTTCTAAAGGCCTACCCTTACTACTAGACCTAGGCGTTAATAAATAACGCTTAAGGTTCTTTTCCTATATAATCGCAAGTGCTAAGAGACCGTTATACGTCGTCGGGACGCTGCCGGTACTTAGGATTTTAGACTTTAACTCAGGGCGGAGTTTAGTTAAAAAGCTATTTACCCGGAACTCTTCCGATAGGGGAGTAATACGGCTTTCTAGTTCTTCTAGGTAAGCTTTAAAGACGGAAACCTTCTGTCCCTACTATTACTTAGCGCTATTCAAGCGCTTATAGGTAAGTAGTCAGCGATTTACTAGGTCTGCTACTAAATCTAAGAGGAACTAAGAAAAGTTCTTAAAAGAATAATCGTCTAGCTATTCCTTCCGAAAGTATTGGCGCTACTATATTACTATATCCCCTTCTAGGGACTATATATAGTAGAGGATCTTCGCCCTATCGGTAGTAAAATATTTAGGACTTAGGAGGAATTTAATTTCGGCGTCGGCGAACTAGCGTATATACTCTCCTTCGCTATTCCCGTAATAGAGTTATATCTTTTCAGGGCGTATTATCTTTACCGCTAGTAAGACCGATAGTATATTACTATCGCTAAGCCTATTAAAGTCTTCTATATCGGCGTTAGCTCCTAGTTAAAGCTCCGCGTTCCGAGCTTCTAACTCCCGGACGCGTTTTTCTTCTAATAAGCGTTAGTTTTCTACCTTAAGTTAGGTAATCCTCTACTAGAGTACCGGAGATAAAAGGGTCGAGTCCGAGGACTCCGCTGCCGGCGCGTCATCGGGGCGTATAGTTTCTATTTCTAGTTCTTCTGAAAGGCGTAGTTATCTTACTATAATATTCTACTCCGGGCCTTTGGCCTTAAAGGTTAGAGTAATTAGAACTATAAGGTATACTCCCCGTCAGCGGGCCGTTATTATTCCGTAAGATAGACTCCTTACTAGCGGACCGTTGCTGTACTCTAGGAACTGCGTCCCGCTAGCGCTACGATATTAGACTACGGCTCAGCTTCTCGCTATTGCTATACTACTATATATAAAGGTATTCAAAGACGTGAAGTGGTCATATTACTGGTATAGTATAGATGATTCTATATTAGAACTAATTACTAAGGATCCTCAGGAAAGAAGTAGATAGACTACTCCTTAAGCTTCTCTCTACGGGTAATATATAGCCGCTATTAGGCAGCTAACGTACTACTAAGAGCCTAGCTCCTAACGTCTACCAAGTCGGTCGAATATTATCCCGACCTACTCCGGCGCTCCGCGCACTAGGAGATATCGGAACAACTTTACTAATAAGACAGACCCTTCTAATATAATAGTTGGCATTATAGCGATACCCCGTAGGCGGTCTTTAAGTACTTAACGGAGGGTACTAAACAAGCTATTACTATACCGTAAGCCTCTATAGATATTAGGGAGGTTCTATAGGATTCCAGACGGATTACTAGACTTTAGCCTGCCAATAAGCGTATAGAAATTGGCCTCGGTTAGCGTAGGCTCTAGCGTTATATCGACCTAAGGGTCGATTAGAGAAGGACCGGCTATATTAGATAATATTATAGATAATTCTAATATATCTATAATAAGAATAAGAATAATAGAACGAATAAAATAGAGAGAAGTTAAGGATTCTTCGCTAAGTTAGAGGGATAAAGTAGGTAATACGACTAGTAGGGTCTATATCGGGTTTTTATTTATAATAGCGATTAGTCGATAGTTAGTAAATATAATACTAGTAAGGTAAATATGTTACAAAATAGTTTAATACTTAATACAATTGGGCGATATAGACCCTTCTCTATAGAATAGCACGTCGGAGTAGTTATAAATAGGTAAGTTTAGCTATTAAAAGATTGAAAGTAGTAAGCTTTAATATAATATATAAAGATATTGATTAAAAGCGGAACTTATATATATATAGTATATAGAAAGCGAATAGCTAATTTTAAACGTACTATATCTAGCTTTATACTTAATACCTAATATCTAGTAAAGATAGAGTATCAAAACTTATTATCTGCTTGTAAAGATTAATTAGATTTCTTCTTCCGTTCTTCGAAATATAAGTCTTAATCAAGTACTCTATTATAAAAATAATCCGAGTTCGACTTAGATATATATTTTAGTAATAGAGGTATATACCGCAAGATTTATAACTAATTATATTTCCTAATAAGATAAGTAACCGGGGCGTTTATTAAATATATTATATAGAAAGAAAATCCCTTTAAACTATCTATCAATCAACGTCTTCTACAGGACGATACTCTACTATACGTATATTGCAATTTGATTGATAGTAACGTGTTGCAATCCGTTGCTTGATTGCTTTCTATACGATTCTAGAAGCCTATTACTAGCCGTTCTTTGTCTATTTTGGGCATATATAGGGCCCTAGGGGCCTCTATTAGCTAGATATCCTTCCTAGCCTATTACTATATTGCAATAGGTTATAAGCCCGGATAGCGCCTATTTCGCTGTACCTTTATAGAGAAGGTTCCCTCGTAGTACGGTGTCTACGCTATATACGTTCAGCCCTCGGATATACTTACTAATCGATTTATAGATATAGAGTCAGAATTTAGTAGAGATATCATGGAGGAATTCGGCTCCCAGCCAGTTATATCTAGGAGTATTTCAGTCTAGATATAGAGGAGATAAATTCTCAGGCTTACGACGACTACTTAAGCCCTATATAGATATAGCTCCTCAATTAGTTATATCTGGGAGTATTTTAGTCTGGATATAGGGGAGATAAATTCTCAGGCCTACGACGACTACTCAAGCCCTATATAGGTATAGCTCCTTAATTAGTTATATCTAAGAGTATTTTAGTCTAGATACAGGGGAGACATATGGATTCTCAGGCCTACGACGACTACTTAAGCCCTATACGGTTCTATACGCACGGCTCCGGATATAGGGGAGACATATAGATTCTCAGGACTATCAACGACCTCTCGGACGCCGACAAATGTTTTAGGTCCAGGATTGAGGGGAGCACTAGCAGGGATATGTTTCTAGCATCGAGGGGAGTGTTGTAATTCGTTACTTGATTGCTTTCTATGCGATTCTAGAAGCCTGTTACTAGCCGTTCTTTGTCTGTTTTGGGCATATATAGGGCCCTAGGGGCCCCCATTAGCTAGATATCCTTCCTAGCCTATTGCTATATTGTAATATAACGGTTGAAAACAGGCTATATAAGGCGACGTAAGGATAGATTTATCCTAACCTATAGCGGGTTAGCTTAAAGGATCCAGTAGCGAATATATTTACTAATACCTATCTAGACGCGTTGATCTCGATAATAACACCTCTATATTACGCCTAAGCCAGATAGATCGATAGTATAAACGTTACCAGAAGCAGTGTAGCAGCGGAAGCGGCCTAACTAGGTATCTACTACGCTATAAGGGCCGGGACTCTAATTAGATATATAGGAGATAGGTACGCCTCGATAAAGATAAAGTTAAGGACCCTATTTATAAATGCTAAAGAGATAAGGTCGATATAATTAGTAATAGTCCCCGTAAGGGCGAAGGTAGATAAGTCCCCTAGGAGGATCTAACTATTTCAATAGATAACGATACTCCAGGGCGATTACTTAAATTTACCGACTCTACTAACGAGATCTAGTACTAGTAAGATAAGCTAGATATAGTACTCGATTAATCGAAGTCGATAACGGCGTCAAGTACTATAGGTACTATCTCTACCTTGACCGTTAGCTCTATAGAGTACTATCTATAGAAGCGAGGTACCGGGAGGCCTTTAGAGGAAGAGGATATAACCCTAGCTAAGTTATTATCTATACTCCTATCTAAGTCGATGTTCGAGTTAATACCTAAGTCGAACCCGGACTAGCACCCTTTCTATTTAGAAGCTAATTATACCCTAGCTTTATAGATATATAATACCCGACTATCTAGTAGTATAATAGACAATTTCTTTAAAGATACTCGATTACGACCTTTCTACGGACCCTATAGCTTTAATAGTACTCTATAACTAAAAGCCAAACTATATACTATAAAGTATTCTATTACTACTAGTAGATAGTCTTAGTAAGCATTTAGTATCCTATCGATTTAACCGGACGAGACGACTAGAATATATTATATACTCTACTTCGATATAATAGGTATAATACGAACTCTTATCAGATATAAATCTTTTAATTCGAGTATTAACTATATACTAATATACTAGCGAAATATTAACGGGGGTCTAATTATTAGTAAGATATATATAGCTCGTTAGTAGTAGAAGATATAAGATAAGCTCCCTAATAGCTTAATAGTAGTATCGGTTATAATATCGTTAGACAAGATCTATTTATTATAGATATACGGAGATTAACAGGCGTAGCTAGTCTATATTACTATCGGTAACCTCGATCGAGGTATTTAGCGGGTATAGATTCGGCTAGAGATAATATTACTTAGAATAGTACTATTAGTCTATAATAGTATGAAAGCCGAGGTATATTACTATACTATAGAGCTTATAGTCGAGGGTAAGCCGACCGAAATACGGATCTTACTTAATATACTAATAATATTCTTTTAAAATACTTAAGGAGCTGGCGCTAAAGGGGATCCTTATTATATATACAGCCGGATAAATATAATAATACTATCTAATACTTATATCTATACTAGGTAACTATAAGGAATAAGTTTTAATAACCTCGATTAAGAGCGGTAAATACTATCCGATCTACTTAGTACCGCTAAATAAATAGAAATAACTATATCCTAAAAAACTATATCTAAAGCGAATACCTGAATAGACTATAGAGTAGTTATAGATATAAAAAACGTATAATAAGAATACGTCTAGGGTATTACTAGATATAATAGTATATAATCGACCTAACTTTATAGACGGCCACTTCGTAGTTAACGTCTACTGACTATAGATATTTAATATATTATACTAATTAACAAGTTAGTGCCCGTAATCTTCACAGAAGATTACCGTAAAAACTATTATATCTCGCTTATTTTATACTCGATTTTAAAATTTAAGCGGAATTAGAAAGCCCTCTATTTATAGTATATATTATATATATAAAGCTAAGCCCTAGCCCTAATATATCGGAAGTTATTAAGGGTTAATTAATTGAGTGCTCCGGAGGCACTTCGGGGGTGACTGCGGTGGTAGCTTCAGGGAACTCCGCAGGCAAAAACATGTTTTTGAGGCTTTCCTTAGCCAAATTTCAACTAAATTTCAAAATTCGAACGGCGTCGGAAAGCGCATGCTTGGTTCCAAAACTTATGAAATTATCTCGGTATCATATGACGTATGTGGCGCGGGGCATTGCTGCGAAGAAGTTGCGGTGCGCATTCAACTTTTGATGTTCCAGGGTCCGGGGGTGCCAAGCTCAGTGCTTGGCATCTGGCACCGCCAGAAAAACATGGCGAAAACGCTTCTTTTGCTCATAACTTTTGCGCAAATGGACCGATTTTGAAAATTTCGACGATGTTGGAAAGCGCATGCTTGGTTCCAAAACTTATGAAATCATCTCGATATCATATGACGTATGTGGCGCGGGGAAGTACTGCAAAGAAGTTACGGTGCGCATTCAGCTCAATGCTTGGCATTTGCCACCGAGCTCGCGGTGCATGCAAAACATGGCGAAAACGCTTCTTTTGCTCATAACTATTGCGCAAATGGGCCGATTCTAAAAATTCTTGATGCGCAAGCAAGCTAATGGTTGACTCCAAAACATATGAAATCATCTCGATATCATATGACGTACGGGGCGCGGGGAAGTAGTGCGAAGAAGTTGCGATGCGAATTCAAGTTTTGGTGGTTGAAGGCGCTAGCCGAGAGAGGGAATGCAGAATATAGGGCCAATCTGATTGGCTGCAAGTGCGGAATTGCTCCGAATTTCCTCATAATCTATTATTAGAAGAAAGATAGTTAAAGGGCTATTAAACTACCTTATAGACTAGTTTAGGGAGTATATCGGAGAGGGATAAATAAAGCTTAAGGTATTAGCCTTAATCGACGCTCGGTTTTAAGCTATACCTAAATTTACTAAGCTAAGGCGATTTCGAGAGTTTAGTAAGCTAAGCTAATAGATAGAAGAGGAGAGTAAAGAGATATTATAGATTATAATACCCGTCTTCGCTCCTCTATTATCTAAAAAAAACCTAGATATACTATATATAGAACGAGCTATTATTAACTTTATTATATTTATAAGATATCGATTCTATAATAAAGCGATACTAGAATATATAAACGTAGTATTAGAAAGGATTAATCTACTTAAGGAGGTATTTTAAAAATATAGGCTAGTTAATAAGAAAACGGGCGAGTAAACTTTCAACTTTCCCAAATTCTATAGTATTAGTGTTACGACCCACGTCCGGTCGTTTACCTAACGGTGCGATAACCAGATATAGGTGCGTGCGTCTTATGCTTCTGTAGGAGAGGAGTCACTCAGGTAGAATGGCAGTCTTTGTAGTTGTAGGTAGTCAATGCGTTCTATGTTGATAACTAGTAAAGTATAGTGCAAGGAGTACCAGGAAGATTAACCAAGTTGAACACACTGTTCCAAACGGTGGGCAGAGCCCCGTATATATAGACATAAGAAATCCTGCCAAGCATCCCATGAGCGTTATGAGCGCGGGCGCTCATTGCGCTCATCATTCTTGAGCGCCATGAGCGCTGGCGCTCGTTGCGCTCATCGCTTCAGCTGCTAGTCCTGTCTGTAGTACCTTGTCCTACAGGACAGTCCTGTCAGAACCGATGGTTCTAACAATTAGTTATTATATTAATATAATTAGATACTACGGTCCGCCGGATAGATATAGTATCTAAGCCTTAGAAAGGATATATCTAATATTACTAAAGAATTACTATAACCGAATAAATAAGTATAAGGATTACTAGGAGTAATTAATAGAATATAACGAATACTATATCAAGTTAATAATTATATAGGATATTAAAAATTTCTAAGAGATAGAGCCTATATTATTTAGTTAGAGGAGAAAATAAGAAGATAAGAAAAGTATAAAGGCCGAGGTCCTCCTAGATCTATACTAACTAGAATAGCGAGTAGATACGGAAGAGCGCTATATATTAAGATATCTATATAAATATAATAGTCGTTACTAGCGAACGGCGAGAGATATAGCTAAATAGCTAAATATAGCTAGGTTTCTCTAAAGCCTGGCTATATTTCTTAAGGTATACTAAGCGAAAACGCCAAACAGAGGTAGTATAACCTCGAACCTAGATATTAATAGAAGGGAGGCAGACTGCAGCTAGGTTAAGAGCTACCCGGTCTATATTTATTCGAGCCTTATATATTAGAAGACTATAGGAGAGAACTCCTCTAATTTAGGACGTCTCTATAAGGATTTAGTAGTCTATAGACCTTATAAATATTTGTAGTATTTTATCTAGCGTAGAGATTATATATAGGTCCGAGAATAAGACTATAAGAGTCGAAACCTAGAAACTATATAGGAGGGAAAGTTAGTCGGTAAGGTCTTAGTTATCGTAGAGGTAAAGGATCTTAGTAATAGAGACTTTCAATAACGATCTACTCGTATATAGGCTACCTTTATAGAAGTCTTTAATTATTAATATCTAGAGTAGGTATAAGACTACTATAGAATAGTTAAAGTTAAAAAGGTATAGGCGTCGCTTATATTTAATCCTTGAATAATAGGCGCTCGCTACTTCTATAGACTACTAAATATTAAGCGAAGTACTTATCTAGTACCGGGAATAGTTAGAGGAAAAGAGATATTCTATATTAATAGTTTCATCGACTAGGACTAATCTTTCTTCTAATAACAGAATGGGTTTTAATGCCTATTCAGGCAACTAATACCAAATCGGGTAGTCAAAGGATGCTTGGCATCAACCATCAAACTGTGGTTGAATACGTACCGCAACTTCTTCGCAGCATTGCCTCGCGCCACATACATCATATGATATCGAGATGATTTCATATGTTTTGGAGTTAACCATGCGCTTGCTTGTGCATCAAGAATTTTTAGAATCGGCCCATTTACGCAATAGTTATAAGTAAAAGAAGCGTTTTCGCCATGTTTTGCATGCAGCACGAGCTCGGTGGCAAATGCCAAGCATTGAGCTTGGCGCCCCCGGACCCTGGAACATGAAAAGTTGAATGCGCACCGCAACTTCTTCGCAGCAATGCCCCGCGCCACATACGTTATATGATATCAGAATAATTTCATGAGTTTTGGAACCAAGTATGCGCTTTCCAATGCAGTCAAAATTTTCAAAATCGGCCTACTTACGCAAAAGTAATGACTAAAAGAAGCGTTTTCGCCATATTTTTGCGGGTAGTATAAGCTCGGTTGCAAATGCCAAGCATTGAGCTTGGCGTCCCCCGGACCCTGGAACATCAAAAGTTGAATGCGCACCGCAACTTCTTCGCAGCAATGCCCCGCGCTATATCGTTATATAATTTCGAGATGATTTCATAAGTTTTGGAACCAAGCATATGCTTTCCAAGGCTATTCGAATTTTGAAATTTGGCTAAGATTTGGCTATAAAAAGCTCAAAAAACATGTTTTTGCTTGCGGAGTTCCCTAAAGCTAACCCCCGCAGCCGCCCCCGAAATACTAATATACTAAATCCTCAATAACTTTTGCCCTATTGGAATTAGGGCTTAGCTTTATATATATAAAATATACTATATATAGATGAATTTCTAATACCGCTTAACTTTTCTAAATCGAGTATAAAATAAGCGAGATATAGTAGTTTTTACGGTAATCTTCTGTGAAGATTACGGGCACTTACTTGTATACTATAATATATTACCCTAAATTCCTAATAAATAATTTTAAGGCAGCGCGACGAATCTATACTAAATTTCTACTAAATCCTTCTTAGGTAATACTATAAACCTAAGTAAAAACCCTTAAAAGAAAGAGAGATAATACTATAGATATATCTAGATCGATAGAGCGGAAGAGACGCTACTACTAACCGCCCTTACTACGTCTAAAGTTAAGGCTTTAGTCTTAAGGAAAACCTCTAATATAAAGAACTAACCTATAGTTTTAATTACTATAGCGGTATTAATTGTTACGAACACGTTGCGTGCTATATATCGTATATAGATTGATTCTCAATAGGGGTAGAGGTGTAACTAGACAAGAGTATAAAGCAGGCTTCCAGTGATACTAAGCGGGTCTAGTATATAATTAGATAATATATGTTCAGTGCCTAGCCTAAGAGATCTATCGTATATAGTAAACAATTGAATAGCAAGTATAAAGCAAGTTGAGCACGACGCTCCAAGTAGTAAGCAGTGCTCCGCATATATAGATATACGAAATCCATGCCAAGCGTTCCTGATCGTATTGATCGCACTGCGCTCATTGCGCTCATTGCGCTCATCATCTATAATCGCTTTGATCGCACTGATCGCACTGCTGTTAGAACCATCGGTTCTAACAGGACTGCCCTGTAGGACAAGGTACTACAGACAGGACTAGCAGCTGAAGCGATGAGCGCAACGAGCGCCAGCGCTCATGGCGCTCAAGAATAATAAGCGCAATAAGCGCCCGCGCTCATAACGCTCATGGGATACTTGGCAGGATTTCTTATGTCTATATATACGGGGCTCTGCCCACCGTTTGGAATAGTGTATTCAACTTGGTTAATCTTCCTGGTACTCCTTGCACTATACTTTACTAGTTATCAATATAGAACGCATTGACTACCTACAACTACAAAGACTGCCATTCTACCTGAGTGACTCCTCTCCCACAGAAGCATAAGACGCACGCACCTATATCTAGTTATCGCACCGTTAGGTAAACGACCGGACGTAGGTCGTAACACTTTGAATACCCTAAGGGATAAGTTCTTTAACAACTTCAGGCAGAAACCCTACCCTAAGTACCTTAATAGTTACTAGCCAGAGATACTATACTATAGACGAAGGATCTGGAAAAAGGATCAAGGTTATAGTACCAGACCTGTACTACAGAGATAGGGATAAGCTTGAGCCATAGCTTACACAAGTATAACTATACCTTCTATTCCAGGGAGATTTGCTCCTAGTAACCAGACATACCACCTTCGCTATATCGTACCTACGAGGACGGGCCTAAAAGTAGGTCGAACCTTTCCTAAAGAAGTATATAGAAGACGATAACGAAGACGGCGACGTTAAGTCATAGATAGAAAATATACCAAAGTTTATAGTTAAAATCCGCTATATATTCGGACCTTCTAACAAGGTAAATGTAGTAATACGCATTATTTAGTATATAAAGTAGAAGAAGTCAGCGTTAGAGTTTTCAACTTAATTTCAGATATACGCGACTAAAACAGGCTGGGATAATAATATACTAATAATAATATATCGTCGAGGCCTTAAAGATAATATTAAAGACGAGCTTATAAGATTCGGAGGAGTAATTAATACTCTAGATAGACTTATTGAAAATATAATCGAGATCGATAATAAGCTATTCAAATAATCTATAGAGAAGCGGTATAACAGAGGAGTCAGCGGAACCTAATATAAGGGATTCTTCTTAAAAACGAGGAATTACTAATAAGACTACAGGGAACGTAATACTTACCGTAGTATAGTACCGATAGAGATTAACTTTATCTAGATAGGAAAGAAGAAAGGAAACTTTAAAGGGAAAAAGCAGTACGGGGGAAAGAAAGTAATTACTTACTATAGCTATAGCAAACTAGGCTATATAGCTAGAGACTGCAGGTCGAAGAATATAGTATACCGACCGCAGATTAACGCAATAGAAGGAGGACCTCTAGATAATAAGGAAAACTCTAAGGAAACATAGTAATCACACGATAAAGAAGAATCTAGTTAGGATTCGGAAGATAATACCTTCGAATCAGAATTTAATAAAGGAGTATAGAGATATTACTATAGGGATAGTAATAGATCTTAATAGTATAAGACGGATCAGGAACAGCGGAAAGCTAGTCTAGAGAAACCAGCGTCGACACCCGAACCTAGATCTACTACATCCCAAGCAGAAGGAAAATTACCGGAAATTAGAGAACCTTAATTAGACGAAGATAAATATAAACTCTTCGACGAAATCGAAAGTAAAGTATAAGGTATACTAAATAAGTAATTATCTATAAAACCCAAATAGGACGAACCTATATAAGACTATCGATACGATAGGGAATATTAGTAATATAGCGAGATCCTATATACTAAATATACATTACCCGATTATTTAGTATACAGAGAAGAAAGGGGCCGTCTAGCGGAAGAATATACGGTACCCCTACTTAAGAAAGCTTACTATAGAGAAATATAGTAGTATAAGTATAAGGAAGATAGATACCAGTAGTATCTTGTAAGTAAGAGGAAGTATTACTACTTCCTATACTTTATAGAAAAGTAGGAAAAAGAAAGAAATAACTCGCTTAAAGTCTTTAAAAGAGGAGCTTATAACTAGGTACTATAGTATAGCTACTTATACAATAAATATATCCCGTATAAGGGTATAAAGGAAGTACACGGATTCCTACTATTATAGGGAAAAGAGTAATCTCTTATACTACGGGGAAGCATAAGGAGATTAATACGTTATTCCCTAAACAATAATTATGTTCCGCCTAGTACTATACTTATATTATTATACTAGTAAATATTAATAGATAGCGGACTATAGTAATAATAGACAGCGGAGCTATAGGAAATTTCATCTCAAGGAATTTAGTAGACTTAAACGGCCTACTAACCCGAAAGAAGAAATTATCCTATAAACTACGCCTAGCTAACAGGTTAGTATTTTTAACAGGAAAAGTAGAGGAGGAAATACGCTCCCTACTAGTAATAATTCAGTAATACTATAAGGAGATTACATTCGATATAGTTAGGATAGCTATTTATAATATTATTTTAGGAATACCTTAGTTAAATAAATATAACCTAGAAATTAACTAGAAGATAAAAGTACTTAAATTCGGACGATCTAGAGACGTTACTAGTATTAGACCTATTAGTTAATAGTAGATAATAATAGATAAGAGAAAGAACCGAAGACTAGTCAAAGTATATATTACTTTATTCTTAAATAATAAGAGTGACTTCTAAGAGAGAAGGCTTGACTCCTTAGTTACTAGTAAAGGTTAGTAGGATACTAAAGAGAGAGCTATTAAAGGGAAGGACGAACCTTCTATAATCCCTCGGGAATATAAATAGTAGGTATACCTATTCGAGGAAGAGACGAGCGTAAAAGCGTTACCTAAGTACTAACTATAGGATTATAAGATTAAACTCGAACCTAGTAAGGCGCCAATATTTAGACCTATCTATATATTATTAGAAAAGGAACTTACTATACTTCGCGGGTATATCGATAAGAACCTTAAGAAAGGATTTATTCGGGAATCCAAATTACTAGTAGGTTATCTAATCCTCTTCGCGCTAAAGAAGGACGGAAGCTTATAGCTATACATTAACTATCGAAAGTTAAACGACATTATAATCAAGAATAGGTACCCTTTACTAAATATTAGCGAGCTATAGGATTGGCTCAGTAAGGTAAGGATATTCATAAAATTAGACCTTAGGGGCGTATATAATCTAATTCGGATGAAAGAAGGCGAAGAATAGAAAACTACCTTCCGAACCAGATATAGCCACTATAAGTACTTAGTAATACCGTTTGGACTTACTAACGCACTAGTAACCTACTAAGCGCTTATTAATAATATTATACGAGCATACTTAGATTAAACAGCGATAGCGTACCTCGATAATATCTTGATTTACTCTAAGAATAAGGAAGAATATATTAAGTATATATAGGATGTTATCGAATACCTATTATAAGTAGGACTTCTCCTTAAACCAGAAAAGTACAAATTTTACAGGGACTCTATTAAGTTCCTAGGATTTATAGTTAGTATAAAAGGTATTAGTATAAGCCTAGAAAAGATTAAAGCTATAGTAGAATAGCCTATACTATAGGACGTTAAAGCAGTATAAAGTTTCTTAGGATTTACTAACTTTAACAGGAAGTTTATTAAAGGCTACTCTAAGAAAGTACTTCTACTTATAGATATTATAAAGAAGGATATTAGATTTATATAGGGATAAGAATAATAAAAGTCGTTTAATACGTTAAAAAAAGCATATATAGATCTACTAGTACTCTGTACCTTTTAAGCTAACGAACCGGCTCGTATCAAAATAGATACCTCGGATCTTGTAATAGGAGTATATATTTATTAAATAAAGGACTAAAAGTAGTACCTAGTTACCTACTTTTCACGAAAAATGTTAGTAGTAGAATAAAACTATAATATATACGATAAAGAACTACTTACCGTAGTATATATACTTTAAAATTAGAGAGTATATATAGAAAGCTACTCGGACTTAACTATCTTTACGGATTATAAGAATCTTCTTAACTTTATAATAATAAAAGAGTTAAATAGAAGATAAGTTAGATAGTTAGAACTACTCGGATAATATAAGTTCAAGATAACCTATACCCTAGGAAAAGATAATAGTCGAGTAGATACGCTTAGCAGGCGATCGGACCATATAGAAGAAAAGAACGTTACGGAACGACTAATCCTAAAACGAGAAGCCGATGGATTATTAGTGCCATACTAGGTATTAGCAATAACCCTTCGTATATCAGGACCCGATACTACTAATAGGATCGTAAAGGCCTATAATAACGATATATTCGCAATAAAGCTAAGACAGGATTAATAAGATTCAGTATTGCTTAGATATCAGAATAAAACTTACTTACCTAATATATGTGTTAAAGAAGTAATCAGGGATCACTATAATGACCCTTTACAAGGTCACCCTGGAGTATCCAAGACTATAGAACTCCTAGGACGAGGATACGCAGTACCGAAACTTCGGACACACGTTGAATAATACATTAAGGAATATATCCAATGCCAGCAGAACAAGTCTGTACAATACGCCAAGTACGGGCAAATTCAGTTTGCGCCTGTACTAGAATCACCTTAGGATGATATTATAATAGACTTCGTAGTCAAGCTACTACCTTCGAAGGACCTAGCTACTTAGGACACCTTTAACTCGGTTATAGTCATTATAGATAAACTTATAAAGTATACGATCATAATACCTTTTAAAGAAATATACAAGGCGGATTAGTTAGCCTTTATATTACTCGACAAGTTGATAAGAGATTATAGTATACCTAAATCGATAATATCCGATAGAGACAAGTTATTCACTTCTAACTACTAGAGAACGCTGATAGCAGCGATTAGAACTAAACTTCGGATATTAACGGCGTACTATCTATAGACTAATAGATAAATAGAACGTGCGAATCAAATAATAGAAGCGTATCTAAGATACTACGTGAACCTAAAACAAGATAACTGGGTTTTACTACTTCTAATAGTATAACTAGTATATAACGACAAGAGATTAGACACGATAGGTCTAATACTATTCTTTACCAATCACGAAAAGGATATAAACACTTTTCTGTAACCTAGAGACGGACCTAATATAGAAAAAGCCTTAGTTAAGGTAGAAGAGCTGAAAAGTTTATATAAGGATATACAAAAGATAATTAAGAGCTTAAATAGTAAGTTGAAGGAGTAGGTTAATAGTAAAAGAAAGAATATTCCTTAGCTTAAAGAGGGGGATAAAGTATACCTCTTAATAAAAAATATAAAGATAACAAGACTAAGTAAGAAACTGGATTATATTAAAGTCGGACTATTCTTGATAAAGAAGGTAAAGGGGGCCGTTAACTATAAACTCGAGCTTCTACCTGACGCTAAAGTATATCCGGTATTCTATATCTTACTTCTGGAGCCAGTAGACTCTAATATACTACTCTAAGAAACGTTTCATTATAATATTAAGGAAGAAATAGAGTATAAGGTCGAGAGGATCCTAGATAGAAGAAATCAGTTCTATCTAGTTAAATAGAAAGGGTATAACGAAACGGAAAGTACCTAGGAACCTCTTAGGAACCTTGCGGGGAATTACGGGGAACGCCTACAAGAGTTTTATCGGAGACAAGAGAAGACTAGTCGAAACTCTCAGGGCCCTCTAGGCCGGGGGGGAGGTCGAACTGCTCGGAGCCGACGTTAAATATTAAATCGTCAGGAGTATCAGAAGGAAGATCCTTATCCTTCTCTAACTCCTCGATATTCTGTAACTCGCACTTAACTAACTTTTTCTCTTTATCCTGAACTCGGTCGAATTATAATTAAAGGCGTATAAGTTTCGCCTGCGTTTCTTTGATTTCTAACTAAGTATTATCGCGTACTTTCTTAATACGACGTATCTTATTAACGGATATAACTAGGTTATACTTCTTACCTGTAGTAATATAGTTGGAATAACGGTCTGAACGGACGCCTACTAAGTATTACTTATTGCCCTTTGTATATAGAGTATAAGGACGTATTATAAACCTAGATAATTTACTAGAGAGTTCTTTACGACGGATGAGGGGATCTTTAGAACAGATATTTCGGCGAGGAGGCATAAAGGATGGATAGTTTCTCGGGACGAGAAATCTAGAGGAGGGGGCTAGTATTAGAACTATCGGTTCTGACAGGACTGTCCTGTAGGACAAGGTACTACAGACAGGACTAGTAGCTGAAGCGATGAGCGCAACGAGCGCCAGCGCTCATAGCGCTCAAGAATGATGAGCGCAATGAGCGCCCGCGCTCATAACGCTCATGGGATGCTTGGCAGGATTTCTTATGTCTATATATACGGGGCTCTGCCCACCGTTTGGAACAGTGTATTCAACTTGGTTAATCTTCCTGGTACTCCTTGCACTATACTTTACTAGTTATCAATATAGAACGCATTGACTACCTACAACTACAAAGACTGCCATTCTACCTGAGTAACTCCTCTCCTACAGAAGCATAAGACGCACGCACCTATATCTGGTTATCGCACCGTTAGGTAAACGACCGGACGTGGGTCGTAACAACTGCGCTCATTACGCTCCCTGCGCTCATCGCTTAACATACCAAGCTTTTAGGGTCCTGTCCGAGTTAGATACTAATTCGCTGACTCGGACCATAACGGGCGCTACGCTCCTTGAGCGTATCCCTAATCATGTTTCCTGATTATAATATTAGCTCCCTCTCCTAGATTTCTCGTCCCGAGAAACCATCTATCCTTTATACTACCCCGATATACTAAACGTTTAGATAAACCGACCGTCCGCCGAACGGTGCTGGCTAGTAAGCTAACCGAAGTCGTAATACGGCCGTATTCCCGATATATTGCCAGCGGCAAATAGTACTTGATAGGTGCAGGATCCGATAGGTATTCTAACTATATAGGCAGCGGTAGAAAATACGACCTTATAGTATCGCCCCTTAAGATATATTATATTAAGATAGAACGAAAGGAAGTATAGTTATAGTTAAAAACTACGCGCGAAGAGTTGGCTCGTTCTATAGAAGAGTCTATACGTCTTTAGACTATACTAATACGCCTTTAGATATAGTATAAATACCTTGAAAATAAAAAGCGGAAGATTATAGACCGAGAGATATAGAATATTAAGGAGTTAGAAGAAGACTAGTAGTCTATCCTAAACGTTCCTAATAATTAGATATTTAATATCTTGTCTAAATAGTTTGGCTTCCTAGATAGAACTAATTGGTCCTCCTTCTATAACGCTCCCGGAACTCTTATAGAAGTTCCTAGCAGTTTATAAGATTCCTGAGTAGTTTCTAGGTATTTTCGGTATAGTTATACCCTTTCTATTTAACTAGATATTTCTAATCGACCTAATTTAGAATCCTCTTAACCTTAAACTCTATTTCTTCTTTAATATTATAATAGAATATCTCTTATAGCGGCGTATTAGAGTCCGCTAGCTCTAAGAGTAAGATATAAAATACCGGATATACCTTAGCGTTAAGTAGTAGTTAGAGTTTATAGTTAACTAGTCCTTTTAACTATTTAATTAAGAATAGGCTAACCTTAACGTAATCTAGTTTCTTACTTAGTCTCGTTATTCTTATATTTTTTATTAGTAGGTATACTTTATCCCCCTCTTTTAGCTAAGGAATATTCTTTCTTTTCTTATTAATCTATTCCTTTAACTTATTATTTAAGCTTTTAATGGACCTTTATATATCCTTATATAAATTCTTTAGCTCTTCTACTTTAACTAAGGCTTTTTCTATATTAGGTCCCTCTCTAGGTTATAGAAATATATTTATATTCTTTCTATAATTAGTAAAGAATAGTATTAGCTTTATTATATCCGATATCTTATCGTTATATACTAGTTATACTATTAGAAGTAGCGATACCTAGTTATTTTATTTCTAGTTAATATAGTATCTAAGGTATACTTCTATCGTTTAATTCGTACGTTCCGTTTATCTATCTATCTACAGATAGTATACTATTAATATTCTTAGTTTTATTCCGATTACTCTAATAAGCGTCTTCTAGTAATTTAATATAAAGAGCTTATCTCTATCCGATATAATCGATTTTAGTATACTATAGTCTCTAATTAGCCTATCTAATAGTATAAACGCTAGCTAATCTACTTTATAGATTTCTTTAAAAGGTACTATAATAGTATACTTTGTTAGTTTATCTATAATGACTATAATCGAATCGAAGGTATCTTACGTAGCTAGATCCTTTAATAGTAATAGTTTAACTATAAAGTCTATTATAATATCGTCCTATAGTAATTCTAGGACTAGCGCAAATTGTATTTGTCTATATCTAGTATATTATATAGACTTATTCTACTAGTATTAGATATATTCTTTGATATATTGTTTAACACGCGCCCGAAGCTTCGGCGCTATATACCCTCGTTCTAGGAGTTCTATTATTTTAGAAACCTCTAGGTAACCTTATAAAGGGTTATTATAGTAATCCCTAATTACTTCTTCGGTATATTATTTAGATAGATAAATCTTCTCCTAGTATTTAAGTAATATAGTATCTAGCTAATCCTTCCTTAGGGTTATTACGAATGTATCGTTTTCGTAGGCCTTTATAATCCTATTAGTTATATTAGGTCCCGTTATACGAAGGGTTATAGCTAATACCTAGTATAGTACTAATGATCCGTCCGCTTCTTTCTTTAGGATTAGTCGTTCTATAATATTCTTTTACTCTATATAGTCCGATTACCTACTAAGGGTATCCGCTTAACTATTATCTTTTCCTAGGGTATAGATTATCTTGAATTTATATTAACCTAATAGCTCTAACTATTAAACTTATCTTCTATTTAGCTCCTTCGTCGTTATAAAGTTAAGAAGATTCTTATAATCTATAAAGATAGTTAGATCCGAGTAGCTCTCTATATATACTTACTAGTTTTATAATATATAAACTATAGTAAATAGTTCTTTATTATATATATTATAGTTCTATTCTACTACTAATATCTTCCTTAAATAATAGGTAACTAGATACTACTTTTAGTCTTTCATTTAATATAGGTATACTCTAATTACAAGATCCGAGGTATCTATTTTGATACGGGCCGGTTCGTTAGCCTGAAAGGTATAGAGTACTAGTAGATCTATATATACTCTTTTTAACGTGTTAAATGATTTCTATTAGTCTTTCCTCTATATAAATCCGATATCCTTCTTTATAATATCCGTTAGTAGTAGTATTTTCTTTAAATAGCCCTCGATAAACTTCCTATTAAAGTTAGCGAATCCTAAGAAGCTTTATACTACTTTAACGTCCTATAGTATAGGCTATTTAGTAATAGCCTTAATTTTCTCTAGGCTTATACTAATACCTTCTATACTAACTATAAATTCTAGAAATTCTACTAACTATCGATAAAACTCGCACTTTTCTAGTTTAAGGAGAAGTCTCGCTTATAATAGGTATCCGAGGACGTCCTATATATATATAACGTATTCTTCCTTGTTTTTAGAATAAATTAGTATATTATTAAGGTATACTATCGCTATTCGATCTAAGTATACTCGTATAACGTTATTAATAAATACTTAGCAGGTTACTAGTACGTTAGTAAGTCTAAACGGTATTACTAGATATTTATAGTAGCTATATCTTGTTCGGAAGGTAGTTTTCTACTCTTCGCCTTCCTTTATCCGAATTAGATTATATATACCTCTAAGATCCAGTTTAGTGAATATCTTTGCTTTCCCGAGCTAATCCTATAGCTTACTAATATTAGGTAAAGGGTATCTATTCTTGATTATAATATTATTTAACTTTCGATAGTTAATATATAGTTTTAAGCTTCCGTCCTTCTTTAGTATAAAGAGGATTAGATAATCTACTAGTAATTTGGATTCCCGAATAAATCCCTTTTTAAGGTTCTCGTTAATATATCTATAAAGTACCTTAAGTTCCTTTTCTAATAATACGTAAATAGGTCTAAATATCGGCTGTTTACTAGGTTCGAGTTCGATCTTATAATCCTATAGCTAGTACCTAGGTAATACTTCTATATTCGTCTCTTCCTCGAATAAATATACCTATTTACTATATTCCTAAGGGATAGAGGGTATATTAGTTCCTCCCTTATCTCTTACTTTATTATCCTACTAATCTTTACTAGTAACTATAGAGTCGGACTACCTTTTAGTACCGTCCTTGTACGAAGCTAAGGTAATATATACCTCGACCGGTCTTCGGTTCAACTTCTTATCTACTATTAAACACTGCTAATATATAGATATAATCCTGGTGATATTACCGGATTAATCTATCTTGAGTACTCCTCGAGCCTAATTAATTATTAGGTTATACTTCTTTAACTAAGGTATTCCTAAAATTATATAATAAGTAGCTATCCTAATAATATTAAAGGTAATCTCCTTATAGTAGTACTAAATTATAATAGATAGCGAATATATCTCTTCGTCTACCTTTCCTATTAATAGTATTAACCTATTAGCTATCTAAAGATTATACTATCGTAATTTCTTTCGGGTTAGTAATCTAGTCGATTATACTAAGTCTCGCGAAATAAAGTTTCTAGTAGCTCTAGAATCTATTATCGCAACGATCCGCTGTCTATTAATAATTACCGATATCTTTATATATATATTATATTGCGCGGAATATAGATATTATTTAGGGGTTAATATATTGATATCCTTATAGCTACCCCTACTATAAAGGATTACTCTTTTCCTATTTATAGGAGTAGGAACCCTACCTTTAACTTTAATTATATATACTTCTCGTAGTTATTATATAGATAGGCGTACTATTCTATTAAATAGTATTCTCTAGCGCTTAGGTTATTATTTAATTTATAAATAACTCTCTTTAACTATTCCTTATCGTATCCTAGGAAGTATTAGTATATTCTTTTCGTCGCGAGGTACTATAGATATCCGTTTTCCTTATATTCGTAGTAATAGCTATATCCGTAGGGTAGTATTCTTATTAGTCCCTTAGCTATATTTCTCGGCGTACTATACTATACGTAGTAAAGCGATATATATTCTTCCTATAGTATACTCTTGTGACCTTAGTAATTCCGATCTATCCGATAGTCTAGCTATATATATTCCTTAGAGCTTTCTTCTTCTTCCTTAGATATAGTAGTTTTAGATATTATCCTTCTTAGTAGTCGTATTTCTTCCTATTTAGCTTCTAATATACTAAGGGCTTCTTTCTACTCTAGATCTATTTTACTTTCTTCCTAATCCTACTTAGACTTTTCTTCTTAAGCCTTACTACCGTCTTTAGTATTTAGGTTATTCCTATATTATTCCCTAATATACGTATTAAACTTCCTTATAAAGTCGTTATCGCTGTTTTTAGATTCTTTATCGAGTTCTTCTTACGTTATCCTATTATACTAGGAACTAATATCTTCTTCAACTTTATCCTATACTAGTAGAATCTCCTTAGGCGTGCCGTCTATATTGTCCTAGGTATATACTTTCTCTAGTACATTTAGCTGTAGTTAATATACTATATTTTTTAACTTGCAGTCTCTAGCGAAGTAGCCCGGTTTGCTATAGCTATAATACTTTAGTATTTTCTTATTGCCCCTTTACTACTTCTTACCCCTAGCTAGCCCCCTAAAGGCCTATTTACCTTTCTTCTCCGTGAAGTCTAGTTCTATAGATATATACCCGTAGGGGTCGCGTTCTTTATATCCTAGGTAATAGCTCCTTAATTTAGCGAAAAAGCTTGAGCGTTCTATTCCGCCGACTCCTCCGTTATACCTTTTCTCTATAGTCCTTTTAAATAGCTTATCATTAATTTTAATTACTTCTTTAATTAGTTTATTAAAGGTATTAATAATAATCCCTGACCTTATAAGCTCGTCTTTAATATTATCCTTAAGACCTCTCTAATATATAGTTATTAATATATTATTATCCTAGTTAGTCTTTACTATATACTACTAAAACTAAGTCGAATACTCTAATACCAACTTCTTCTGAGTTAAGTACTAGATAGTTTATATTACTATATTAACTTTATTAGACGGTCCGAATATACGGCAGATTTCGAGTCTAAATATAGCTATACTCTCTATCTATTATTTGATTTCGCCGTCTTCGTCGTCGTCTTCTATATACTTCTTTAGGAATAGATTAACCTACTTTTAGACTCTTCTATATAAATAAGTAATAGTAAAGATAGGATATTATTATATAGGTATAAGGTCTCCTTAGAACTTTAAGTAAAGTAATACCTAGGATAGCTATCCCTCGAGCTTATCTCTCTCTTCGTAGTATAAGTTAGGCTAGGCTATCTTAATATATCTACTAAGTCCTTTATTAATAGTTAGGCGTTATTATCCGCTTCCTCCTCCTAAGGAGCTTAGGGTAGATACCCTAGGGTTTCTTAGTATAGTATTTATCCTTAAGGGTACTCAAAGTGTTACGAATACGTTACGTACTATATATCGTATATAGATTGATTCTTAATAGGGATGGAGGTATAATAAGACAAGAGTATAAAGTAGGCTTCTAGTAATACTAAGCGGGTCTGGTATATAATTAGATAATATATATTTAGTGCCTAGCCTAAGAGATCTATCGTATATAGTAAATAATTGAATAGCAAGTATAAAGCAAGTTGAGCACGACACTCCAAGTAGTAAGTAGTGCTCCGTATATATAGATATACGAAATCCATACCAAGCATTCCTGATCGCATTGGTCGCACTGCGCTTATTGCGCTCCCTACGCTCATCGCTTAACATGCCAAGCTTTCAGGGTCCTATCCGAGTCGGATACTAATTCGCCGACTCGGACCATGACGGGCGCTACGCTCCTTGAGCGCATCCCTAATTATGTTTCCTAATCGTAATATTAATCCTCTCTTCGGTATATTTAATTATAGCTATATTATATTAGTAGGCTATATAGCGTCTTACGTATATAATATTTACTTACTTTAGTATCGAGTCTACGGCTCTTGTATATTACTAATATTCGGGTACTTCGGTAAGCTAAGGAGTAGGGAGGTTATTAAGCTCGCGGTATTATATATAAAGTCTATCGAGGAAGATAGAGAGTAAATTCGTTAGATATTAAGTATCTATAGTAATACTTTACTAAAATAATAGTAATAAGACTATAAACTACAAGAAGAAATATTAAGAAACGTCTAGCTAAATATTTATCCGATTTAAATAGAGTAAACCTAAGTTAGATACTACTCGGATAGTATAAAACCTGAGTTAGATACTACTTAGATAGAGTAAAACCGAGTTAGATACTACTCGGATAGTATAAAACCTAAGTCGGATACTAATTAGACAAGGATAAAAAAGGGCGAAATATATATACTTCTAATCTACTAGAGTTTTGCCAGGTGCCGCTAATAGTTTAGTAACTAGGCGTCGCAACTCTCTATTTTAGTTATTTACTTAAATTATAAGGAGTAGAAGATATACTTAGATTAGCGGATAATAGATTATTATAGAATCGAGGAAAGCGTAGTTAAATAACCCGTAAAGAAGTTAAAGAAGGATTAGTATAAGCGCGAGTTAAATTTATATTAATATTACTAATAACAAGCTTTTATATACTAAAGGAGCTATTAGTAGTAGCTATATTTTAAACGGATTATATATATAGAAGACTTTATTTAGATTCGACTATCTATTTACATCTTGTATAGAAGATATATAGCTACTAATTAGTAGAAATATATAGACTATATAAGAAGTAATCAATTATAATAAAAGAAAACTGGTAGCTATATATTAGTAGCGTTATCTTATTAATTGAGCTAATAGCTAGCTAAATACATAATAGACATGCTAATTAGTTAGACATTATACTAATAGTAACATCTAATTACTAATTAGTTAGATATACTAACAGTAATATCTAATTGCTAATTGGTTATATATTATACTAACAGCAATATCTAATTGCTAACTAACCTAACATCGTTAAATTAGCAGTATTGAGTTGCAGATCGAGCTGATTTGATACTATTAGTAATATTAAGTTGCTGATTCCGCTAAACGTAACTGTTAGCCCTATCGGCGCGCTCGGTAACTCGGGATTTCCTAGCAACTTTTGGGAAAGCGCGATGATAGGGAGAAATCGGACCCAATCATCTTATATATACGAGTAATACGTTCTTAGGTAACGCTCGACGTCTTAATTAGCCTATTCCGTCTAACCGTTAGTTTCCGGATAGAATACCGTAGATAGCTTAATATTAATCTTTAGTCGCTAATATAGTACCTTATATACTAGTAATACGAACTATAGTCCTCGATCGGAGATAATTAACTCTAGAAGACTATACGAGCGGAAGATATATCTTATTAGAATATCGACTATAGCTTCCGTAGACGTACCTTAATCGGTTATAATATATAGAGCGTAGTAGCGCTCTTTGGAAAGCCGATCCACGATAGTATATATAGTATTATACCCTTCCGAGACGGGAAGTCCAGTAATAAAGTCTATAGAGATATCTTACTAGCGTTACTCCGGTACCGGTAAAGTCTATAGTAGCCTATTATATTGGTCTCGAGGGGCCTTGCTTCGTTAGTAGATATAGTAATTACAGATATAGCGCGCGATCTTATCCTTTATACTACGCCAGTAGAACTATCTCTTTACTAACTTAAGCGTTCTATTTCTACTAGGATAGCTATATACGGGTTAGTTATAGCTTTCCTTGATTAGGTCCGTATAGAGCTTAGCTATTACTAGAATCTAAAGACGATCCTTATAGAAGAGTATATTATTATAACTAGAGTGATAATATAGGTTAACTATCTCGAATATCTAAGACGGATCCTTCGCGAAGGTATTACGGATATACCTATAGTCGTCGTCTTTCTTATTTACTAGTACTACCCTTACGTATAGAGGTAAGTCTTTATCAGCTATCGCGTTGATCTATTCATCTAATATAGTATTATTACTACTACCCCCCTCTTTAAGGTCTCTATCCTTAGAGAATTTCTAAAAATACTCTAGAGATAGTAGAGCACGGTATTAATACTTTTAACGCTTATCTTAGTTATTAGTAGAAACTAAGTTTAGTATACGCGTTAAGGCGTCTACTTTGCTATTAGATTTACTACTCTAGTATATAATTTTGAAGTTGAAATTAGCTAATTTCTCTATCTATCGAGCTTGACGGCGTATTAGCTCCTTTATCTATATAAAATATTTAAGGCTTTTATAATTAGTAAATATTTGGATAGGGATATTAGTTAATTCTAATTCAAGACGCTAGTATTCTAGGTAGCGGACGATTGCAAGTAGCTTCTTATCGTAGATCTTATAGTTATACTCCGTAGATAGTAGGTTCTTACTATAGAATATAACTGGATAAAGGACTCCGTCATCGTTAGCTTGGGATAGGATACCGCTATTAACGTAATCGGATATCAGCCTGTAGTCTCGCCTCCCGAAGCTTCAGTAAGACCTTTCGTATATATTACTTATACTCTTTTTCCGTCTTGCTATAGATTAGGATATTATCTAGATAGACCTAGTAGAAATCGTTCAGGTAGTCGAAGAGGGTATCATTTATATAGTACTAGAAGGACGCAGGTCTATTAGTTAGGCCAAATAGTAGAATATAGTATTTAAACGCTTCGAATAAGGTAGTAAACATCGTAAGATCTTCGCTATCCGAATATATACGGAGCTTGTTGAACGCGGCAATAATATCTAGCTTTATAAGGTATTTATATCTGATAATATAAGTAAATATTTCCTCGATAAGCGGTATAGGATAGCGGTTCCGAATCGTAAGGGTATTAAGTTTCCGATAGTCGATATAGAAACGGAGACTTCTATTATACTTTTAGATAAATAGGACTAGCGATATATAGAGCGCTATACTAGATAAGATAAAGCCCTTCTTAAGGTTATTGTCTAAATACTCCTTTACCTTTTAGAGCTTAAATCTAGATATTAAATATAAGCGACTTTAAAGGGGTTTCTTTCCAGGTTCTATCTTGATCTTATAATTATATAACTAATATAGTAGGAGTTCCTTTACTTTGCTCCGATTAAAGACGTTAATAAGATTATAGTATTCCCGGGGAAGCTTCTACTTGACTATCCTCTTCGTTGCTTTCGATATCTTATAGATCTAGTCTAGTATAGATCTATTCTAGATAGCCTTCTCTAACTCAGCTATTATTATAGAGAAGTATTAGATATTATACTTCTTTTAGTTCCTTTTATATATATAGAATATAGTAGCGCTAATCTCGGCGATATCTAGTACCTCTAGTTTCTCAGATAGCGGAGGCGGATAATTTATAGGACTATTCCTTAATATATCTACCTTCTTAATAGGAGGCTTAATGTCGCTATAGTATAAGCGTTGCAAGATATCAATAAGATCTATGAATGTGAACAGCCTAAGGAGCCAGAATCTATGGAATAAGGCTCCTAATATATATAATAGAGTGTTAAATAGTAGAAGACGCTAGAATATTAACAAAGAAATAGTAATAAAGGAAAATGGCAAAGGAAAATAGCAAATAGTATACAATACACCCCCCTAGCTTGAGCGCTAATACGATTAGACTATAAAAATCACATAATAAGGGTTGAAATATCGGCTATATTAAGGAGTTTGATGAAGTTTTAGTGTTTTTGAATTGGCAAAGCTTTGGTAAGGCCATCTACTAGCATATCGGCCGTAGGAATCTATAAGGCTGTAACCCGTTTTTCCTAGATTTCCTGCCTAAGCCAGTATCTATATATATCTATATACCGTAGACGCGTTGAAGGCCTTGGAGTTTCAGATTATATTAGTCCTAGAGTTTACTTATTATCGTAATATATAACGAGTTATTATTAGGTATTAAATTTAATACTAGCGAAAAATCGTTTCTATTAAAGCGTCTGCCTAGCTATTTCAGATAGAGCTAGTAGCTCCGCCTTAGTACTTATATAGTAACGGTAGCCTATTTTGAAGCTTTCTAATCTATAGATCCGCTATAGAGCTAGATAAGATAGCCGAATAAGCTCTTTCGAGTTTTCTAATCATCAGCGAAAGCTATATTAGTACTAGAGAGGAATATAGGGTCGATCTTAGATTTTGAAAACTTAATAGCTAGTGTTTTTATATAATAAAGATATACGAGAAGTCTATTAGCTATAGTTAAATATATCGGTAATAGATTGATAAGGAACTACGCTAGCTTAGCTATAGCGAATACGATATCTGGCCTTATAGTCGTTGCCGCGAATATAAGTAATCCAATACGCTATTAGTAGGTATGAATTTATACTTTCGTTGTAGTATCTTTATATTCTACTAGTTAATCTATAAGGAGTAGTATTCTAGGACTTAGCCCACTTGTTGGGATATAGTATCGTTCTACTAGCTTTTCTATATACGAGTCTTAATATAGATAGAGCTTGTCGTTACTTCGAATAGTCCGAATACCTAGAAACTAGTTAAGATTATCTAAGCTCCGAATCTTATATTTAGTAAGGAGTACTACCTTAAATTAGATAAACTTCTTCTTATCCTAGGAATAATAAAGTAGTATAAAATCGTCTATATAGAAGAAGAGGATAAGCTATTGGTTGGTAAAAAGATAGTCGACTCCTAGTACTAGATAGAGGCCTAGATCGAGCAATATTGATATGACTTCTTGGAGCTATAGTAGTAGAGATTGCTTAAGGCTATATAGAGCTCTAAGCAGAAGGAAACATAGGTTAATAGTATAGGTTGGTAGCTTCATTCCTTCCGGATAGTTAATATAGACTTCCTTATTCATAGCACTATTGATAAATATATTAACTATATTATATTGTTTTGCCTTGAGTTTAAAGGTTGCGGTAATAGCTATAAGAGCTCGGAATACTCGGATAGCTAGAGTAGCTGTAGTAGTATCCTGCTCTATCTTCTGTCGATAGCCGCGGATATATAGTCAGGTTTTATATTTGATAAGGAAGCCGGCGTTATCAAATTTATATTTGAAAACCTATACTAGTAGCAGAATATTTGACTTGATAGTAGCTCGGTTTATAAGTTGAAAGGTGCCTCTCGATTTTAGATAGTCGAACTCCCAATTTGCTACTTGAATAAATTGGTGTATATGCGGATATTTCAGCATTTGCTTCCAATTCTTCGGCTTATCTAGGAGTTGATCACGATGGAGGTAATCTTTAGGTACCAGGTTAGTAGCGAAGGCAGCGTGATATCCTGAAAGATTATATAGATTATTGATAGCTACCGTATAAGCTTGTCAACGGTTCCTGGTTCTAGAAGGAAGGATGAAATCCTTATTTATATCTGCGGATATATTATTGGAGCGGGAAGCGAGAGCTCTTATTAGTCGATATTCCTAGTTACTATCTCCGTTACTTACTAGTAGTGTTCCTAATAAGGATACCGATAAGGATGTAGATTTATTAGGATCGACTAGTTCTGATAGCGGCGGTGATATATATAATTAGTGTTCATTAGTTATTGTCTTGGGAATTGGAGTAGTATTGCCATTGCTAGGAATGGGAATCTCTAGCTCCTGTTTATCTTGATTATTAGCTAGTAGAGCTTCAGGGATTTCTTGCAAGATTTATATAGCTTATAGCAGTTCTTGCTTCTATACTAGTTATCTAGCGTTAATATTAGATAGTTTATAGTAAGTATTCTCATCGAAGGTAACATCGCGGATTCGAATTACTTGCTTCTTACTAGGAATCCAAATGCGATAGATATTCCTAGAGCTGTACCCTACTAGATACCCAATGTAAGCTCGAGGCTCTAGCTTCTAGAGCTTTGGAATATTATAAATGAGAGGGTAAGCTCTATAGCCATAAATCTTTATATATAAGAGTATCAGCTTTGAGTAGTAAAGGGCTTCAAACGGTATTATTCCCGTCCTAGATATTGGGGTGCGGTTAAGGATATATATCGCTACTAATACTATTTCCGGCTATAGATTATATAGTAAGTTAGCACTGATCCTTATACATCTTGCTTTCTAAATAATTACCCCCTAGAGCGCTCGGATTTTCCGTTTTGGGCAGGGGTATATAGAGTAGTACGCTCTAATTAGATACTATATCTAGTAAGTAGGTCTTCGAAGGCTTATCCTAAGGACTTCTCACTATTAGTACGAAGGAAAGTTATCCGCTATTAGTACTAATTTTCTGCGATATTGACTATACGGGCGACTATATTAGTAGCTTTATACTTATTGCGATATATCTATAACTAATAGAAGTAGATATTCTAGTAGACAAAATGACTAATCCAACTATATCTATTATAGCCTTACTCTATAGGAATAAGATTATAGGCTACTAGATGAAGTAGACGTGTTGATAGTACTTTATTATTACTTATTCTTAAAATAATCCGATATACTTTTAATAGGCGATAGGTTTCGTAGGTTTTAAACTTATCTTAAGTATATAGCGAAGTAAGCTTTAGTCCTTCAGCTGCAGTTAGTAGCTTAGAAATAGTATTAGCTCCTATATAGTCTATTATTTAGTATAGATAGTTTAGCGAAGCTTCGAAAGTTTTTTGCTAAGATATAGCTTTTGAAGCTACCTTTATTAATAAGTCCGTAGCGGATAAAGCAAAGATTTATTTCACCGATAGTAGATTATTGTATTTAATAATCTAATGCCTATTGTATAGTTTGAGCTAGTAGAAGTAATCCTATCTTCCGTTGCTACCAACTATATATAGAGTATCCTTTATAGTATCCCAATAAATATTTATAGTCTTTACCTTACTAAATGAGACTAAATTAGTAAAGAATCCTAGGATCAAAGCTACTTGATTAAGTGAAATATTTTCTATCCTATTAGTTAGTAACACGATAGTAATATCGACCGTCCTATAGTATTACGATCGGGAAATATAATTAGAGATGCGCTCAAGGAGCGTAGCGCCCGTCATGGTTCGAGTCGACGAATTAGTATCCGACTCGGATAGACCCTGAAGGCTTGGCATGCTAAGCGATGAGCGTAGGGAGCGTAATGAGCGTAGTGCGATTAGTACGATCAAAGCGATCATGGATAATGAGCGCGATGAGCGCAGGGAGCGCAGTGCGATCAATACGATCAGGAACGCTTGGCATGGATTTCGTATATCTATATATACGGAGCGCTGCTTACCACTTGGAGTATCGTGCTTAACTTCGTATCTTACTTAGTATCTTACTATAAGTAATAGATCTCTTAGGCTAGGCACTAAATATATATATTACCTAATTATATACTAGACCCGCTTAGTATTACTTTGAAGCCTACTTTATACTCTTATTAGCTACACCTCTATCTCTATTAAGAATCAATCTATAATACGATACCTATACGTAAGGGTTCGTAATACTTTAAGTATCCTTAAGGATAAGTACTATACTAAGAGACCCTAGGGTACCTACCCTAAGCTCCTTAGGAGGGAGTAGATAATAATACCTAACTATTAACGAAGGAATTAGTAGATATATTAAGATAGCCTAGCCTAACTTATACTATAGAGAGAGAGATAAGCTCAAGGGATAGCTATCCTAGATATTACTTTACTTAAAGTTTTAAGGAGACCTTATACCTATATAAAGATATCTAACCTTTACTATTACTTACTTACGTAGAAGAGCCCAAAAGTAGGTTAATCCTTTCCTAAAGAAGTATATAGAAGATAACGACGAGGACAGCGAAATTAAATAATAGATAAAGAGTATAGCTATATTTAGACTCGAAATCTACCGTATATTCGGTCCGTTAAACGAAATTAACGCAGTAATATAAACTATTCAATACTTGACTTAGAAGTCTATATTAGAATATTCGACTCAGTTTTAGTAGTACGTAATAAAGACTAACTAGGATAATAATATATTAATAACTATATATCGGAGAGGTCTTAAGGATAATATTAAAGATGAACTTATAAGATTAGGGATTATTATTAATACCCTAGACAAGTTAATTAAAGAAGTAATCGAGATTAATAATAAATTATTTAAGAGGACTATAGAGAAAAGGTATAATAGAGGAGTCGGCGGAATAGGATACTTAAGCTTTTTTACTAAATTAAAGAGCTATTACCTAGGATATAAGGAATATAACCCTTACGGATATATATCTATAGAACTAGACTTTACAGAGAAAAGAGGAAAGTAAGCCTTTAGAGGGCCTATAAAGGGTAAGAAGTAGTAAAGGGGTAAGAAAATACTAAAGTATTATAGCTATAGTAAACCGGGCTACTTCGCTAGAGACTGCAAGTTAAAAAATATAGTATATTAATAGTAGCTGAATATACTAGAGAGAGTATATATCTAGAATAATATAGATAATACGCCTAAGGAGATTCTACTAGTATAGGATAAAGTTGAAGAAGATATTAGTTCCTAGTATAATAGGATAATATAAGAAGAACTTAATAAAGAATCTAAAAACGATAATAACGATTTTATAAGGAAATTCAATACGCGTATTAGGGAATAATATAGAGATAACCTAAATACTAAAGATAGTAGTAAGGCTTAAGAAGGAAAATCTAAGTAGGATTAGGAAGAAAGCGAAATAGATCTAGAGTAGAAGGAAGCCCTTAGTATATTAGAAGCTGAGTAGGAAGAGATACGACTACTAAGGAAAATAATACCTGAAACTACTACGTCTAAGGAAGAAGAAGAAAGCTCTAAGGAATATATATAGCTAGACTATCGGCTAGATAGAAACTACTAAGGTTATAAGAGTATACTATAGGAAGAATATATATCGCTTTACTACGTATAGTATAGTATACCGAGAAATATAGCTAAGGGACTAATAAGAATACTACCCTGCGGATATAGCTATTACTACAAATATCAAGAAAACGGATATCTATAGTACCTCGCGACGAAAAGAATTTACTAATACTTTCTAGAATACGATAAAGAATAGTTAAAGAGAGTTATTTACGAATTAAACTATAACCTAAGTACTAAAGAGTACTATTTAATAGAATAGTACGCCTATCTATATAATAACTACGAGAAGTATATATAATCGAAGTTAAAGATAGGGTTTCTACTCCTATAAGCGGGAAAAGAGTAATCCCTTATAGTAGAGATAGCTATAAAGAGATCAATATATTAACCCCTAAATAATATATATATTCCGTATAATATAATATATATATAAAGATACTAGTAATTGTTAATAGATAGCGAAACGTTGCGATAATAGATTCTAGAGCTACTAGAAACTTTATTTTACGAGACTTAGTATAAATAACTAGATTACTAACGCGAAAGAAACTACGATAGTACGACCTTTAGATAGCTAATAGGTTAATACTATTAACAGAAAAGGTAGACGAAGAGATATATTCGTTATCTATTATAATTCAGCGCTACTATAAGGAGATTACCTTTAATATTATTAGGATAGCTACTTATTATATAATTTTAGGAATACCTTAGTTAAAGAAGTATAATCTAATAATCGATTAGGCTCGAGGAGTACTCAAGATAGATCGATCCGGAAATATTACTAGGATTATACCTACGTATCGGTAGTATTCGATAGTAGATAAGAAGTTTAACCGAAGACTAGTCGAGGTATATATTACCTTAGCTTCGAATAATAAGGATAGTCTCTAGCAGAGAGGGTCCGACTCTATAGTTACTAGTATAGATTAGTAAGATAATAAAGTAAGAGCAAAGAAAAGAGGTATTAATATACCTTTTATCCCTTAAGAGTATAATATATAGATATACTTATTCGAGGAAGAGACGAATATAAAAGTATTATCTAGGTACTAGCTATAGGATTATAAGATCGAACTCGAACCTAGTAAATAGCCGATATTTAGACCTATTTATATATTATTAGAAAAGGAACTTAAAGTACTTCGCGGGTATATTAATAAGAACCTTAAGAAAGGATTTATTCGGGAATCCAAATTACTAGTAGATTATCCTATCCTCTTTGTACTAAAGAAGGATAGAAGCTTAAGACTATATATCGACTATCGGAAGTTAAACGATATTATAATTAAGAATAGATATCTATTACTAAATATAGAGGAGCTATAGGATTAGCTCGGTAAAGCAAGGATATTTACTAAACTGGATCTTAGAGGCGTATATAATCTAATTTAGATAAAAGAAGGCGAGGAATAGAAAACTACCTTCTAAATAAGATATAGCTACTACGAGTATCTAGTAATACCGTTTAGACTTACTAACACACCGGTAACCTACTAAGTACTTATTAATAATATTATACGAGTATATTTAGATTGAATAGCGATAGCGTACCTCGATAATATACTAATTTATTCTAAGAATAAGGAAGAATACGTTCTATATATATAGGATATCCTTAGATATCTATTATAAGTAGAACTTCTCCTTAAACCGGAAAAGTGCGAGTTCTATAAGGAATTAGTAGAATTTCTAGGATTTATAGTTAGTATAAAAGGTATTAGTATAAGCCCGGAAAAGATTAAGGCTATCGCTGAATAGCCTATACTATAGGATATTAAAGTAGTATAAAGTTTCTTAGGATTCGCTAATTTTAATAGGAAATTTATTAAGGGCTATTTAAAGAAAGTACTACTACTAATAGATATTACTAAGAAGGATATCGGATTTATATAGGGAAAAGACTAATAGAAATCATTCGATATATTAAAGAGAGTATATATAGATCTACTAGTACTCTGTACCTTTTAGGCTAATATATCGGCCTATATCGAAATAGATACCTTGGATCTTATAATCGAAGTATACCTATATTAAATAAAAGACTAGAAGTAGTATCTAGTTACCTACTATTTAAGGAAGATATTAGTAGTAGAATAGAACTATAATATACACGATAAAGAACTACTTACTATAGTATATATATTATAAAACTAGCGAGTATATATAGAGAGCTACTCGGATCTAACTATCTTTATAGATTATAAGAATCTTCTTAATTTTATAATAATAAAGGAGTTAAATAGAAGATAAGTTCGATAGTTAGAACTATTAGAATAATATAAATTCAAGATAACCTATACCCTAGGAAAAGATAATAGTCGAGCGGATACCCTTAGTAGGCGATTAGACTATATAGAAGAAAAGAATATTATAGAGTAACTAATGCTAAAGGAAGAAGCGGACGGATTATTACTACTATACTAGGTATTAGCTACGACCCTTCGTATATCGGGACCCGATATAACTAATAGGATTGTAAAGGCCTATAATAATAATATATTTGTAACGGACCTAAGAAAGAATTAATAGAGTTTAGTATTACTTAAATACTAGGATAAGACCTACTTGCCTGATATATATATTAAAGAAGTAATTAGGGATTACTATAATAACCCTTTATAAGGTTACCCTAGAGTATCTAAGACGATAGAACTCCTAGGATAAGGATATACGGCGCCGAAGCTTCGAGCGCGCGTTAAATAATATATTAAAGAATATATCAAGTACTAGTAGAATAAGGCGGTATAATACGCTAAATATGGACAAATATAGTTTATACCTATACTAGAGTTACTATAGGATAATATTATAATAGACTTTATAGTTAAGCTACTACTATTAAAGGATCCGGCTATATAGAATACCTTTAATTCAATTATAGTCATTATATATAAACTAACGAAGTATACGATTATAATACTATTTAAAGAAATCTATAAAGTAGATTAGTTAGCCTTTATACTACTCGACAAGCTAATAAAGGATTATAGTATATCGAAATCGATAATATCCAATAGAGATAAATTATTTATATCTAACTACTAGAGAACGCTTATAGTAGTAATTGGGACGAAACTTCGGATATTAATAGTATATTACCTATAGACTAATAGATAGATAGAACGCGTAAACTAGATAATAGAAGTATTGTTAAGATACTATATAAACTAGAAGTAAGATAACTAGGTTTTACTACTTCTAATAGTATAACTAGCGTATAATAATAAGAGGTTAGATATAACGGGACTGACCCTATTCTTTACCAACTTCGAAAAGAATATAAATATATTTCTAGATCTAAGGAAAGGACCTAATATAGAAAGAGCCTTAGTAAAGGTAGAAGAGCTAAAAGACTTATATAAGGATATATAGAGATCTATTAAAAGCTTAAATAGTAAGTTAAAGGAATAGATTAATAGAAAAAGAAAGAATATTCCTTAGCTAAAAGAGGGGGATAAAGTATACCTCCTAATAAGAAATATAAGAATAATAAGACTAAGTAAGAAACTAGATTATATTAAGGTTAGACTATTCTTAATTAAATAGATAAAAGGACCTATTAACTATAAACTCGAGCTTCTATCTAACGCTAAGGTATATTCGGTATTCTATATCTTATTCTTAGAGCTAGTAGACTCTAATATACCCTTATAGAAAATATTCTATTATAATATTAAAGAAGAAACGGAGTTCGAGGTCGAGAGGATCCTAAATTAGGTTAATTAGAAATATCTAGTTAAATAGAAAGGGTACAACGATACCTAAAATACCTAGAAACCTCTTAGGAACCTCCGGAACTGCTAGAACCTTCTATAGGAGTTCCGGGAATATTACGGAAGGAGGACTAATCGATACTATCTAGGAAGCTAAACTGTTTGGACGAGATATTGAATATCTAGTTATTAGGAACGCTTAGGATAGACCGCTAGTCTTCTTCTAACTCCTTAATATTCTATATCTCTCGGTCTATAATCTTCCGCTTCTTATTTTCAAGGTATTTATACTATATCTAAAGGTGTATTAGTATAGTCTAAAGACGTATAGACTCTTCTATAGAACGAGCTAACTCTTCGCGCGTAGTTTTTAACTATAACTATACTTCCTTTCGTTCTATCTTAATATAATATATCTTAAGGGGCGATACTATAAGGTTATATTTTCTACTGCTGCCTATATAGTTAGAATACCTATCGGATCCTATACCTATCAAGTACTATTTGCCGCTGGCAATATATCGGGAATATAGCGTATCACGACTTCGGTTAGCTTACTGGCCAGTACCGTTCGGCGGACGGTTGGTTTATCTGAATATTTAGTACGTCGGGGTAGTATAAAGGATAGATAGTTTCTCAGGATAAGAAATCTAGGAAAGGGAGCTAATATTATAATCGGGAAATATAATTAGGAATACGCTTAAGGAGCGTAGCGCCCGTTATAGTTCGAGTTAACGAATTAGTATCCGACTCGAATAGACCCTGAAGGCTTGATATACTAAGCGATGAGCGTAGGGAGCGCAATAAGCGTAGTGCGATCAGTGCGATCAAAGCGATCATGGATAATGAGCGCGATAAGCGCAGGGAGCGCAGTGCGATCAATGCGATCAGAAACGCTTGGCATGGATTTCGTATATCTATATATGCGGAGCGCTGCTCACCACTTGGAGCATTGTGCTTAACTTCGTATCTTACTTGGTATCTTACTACAAGCGATAGATCTCTTAGGCTAGGCACTAAATATATACATTACCTGATTATATACTAGACCCGCTTAGTATTACTTTGAAGCCTGCTTTATACTCTTGTTAGCTACACCTCCATCCCTATTGAGAATCAATCTACAATACGATACCCGTACGCAAGGGTTCGTAATATATAGGTAGTAATATAATATATTATTAATCCGGAGACAAGATAGTCGTCGGATATAGTAGAGTAAGTTATTTTGAAGCGATAGAGATTATTGTAGACATGGATATTCGAATCGGAATCTAGTATCTAGGAGTTCGCAATATTATAGTCCTTTATATTAAGGACTGCTGTAGGATCGCTATAATACTATTTTATTATAAAGGTTTTTGGATACTAAGGTTCAGTTAGAGGCTCAGCAGTTATTTTCGATATCTACTTATTAGCTCTCTACTTCCTAGCCTTTTCGACGTTAGCTTTAACTTTTAAATCCTTTAGAGCTTCTTCTACTTTCTAGATAATCTTAGTATTAGGTTTCTAGCTATTGGGACGTAGTAATTCGATAAAGTAATAGCAATTACTATACCAATATGCCATCCTACAAGTATATTCCTAGGATAGTTCCTTTTTATTGATTTTTGAGAGTTTGTAGATATAGGTACCGGAGGTTAACCTTATAGCGTTACCGTATATAATAAGGATATAGAGTTACTAGATAGTAGATTATCTATACTAATTTGTCGAAAGAGATTAAGGACTTCTATAAAGGTAGATATTTTCTCGTTTCGAGAACGTCTAAGCTATAAGTTATAAAGTAATATTACGGTCTAGGTAGGATCTATCTACTTAAGGCTGTTAATAAAATAGTTGAGAATTAAGCCTGTTTTAATATCCGAATACCTTATTACTTTAGCTTCTATATAGACTATTTTCTATCTACTAAGCCACTACTTAATATTCTAATCCTTTGGTAGCTCTATACAAAGTACTTTATACTAATAATCAATCTTAAGAGCTCGGATACTTAAATAAGGTTTAATAGCCTATTAGGGGGATCGAAGAGCTTAATATAGAGTATTCTTATCGAGAATATACGTGACGTACTTAGGTAAGATCGATTTTTGTATATATAATAATATACGGATTAGTATATCCTTCTTCTCCCTATAATCCTTTTATCGAATATTAAACTCTAGTAACTAATTAGTATATCGATCATTGCGCTCGATTTCTATAAGGCCTATTAGTAGCTCTATTCGTCTTAGAAGAGTAGAAGCTATAAATAGAGGCTCTTAATCGAGCGATAGATCTATAAGATCCTAGATATCTAATTATTTTGTACTAGATCTAATGATAGAGATCTAGTTATACTATACTAATATACCTATAAGGGTAATCGATATAGGAACGGTAGCTTGTAAGCTTATATTAATAGCTTCTATCGTGATAAAGGAAATTAGATAAGTTTAAAGCTTATTGACGATATTAAAGAATCGGGTGCAGCGGTTAGTATACTTGATCGGGTTTAGCGCCGTTAAGCTAACCAATTAGGGTAATTCGGGCTTATAACTATCGCTATAGTATAAGCGTTACAAGATATCAATAAGATCTATGAATGTGAACAGCCTAAGGAGCTAGAATCTATAGAATAAGGCTCCTAATATATATAATAGAGTGTTAAATAGTAGAAGACGCTAGAATATTGACAAAGAAATGGTAATAAAGGAAAATAGTAAAGGAAAATGGTAAATAGTATACAATACTTAATAAGAGCTTAGAGGGCCCTGATATAGTTATAGCGGCTAGATAGGAAGACGATACGGTTATCTGCTATATCTAGTAGAACCTTATACTTGTTTATCTATAGCTTATCGAGGATAATATATTAATTACCTAGGCTAGTAATAAGTATAGATATAGTCGACTTAAGATAATTATAGACTTTTATAGAAGGGTAAATAGTATAGGTAACAGGTTTCTTTTATATCTTACTATTATAGCTATAGAGGTACATCGCGATTTCCCAAATCTTACTGAAAACTTCTAATTTGCTGGACGCGCGGATAGGGCTGAAATTAGCCTATTAGCAGGATCAGCAAATAGCGCCCGCTGATAGGTCGATTTCAGCGTAATCAGCAAATAGCGCCCGCTAACAGCGCGATTTCAGCGCATTCAGCAACTCCAGCTTGCTAACAGCAGGATTAGCAGGATCAGCAAGCATTCAGTAAATCACGTGATTGATGACTAAGCAAAAGGTCGATTTTCTATGATCGTCGCCATCGACGGCAGCGACTCCCCCGGAGCACCATCAACACCAGCTGAAAACGGACCCCGGAATCGTGCGATTGGGCCTAAATCCTCGCGGGGGTGATGTTCGCAGCGACCTTGGGGATTTAGTTGCAGCGTCGTAATCATTGCGCGCGGTCGTATGACTTCGGGGATGATTTTCAGGTGCTACTTGGTTAACTTGGAGTTGCTGACAGCAACCCGGAGTTGCTGATCCTGCTGATTTCTCGGCCCGCAATTGACATGGGATGCAGACCCTGATCGCCATGCGGCCTGCTGACAGCGCAAAACTAGCTGTAACGCTAATGATATAATCTTTTGGGAAAGCGCGATGTAATACGGTTTAGCGAGAGGTATAGAGACGATATTAAGATACTTAGAAAGTAGTTACGCTTCTTTTTTATCGATGAATAAATATATAGTAGTACTAGTATTAGTAAGGGCTTTAGATTAGTATTCTTTTCCTTAAGTAAGTAATATAATAGGGTATATAAATAATCTTCTGCTATATAGATTATAGATATCTACCGATAATAAGAATAGTAGGTCCTTAAGGGCGACTTCCCTGAGGACTTCTAGTTTTCTAACTCCGAGTAGTCTTTCGTCTCGCTAATATCGCTAGGTACCTTTTTCTCCTCTCCTTTATCAGCTTCGCCTACTTTATCCTATATCCTTCGAACGGTCTCCTTTCTCTTCTTAGAGTAGTCTATAGTAAAATACCCTTCCTTATTATAAATATAGTATTACTTAGAGTCTTATAACTTAGTTAGAGGTCTATCTTTATAAAGTAATATAGAATAGCGAGGTACGATAATAATAGTAGATTTAATAGATTATTATTTCGTAGGGGGGATATATATAGATAAGGTACGCCTAGTCGTAGCTAGGGTAGTCCGAGTTAACGAGCGTGTTAAAGCCGATACTATTCGCTCTCGCTTCTCGCTTATATGGTACTATTAATTATCTACCCGCTAATATAAGTCTCTAAGCTCCTTTAAGGTACGGAAGTCGTAAGGGGTGCTATAATCGCGTCTTATGGGCGAAGGTTAACTTTATCCTTTAACTTATCGATTATAGTCTCCTTATCTAGTTTTAGATAGTTAGTATATATATAGAACTAGGAGAAGAAGGTAGTAAAGATATTAGTAGCCTTCTATCTTAGCGTCTTAAAACTACGGTATATATTATCCTTCTTATTTAGATTCTCTATAATATCGCTTAACGTACTAAAGACTTCTTCCGGATTTATAAAGTACTTAGGATTATTTATTCAATAGGCTTAGATATACTTTACTATAGTACCTTCTATATAAGAGATAACGTAGATTATTCGGATAGCGTTATCCTTAAAGTAATTCTCGTTAATTATAAGCTTATTACGAATTTACTAGGTCTAGTCCTTAATAGTAAGGTCGCTATCTATCTCGTAATATAGCGGTAGATTAGGTATCTTTAGTATACGAGTCTTGGATCCGTTAACGGTTAAACTTGGAGTTTCCTAGTACTAGAGGGATCTATTCGCTTATAATTCGCTAATATATTCCTCTAGGCGAGTATTCTAATCTTCTAGGTCTATATTCCGCGATTATAGTATTCGGACCTTCTCTTAAGCTACTTTCCTCTATTATTATACCGATATAGTAGCGTCGTTAGCTTAGTCGACCTTATTAACTATATTACTCTATTCTTTAATATAGGAGAAAGCGGTATTATACTCCTAACGGAGTTCTTTAAGGGATTATAGTAGCTAAGCCGGCTAATACTTAGCCTAGTACTATACTTAAGGTATATTACTAATATCCTATAGAGTCTTAGTATCTTTAGTACTAGTAGACGTATCTTAAGGGATAACTAATACGCGTCTATATACTTATACTTATTATAGGATATCGTCGCGCTATTACTCGATATCTCGGGGTATAGGTTCGTCTGGTAGGCTTCGTACTATAGCGTATATAGTCGGTTCTTTAGTAGGGGAGTTATCTTTCTTTAATATAGTAACTCGTATTAGCTATAGATAGACTAGTATATCTTTCTCTTTCTAGATATAGATACTTCCCTAAAGTTTACTTTTTCTAGTATACTCCGCAGAGCTCTTACTATCCTATAGCTAATCGCGTCTCGACCCTATCGATATAAATCGGGTCGTATAGCCTTAGTAACTACTCCTATAGTATAGACTTAGGGACCTTCTATATCGTTTATTTAGACTCGCTAACTAGCTTATAAGCCCTACTATTTATTTAACCTCGCTAATAAGCGTATAAAGGCGGGATAAGGATAAGATATATTCTAATATTAGAGGTCTACCTAGAGCGAGTTAATAGGGGTATAGTATAACTAGAAGAATATATCTAAGGAGAGAAGATAGATATATAAAGCCTGCGCGTCCTGGAGACGCGCCAAGCTACTAGCTATAAGCGATAAGCAATAATCGAACGTTCGAGAACTATACTCTATACTACGCGTATCGGCACCAATAGAAAGCAAAGGCCAAGTCGTGATATACTCAATAAGACTAGACGAGAAGCCTTATAGATTAAGAAGCTATTAACTAAGTTAGAGATACTATAATCTGACGACGATATCTCTATCTACCAGGATAAATAGGGTATCTCGCTAGCTAGTAGAGAGCTCTATATAGTATCGACGTACCAAGTACATCGATATTAGCTACTATATAATTCGCCAATAGAGCGTCGATAAGCATATCAAGCTAGTAGATTGCCGTAGCAAGTTGAATACCGTAGATAGATTTACTAAGGTACTAGTAGATATAGATTTTAAGATGTAATAGGAACCTATAGCAATGTGAAATCAAGTATAGTAGTAGATATATACCAAGACTAATTCTCGAGGAGTCTATAAGAGAGGGGGACGAAAACCCCCTATTAAACAATAGACGTATAGGACTTGTAGCGCTAACGTACGCCAAGCGTACTATAGTCGCGAGCTAACTAAGACTTTGCCAAGCCTTCTATTATAAAAGGTATTTTAGATAGTACTAGACTTAAATTAAGGCAGTATAGACTGTCCAATCAGGATCTACCCTATTAACGTTATAGCTATAATCGATCGATCGAATATCGCCGGTATATAGACAAATATCTTTAGCTGAGTAGGAGTGTTGAAAATGGGCAGCCTTCGATATTATATAGTAGTTGCCGGGTTAATAACTAAGCGAGCATACCAAGGCGCTAGTAGATAGGAGAGAAAATCTCTGTATTCGTAGCTAGGTTTTCAGTAGATAATCAAGCAGATTAGCAGATAATTGCGCAGTATATGCATTCAGATGACATGTTTGTATGGGCTTGATTCATGACACTATCCAATCACAACTGCAGTCCAACGATATTTCAATAGAACTGAAACGCAGCCGCTTATGGCCGCTTTATCTTCGAACCGCTCTAACTCTTAACGATATCCGCAGCGGCCGGCAAGAGTACGTCCCAACAAATTGCCCACCTATACTCAGAATGATACGGAAGCACATAGACGACTTCGTGGGCCTACGATCTAGAGAGATACGCATCGTACAAGTCTCGTTCAGGCCTCACGATGAGCCTTACGATTACGAGAAGCTCAAGAATTGTTACGGCTTGGTCTTTGCGTACTGTTGAGGTTGACTCGGGACAGTCAACCCTCCACAGTCACCTTTCCTACTGTATAGTACTAAAATTGCGCAATAACGCCGTCGACCTCACCAGGGCATACACCTCGCTATCGGTGGTCTCTACAGTGTCTATAGTACTGCTGCTGCCGCCGCTGGTATATAGGGCGGAGTTGCAAGGGTGGAATGTAAGCTTCTCATTAAGTCTTCTACAGCAACGACCCCATTAATTGCTCTGCCAGTTGGCTAACATCTTCTTTCCTAGGCACTATCTTCCTTACCTCCTTCCTCTCCGCCGCCGCCACCCTCTTGGCTACCTTCTCTACCTTCTCCGCCGCCGCCGCCACCGTATATCTCTGCTGAGATTCTAACTTCTTCGACTTCTTCCGCTCCTCCCCCCGCGCCCCCCTGTGGCTGCTAAAGAGATGGGAGTACGGTACTGAGAAGGTAATTAGGACAGGGATAAGTGCTGGCTGCGGCCCTCTATGGATATCAGCGGTAGAGTACTTAGTAGATCTAGGCCGAAATCATCAATATTTTGGAATTCGCTATCAGGGAGGGCTATATCAGAGTCAGGAGAAAAAGATGTTCTGCGTCCCTTTCCCTTCTGGGAATGTCCTACAACTTAGCAATTATCACAGGAGGGTTATATATAAGGCACTTGGATAGGTTATATACCTAGAAATTCAATGTCGTCGTCGCTAGGAATGCTACTATTAACCCCCGAGTATACGGAAGCCTCTGAGGCCTGCCGACCTTCTGGAAAATTTATTTACAAGAATTTAGAAGGTCCGTTCTCAGCCTCTTACGTTATAATCTGCTTGTACTTCTTAATCCTAGATTGCTTAAGAGACTGAGTATTTATATAGACATCTATGCCACCGCAGGGTCTAACTGGGCCGTTCTCTTTTCTTCTCCCTAGGCTTCTCGGTATTCTTTCTAGTATCCTATATCTTTTTACTATAGCAACTATATTTAAGAACCACCTAAGTTCTCTTCTTCACCTTATATAAGGTAATTACTACTGCAAAGCCTTACATACATACATAGTCCTGATATCGAATATGTCTATTCTCCGCATTCAAGGCTTTTTCTCCGGTGTTATGGGGGCAGCGGTAAGCATCAGGAAAGCCTGTAAAGGAACATCTCTTACGGTCGGCGAGGGCAGTAGTATATATAGGCATGGTAGGCAGGGCGGTAGGTAGGGAGGTATCTACAACAGTTGAAGAATTTTGAATTCTACGGTAGGGAGGCCTGCCCAGCTAAATTAAGCGAATCGACGGCGGCGGTAAGGTAGGCGGCGACTACGTCTAATAGGGGAAAGCACCGGCGGCGAGTACTATTAGGGCGAAAATTTGGTGGAGGGTGACTTTGGAAGGGTGACTGTCCCGAGTCAACCTGGCGTAGTAGCTCTACTGGGAATTTGTCCATTTGACTTACAGACTTATGGTGAAATGCTCGGTCTATAACATGAAGGAAGTGTGACGGGAGAGATTGCGATCGTCGACGGGCGATAGAGCTAGGGATAATGTTCTTCGAGACGCCGAGAGACGTCGAGGGCGAGGAGGGGTATCTTGGTCTGTCTTCCTTCTGCAATTCTTAAATGCTGGCTTCAATCAGCACTCTTGAAAGGTGAAACTTGAGCCAACTTAGGCTCTACAAAGACTGTCGGATCCAAGGTGAAAGCCTACTGACGCCTCAACAGCGGGAGCCACCAAATGCAATTGCGTCTGTAGTGCAACGAGGAAGGTCGCATCAGAAAACATCTTCTAGGCCCACAAAGCATCTCAGAAGCTGGAACTCCGAAAGTTCAGGCCTTTGCTATCGAAAATGTCCCAACAAGACCCATCTCCCCTCGAAGGCGGCTGCCCCTGCCGCCACATCCGCTACAGCATCTCCTCTGCCCCACTAATAGTCCACTGCTGCTACTGCACCTGGTGCCAACGCGGAAGCGGCTCCGCGTTTGCTTTCAACGCAGTGGTCGAGCAAGATCGCGTCATACATCTGGGCCAGGAGCCAGCACTATCACGCATACCTTCAGCGAGCGGAGCGGGGCAAATGCTTGCAAGGTGCCCAAATTGTGTGGTTTTGGTGTGGAGTATTCACAGCGATGAGGGGCCAAGGCTAAGATTTGTGAGGGTAGGGACGCTGGATGAGCGGGCGAGGTGCCCGCCGGATGTGCATGTCTTTACGGGGAGTAAGCGGCCTTGGGTTACGCTGACGGGGAATGCGCCTGTTTCGGAGGAGTATTACGACGAGAAAGGGGTCTGGTCCGCAGAAAATTTAAAGAGATGGGAAGTGTTCTCCGCTGCCTCACGCGAGGAAAAAGCCCAGGAAGAAGGTGAGCCTGTTCGAGGATAGTGAGAAGGGGAAGCGGTCGCTATGTAGTATACGAAGAACGCTTTCTATCGAAATGACCTAGGAGCCGGTGCAGCACAATGAAAACACTCCTTAAATACGACTTTGCCATGTCTCATGCCGTAATCACGCCATCCTATCTAATACCTCCCCAATCTCCTCCACATCCAGCCCCATCGCCTCCTCCAACATCTCAAACGGCTTCACCTCAATCTCCTCATCCACCACCCCTTGCTCCCCAGCATCCGCAACCTTTTCGTCCACCACCTCTGCGAGCTTGCTAAGCTGCGGATGCTCAAATATCTCCGCCACCGTAACCGGCACCTTCTTCTCTCTCGCAGCAACCACAATCCGCATCGCAGCAACAGAGTCCCCGCCCACCTCGAAGAAATGGCTACTTGCGCCTATTGAGCTAGCGTCGATGCCTAGTGCTTGTGCCCACAAAGACTGCAGCTGGCGTTCGGTGTCTGTTAACGCGGTGGTAGAGGCTTGAGTCTCGGTTGCTGTGTAGCGCTGGATTTCGGAGGTGGGGATGGCACTGATGAGGTGGGTGGCGGCGCGGCGGTCTAGCTTGTTCGACATGGTCAAGGGCATCTTGGGGATGGGTATGTATGTGGCCGGTACCATGTAGACTGGTAAGACTTCGAGCAATGAGGCTCTGAGTGTCCTCAAGGTCTCGCGTAGGCTGTCTGTTGGTGGGGAAACGTCGCATCCTGGGTCGGCTCGATGGTGTGGGCTCTGCACAGCGAACTCCACCACCGCAGTCAGGCCTGTTTGCTGGCCTTGACCTTGGCTGGTAATAATCACAGCAACATGCCGTATATCGTCGAGCTTTTTCGAAATCCAGTATTCGATCTCGCTGATCTCTACCCGTTGACCACGTATCTTGATCTGGGTATCACGGCGACCGATATATGTGAGGGTTCCATCCTCGTTCTGCCTTACAAGATCGCCAGTGCAGTACATGCGACGACCGGGCTCCAGACCCAGCTCTGGGTTTGCAGTAAACGCTGGGTCTGTGATGAAAGAAGCAAGAGTCCTTTTAGTATCCTTTAGATAGCCCCTAGCCAGAAGAGGCCCCTCTATCAGTAGCTCGCCGGGAACGCCGATAGAGCACAAGCGGTCAGGATTGTTTACTTCTGCCACCCATAGACGGGTACCCATTGCCAGACCAACATTTGAGCTTTGACTTGGATCGGTTAACGGACCGTTACAAGTTGAGTTGATCGAGCACTCCGATGGACCATATGAGTTCAGGATGCCAACGTCCTTGTACCACTTCTCGACCACACCAGTCTGTACAGGCTCACCAGCCAGAACCATTGTACGCATAGTTGGCACCTCACTTGGTGACATAAGTCGCGCAACTGTTGATGTCAGGTTTGCGAAATTGATACTCATGGATCGCATCACGCCAGCCAAATTGCTCATTCGATCCTCTTCCGATGGTATGCAGACAGTGCCGCCACACACCAAAGTCGCAAAAACATCCTGGATTACCGCGTCAAAGGTATGCGCGGCAAATTGGATGGTTCGCGTATGCGTCCCCATACCAAATCTGGCACCGAGGTAGCGAAGGCTAGAGCACAAAGCTAAGTGCTCTAACATGACGCCTTTTGGAATGCCAGTACTTCCAGAAGTATACACAATCCAAGCCAAGTTGTCAGGCGTCACAGTCACGGCAGGACTCTCGACCCACATTGGCAATGAGTGCATTAGTGCCCAATCTACTGTAATCAGATGCCGACGTGGCGAGAAATCAGCCAACGACGACAAACGCTCCGCTTGTGTTTGATCGACCAAGATGATGTTGACAGCCGTATCCTCTACAATGGATTGAGCACGCTTCAGCGGATGGCCTGTACCGAGAGGAACAACCACACCGCCGGCTTGTAGGATAGCTAGCATGGAGATGGTCGCCCACTTCGACTTGTCCATGCAGAGGCACACCATTGTCTCTGGGCCGACGCCAAGAGCAACGAGGTGATGAGCAAGTGTTGCGGCTTGTGTTATCAAGTCTTGGTATGTGAGGTTGCCATCCCAAGCGCATACGGCCATAGCTTCAGGCTGCTGTTTCCCAATCGCCTCCACTTCTTGATGCATACAACTTCTGACAGGAGGCGGCACCGCCCTGTTCCATTCTTTGATCTGTCTCATATCCTGTGGGCTTACAAGCTCGAGATTGCCGACTTGCCGCTCAAGTCCGGCAGGGTCGCATAGCTGTCGTGTGACGTGAGCGAATTGTCCCATGAGCCGCTCGACTTGGCCCGTTGAGACCATCTTCTCATCGAAGCGGACGTCGATCTTCACCGAAGTGGAGCCTGGTGTACATTCGACGTTCAAGCCATAGCTATCGAACTCATCGCTGGGAACAGGCACCACTTCCATACCCGGAATCTGGATGCTCGTCTCATCTTCCGCCACTGACTGCACGAGAAACAGATGTCTCAGATCCAAGGCCGCCTTCAATTCGGGAACGAGCTGTTTGATCTTCTGAAGGCCAGTGTGCTCACGCGGAATCATCCCTACACTCTGCTCCTGGATCGCTCGCAAAAAGTCTTGCACGGTTTGCGCGCGGTCGAGGCGCACGTGTAGCGGTACAGTCGTGATGGTGGGTGCGACAAGACTCGCTATATCTGCTACTGGTGCGTTGCGTCCCGACAGAGCCACGGCGAAGACTGAACCATTGTGATCTACATACTGAGCCGAGACCAGAGCCCAGGCCGCGCGAAGTACGTCAGACATCATGAAAGTGCCACGCGCCCAGTCGTGCAAATCGATTTCGAACTTGTGGCGGCTTTGAGGACGGGGCTGATAGTTAGCAGATGGCAAAGCGGGAAAGTCTGTAACAACAGCATCTTGAAGCTGTTCGCGCCAATACCTCTTCTCTACCTCCATATCGGCCTGGGCCAGGTAATTTATGAAGCGAGTATAGGGGACTGGTCGCGGAATCGTGTCGTGAAGGTAAGCATCAGCTACCTGCTGAAGTGTCAAGCTCATACTCCAGCCGTCATAGGTGCTGTGATGTGCTGTCCAAACAAAGAATTTCTCCCCCGAGCTCTCTTCCACCAACCCGAACCTGTTGAGCGGCTGACCATGGGTCATCGGCGTAAGCCGATCTTCTGCCAGGTAGGCTTCCAGAGACGTGCTCTGCTGCCAGAGCAATTGTTCGCGCACAACAGTCAGGAGCGAAGCCTCCTGCTGACCGAACAATATGCGAGTGCGGAGTATCGACGCTGAATCGGCAACTGTCTGCCATGCAGCCTTGAAGCGGGCTGCATCTACTGTACTGGCGAGTGAAAAGACTCGGCGACTCACGTAGGCGGTTGGCTGCCTTGAAGTGATAGCCATCAAGCCCTCTTGCAGTGGCGTGCACGGGTAGACATCCTCGACTTGGTCTATTCGAGCGTCACACTGAGCAGCGACTTCACGCAGCTTATCGTCCAACTCCGCTGCTTGCACTCCAGACGCCGCGCTCCACAACGAGAAAGGTGTGGGACTGGTCTCAGACTCAGACGAGTCTGTGCTCCCTGCTTGGCTGCCCAGTACAGAAGCCAGCTTCGACAATTGCGGATGCTGAATGATGTCCGCAACAGTCATCCGAAGCTGGTGCTTATCACGAGCAGCTGCCACAAGACGTATTGCAGTCACTGAATCACCTCCTATCTGGAAGAAATGATCACTTACGCCTATCATCTCAAGCTTCATTGCTAGGACCTCAGCCCAAAGGCTTTGAAGCATTTGCTCTGTTCTCGTCGATGCAGCGGCTTTTGATTCAACCTCTAGGTATTGTCGGATCTGTTCAGGATCGGCGGCGTCTACTATTTCGCGCATGGCACGCCGATCGAGCTTGCCTGACACGTTCAATGGTATCTCTAATACCGGCACATATGTGTTCGGGACCATGTATGCTGGCATCTTCTCGAACAATGATGACCGCAGCTGGCTGAATAAATCGCGGAGGGCATCAGTCGGCGATAAGAAGCTGGCCTGTGAGTCTTTGTTGGCAGACGATACACGATGAAAGCTATCCTTATCGAACTCAATGACAGCTACCAGCCCTATCTGCTGCCCTTTGTAACCTCGGTCGGTGACCAAGACCATTACATGTCTTGTATCCGCCAGACTGTGTGCAATCCAGTGCTCAATCTCACCTATTTCAACTCTCTGGCCTCTGATCTTTACCTGCGTGTCGCGACGGCCGAGGTGAGTTAAAGATCCGTCCTTGTTTTGTCGTACCAGGTCCCCAGTGCGGTACAAACGGTGTCCGCGCTGGACATCTATCTCAGCCATGAATGCAGGATCCTCGATGAACAACGCGGCTGTCTTCTTGGGGTCATTGAGATAGCCACGAGAAAGCATTGGCCCTTCTACCAGCAGTTCACCCGGAACGCCGACCGGACAGAGTTGATGGATATTTGTCGATTGCGCTACCCAAACCCGTGTTCCAGTTGGGAATCCGACATTGGATGCGTCCTTTGGATCTGACACTGGTCCATGGACCGTGGACATGATAGAGCATTCAGAAGGGCCATAAGAATTGAACACCTTGGCGTGGCTTACCCACGTTCTTACAATATCGGGATCGAGCGGTTCGCCCCCAGCGATGAGAGTCTTAACGAGGGGAACATTGGCAGGATCGAGCAATCTTATGACTGTAGGCGTAAGATCAACAAAGTTGACTTTGGAAGCTTGTAGGCTCTGGGTGAGGTTGTTCATACGGTCGTCTTCTGAGAAGACACAGACACAACCACCATGATGAAGCGTACAGAAGATATCAGAGATACTGACGTCGAATGTGTAGGCAGCGAACTGTCCCGCGCGTGTAGAGGGATTAACGCCGAATCTTGCTCCATGAGCTTTCACGGAGGTCGACAGCGACGTGTGACTCAACACCACGCCTTTCGGGATTCCAGTACTCCCAGACGTGAAAATTACCCAAGCAAAGTCTCCAGGGATCACTGGCGTGAGGGGAGGCTCAGGTGCTAGGGGTAACGAAATCAGAAGTGCGGAGTCAACCGTAAGAAGTTGCAGAGGCCTCTTGTCCAGTACGACCAACCGGCTGGCCTGTGCACTGTCAACGAGCATGATCCCAGCGGCAGTGTCTCCGATAATCGTCTCAATACGCGGCAAAGGATGCGATACCCCAAAGGGTACCACTACACCTCCAGCCTGGAGAACAGCAAGCATCGCGATGATAGCGTTTTTAGATTTGTCCATACATATGCCAACCATGACTTCGGGCTTGACTCCATAGCGTCCGGCAAGATGGAAAGCCAACCTCGATGCCTGCACGTAGAGCTCGTGATATGTCAGGTCACCATCCCACGCACAGACTGCAGGAGCATTGGGTTGTCGTCGAACCATTTTCGCTACCTGCTCGTGCAAGCAAATTGGATTCGCCTCTGGAAGGTCATGGTTCCAAGCCGCTATCTGGCGTAGGTCTGCTGCATTAAGTAGGGACACCTGAGAAAGGTTGTCTTGAGTAGAGCGGAGTACTGAGTCGATAGCCTTGCGGAAAGAGTCCAGTACGCGCTGAGCGCTTTCTTGGTCCATTCTTGATCTCCAAAAATCGAAATCGATGTCAAGCCCGTCTTTTCTGGCTTCAATTCCCAGAGCTACATCATACTAAGATATCATTTGTCAGTGACAGCATTGATTGAATGGAGCCTACTTACATCCGTTGGATTCGATCGATTAATGATCTTAATGCCTATCGCTGATTTGGAGAAGGCTTCCATATCGAGCGCTCGTTGAAAGGACATGGTCGTGTTGCCTAGATGGCGAATGTTCTTGGAGCTCACATTCGCTGTAGAGCTGTGTGACAAGCCTTCGAGCGAGTCTTTGAAGACCGCCTTCAGTACATCTTCGATTCGGGAATCATTCTGCATCTTGAAACAGCAAGGCAAGGTGATCACGAATGGACCGACCGCATCATGTATGCCTGGGACCGACGGTGACCTTCCAGATGTGATGTACGAGAAGCATACGCAGTCCGATCCGGTGAAACATCTCAGCACAAGGCTCCAGGCCAACTGGCAAACATTGGCCAAGGTGACGCCGTGTTTGCCACAAAAGTCTTGAAGGAAACCTCGCTCAAAATCAATGTTCATTTTGAGCGTTTCAAGTCCCGACAGTGTCTCATGACCTTGATCCATTGGAAGAAAGGACGGCTGTGCAACTGAGAGATACTGCGACCAGTACGGATCGGTCGACTCTGTTGGTGCTTGGTCTTGACTGGACACGATATCCGCATATGGTAGCACTGTAGGAGATAGCGGTGCACCGAGGTATGCTGTGCAAAGATCGCGGAGCAAGACTTCTGTCGACTGGCCATCGACTAGCGCATGAGATATCTCAAGCTTCATGTACACGTCGTTGGATGACGCTTGCGCCAGATGCAGCCGATGAGGAACGTCAAGAATGGGGAATGAGACGGGCTCAATTGCGCTGAGCTTTGCTGAGGATGAATGCTGAGTAGACGTTATGTATTCTATAGGGAGTATGAAATCGTTATGTATCACTTGATCGTAGTGCCCCGAGCGAGTCTGACTCTCGACAAAAGATGTCCTTAGGATTGTGTGGCGCTTGACAACTTCTGTCCATGATGCACCAACTTTACGAGCATCAATCGGCATTCCAGGTGTGTTGCTCTTCAAACCCAATACATAGCAGCATTGATACAAATGTGGGTTGGTAGCTTGGCTTATCAAGAAGCCTTCTTGCATGGGCGAGCATGGTAAAGTTGAAGATTTTGGCCGACTCTCAGGCTGCAAAGGACGGTCCATTGCGCCAATGCTGGGGTTGTCTAGCCCAACAACATTCGAGTGCGTTTCCAGCCTGTCCTCGGGTGTCACACGATTTCGGTCATTTCGTAGTCGTTTTAACCGTCCGGTTAAAGAAGCTTTAAAAACATTGATAAAGTCCTCAAAATCGTAATGGACCTGCCATCTTCTACTGCCAACAAAGGAACAGTCGATAGTATTGTTGCGGAAATGGAATGATATGGAGACAATTGAGGAGTTCTCCGGATCCAGTCCTTGTAAGCCTTTGCCTGACAAAGATTGCTGCGAAACAAGGCTGACAGGTTCCTCGGCTCCACTGAGACCTGCCCTCAATCCACGGACATCCATAACGATGTTGTTGCAGTCCTGGTCTTGGGTTGAAATGAATGGCTCGTAGTTTGATTCTACATACTCGGCATAGGGTTCAGAGGCGCAGTCCCTGAGCCTTGACGTCAGCCGTGTGTCTTCTTGGAATGGAGAAGACCATATGCGAAGTCGTGAAGGCGTATTCAAAGACCTAAGTGCGCTCGGCTGGCCAAAAGATCCTGGTCTTGGCCTGCCTTCGACAATATCATGAAATACTATCTCCTCAGAATGGTTTTGCGTAACGGTGCAGGCTGCTGTGACTAATGCGGAATGTATAAAGTCGCACGACTCGAGGTGGCTGGCAAGACGATGAGGACTGTCCAGCAGGAGAGCAGTGTCATCTTTCCCTATAACTAGGTGACGCGCTCCGCTCTCGCCCTGTTGAGGTGTTGCCTTGACGTGTTCCTGCCCATCAATCTTTTGCTTCGCGGAGAGCTCGGATGATACGCTCGAAGGGGGCGTAGGAGAATTGATCGCGGCTCTGCCATTGAATGTCTCGCTTTTTGAGACCATTGCAGGTGCGTGAGGACGAACTCGCTCACACAACTCTGCAATGCTCTTTGCATCAATCACATCTGCTATGTTTAGAGGAATGTCTTTCGCTTTGCATCTTGCCATGACTTTGATGGCCAGCAAAGAGTCCCCACCAAGTGCAAGAAATGAGCTCTCCTGGTCGAGGTCATCCAGCTCGATCTGAAGGACATCCGCGAGAATCGGTTTGAGCTGCAATTTGACATCTTCGGGCCTAGACAGAGCCAGGACGTGCTCTTCGACGTCATATTTCGACTGCAGCAAGCCATTCGGAACGTTTGGTGCTACAGCGAGGGGCATGCTTGAGGAGGAGGGCGCGGGTGCAAGGTGTTCTGAGGAAACCCTCTCTGCATGTCATGCGTATAGAGGAGCTCTGCAAATGCCTAGCATGTTTCGGGAACGTAGATATGTGTCCCTGGAGGGAGGCTCACAATCGAGTCTCCCTGTCTCGATGCCTTGGCACGTTGAGCTGGATGACAGCATCAATGTGGAGCTGACTTGATGATTCCGCCACAGACCAAGGAAATGCAACATTGGTCCTTGGTAACCATCAAACGGTGTAGTGGCATGTTCCGAGATGTATGTCTCATGTGCCTGAGAGTCTCTGCCGCCTGGATCGTCGACACCCACATGGTCCACGCGATCCTCATGCTGTCCATCATCGGCACGAAAATTGACATCGGGAAAATCTGCAAGAGCGTCAGCGCTGTTCGGACGCTCGGTATCTTGGTTTAAAGTCCGAACAATCAGCTTACTCATGGGTCGGTTGCAGGATGCGCACAGCTGCCGTATTGTAAGATGGCGGTGGGGAAAGAAAGATGTGGATGTGGATTGCACCAAGGAAAAGGAAAGGCGCTAATAAGAGGCGCTAAGGAAAGACACTAAGGAAAAGCGCTAATGTAAGGTACGATACACTAGCGTCGGCAACAAGGTGCCGTGGCATAGGCAGCCAGCCATGCGCATACCTCATGCGACGTGCGCGTACTCCATGTCAAAAGACCGAAGCCTCAGTCAGTCCATCACCGCCTGCTGCTATTCATCGCGACCAACAGAGCAGACTGAGTGAACGGCAAGAATGTCAACACCAGCAGCAAGTCCATCGTTACCGTCCGACACTACACCCGAGTCATCAAGCAATAGCGTCGACAAAGTCGAAGATGAAGAGATCAAGTATATGGGCCATTTGAAGTTCAGCGTAGTCTTCTTTGCTTTGTGCTTGTCCGTTTTCCAAGTCGCTTTGGTGAGTCTGAGGAAGTCCGGTAACTCTATCGGTGACTGACACCTTTATGCAACAGGACGAGGTGATTGTTGCGACTGTACGTGGGATATCATGAGAATCCTGACTTCGTACTGAGACGTGAGGATAGGCTCTTCCAACCATCACTGATGACTTTAATTCCCTTTCCGATGTTGGCTGGTGAGCAAGCCCCGCCTTCCCCCAAGCTTACAACAACTGACAAGCTTGGACATAGGTATGGGTCTGTGTACTTGTTCACAGTAAATAGACAACGAGCACTGATCCATCTCCCACAACCCAAAGCTGATTGTCCCGCTAGGACTGTTCGTTCCAACTTCTCTTCGGGAAGCTGTACTGTATCTCTTCAGTGAAGCTTGTTTACCTCACTGCTCTTGCCATTTTTGAGATTGGATCCATCGTTTGCGCTACCGCGCCAAATTCTGCGGCTTTCATAGTGTTAGTGCCCCTACCATGAAGTTTTTGGGTGAGAAAAGGTTGATCCGTATGCTAGGGGACGGGCCATTGCTGGACTGGGTGCTGGCGGCATTTTGTCTGGGGTCCTCACAATCTTGTCCAACTCGGTGCCAAGATCAAAGATTGCCCCATTCAATGGTATTGTCGGCGCTGTGAATGGCGTGGCTTTCATAGCTGGACCACTCATTGGTGGGGGCATCATCTCTGGCACGACCTGGCGATGGTGAGCCTTTTGAAGGTAATTCACAAGTTTCTTTGTACTGACTGCCGCCAGGATCTTCTGGATGAACCCCATTCTTTCTGCGCCAACATTCATAGTCGTAATTTTTTTCATCCATAACCTGAAGTCGCCCCCGAAATCGAGTCTGAAGAACAAGCTAGCTATGCTGGATCTCCCAGCCTTCGCGATTTTCCTAGCCTCAATCATCTGCCTTCTACTCGCCCTACAATGGGGTGGAGGCGAGTACTCCTGGCGAAACGCTCGCATCATCGCCCTGTTCATCCTCTTCGGGCTCCTAATGGGCGTCTTTGCCCTCGTGGAGATGCGGAACAAAGAGGAGGCCCTCGTTCCTCTCAAGATCATCACCCAGCGAAGCATAGCCTTCGGCATCCTCTTCTCCTTCTGCACCTCCGGCGCCGGCTTCACATTGGAGTACTACGTAAGCCACAGAATCATCATCCCCCACTCAAATCCCTCCGTCTAACACCCACCACCAGCTACCCATATGGCTCCAAGCCGTCAAAAATCTCTCCGTCATCGCCTCCGCCGTCCGCCTCCTCCCTATCATCATCGCCGCCATCGTCTGCACCCTCGGCTCCGGCATCCTCACCCCCACCATCGGCTACTACGTCCCCTTCATGCTGGCAGCCACAGTCTCCATGTCCCTCGGCCTTGGTCTTCTCTCCTCAATGCACTACGATGACCCCATGTCTTACGTCCTCGGCTATCAAGTCCCTGCCGGCGTGGGTCTCGGTTTTGCACTCCAGCAGACAGTGCTTGCTGCTCAGACGATTCTCCCACTGGCGCAAATTCCGATTGGTGTATCGCTCATGGTACTCGCGCAGACATTGGGCGGTACTATTGCGCTTTCGGCTGCTGATACCATCTTCACGACTTCATTGAGCTCGAGCCTCGCGGAGTCGGTCCCGCAAGTTGATCAGGCGACAGTGTTGAGTTCTGGTGCGACTAATCTGCAGAAATTGGTGCCGGCGGACAGCTTGAATGAGGTGCTCAAGCTATATAATCGGGCCGTAGTGAAGACGTGGTATCTTTCGCTGGCGCTAGCGTGTGCGTCAATCATTGGGACAGCGGGGATGGAGTGGAAGAGGATGAAGCCGGCGCAGGAGGGAGGCAAGGACTCTGGAGAGGGTTTGCAGGCGGACAATAGTGAAATGAAGGATCGTGAAGATAAAGGTGCAGAGAAGGCCGCAGACCCTCACTCCTGAGGCAGCCCGAGTGTAGAAGCCATGGTCGTAGGATATGGCTGTCGAGCTTTGACTGCTTGATGAATGCATGAGATGACTGCAAAAGATAGAAGATAGACATTAGAGTTTCTCTTTATATGTACATCTTCAGATATTTTGCGGTCAAAAGAATGACCGGAGCTCTTGCGACAGACGCTCTGCTTGGTGAACTAAGTTATTACCTACCAGTCTTGCGATCGTTGTATCACGACTGAGTACGCGAGGGCCGAATCATAAAACGAGCGAATCGTACTTCGAATGCAAGAATTTCCACGACTTTGATGCCAGTCCTGACGCATATGTATAGCTCATACTAAGTACTAGGAGACTTTCATCCCTTTCGTTACAAGTCACTCACAAATGCCTGCCTACCTCATCTACCCCGACCTTTGTAGCTAGCCTATCACTGAGGGAAGCATCTCTACGAGCTTATATTTGAGCGCCTTCCCATTATGGCTCTTCGGGATCCCATCCACAAACCTCATGTTCTTCCGCAACCAGTACGGCTCGCTCAGGGTTTTCTCGATATGCTCTTTGATATCCTGCACAAGTGCCTTCTCTTCAAGCTCCGCCTGAGCCTTCTTCGAACGTACAATGAAAGCGAACGGGCGCTCGCCCACGTCCTCGTCCGTGACTGCGATGACAGCTGCTTCGTCTACTGCTGCATGGCTGAGCAACTCTGCTTCGATCTCTGCGGGCGCGACTTGGATTCCCTTGGCGAAATGTTGGTCAGTAAGAGAACCTTGTCTGTAACTTCACGAAGCTGAATATACCTTGACTTTCATAATATCCTTCTTCCTATCTACAATGAACAAGTGCTCAATTCCTTCACCATCTACATTGAACGCCGCCACATCTCCCGTCCGCAGCCAACCCTCGTCATCAAAGGTCAGCTTGTTGGCGGCTTCGTCTCCAAGATAGCCCTTCATGATACTTGGCGAGCGTAAGAGCAGCTCTCCCGACTGCATGTAGGGATCTACCTCCGTGCCATCTTCACGGATCAGTCGCGCTTGGACTGCTGGGAGGAGGCAGCCCGCGGAGCCGAGTGCGATGCTGTGAGGACTTGAACAGGATATGATCACGCCAGTCTCGGTCAGGCCTGGGTTTCGTCAGTAAATGATTGCTTCTTGCATTTTAGCTGTTCAGGACTAGCTCAAGGTGCTTCACCATAGCCCGGCAAGACCTGCCAATTGGGTTGCACTGCTTTCAGGCTTTCGGCCAACTGTGGACCAAACGGCGCTGAGCCCGTGACCACACCTCGGACGGACGAAACATCGTAGATGCCAAACAGGAAGGGGTTGGCAGCCAAAGCAGCAATTATCGACGGCACCTGCATTCATCTCAGCGCGTCTATTTAGGGCTGTCAAGCTTTCGAGTGACAGCGGGTGACAGATGGGATTTCCATACCAGATACAGCTTCTCGATCTTGTACTGCGCGATAGAAGCAAGCATGGCCTGCATGTCAAAGCGAGGATGCAAGATCACGCAGTCGTCTCGCCAGGCTGAGAGATGGCCAAGGATTAGGCCGTAGCTGTGGGTCATTGGAAGGATGCCCGAGACAATTTCTGTCCGCCCTTTCTTATGGTAGTTCTCAGAGGTCGCTGTCTGCACGACGTTCGCAATCACATTGTAGTGTGTGAGTTGTGCAAGTTTCTGGATGACACAGGGCCTGCATCAGTGGCGATGATCAGTTATGATATGCATTTTTACGAACTTGTTTTCCGGAAGTTCCACTTGTCGGGCATAGAAATGCCACCTGCTCACGACCTTGTCCAGTACTCCATGAGACCCCCTCTAGATCTGGTAAAGAAGATCCTTCTATTGCCAATTCGGCTAGCTTCTTGCTGCTGCTACTCGGATCTAAGGACTTAGAGTCTTCGTTTGGCAGGTCAAAGAGATACGTAGCGATAGGCTTCGTCTCCGAGATTTTCTTGCACGTGGACAGCAGAGGCTGACAGGTGAACATGACATTGCAGTTGGCCTTCGACAGTTGGGTTTCGATCTCGGCAGCGGAGCTGGTTGAGTGCAAGAGCAAGCAGATGCCTCCAATTCGATGGACAGCCCAGCACGCGATCAAGAAATCAATCTGCCATGACCATGAGCCTTCCCTCTAGTCCAGCGAAAGCCCAAGAAGCTTCTGCGCCGATCCCGCATCACTGGTAATGGTTGTGAGAACATACTGTATTATAGCTGAGGATTCCCACAACCTTTTCCCAGGGCGAGCCTCTGTTGGGAGACCACGACAAGCTTCTTGCGAGGCTCTTGGAAAGGGATGAGACCCGACTTCTAACTTCTCTCATAGTATATGATTTGCCGGAGAGCGCACAAACGATTGCTGGGCTATCGTCGGACCAGTTGTACAGATCATGATCTCGATCCATCATGAAGTCGCCCACGAGCTTCGAGTCTGGGATTGGCGTCGAAAGAGGAGGGAGCCATGCTGGCGCGTTGAAAATCATACTGGATAGATGTCGCCGTTGACACTGCTACTGAATGACGGTGTATTGCTCGAAAAAACCAAGTGTATCGAGGTTTTGCGGCATCTGATGCACTACACTGCACATCGCGACGGTGACATGTTGCGCGTCCACGTGACATTTCGTCAGAGAGCATCTGGAGGGTTGCAGGATAGCCCGTCCAAATGGAGATGCGTGGCGACGCCGCTGTGCCCCATGATGGGTTCACTGTTACATCGGTTGACTCTGATCCTTGGTGCATATTATGTGTCTGACTGTGCATGCTTGACGTCTTCTCCGAAACTTTCCTCCCCGGCTTCCTTGATGCTTTCCACGGTGATTTCCATGGCCCAATCCTTGGTGCTTTCCTTGGTGCTTTCCTTGGTGCTTTCCTCGATGCTGACAGGCACAGCGAGCCGATGACAAACATCCTGCGGCGCAAATGGCCTCATCATCGAATGCGACACAGGCACACAATTTGAGGATGAGGTTGTTGATGGCTTTGAGACTCGTATTGACGCGCTTCAAGCACTTTTTTGGCGTTGCGACTAGAACTAAGTTATTTAGCGTATTCATGATTTTATAGATTTCTTGGCATTCTAATCCATCGTATCCCTTATACAAATTTATATGCAAAACATTATAAACTACTATATAATCTACTATATATTAACTTTGAAGCCTAGGAACCGTCTATATACGAATACGAAGGTATTATAATTTCTAGATAGCGCTCCTCTAGGTCTAGGCCCTCTACTTCTATCTCTTCTACTACTATCAAACAATACGCGGAAGAGTAGTCGTCCTCCTAGAGCGATATAATTCGCTAACGACTAGCCGGAGAATAGTACTATATCTAGTAGAAATAGTAGAGACACGAAGAAGATAGGATACTAGGCGCCCTCTAAGTCTATACGAAAAACCTAGGGTCTACTATTAGTAAATTAGCGACTTACTATAAATTAGACCTAATTAAAGGCTAAGAAGAAGAAGGCCACTTAGGAGAAATAAAGATAGATTCTTCTCTAGTAGACTACTATAGCGGAGTAAAGGGAAGCCGTAGCCTTTAGAGAATAAGGCTATAAAAGTAGATAGAGATAAGTAGAAGAAGCTAATTAGAAAGAAGCTAGTTAAGAAGGAGCTAGTTAAGGAATAGATAATTTAATATCTAAAGGTAATAAGAAAAGGAGACTACGAGAGGAAGAAGAATCTATATACTTATTCTATTAGAGCTATATTAATAACGAAGACTAAAGAATAAAAGAGTAGAATTAGATAGATAAATCCTATTAGAGAAGATAATTAGCTAAAGGATAATTTTAATACGGATCTTCTACGCTTAGAGCTTGATAATACTAGAGATAGTATTTATATAGTAGATAACTATATTACTATTACTACAACGGTAAATTCTATATATAGAGGTATTAATATCGAGATAGCTACCCTTAAAGACTTAATAGAAGAGATATAGAATTCTTATATTAAATATCTTCTTTTATAGCTCTAGAAGAAGAAGTCTAGCTATAATTTATCGATTACTTTAGAATATATTATTAATATATCTAAGCGGCCTTTATACTTTATAGATAAGTCTATATCTCTAGCTAAATAGAAGACTCAGACTATCTAATAGGATACTTTATAATAATATCGACGCGATTAGAATAAAGATGTCGATAACTTTATCTAACTATTATAGAATCGATAGTAGTACTATAGTAATTAATATATTAACTAGAATAGCTTCTACTATATACTTAATAGAAAGTACTATTATATTAATACTAGTTAAAAACAAGAATAGACTAAGCTTATTACTAATAGTATAGATAGAACTACTATTGATTTTCTAGACGGTAAGTAACTAGGATATTTTCTAGATATATAAGGCGCTATAGAATAGAGATAGTTAATATAAAAGAGAGAAGAGATAACAAGAAGGACTTCTCTTAATACTTTATTAAATTAACTAAAAGGAATTAAAAACTTATACTTTAGTAATAAAGTTAGTAAATATTTATATAATACTAATAGTACTAGCCTTAGCTCTAGCAATTACAATATATATAGTAGCCTCCGTAGATTATTGCCTTTTAGACTTATTATACTATATATATTTAGCTAAATTACTAGTTATATCCTATACTTTTATCGTTTCAAGCCTTACTAATTTAGCCTTCTACGTTAGTAGCTCCTCTAGTAATAACGCTAGCGTTAGCGAGTACTCTAATAAATACTCTAATACTAATACTCCTCTCTATACTACTATCTCTCGCGTCTCTCTTAAGCTCTATTATAGGGCGAGATCAAGAAGAGTAGATACTAGAAGATTTCTAGGATTAGAAGTTAGACTATACGAATAGCGAAGGGTCCTAAATACCCTTATTAAGATAAAAACTATTATTAAGAAGTACTAGAGGATAAAAGATCTAAAGAAAATGAAGGATATAATATTAGAGCTTTATAAGCTCGCTATATATAAAGATATCTCTAATAGTCTAGTAAAAGGCTTTCGCGAAGACTTTAGAGACTTTAAGTATATATATTATATCTATTTCTAACTAAAGTATCGGGCGGAGGATTCTAAAGACGATAAGGATAGAACGAGAGGGTTTATTCGCTAAGGAATAGTATAGAGATACTAAAGAGAGACTAGACGCTAGGCAGAAGAGACGCTATACCCCTTTTAGATAGTATATATCCTCTAAAACTATAGTAATTAATTATTTAAGGTATTTCGGGCTTAAGAGTTAGTAAGAATTTTAGAAGATATTTATAACTTAAAGAAGTCGATCTAGAAGGAGACGTAAAGAAGCCGCTTTTAGTAACTATCTTATCGAAATTCAGCTCCTCTACGGCTCCTTCTAGATCGACTTAGTAAGATTATAAATTCTTTAGGATTTACGATATATAGAGTTAAATCTTATTATAAAGAGCTTTTAGTAGATGTTAATTTATAATTTACTAAATAGAAGAATTAATAAACCCTCTTTACGTCTATATAGATACTTTTTAAGAGATATAGCGATCTCTATTATCATTAGACTTCGCTATTACTAGAGATCTTACGCGATATTTCGTATATATAATATTTGCGAATATTATTTTTAGGATACTTTATTATAGACTATAGTATATATTAACGAGTAAAGAGAATAGTAAATCCTCTTTAGGAGATATTATTTAACATAATAAGTCTATAGGATAGTATTTCTTTTATAGATATCTATAACCTCGCTATTACTAGACCTCGCTACTATTAAAGATCTAAGAATATTACTCTTCTATAGTAAGCCTCCTAAAAAATCTCCTAATCGCTACAGTAGGACTGTGTGTCTCATGATCAGATGCGGTTTCAGCCATGCGCCATGACCATGGGCCATAGCGAGAGATCCGTGCTTCCTGAGAGCACTATTTAGATGAGCATCCTACCAGCAGTTAGCTCTTCAGTCGAGTTCATCTCTTTCAGAGCCATAGCAGTTCTTTCCCGCCCACCCGCACCTTATATATAGCCTATCTACACTCCAGGTCTATACCGCCTAGGCATAGGAGTTTTTCTAGCGCTGGGGCACCTGTGGTGGCCTTTCTAGGCTTGCTAGCCCTGGCGTTGGACCGCTCAAGCATCTATTTACATATCTACTTGTGCCGGTGTGTATAGCTTCAGGAGTGAGAACACTAATAAAAAATTAAGAGTCGTTACCAAATAAGAAATCTACTAATTCTCGTTAAAACGTCTATAGATCCCTCTAGGATTTATACCCTCTAGCACTATAGCGGAAGTACTATACTATATATTAATCGTATTTACTATACTTAATAGCGTATCGCAAGAATCTACCAAAGTTACCCTGAAATTAATCTCGTAATCTATTAAAATAGCGCTTTATCTATATCTTTAGAATACTAAAAAAAAGCTTAATAGAACTATAGTCTAGTAAATAGGATAGTATTACGAGCCTGGCCGAGAGTCGGGGCCGTATACGATATATAGTAGTTTAGGAACTAGATCTGCGAATCTAGTTTATACTCTTTTGCCATTATAGTATAGCGGTATACGCCAAGCACCTAGCTCTTGAGCCGAGCCGTAACAGGTAGAAGGAATTTAAGAACGCCTTTACTTTTAACTACCTTTTAGACTTATTAATTCAGATATATATTAAGGTTATCTAGATAAATTATACTACGAGGCTCTAGAAAAGAGTTATAATAAGATAATAACTCGTTAATAATCTAGGCTAGAAAGGTATTCCTATTTTAGTAGCCTTTTTAAATCCTAGTATAAGATAGGTAATCGTTAATAGTATAGGTTAGTAGAATACTCTAGATCTTCTCTTTATCTATATTATTACTCTATTAAATAGCTTCTCTAATAGATCTATAAGCTATATATCTCTACTCGATCTATAGCTTAAAAAGCGACTTATTAATAAAGATAAGCTACTTAATAGTTATATTATAAATAAAAGCCTATTATTTATTATAAAGCCGAAGGCTCTAAATATCTCTAATAAATTATTCTTTTTTTTAAACGTATTCTCTCTTTCCTAAAAAGTCTAGAGATAATTAGCTAAGAGATAGTAAGGCCCTACTCTTCCTCTAGAAAGGTTATTAGCCTGTCCTAATATATCTATAGATATTAACGCTAGTACGAGTCGGAAAGATATAGAATTTTGGTATAGGATTAAGTCGATTTTTAGATACTATCTCGAAAGATACAAGATTAACCCCATTCCACTCTGTTTAATATTATCTAATTAGGTAATTTAAATTTTCTTCTAAAAAGATAGCTTAAACGCTAGCTATTGCTTAAAAAAGTTTAAAAAAAAATTAAAACCCGATAAAGATATTAGTCTTTAAAGATTTGAATTTTTCGAAAATTTTTCGAAAATTTCTAAGTCAAAAAAATCCCATATCTTTCCGGGCTATAAACGCTAGTACTTAAGAAGGGCGTTTACTATAGTATATATATAACGGCGAGAGTCGCGACGTAGAGAATTTAGTAGATCTATAGTTCTATATATCTAGATCCTTTTCTCTCATTTATAGACGGTATTCGGGTAGTAGTAGACCTTTTTAGCTATAGCGATAGGCTTCTAATAGTTATATATAAGCCTATCCGTATAAGCCTTGGAGGTAGTATTAAAAATATATATAGGTATAGCGGTAAGATAGGGAGTGTCACGGGCTGGCCATGCATACGCACACCTCATTGGGCCTAGCTCAGAGGCTTGCCGCCGCATACCTATATAGATTCCTCGCGCGCCCATATGGCCTTCTTTCCTTAGCATTAGTATTTTATCCATATCACCTCATTGATAGCCACCGTTCTACTACCACTAGATCAGGCCGTGACAGGGAGCGAGACGGCGAGGAGCGTATCAAGACTATAATACTATAGATTAGTCTATAAATAGTAACTAGAGCTTTATATTTACTTCATTAGGACGATAGAATAGCTTATATATCGATATATAATTGATTGTCGTATTTTGTATATAAATTTATATAAAGGACAAGTGAGTGCCCGTAATCTTCACAGAAGATTACCGTAAAAACGGCTATATCTCGCTTATTTTATACTCGATATAGGAAATTTAAGCGGAATTAGAAAGCTATATATTACAGTATATTTTATATATATAAAGCTAAGCCCTAATCCTAATAGGGCAAAAGTTATTAAGGATTTAGTATATTAGTACTTCGGGGGCAGCTGCGGGGGTAGCTTTAGGGAACTCCGCAGGCAAAAACATGTTTTTTGAGCTTTCCTTAGCCAAATATTTACCGAATTTCAAAATTCGAACGGCATTAGAAAGCGCATACTTGGTTCCAAAATTCATGAAATCATCTCGATATCGTATAACGTATGTGGCGCGGGGCATTGCTGCGAAGAAGTTGCGGTGCGCATTCAACTTTTGATATTCTAGGATCCGGGGGCGCCAAGCTCAATGCTTGGCATCTGCCACCGAGCTTGTGCCGCAAAAACATGGCGAAAACGCTTCTTTTGCTCACAACTTTTGCGCAAGTAGACCGACTTTGAAAATTTTGACGGTATTAGAAAGCGTATATTTGGTTCCAAAACTTATGAAATCATCTCGATATTATATAACATATATAGTGCGGGGTATTACTGCGAAGAAGTTGCGGTGCGCCTTCAACTTTTGATGTTCCAGGGTCCGGGGGACGCCAAGCTCAATACTTGGCATTTACTACCGAGCTGCTGCCTGCAAAACATGGCGAAAACGCTTCTTTTGCTCATAACTATTGCGCAAATGGACCGATTTTGAAAAATTTGACGGCGTTAGAAAGCGCATGCTTGGTGTCGCGGTGTCGCCTAGAGTCAAGTCATAGGGGTGGAATAGACTAGGATATCGAATCTAAGGAGGAAAACTATGTAGAGCGAGCGAAGGATCTATACAGGCAGCAACCCCTGAGCTCGGCCCGAAGGTCCGATAGGGCTGACCAGGAGGCTGCGAGGTACGCCTGTAACACTTGGTTCCAAAACTTATGAAACCATCTCGATATCATATAATGTATGTGGCGCGGGGAAGTACTGCGAAGAAGTTGCGATGCGTATTTCGATTTTGATGTTCTTACTTGGCGCGCTAACCGAAGAAGGCAGTTAGCAGGGGAAGTATAGGGCCAATCTAATTGGCTGCAAGTGCGGAATTGCTCCGAATGTCGCGATAATCTGTTATTAGAAGAAAGATACGATGGATTGGAATGCCAAGAAATCCAAGAAATCGTGAATACGCTAAATGCCAAAAATCGGTCTAGCGATCTTAAGCGTTGGCTTGTCAACGTCTTTATACTTTAGATCTATCACTTCCACGCACTAGCTCATTGCAACCTACTTTGTACATACACTTGTCCAAAAATTGAGTCCATGCTATCTGACTATTCTATGTTCCAGATTCACGGACGAGGATATGACCCTAGAACCATGTCACCGGGGTAGCTTTCTCTAGCAGCTTCTGATTGCTTTTCATCCCTCTAGTCAACATCTGTGCGCCATTAGGTAGTCCTACTCGATCTCTGAAAAGGTCGAACTTTGAGTCGTGCCATTTCTCCATGTCTTGTTCGCACTGTCGCGATACCTGATGTCATTCTCCATGCGTAAGAAGTATGCAATGCTGTAGCGATCTTCCATCTGCTTTTCCTGCACGGGAATGACTCTGTGCACTGCTGAGCTGAGTTTGCAGCAAGAGATGAAGCGAGGACTGTCACCAACGTTAATCACTGCATGGTTCGGGCGGGGTTCCACGAATGCCCAGCTCTCGGTGTCTGGTGATAGCACTTGGAGGCCCCATTGCTCGCAGAGAAGGAATGTCAAAGTTCCGATATCGGTGTGCTTGCCATGCCCGAAGCCAGGTACTTGGCCGTTATCCGGTTTTAGATAGTGGAAAAGTGCGAGCGTGCTCAAGGAAGGCCGATCGTGACGGTGGACGGTTTCAAATGGTGCTGAACCCTCGAGACTCAGAGCATCCGAAAGACGTGAGAGTATCATCAATGTGATGTTGTGGGCATTGCCCATAAAATCGAAGAAAAGCTGCTGTTGCTTGTGACAGAGCTTGATAGCTCTGCGTGACGATTTAGCATCTCGCGTCTCGATATCTGTGAATCGTTAGTTAGAATGTGTTCTCAGACTTAAAAACACGCCCACTTGCTTTTAGCGATTCATAAGCGTCTACTTCATCGGAGCGAGCGCCAACTGAAGTTCCAGCAGGCTCGTACCTACATCTTGCAGTCAGTCAAATCCGTTTCGACGCGTTTCTAGATCTCCTAGTCTTGGTTGTCGCTTTCGCGGGCATCATTCATCTCATGATCAACCAGCTGATCAAAATAGTCCGCTATGACGCTTAGAAGGCTGCGCCAGGTCCTAAGCAAGGTATCGGCGCCTTGCAGATCAAGGTAGAAAAAGCCATGGCTTGAACAAGCTTGAAGCAAGGCGGCAGACTCGTTTGCATCTCCGGCCTCGAGACGGAGAAGACTGATGGTTGGGAGAGAAGAAGATACTGTGACTTTGTCATTGATAGGCGCCATGACTTGTGGTCCCATAGCGAAATCGTAGAGGTAAGCAAATACTCGGTGAGCCGAGAGAGCGGGTCTCTATCCTTAGTGTGGTTTCACATTTCTCGAGCGCCAAAAGACCCGCTTTAGGTAGGATCTAGCGGTACGTCCCGAATCCATCAAATGTTCGATAATTGGTTCTGGAGAGGTCCAGCTTCCGAGCCCCATTGGCTCTGCATACACTATAGATACCCTTCTGGGCCTTCCTACGTCTCTCATGTTAGGGTCTGCACGTGATAATTGCTCAGTACGTCCCACGTGGTCCCAGAAATTTAGTGGCGATCCTGCATATATCCGACTATACCAAGCTGCTGGAATGTCCTAAGCGATTGAGCCCAACGCCATTTTCACACCTCATCGATGATAAGAAAGTCTCTACTAGACGACAAATCTTGTCAGTCTTCGCTATGACAATCAAGATCCTAGCCCTCCATGGCTATACTCAGAGCGGACCTACTCTCCAGCGTAAAGTCAAAAGGTTACAACTTCATCTCGAGAAAGTCTTCCCAGATGTCGGGTTCTACTTTCCTTCAGGCCCCATCAAACTAAGGCCTACTGAAAAGCTGTGGGCTCTTAATTCCCGTCACTATGAACCTGTCATCAGCACCGAGGGTACAGATGCCAATGACAAACCCGACCCCGACGATATTGACTCCTTTGCTTGGCACACGCTTCATAATCAAAGGGAGCCACCGAGCGGGCTCCTACACAGCCTCGACATGCTATCAGACATATTGAGAGTCCATGGACCTTTTGACGGGATCCTGGGTTTCTCTCAGGGAGCTGTCCTAGCAGTCATGGTCGCTTCTCTTCTAGAGGGCGCTCCACGCAAAGATGCCTTCCAACGGAACCAACAACAATGTCCGGAAGCTCTTTGCTTTCCTCCAGGGTTTGAAGTTCTAGACCATCCGCCTTTGAAGTTCGGCATCACATATGGAGCTCTCATGGGGATACCCAGAATGTATGCTGCATTCTACGAGGACCCAATCGTACAGACGCCTTTCATACATTTCTCCGGTCGCTGGGACACAGTGGTCGGTTACGAGATGGCGAAGGCGGTAGAGGATGCACAGATCGGTGGCAGCAGGGCAGTCAGAATCACCCATCCAGGCGCACATGTCGTTCCCGTGGACATAAAATATCTGGACGCCGTGGTCGATTTCATCAAGAGTCTCGAATGCTTCCCATCACCCGACTCTCCTAGAACCCTCGACTTGCATTTCACAGCCAAGCTGCCACTGCGACTTGGAAGCTGGGATGTCGATAGCTCCTCACTTTCTGACTTGAATTCCTCAATGACAGACGATTCAACATCTGACAATTCCCAGCACTCATACGACTATGGGAGATCGAGACGACCTCGGATTCGAGCAAATACTGCTAGGACGAGAACGCTTCAACGCTTTCCAAGAAAAGCCATGTTTCGTGCTTCTACAAATTCGGTCGTGGGGCCACTCGTGGTTGAGATCAAGATTACGCAGGCTCTGAAGGCATCAGGGTATCATACACAGTTGCAAACATAATGTTTTAGAGACAAAAATGAGGATTTTTTGATCAAAAAGCCTTCATCATTTCGTGTAACTTGATCTTATTATGCACTAACCCTCATTCCGATAGATGATGCGTCTTCATCCCGTCTCAAACATATCTAGTCGCGCTTCAACGGTATGAACGTCTCTTCTATCCCATCTCTCGAAACAAGCATCATCTGCAGTCCGTCTCCGACCTCTATGTGTCTCTCCGTAGCATTGCAGAACGCATCCTTCACCAGGTCCATAACAGCATCTTTCGACATATCCTCCTTAGGCTTCTCTTTCAAAGCAGCACCTTTCCCCGAGCCTGGAAGATGCTGATTATTGAATTGAACCTGATTGTCCAAAAACGGCATCATCAAACTCGCCGCAGCGCCCACCGCCCTGCACTGATCCTTCTTATAGCTTCCAGCAGGATCATAGCTGTACAACGTCCCCCTCCCATCTTCATCCAACCCCATCAGTATCGCCTGCACTTGGTACGGGAAAAAGCGCTTCTCGTACAGCATTGTCGATAGCCTGTGCGCACACGCAGTCAAGCTAATCGTCTTCCCATGCCGGTACTTGTACATGTTGCACGTGGTTTCGAGTTTCTCGGCGAGGGCTTTGCCGTCTGCGGCGAATCCGACGACGGAGAGGGCAATGCAACCATCGTCGCCAACACGGAAGACCTTGGGCTCGGAGCGCGAATTGATAGAGTAGCCGCTTGTGGAACGGGTGTCGCCTGCGAGGACGGCGAAGTCGCTGCCACTGATGCCGAGAATTGAGCCGCCATTGTCTGTGTATCTAGGGAGCTTGGGTTAGCGAGGAAAGAGTGGTCGGGCTAGGAGTGCAGACGGATAGAATGAATGCTCTTTCATGCCTGAAAGTATTTCGCTGTATGCTTCAGGCTTGCTTGACGGCAGGCTCACTGAGCTCCCAAGGCTCAGATAATTTTGAGTCATTTTGACAATAGGCCTATCAAGTTTGAGAAATTCTGTTCGTCAGGGCTGTCGGACCGGGCTATCGTGCGGTGGGCGTTGAAAGATCAGCGAGGTCAGATTGGAACCCTCTGATTCTCGACGCAGCCGTAGCTGCAGATTTTGACTAATCATCTCCAGCCCCACCATACATGTTCGCGGTCTCCATATAATGCTAAATCGTACATTTACATCTCATTTTGTCGGTTTTCCCAGTAAGGTAGCGAGGGTGTTGTCTGCTCCACTCGCCTGCGTGAGGAACAGACATGCTATCCATGGCGCATGCATGCTGTAGCAACCTGGAAACGTATTTGATGGAGGCAGTAAAGATGCCGAAATACCGTGAAAAATTACGATATCTTAATCTTACAGCGTTACATGGCGTGCTGAGGGATTTAACGTCGCGGGTCGTGAGTTGTCAATCAGACGCGGCATGACGTCGTCTCACTCAGCAGATGTTAGATGAGAGCAATCATCCTGCGTTCCTTCCATTGCTTCCTACCATCAACTTGTCCCGCCGCCGCATGCTTGCAGCGTTGACGTGGAGGTCTTACATCGTCACACCGCCAATCCGGGCCGGCCTGCTACGGCTCGGTAGTCGCCATGCGTCCGAAAATGCTGGTCCCGCTCATGCATTCTCTGGAGATGGAGATAGCTCAAACTCCGCTCGTGGAAACTGATTTTGGATCATTGCTCCCCGTTTTGTTCGGGACAAGCCTTCAGCCTAACCTGAAGTGCGATCTTTGGTTACAGTCCCACGCCTCATTCCTTAGCTGATATCCTTGGTCGTCTTCCTTGTTTACCCTCCTGAATATCATCTTTGACGAATTTTCCTCGGGAATGACGCCATTCATGCTACGACAATCTGACATCTGTTCGTAGAGCTCGATAGACCCCTCTCACTCGAAAACACATTTCGGCCAGTCGATGAGCTCAAGAATGCTGAGTCGGTCCTTTGACGAACCTAAGCTAAATATGGAAGAGCTATTCTAGGACTGCTTGTTTGGTAGATAGAATTTTGCACGTGTAGATTGGAGCTGATGGCTCACTTCCAATTTAGTCGCCCTCCGGTCCACTGCCAGCTGTCGGGTATTGCTGATTGACCTCCCCAGACCACACCTCTAGTCCCACTCGTCACACAAGTTATCTATAGCCTCACAGTTGATCAATACTGATCGTTGACTCCTAGTCATCGTGTCTGTTTTTCTCTCTCTCAATGACGAAAGTACAGCAGCATTCTGAGAAGAGAGCGCCGGGCGGCAGTCAGCTGGGAAAGGTCATCTCTGACATCGCGAAACAATGTGAAGTTTCAGCTGGTCAGATCGAGGATCTCTATCCATGTACACCTTTGCAACATGCTCTACTTGCACTTTCTACAGCATCAAGAGGAGCATATGTCGCGCAGCACGTCTTCAAATTAAAGGACAGCGTTGACTTGGGTCGCATGAAAAACGCTTGGGAGACAGTGGTTCGACGAAATGCGATTCTGCGTACTCGAATTGCAACTTTGGAGCTCCGCGCACTGCAGGTAGTTATAAGAGATGACCCCGTGATTTGGGGCGACTGTACGGACCTCGAACCCTATCTGGAGAAAGAGAGGCAGCGTACGATGCGTGACGGTGACCAATTGTCTCATTTTGCTGTCTCCAAGACCCATACCGTTTGGACCGTTCATCACAGTTTGTATGATGGCAGTTCTGTGGAATTGCTACTAGATGATGTTGCGGCAGCCTATGAGAACAAGAACTTGACTGTCCGGGCTCCTTTCAGGAACTTCATTAAATATGTTCAAAGCCGCACGGACGAAGCCCAGTGGAAGGCGTTCTGGACGTCTCGGCTCTCAGTAAAGGACGTGCCTTCGTTCCCAATGATTCATCAATCAAATTATCGCCCAAGTCCCAACAGGAGCCTAGAGCATTTCGCCGAGGGAGTCAGCATTAGCCCCGCCTCCCGGGTCACAAAAGCTACAATTGTTCAAGCAGCTTGGGGTCTTGTATTGTCAAGTCATCTCTCCTCTTCAGCTGTGTCTTTCGGTCTTACCGTGAATGGACGCAACACAGCAATACCCGGCATTGAGAGCATCATGGGCCCTACTATTGCAACTGTGCCCATTTGCTTGCAACTTGACCACGAACAGGATGTGGCCAGTTACCTCCGTACTGTGCAGCAATACTCGATAGATATGATTCCGTATCAGCACGCTGGTCTCCAAAGGATCAAAAAGTTCAGCCAAGAAGCCGCTCAGGCTTGCAATTTCCAAAATTTGCTGGCCGTTCACACTGCAGAAGATGACAGCTCTTTGCCTAGATACGACCACTTAATCCAACGTGAAGAAGCGAAAACCCAAGAGCACTTCTTTGACTACCCAATGACTGTGCAATGCTTATTGGCGCGCGATGGTACAATGAGAGCTCTAGCGACTTTCGATGAGACGCTGGTCCATCTTTCACTCATGCATAGACTTTTGTCTCAGCTGGAGCACGTCATACGTCAGCTTGGGTTGGCCAGTTCGAGCAAGAAGCTTCGAGAGATCGATCTCGTGAGCCCTGAAGAGCAGAAGCAGATCGAGAAGTGGAATTCGAAGCCTGCAGAAGCTCCTGGCCTGCCTTTTGAAGAGATCAGAAAGCATTTTCAAATCCGACCGAAGTCAACGGCCATCTGTTCATGGGATGGAGAGCTGAGCTACTCTGATCTGAACAAGTTTTCCTCGCAATTGGCTACTTATCTCGCATCTCAGCATGAGATTGGCCCTGAAGTAATCGTCCCCGTTTGCTTCGACAGGTCCCTCTGGATGGTCGTGGCTGTCGTTGCTGTGATGAGAACAGGTGCAGCATTTACACTACTTGATCCAGCATATCCAAGCGCACGGCTACATCACATCGCTGAGCTTACAAAATGTGATGTGATTTTGTTGTCCGGTACCCGCCGCGAACTATTCTCACAAGTCACTTCCAAGCATTTGGTGATTGACGAGAATCTGCTCAGATCAAGCCGGGCAGAGGAAGAAGCGGACGTAGATTTTCAGGAGGATCGCGCAAGAGGCGTTGACCACACGAATGCTATGTATGTGGTCTTTACTTCCGGCTCAACTGGCGGTAAGTGAACCCTATACCTTTTTCTTTGTCATTCAGCTTTTGATACCCAAGCCCCGTGCATCCCTGCTTTGTGACTTGACATGCCGCGAGCAATGAGTTTGAAAGTCTTGTACTGATTTGAGAATGGTCCCTCAGTGCCTAAAGGAGTCGTTGTCACACACGGATCGTACTATGCCGGTGCTATGGCCCATATCCCACTTTACGAACTCAGCCCGCAATCTCGTTACCTGCTCTTTGGCTCACCCGCATTTGACCTCTGCATTCACGAGATTATCTCGACTCTGATGGCCGGTGGCTGCTTATGTGTCCCTTCTCAGGATGATCACATGGGTGACATCACTAGTGTCATCCGATCGATGGATGTCAATCTTGCTTCTCTCACCTCGTCATTTGCTCGACAGATCCATCCTGAAGACGTCTCCAGTCTAAAGATTTTGGCTTTGGTCGGCGAGCCACTTGCCAAAGACCAACAAGAGGCTTGGGCGGACAGACTCTGCCTCCTGAATAGCTATGGGCCTTCCGAATGTTCGGTTATCACTAACACAAGCAAAGGCGTAACGAAATCTTCCAATACTGCAAACATTGGACCTGTGATCACAGGCTCGTCATGGATTGCTGATCCGAGCGATCACGATAGGCTTGTGCCGATAGGTGCTGCAGGTGAGTTGCTGATTGAGGGGCCTCTTCTGGGACGCGGATACCTCAATGATCCGGAGAAGACCGCCTCAGCCTTTATCGAAAGCCCTAGATGGGCAATCAATCCGACTGGCAAGCCTAGGCGGTTTTACAAAACCGGCGACTTGGTGCGATACGACAATGACGGCTCGCTGCTTTTTGAAGGCCGCAAAGACACTCAGATCAAGATACGCGGTCAGCGTGTCGAAATTGGTGAGATTGAGTATCATTTGAGAAGTCTCTTCCCAAAAGCTTCAGGTGTTGCAGTCGAGTGTCTGAAGCAAGAAAACGGATCGCAGCTCATTGCCTTGGTTTTCTGCGACGGCAAAGGAGATGTGACAGCCGACTGTGAAACTCTACTCCCGCTCTTGACTAGCTCCAGGGTAGCTACGGTGTCAGACGTCAAGACAGCGCTCGGAAAGAGCTTACCTTCCCACATGGTCCCGAGCAGGTATCGCTTGGTGCAGACTCAGCCTTTGTTACCATCAGGTAAACTTGACCGCAATCGGTTGCGAGAGGAGATATTAAAGCCAAGCGCGTCGCACCATGAGCTTCAGCAATCCACCTTGCAACTGCCCTACATCGACCCCGGCAACCATGTCGCTCTTATCTTATGCGAAAGGCTCCTCAAACTATCATCGACGAAAGATGCAGTAAACCTGTCTCGAAAGGACTTCTATCTGTCATCACTCAGCCTAGACTCCATTCAAATCATCAGTGTTTCAGCTTTCATCCGCAAAGAATTTGATGTCAGCCTTTCCATTGCAATTTGGTATGATGACAGCATCAAAGTCTCTACGTTAGCCAAGATAATCTCCGACCGCAAGACGGGGACCAGGATCCATAATACCGATAACCAGACTGTCGACCTACCGAGTGAAGTCAGCGCTTCAAACCAAACAGTCTTGGGAACCGACGAGCCTGCCTGCCACGTGAAGCTTCATCCCGATATGGCACAAATAAAGAAGACAGTCTTTCTTACAGGCGCAACTGGCTACCTTGGCACGGAGATCTTGCACCAACTGATCACCGATGCGTCTGTGAAGAAGGTCGTTGTCCATGTGCGGGCCGAGAATGCAACGAAAGCACTGGACCGTATTGTAAACGCGGCTGCGAAGTCAAGATGGTGGTCTCCGTCTTACCTCTCCCGGATCGAATGCTGGCCTGGAGACTTGGCAGAACTCAGGCTTGGGCTGTCGCCCGATCGCTGGCGAATCCTAGCTGGGGACTGTGCACCTGAAAAGCGGATCTCAAGCATCATTCATAATGGAGCAGCCGTACAATGGCAAGCGCCTTACAGCGCACTCAAGGCGGCCAATGTTGATTCCACTGTCGATCTACTGTCAGCCGTTCGTCAATGCGCTTTTCCAACAGACTTTACCTTTGTCTCTGGGGGCGTGAAGAAGGAATCTGGAGCACACATTATGCTCGAGAATGAAGTGCACTCAAGGGCGACTGCCCTCAAGGACTCGAATGGCTACAGTCAGACCAAGTTCGTCTCTGAGGAAGTTGTGGCGAAGTTTGCTCAGAGCCATTCCATGCACTCAATCATGATAGTGCGACCAGGCCTGATCATCGGCACAGAAGAAGAAGGCATCCCAAACACCGACGACTTCCTGTGGAAGTTCGTTCAAGCTTGTGCGGATATCGGCAGCTATCCGGCTGCAGATCAAAGCTCTTGGCTTGCAGTTGCAGACGTTCGGGAAACTGCGACTCGGACCCTTAAACCCCGTCCAGAACTGGGCTCGCGAGGCTTAAAGATCGTGGACATCGATGCGGGCGTGACGGTTCAAGACTTCTGGTCTATCGTCACGGAGGAGCTAGGCACAAACTTGCAACCCATTTCCGGCGAAGACTGGGTCTCAGCGATCAAAAAGGTCCTCGAACATGCACGAGACGATCACCCATATGGGCCATTGATGGCGATGCTCCAGGAGTCGACTTTCAGCCTTGGGGGCGACGGTGTTGTGGCAGCCAAGTCGCATCCCAGGGTCTGTCGCGCAATACGCAAGAATGTGCAAACATTGCTGCAGACCGGCTTTCTCCCAGTCGAACGATCTGGCGGGGAGGGGAGCACGAGTCTAGTTGATATGACTGTGCAGAATAGCACTTTCAGTAGGTCCGGAGTCGTAAAAACTAGACCTGGTCAAGCTGTGAAAGCTTAGCTTAGAGATGGATCCCTTTGTTTGTGAGTGGTGGCTAGGAGCCTGGCGAGAAAAGCGTAAATGTTATCATCGGAAGCATGTAGCTAGAATGCGACGAGTGGTGACTGCTCCATAGACTGTTAAGACTGCGCCGCTGCGGACGGCTTTTTGTATCTGTACTCCAGAAATCGCGACTTCTTTTGAGTGAACCCTGTTCAGTAATAGTTTATGAAGAGAAAAGATAATAAGCGTCGCAATCATACTAGCCTGAGAGTGAGTAGAGCGGGGCTGCCAACACGAGCTACTCCGGAGAATTTAGGCTAGCGTAGATCATATAGCCTTTTGCAAAGGTAGTACTGCGAGAAAGAAAAGAAAAAGTCATTAAATCTATCATTTTAAAGTAGACCACTTCCTAGGCTCCGAAGAGTCTCCCAGTGGCTTCTATGATCTATATTTTGAGCTTTTCAAAATTGTCAAACCCCAGACCGTGCACGCCGTACCGCCTTTCCATCATCCTCTGAGCCTCCCTCCCCAGCCAGCCCCATTGCCTGTTTCCGGCATCCCTATGCCGGCCGCATGGCCACGTAGCTCGCCCATCGGCTGCGCAAAATTTCCCCATCGTGCGTCTATCTCCATCGCAAGGTTGATCCGCTTCTCACAGACGCCAGATTCCTGATGGAGGTTCCGCGCCGTCGACCGCGTGAACAACTTGCCGCAGATGAGGCAAGGGAACGTGTGTGCGCGCTGGTTCTTCTCGCGGACGTGACGACGGTAGTTGCCAAGGGAGGAGAAGCGACGGCCGTCGCAGCCGTGGTCGTAGCAACGTATGTCGGACGCTGTGGGGAGGGGGAGGGAAGGTTGTGGATGAGTGTTGGTGTGGGTGGGATTGGTGGCTGCTATGGTATTGGGTTGCTGTAGGTGGCTCGGAGTGGAGTTGAGGTAGACTGATGATGATGAGGATGAGGAGGTGGAGGAGGACCAGCTGGCTGTAGAGTTGATGAGAGGATTTGTGAACATGAGAGGGGCCGTGACTTGGTGGTCTAATGCTTGCTGATTCTGTATGAAATTTGCTGCAGAGTTGAAACTAGAGCTTTGGCCAGCGTTGGGCCCAGAAAAGGCAAAATCTCCGGCATCTGTGGCTGTCCAGGCTGTACTGGTTTCGAATGGTAGCGCGGCTAAGGCGTCGAATGCTATCGTCGATGGATAATTGGTGGCGTTCATGGTGCAAGATAGCTGATACTGGTTATCAGACCTTTTATCTCTGTCTCCGGATCATGATAAAAGATAGGACAGGCCTCGAAGAAAGGTTTTACGCGTGGGATTAGTACCGGGGGAAAGTGGAATGCAGCAGATCACACCATCATCTGAAGCAAGAGACTTATATCCCTCTGAATGGTGTATTCACGGCTATAATTCGGCATGACAGCAGCAGCCTTCCAGTATGGTTCAGCGAGATCTACTGCGGCATGAAGCTGTTTCAGATTGTGTGGCATCGACATCATTGGCACACCTCTGGCGGGCGAATAAGCCCGATGGAAGGAATACTGCACGAGACAGGAGCTGAGTCCATCTTGCTTGATCCCACGATTCCTGCCCTGAGACGTTGCATTTTGAGTAATCCACCGACTTGTCGCTTAAGTAACGGACGATTCCTTGAACCGCTCCCCGCTCGCTTAGTGTTAGCGCTTACTGCCTGGGATCAGGCTGAGAAATGAGAGGAGGAGGCTGCATGTAAGCTGCATATGCGCTAATTACTTGTACACTGCCTACAACGAATAGAACGTGGTCAGTTTGATTGGACGGCGTAAATACCTCAGCAATGAGGTGAGCACACTCCACGCAGGCATTGATGTTGGCAGCTCACTGGGAGGGATGCATGATGGTGTAGACTTGATGTGTAGGATGGGGCTGGAGTACCATACCGTCCTGTCAACGCTCCGCGGAGGATCGGTCCGGATACCAATTATTCAAAACCACACCGCTATTAAATGTGACAACGTCATTTACTATTCATACAAACATGGACTCAGTCTGTGCCATCGCATACCACTCTGTGACGCAAGCTGAGTACTGGCAAGCAGCCTTTTGAAAGGGTTGCACCCATAAAGAAGCCGCGCAATAGAACAACGCATCCTGTTGCGAATACGAGAAACTTTAGCATATGTGCTTGCTAATCAGTTCGTATGAGAAGAACCATGTTTATTGCATGCTATTACTAAATCTATGGAGTCGCGTGCAGAAAGTAAATATACTTTTCGTAGGCGAAATACTACGCTAACCGCTTTAGGCTTAGTGTAAGGGGTACTGCTAGGGATTCCACTATATAACGCTAACGCTCCTATTTGAAATCGACGGCGGTAAGGTCCACTACAATATCCAAATCCCTATCCAATTATACTCGGAGATAGTCTAAGCTTGTATCTAAAAGGGGAGAAGTCGTTTAGGGCAATTGGTTTGGTCATTCTGTTAGCAACTATATCTAAGGTGTTAACGTAATTGACGGTAAGTTCGCCGGTTTCTGAGACCATTTCGCGTACCAAATAGAACTTATTACGTATATACTTTGTTCGAGCATAATTCACCGGGTTTATAGCAAGCTTGATTGCTGATTGGTTGTCTCCTATTAGCCTTATAGACATCAAGTCGTCTTTATTATAGCCCATTTCATCAAGTAGAGGCCCTACAAAGAGAGATTCTTTAGCGGCGTTTACTTAGGCTATATATTCAGCCTCTGCAGTTAAGTCGGTATATAGTGTTACGATCAGGAAATATGATCAGGGATGCGCTCATGGAGCGTAGCGCCCGTCATAGTTCGAGTCGACGAGTCGGTGTCCGACTCGGACAGACCCTGAAGGCTTAGCATATTAAGCGATGAGCGCAGTAGTCGCAATGAGCGTAGATGCGATCAGTACGATCAGTGCGATCAGGAAGGCTTGGCATATTAAGCGATAAGCGCAGTAGTCGCAATGAGCGCAGATACGATCAGTGCGATCAGTGCGATCAAGAATGCTTGGCATGGATTTCGTATGGCTATATATACAGAGCACTGCTCACCACTTGGAGCATCGTACTCAACTTACTATTCAATTGTTTACTACATGCGATAGATCTCTTAGGCTAGGCACTAAACATATATCATCTAATCATATACCAGACCCGCTTAGCATCACTTGAAGCCTGCTTTACCTCTTATGTAGTAATACCGCCATCCCTATTAAGAATTAATCCATATACGAAGACTAGTACGTACAGTTCGTAACACTTTAAGCACCCTTAAGGATAAGTACTGCACTAAGAGACCCCAGGGCATCTACCCTAAGCTCCTCAGGAGGAGGAAGCGGATAGAGACGCCCTACTATTAACGAAGGACTCAGTAGGTATATTAAGATAGCCTAGCCCGACTTATACTATAGAGAAAGAGACAAGCTTAAGGGATAGCTATCCTAGGTATCACTTTACTTAAAGTTTCAAGGAGACCTTATACCTATATAATAATATCCTACCTTCGCTATCACTTACTTACGTAGAAGAGCCTAAAAGTAGGTTAATCTATTCCTAAAGAAGTATATAGAAGACGACGACGAAGACGGCGAAATAAAACTATAGATAGAGAGTATAGCTATATTTAGACTCGAAATCTGCCGTATATTCGGTCCGTCGAATAAAGTTAATATAGTAATACAAACTATCTAGTATATAACCTAGAAGAAATCTGTATTAGAGTATTCGAATTAATTTCAATAATATATAGTAAAGACTAACTAGGATAATAATATATTAATAACTATATACCGGAGAGGTCTTAAGGACAATATTAAAGACGAGCTTATAAGGTTAGGGATTATTATTAATACCCTAGATAAATTAATTAAGGAAGTAATTAAAATTAATAATAAGCTATTCGAAAGGACTATAGAGAAGAGGTATAATAGAGGAGTCGGCGGAATAGGACGCTCGAGCTTTTTTACTAAATCGAAGAGCTATTACCTAGGATATAAAGAACGCGACCCTTACGGACTAGTACTGATAGAACTATATTTTACGGAGAGAAAAGGTAAGTAAGCCTTTAGAGGGCCTATAAGGGGCAAGAAGCAGCAAGGGGGCAGAAAGAAAACACTTACGTATTATAGCTATAGCAAACCGGGCTACTTCGCTAGAGACTGCAAGTTAAAAAATATAGTATATCGACAGTAGCTAAACGTACTAGAAAAGGTACGAGACCAGGATAGTAATTCTAGTAGAATCTTACTAATATAGAACGAAGTCTATAGTTAGTAACTAGACGGAGAATCTAACTTAGGAGACGAGGAGTTCTCCGATAATAGCTTTATAGATAAAGCTAATACTTAGATAGAGAAGCTATATATTAGGGATAGTAGTAATACTTAGGGAAAGTAACCTGAGAAGGATTAGGATAAGGAAGAATCGGAATAGGAGGTTATAATTAAAAGGAAAGAACTACCGGTAATACCTGAACCTAGATCTACTATATCTAAGGAGAGAAAGGAATACTTAGAGGAAGAAAGACTAAAAGAATTCTAGAACGATTTTAGTATCTCGGACTTCAGGTATAACTACTATTACCTTGAATATAAGGAAGTCTACTAGAGATAGTATATAGAGAATAGTTGCGACTATTATAGAATTGACCGTAGAAAGGAACTAGGAGTTCTGATAAAATCGTCCTATAGTAATTATTAGTACTATAAGTATAAAGATAATAGATATCCTTAGTACTTAGTAAGAAAATAATAACTAAGCTACTTTCTACGCAAGAAAGATAAGGAAGAAATATACTACCGAAACTAAATAAGACGTTGGAGTCTAGAAGCAAACCAATACCACCTATAGTAATAGTATATATATTTATATAACGACTACAAGAAATACAAGTTCGAGAAATAACTTATAGGATTCCTCCCTATATAGGGAAAAGAGTAATCCCTCGTAATAGGGGTAGCTATAAAGAGATCAATATATTAACCCCTAAATAATATCTGTGTTCCGCGCAATATAATATATATATAAAGATACTAGTAATCGTTAACAGATAGCGGACTATTGCGATAATAGATTCTGGAGCTACTAGAAACTTTATCTTACGAGACTTAGTATAAATAACTAGAATACTAACTTAGAAGAAGTTATAGTAGTATAATATTTAGATAGCTAATAGGTTAATACTATTAATAGGAAAGGTAGACGAAGAGATACTTTCGTTACCTATTATAATTTAGCGCTACTATAAGGAGATTACCTTTAATATCGTTAGGATAGCTACTTATTATATAATTTTAGAAATACCTTGGTTAAAGAAGTATAACCTAATAATCGATTAGGCTCGAGGAGTACTCAAGATAGATTAATCCGGTAATATTACCAGGATTATACCTATATATTAGTAGCGTTTAATAGTAGATAAGAAGTTAAACCGAAGACTGGTCGAGGTATATATTGCCTTAGCTTCGAATAATAAGGATAGCCTCTAGCAGAGAGGGTCCGACTCTATAGTTACTAGTATAGATTAGTAAGATAATAAAGTAAGAGCAAAGAAAAGAGGTATTAATATACCCTCTATCCCTTAAGAGTATAATATATAGATATACTTATTCGAGGAAGAGACGAATATAGAAGTATTACCTAGGTACTAGCTATAGGATTATAAGATCGAACTCGAACCTAGCAAATAGCCGATATTTAGACCTATTTACGTATTATTAGAAAAGGAACTTAAAGTACTTCGCGGGTATATTAATAAGAACCTTAAAAAGGGATTTATTCAGGAATCTAAATTACTAGCAGGTTATCCTATCCTCTTTATACTAAAGAAGGACAGAAGCTTAAGACTATATATTAACTATCGAAAGTTAAACGATATTACTATTAAAAATAGATATCTATTACTAAATATAGGAGAGCTATAGGATCGGCTCGGTAAAGCAAAGATATTTACTAAACTAGATCTTAGAGGCGTATATAACTTAATTCGGATAAAAGAAGGCGAAGAATAGAAAACTGCCTTCCGAACAAGATATAGCTATTACGAGTATTTAGTAATACCGTTTAGACTTACTAATATACTAGTAACCTACTAAGTACTTATTAATAATATTATACGAGTATACTTAGATCGAATAGCGATAGTATACCTTAATAATATACTAATTTATTCTAAGAATAAGAAAGAGTATATCGAGTATATATAGGATATCCTCGGATACCTATTATAAGTAAAACTTCTTCTTAAACCAGAAAAGTATAAATTTTATCGAGAATTAGTAGAATTTCTAGGATTTATAGTTAGTATAAAAGGTATTAGTATAAGCCTAGAAAAGATTAAGGCTATCGCTAAATAGCCTATACTATAGGATATTAAAGTAGTATAAAGTTTCTTAGAATTCGCTAACTTTAATAGGAAGTTTATAGAGGGCTACTTAAAGAAAATACTACCTTTAATAGATATTATAAAGAAGGATATTAGATTTATATAGGGAAAAGACTAATAGAAATCATTCGATACGTTAAAGAAAGTATATACAGATCTACTAGTACTCTGTACCTTTTAGGCTAATGAACCGGCCCGTATCGAAATAGATACCTTAGATCTTACGATTAGAGTATACCTATATTAAATAAAAGACTAAAAGTAGTATCTAGTTACCTACTATTCAAGGAAGATATTAGTAGTAGAATAGAACTATAATATATACGACAAGGAACTACTTACCGTAGTTTATATACTTTAGAACTAGTAAGTATATACGGAGAGCTACTCGGATCTAACTATCTTTATAGATTATAAGAATCTTCTTAACTTTATAATAATAAAGGAGCTAAATAGAAGATAAGTTCAATAGTTAGAACTATTAGGTTAATATAAATTCAAGATAACCTATACCCTAGAAAAGGATAATAGTCGAGTAGATACCTTTAGTAGAAAATTAGACTATATAGAAGAGAAGAATATTATAGAGTAACTAATCCTAAAGAAAGAAGCGGACGGATTATTAGTACTATACTAGGTATTAGCTATAACCCTTCGTATAATAGGATCTAATATAACTAATAGGATTATAAAGGTCTACGAAGATAATATATTCGTAATAACTCTAAGGAAGGATCAGCTAGATACTATATTACTTAAATACTAGGAAAGGACTTATCTACCTGAATAATATACCGAAGAAGTAATTAGGGATTACTATAACAACCCTTTATAAGGTTACCTAGGAGTATCTAAAATAGTAGAACTCCTAGGACGAGGATACGCGGCGCCGAAGCTTCGAGCGCGCGTTAAATAATATATTAAAGAATATATCGAGTACTAGTAGAATAAGGCTATACGATACGCTAAGTACAGATAAATATAGTTTACTCCTATACTAGAGTTACTATAGGATGATATTATAATAGACTTCGTGGTTAAACTACTACCTTTAAAAGATCCAGCTATATAGGATACCTTCGACTCGATTATAGTTATTATAGATAAACTTATAAAATATATAATTATAATACCTTTCAAGGAGATATATAAGGTAGACTAGTTAGCCTTTATACTACTCGATAAGCTAATAAGGGATTATAGTATACTAAAGTCGATAATATCCGACAGAGATAAGCTATTTACTTCTAACTACTAGAGAACGCTGATAGTAGTAATTAGAACTAAACTTCGGATATTAATAGTATATTACCTATAGACTAATAGATAGATAGAACGTGCAAATCAAATAATAGAAGTATACCTAAGATATTATATAAACTAGAAGTAGGATAACTAGGTTTTACTACTTCCGATAGTATAACTGGCGTATAATAATAAGCGGTTAGATATAACCGAACTAACCATATTCTTTACTAACTATAGAAAGAATATAAATATATTTCTATAACTAAAGGAGGGACCTAATATAGAAAGAGCCTTAGTTAAGGTAGAAGAGTTAAAGAATTTATATAAGGATATATAAAGGTCTATTAAGAGCTCTAATAAGAAGTTAAAGGAATAGATTAATAAGAAAAGAAAGAATATTCCTTAGCTAAAAGAGGGGGATAAAGTATACCTCCTAATAAAAAATATGAGGACGACGAGACTAAGTAAGAAACTAGATTACGTTAAGGTCGGACTATTCTTGATTAAACGGTTAAAAGGACTAGTTAACTATAAACTCTAACTACTACCTGACGCCAAGGTATATCCGGTATTCTATATCTTACTCTTAGAGCTAGCGGACTCTAATATACCTCTCTAAGAAACGTTTTACTATAATATTAAGGAAGAAACAGAGTTCGAGGTTAAGAGGATTCTAAATTAGGTTAATTAGAAATATCTAGTTAAATAGAAAGGGTACGACGATACCGAAAACACCTAGGAACCCCTTAAGAACCTCCGGAACTGCTAGGACCTTCTACAGAAGTTCCGGGAACGATCGGGAAGGAGGACTAATTAGTTCCGGCTAGGAAGCCAAATTGTTCGGACGAGACGTTGAATATCTAATTATCAGGAATATTTAGGATAGACCGCTAGTCTTCTTCTAACTCCTTAATATTCTATATCTCTTAGTCTATAATCTTCCGCTTTTTATTTTTAAGATATTTATACTATATCTAAAGGCGCGTCAGCGTAGTCTAAAGATATATAGATTCCTCTATTAATTTTCGTATATAATCCTTAAGCTCTTCGCGCGTATTTTCTAACTATAACTATACTTCCTTTTATTCCGTCTTAATACGACGTATTTTAAGAGGCGATACTATAAGGTCACATTTCCTACCGCTGCCTATACAGTTAGAATACCTGTCGGACCCTGCATCTATTAGGCACTATTTGCCGCTAGTGATATATCAGGAGTACGGCCGTATAACAACTTCGTTTAGCTTACTAGCTAATACCGTTCGGCGGATAGTCGGTTTATCTAAACGTTTAGTACGTCGGGGTAGTATAAAGGATAGATAGTTTCTCGGGACGAGAAATCTAGGAGAGGGAGCTAATATTACGATCAGGAAATATGATCAGGGATACGCTTATAGAGCGTAGCGCCCGTTATGGTTCGAGTCGACGAGTCGGTATCCGACTTAGATAGACCCTGAAGGCTTGGTATATTAAGCGATGAGCGCAGTGGTTGCAATGAGCGCAGATACGATCAGTGCGATCAGTGCGATCAGGAAGGCTTGGCATATCAAGCGATGAGCGCAGTAGTCGCAATGAGCGCAGATGCGATTAGTGCAATCAGTGCGATCAAGAATGCTTGGTATGGATTTCGTATGTCTATATATGCGGAGTACTGCTCACCACTTGGAGCATCGTGCTCAACTTGCTATTCAATTATTTACTACATACGATAGATCTCTTAGGCTAGGCACTAAATATATATTATCTAATCATATACCAGACCCGCTTAGTATCACTTGAAGCCTGCTTCACCTCTTATGTGGTAATACCTCCATCCCCATTAAGAATCAATCCATATACGATACACAGCACGCAACGTGTTCGTAACATATAGTATCTATAATTTGCTTGACTAGCTAATTATTCTATTCTATAACTGAAAGACGTAGCCTGATCGCTACAGTAGGACTGTAGGTTAGTGTGTCTCATGATCAGATGCGGTTTCAGCCATGCGCCATGACCATGGGCCATAGCGAGAGATCCGTGCTTCCTGAGAGTACTATTTGTATAAGTATCCCACCAGCAGTTGGCTCTTTAGTCGAGCAGTTCTTTCCCGCCTACCCGCACCCTATACGTAGCCTATATATAGCCTATCTACACTCTCTCTCTCTCTCTCTCTCTCTCTCTCTCTCTCTCTCTCTCTCTCTCTCTCTCTCTCTCTCTCTCTCTCTCTCTAAAGTCTTGGGCAATTGGACTCTGCCCCCGCTCCGTTTTTCCCGAATCCGACTCAGGGGCTCGGTCCAGAGGAAATCCGACTTAGGGTCAGGCGGGAAATTCGACTGAGCCCCCCCCGGCAATTAACCCGCCAAGTATTAATCCGACTGAGCCCCCCCGGCGATCGACCCGCCAAGCATTAATCCGACTGAGCCCCCCTAGCGATCGACCCGCCAAGTATTAATCCGACTGAACCTCTTACCCCCTACAGGCCATCTATAGATACCACCAATAGGGTAATTAGACTGAACCCCTCTCGACGCGGTTGACGGACCGATTATCAATGATCCTGAAACCCCCTCTCGTCCTATCTTCGCGGACGCGTACGCGCGCGTTGATGTCCGCGTGCGCGTTCGCGTCCGCGTCCGCGTGTCTAACAGTCTATCCGGCTATAGATAATAACTGTTTAATAAAGAGAGATACTGTTAGGGGAGAGTCTGTCTATCTAATAGAGATGATGCCTGACGGAGTTATCGAATGTTTTGAATACTATACCCCGTTTCGCGTGGTGATTTGCACGCGCTATCAAGGCGGTGTTCCTAACCCCGGGCTCAAGGCCCATCTGAAGCGCTTCCATCCGGACCTTCTAGCAAGCCGCCGTCAGGCCGTCTTACAGTATTTTACTAACGAGGTCTCTCTGGCGCTGAGCGAGGACCTGCTATCCCTGCTCCCGCGATCCCTGGACGCGCCTATCCCCCATATTCCCGTCTTCAAGGACGGACTACGATGTCACCGGTGCGATTCGACCACCCCGCGTCCCTATATAGGCCGCTCCGAGGAGAATCTCAGAAGGCACTGCGGGAGCGCTTATAACTATACCAAGTACCGAGGACAGGGGCGGCCAAGCGTCGCTAGCGTCAGGAACCGAGGATCAGAATCAGATCCATGGCACCGCGATATTCGCTACCAACGGCTATTCACCGCGGGTACCGGCAGCTTCTTCCTAGAAATCATTGAACCTACTACAACTGCAGCAGCGGCGGCTGCGGCTGCCTACCCTCCAGCTCAGAATCCGCCGGGTATCCCCGCGGAGATCGAGATAGGTACCGAGACTATATACACAGCGAGGATCCAGTAGCGCGTATAACCCCAGCTACAGACGATCGCGACGGCGCAGCAGCAGCAGGATCATCTAGGTATCCTCGCCCCGGCCGATCGGACCGAGGCGAATCCCTGGCTCCGGATTACGCGGTGGGCCGAATTCCTTAAGGGCTACGAGCTACGGAAGATCCTGCCTCTAGTCGACCCCCCTCGACCGACCGAGACGATCCTGCGCGAATTTAGTCAGAGCCTGGATCGGATTATCAAGGAAGCGCGCGCCTCGGTCCTGACGGAACGGATCAATATCTTCGATCAGACCATGATCAATATGTTTACCGACCACGCAACCAAGGCGGGACAACCGCTAACCACGCAGCTCCGAGAAGGGACGTACCGGGAGTACAAGAACGTATAGAAGCGCCTGCTGTACTTCGTATATCGGTGCTTCTTATATCGGACCGCGGATCCTGAAGTCTAGACCGCTATTACCGCCGTCGAGGATCTTGATACTAATAGTATATCGAGAGACGAGGCTAATCCGACCTTTCCGTTTATCCTGACGCGGAATTAGTATACCGGACTACGGCGGAGTATCCGCGAGGCCTATACGCTGGTCGGGCTTCAGGGCCGAGAGGGTATTACCGTAGAAGCGCTGAATGAGCGCCGTCAGAAGCTAGACCGAGTCCTCGCGCGGCTATATATGGCGCTGCTGGAGCATATCCTACCCCAGAGCATCTACTAGTCCACCGTCGTCGGGTTCCTAGCGATCCTAGGGATCGACGAGAAGCAGGTACGGAGCTCCTTCCTCTCTTCCCTTCTCCTACTAACTAATCTCTACTATTCCCCCTACCCCCCGGCCCTGCTGATCCAAGCTCGATAGGGTCGTTTCTACGACGCCTGCAATTATACCCCAACCCTATCCGCCTTTATTAAAATCACCTAGCTACTTACTATTCAGGCGAGCGTCTACGCCGAGGAGGCCGGTAAGGTAGAGCACGCCGCCGATATACTTCGCGCCTACCGCGCCCGCTGCCTGCTTCGGGACGGCCATACGCCGTTTGGCTGGATTCTTACCTTGCGCTCCCAGGGTAGACGGATTCGGAACAATACGACGAGCGCCGGCTATATCACGTGGGCGGATAATCGGTCCAGTCTTACCTTTAAAGATATCACTCTAGATATCAAAGCGTTTCGGGGCTTTCTGCGTCAGTAAACCGAGGCCCTCTGCGCCGAGCTAAGCGAGCTCTGCCTACCGCAGCCGTACGAGCAGAGTATCCCACGGTTCGATCTCGGTAAGCTGAGGGATAACCCCGCTAACGCTCAAACCGGCTGGTCCTTCCTGCAGGAGCCGCAGAACGATCTAGCTCGGTAGCAGGAGTGGCTTATTAATCGCGTGCTGGACCAGCGTATACTACGCGAGCAGTTCTTCCAGTCAGAGCGGCGCGTCGCCGGTCAACCACCGAAGGAGCCTCAATAGCAGGTAGCCCGCGTCCGATAGTATCTGGAGCTCCTTCGACGGTTTCTGACGCGGCTATCGATACTAATCTTTATCCTCGGCGGGCAGCCCGCGAGGGGGACGGAGCTATTCAGTCTACGATACCGTAACACCTTCCACGGCGGTTATCGAAACATCTATATCGAGCAGGGTCTGCTAGGATTTGTCACCCTGTACCATAAAGGCTACTCCATCGGCGGATCCCTAAAGATTATCTATCGATATTTACCCCCGGCGCTCAGCCAGGTCGTCGTTCAATACCTTGTCTTGGTTCTACCCTTCTCCCAGCAGCTTAGCCGTCTTGTCTACGATCAGCCTGAGGATTCGGCGTTCCTCTGGGCCAGGGCGGAGACGACGTGGGACCCGAGCCAGCTGTCCCACTTCCTGCGGCAGGAATCCGCGCGGGAGCTCCAGGTGCCGCTGGCGATCTCGTCCTGGCGCCACACCGCTATCGCTATCTCGCGCGAGTTCATCCCCAAGGGGACGTATTTCGATCGCGAGGCCGACAGCGAGACGAGTCAAACCCTTGACCGGCAGGCTTGCCATTCGAACAACACGGCCGGCACGATATACGGGCGTCTAGTCCAGGACGGTGATGGGCAGATCAGGGAGTTTCGCGAGCGATATCGCCGGGTTAGCCTACTATAGCATACGCTCTAGCTGCAGGAGGCGCCCTCGGAGCCCTTAGAGCCCCCGGTAGAGGAGCAGCCAGCTGAGGAGCCCGCTTAACCATTACAGGAGGACCGAGGTAAAGATTCAACTATTGAATCGGTAGGACGATCGGATAGCGTACCACCTGGAGATAATTCAAATCTCTCGGCGGAGGGTCCTATAAGTACCGCCGACGGTAGGTCCTACTTCCTAGGTATAGACGGGTCTGAACGTCTTGAGATAAGTCCTGAGCCCCGGGGTAGAAAACGACCCGCTCCGACGGATTCTCTCCCCTAGTTACGAGAGCCTGCGATAGAGGCAGCCGATCTCCCTCCGCCAACCGCCATATCAGCGCCGGCGACGCCGTCTCTACCGATAGACTTATAACAGCAGTAGCTCCTCCAGCAGTATTTATACTAGCAGTCACTCCTATTTCAGTAGCATCAGTAACAGTAGCTACAGCTCCTTATTTAAATCATACAGCATAGGAAGAGCTAGTATATCCTCCGTCTAGGAGGCAGTGAAATATAACAGGGAGTAGTCTATATAGCCTATTTATCGATCCCCTCCTTTCCGCCGCCGCTATCTCGCCAAGGAGTGGTCCGTTTTTCAATCCGAGGACGGAATCGGAATAGCCTTAATCAGCCAGTGCTAGAGGTAGCCGGCAAACTATTGCCGGGGTCACCCTTTATCTAGGATATATAGGTAATGGTCCTCAGCGGATGCTACACTGGCTATTAACTTAGATCCCTCTCTATCTAGCCAAGGAGTAGTCCGTTTTTCAATCCGAGGACGGAATCAGAATAGCCTTAATTAGATAGTGCTAGAAGTGGCCGGTAAACTACTGCCAGGGCCACCCTTTATCTAGGATATCCAGGTAAAGGTCCTTAGCGGATTCTGCACTAGCTATTAACTTAGATCCCTCTCTATCTAGCCAAGGAGTGGTCCGTGTTTCAATCCGAGGACAGAATCAGAATAGCCTTAATCAGATAGTGCTAGAAGTGGCCGGTAAACTACTGCCAGGGTTACCCTTTACCTATACTATTAAGGTAAAGGTCCTCAGCGGATTCGGAACTGGCTATTAACTTAGATCCCTCTCTATCTCGCCAGGGAGTGGTCCGTTTTTCAATCCGAGGACGGAATCAGAATAGCCTCGATTAGACGGTGCTAGAGGTGGCCGGCAAACCATTGCCGGGTCTACCCTTTACCTAATATATCAAGGCAAAGGTTCAAAGCAGAATTAGCTAGCTATCAACTTCAATCCTACTTGATTTATTAAGGAGCTATTTAGTTTTTATCCTGAAAATTAGAATAGCCGGAATTAGGTAGTACTACAGGATTTTTGTGTAATATATACCCGCCCCGCGGTTACCTCGATATAAGCTTCTTTTCAAATCTATTCTCTTCTTCTTAATACTCTCCGTCTTCTTACT